>OW121793.1:13280769-14480769 GCA_933228885.1 Leistus spinibarbis | reverse complement strand
TATTTATAATGTTTCGTAGCATTTTTCTCGCAACTGTTCACGTTCACTAAAAACCGTCATTACTAATCGGCTTATGCGTGTATATATAATTTATAATTGCGATAAACAACATTATTTTTAATGAGTCACTAAAGCAAATATGTTGTGTAACTACGAATATATCTAAATTTTACGGAATACCCAAATTTTGCACCCAACGCCTATAATGTTGGTTGTTCATACAAAATATTACATAAAACAACAAATTTACCTCCGATTTATTTTATATTACCCACGAAAACAAGTACTACATATAATTTGCATTAAAACTTATAAAGACAAGTATAAAACAATATATCAATATATGGGTTCATTTTCTTCGGATTCAGAGTATGCGTCTGAATCGACGAATCCCTTGTCGATCAAATGGTAGTTTTCAGCCTCGAGTGCCAACCGGCGAATATTGCTCATGCAGCCAGCGGCCGCTTCTTGCAGCACTTCGTCGGTGGAGGCAACAGCTCGCAACAAAAACGGCACCACACCACTTTCATGCATCTGGATACAATTGTACGCGTTCTTCGACAACTCGCACAGGGCCAGAGCTGTCGTCCGTTGCACTGCAGGGTTACTGTAGTCAGCCATATATCCTACTAACGGAGTGATTGCCCCCAAGCGACCTAGATTAAAAGAATACATATATTATCCCCAATCCAATTTACTTCCTTATATTATATTGTAATCAACATCAAAAAACCATGTACCCTCCGTACCTCGCCTAGTGCACCTGCCGCCTAGAACACGAGCTAATCCTCGCCTAGTACACCGGCGTCACGTCATAGGCCTCTCCTCAGCCGGTGCACTAGGCGGGGATTTCTGAATTTAATGCCGTCAATTACCTAAATCCTTGCAATTGGTATTCCAAGCGCACGAGTACGCAATCGCCTCAGCCAAATGTTCGCGTAACATTTCGTCTCGCGTGTGTACCAAATTAGCGAACATTTGTACGACTCCATGGTCGGTCAAAATGGCGAGATTCTCGACATCCTTGCAGATGACAGCAACCGCTGCACATACGGCGGCCAGGACTTTAGTATCTGTACTTTTTAGTAAGCTTACTATCAGTTCTAAGCCACCAACAAAACTGCGCACCATCTCGCCAGCATCGTTGGCGCTCTTCACCAATGGTACCAGCGCCCAGGCGGCGTTTGACTGCACCTAGCACACACACACACAGATTTATTAGTATCCAACTAGGGTGAAACCAAACCACAAAGATCCTAACTTTTGAATCTTTATTCTTCAACAAGCTCCAGATAAGTCGAACCCCATCTAATTCCTCAATTTCCCTCATCGACTCCTCCTCCTTGGCGCATTCTCGCAACACGTTTGGAACATTTTCCAGCAATGGCACATGCGTATAGTTGAGCAGATTAACCAACATCGGAATTCCCCCACATCGACGTAACTCCTCCCGATTATCTTCGTACTTAGCACACTGACTCAGTGCCCCAACCACATTGGTAAGTACAGTTTCACAGTCATCCTGAAGCAACTTTACCAGCGCTGGCACAGTGCTCAGTTGGTCGAATCGTGCAACGTTTTCCTTGCTAAAAGCACATTTCCAGATGGCGCCTGTCACCGCCGCCAAAAGTTCTTTGTCTTTTTGTACTTTTAGATCTTTGGCCATTGCCACCAATGGGTCCAAGCCACCAGCTTGACGGACTAGATCTCTTGTGTGCGCGTTTACTGCACATTTAAAGATGGCTGCGGCACTGTATGTTCGTAGCTCTTCACTCTCTGTGCTGTGCAAATGTTTCACTATATCACCAATCATCCCTTCGGTTTGGATGGCCAGTTGGTAATTTGCTTCACTTGCGCAGTTCTAGACATGATATTAACTGTTGTCACCGTTGTCGACGAACCATGTTTTGATTGGTACGTCGGTTACGGTGAACGTTTTCACAGGAACAACAATCCATGTAGAATTAGTTCAGGTTTACGTAACTCTGCCCAAGAAACGTATGTTTTTCGTGATTTTTTTTCTCGAATTGGGTAAATGATATCAACTCCGGAGTTTTTGCATGTTGTTTATTAATATTTCGACTACAGTTTTTGTTTTTATTGAACTGTTGTTTGCGTATTGTGGTGAAAAATGGCGCCCTCAACATCTGCGTGCACCTCCGCACGGGTGGAAACCCCTAGGTCGCCCAGGTTATCTTTATTTAAATTTGGTTTGAAAATCTTAAACTAGACAAGATTAGTTAGTGCTTTGACCATGTTGAGGTCAATTGGGCAATAATTGACTAAATGGCGGCTGTTCGAAAAATAGTCATGTTATTACTTAGATTTTCTTCGCTTTGGCGGGCAGGAAAAATATTTATTTTTGTTGGAAATGAACTAATAAATGTAGTGTACTTTAATTTAAAACAAAGAAAACGAAAATTGGACAATGAGTTTTTGAGTTATCTTTCCGCCTGATAAAGAAAGATGGTTTCTTGAAAAAGCCTTTAAAGTTTTGAGTTCATATAATTCAAAAATACAATATAATCTAATATTAAGTCGAAATTTGAATAAACAATATGCAAAAACAACGGAGTTGATATCATTTTCTCAATCCGAGAAAAAAATTCACGAAAAACATGCTTTTTCTTTGGACAGAGTTACGTAAACCTTCCCTTAAGATTATTGGAATATTAATTTGAAGATTTGATGTGTATTTTGTGTGTGGTTGAGTTTGCAAATATTGACACCTGGTATCACATATAGCACAGAATGCCTAAAGACGTAATAAAGACGTCCAATAGATGACATCTTAAAATATGTCGTCTATTGGACGTCTTTATTACGTCTTTAGACATTTTGTGCTATATGGAATATTATATTAATGTTGTATGCCAAAGACAAATACATAAGACTTACGGAGAAAACAACGAAGATATCTAATCGTGTCTACAAGGAAAAACCGTGTAAAGAGAATACTTTATTTATTTAATGCATCCTTGAGATTAAGTTTACATTTACTAAAAGTTTACCATAAAAATTACCACCCACCAATTTAATCTAATAGACAGATGTGGACTATACGCTGTATTGTAAGTTTATACCAACTGTAAACAGTAAAACAATAAAGATAAAATTCCAGAAGCAATATGGGTTACCTGGAGTGTGCCAAGTGTCGGCACGACGACATTGAGATGAACCGACTTCAACAATTTCGCGAGTAAAAAGATCACCCCACTTTTCCGCATCACTTCCTTATTTTTCCGACTGACTGACAAGGACCACAAGGCTCGGGCCCCCCCTTTTGCAATATTCACCAATTCCTTTTCATCTGCCGTTAACTCCTCCCATGGTGTGATCAAACAGTGTTCGGGTACATCTAATAAATCCACGACTTTTGGTATACCTCCGCATAAGCAAACTGTGCGACGGGCTCGTCTGATTCTTGCCACATTTGCTAGTGTCTCTGCTGCCATGACTTTCAAATCTCGAGCAGGATCACACAGGTTTGCAACCAGTGTTGGGACGCCACCCAAATCAGTGATTTTACGTCTGATGGCCATATTCATTGATATTATACTTAGAACACTTAAGGATCCTAATTTGCAATTCAGGTCTTTTGTTTCCAATAGGTTTACTAACACCTCGAGGCCACCAATATCCTGTCCAAGAATTAACAATCAGTATTAATTATTTGCCATATTTATAACCAATATCCAATATTGAATATCTTTATAATTACAGAGAAATGGCATGAGTAAAAGAAATTATAGTTAAAGATACTAAAATTTCTAGCAACTATTGTTTAAAAAGTATTTTTACATTCTTTTATGAAGTAATACGTAAGTATAGGGATCACCAAAAAAATCGACTTCGAGATTATAATGGAAATATTCATTTTGACCTTCGCTTGACCTTGCTTGTATTATATTTACGTTTCCCTAGTTACAATACATATTGATTTTGTTTCATAGCAATCGTAAAGTGAATTAAACTCAAAATAAAGTACCCATATAGCACAGAATGCCTAAAGACGTAATAAAGACGTCCAATAGATGACATCTTGAAATATGACGTCTATTCGACGTCTTTATTACGTCTTTAGGCATTCTGTGCTATATGGGTAGTGTTATAAATATAGATAGTGAAAGGACAAGAAAGACGAGTGCAGGCTACTTAATTTTTTTTTACTTTCTTTTACGAAGTAATAAGTAAGTCTTGTAATCATGAAAAATTTCGAACTCGATATTTCAACGGATATACACGTTTTGACCTTTTCTGAATCGAATGTGACTATTTTCGGAATGACGTCTGTCAGTCTGTGTGTGTGTGTGTGTGTCTGTAAACGTTCTAGAGCCAAAACTGTCGAACGAAAAATTATGAAACTTCAAACTTAAGACTTGTATATGCCCTAGATGTGCACCTCCTATTTTTGAAAAGAATATTCAAACCGGAAGTACAATTTTTGTTCTATCTTCAATATCACTAGAACGGCTACACTTACGGCAAATATAGTTATGTTAATAATGAAAGAGATTAATATTTTGCACAACTTTTGTTTGAAACATTTCTTCAAAAAATGTACCAGTTGCGAGAAAAATGCTACGAAACATTATAAATATGTTGTTTACGTTGCCATGGATTCGCATGTAGCTTATAATATCGGATAATCTGTTATTTTGACAGGAAAACAAAATAGACTCAATTAGATAAATGACATTACAGAATATTTCTGTAGAGTATTGGTTAGTTTGATAGCTGGATTTGGTTATATATACATATATATATATATATATATATATATATATATATATATATATATATATATATATATATATATTGAAAACTGGGTAAAAGAAAGTCGAGTGCAGGCCACTCCAGATATTTTTGACCTTGACTTTTCCAAATTGTCTTACCTGAATCGCAGCTTGATTAAATTCCACTGTCAAATCATGGTCTTGTAAACAACACAACGCAACCATTGTAGCAGTTCCATTACCAGCTTTCATATATTTAATCAACTTCTGAATATGCCAATACTCAGACGGCACTTCACCTTTGCGAAACAATTGCTCCCTAGCTCGCTCCTCGTCTTCCTCTTCTTCAGATGTGTTACCAGCTGATGAATCACTGCCTTCCCCATATTCCTTAACAATTACTTCCCACGGTCCTCTTGTGATATCAGATTTTGAAGGTTCCAACATTGTAGCGAATTTTAAAATGTCTTCCAATCAATATTACAGTTAAAAATAGAATTGCAATTTATTGTTAAATCCCGGAAATATAATTAATGGCGTTCTTTACGTATAATTTGTATAAACATTATATTAAGAACGGAACATGCTCCACGAAAGTTACATTCACTTTGTTCGGCGTTTTCACACGATGAAAGTGAAGTGCTTTTATAATTTTATATCATCGTGCATCTATCTGTCAATTGGCTTGCCAAGCCAGCCAAATCGTTTGTAAACAATTCTGCTAGTATCCACGACAACGCAATCGGACGATACAAGTTTGCATTTTACATTAGCAACGGTACTCGTTCTCGGTTAGTCGTCCTCCTTTCCCGATTTGGAGTCACAGATCTCATTATAATAAAACTTTCTAACATCATACTGTATTTGTTTCGTTTCACTTATACTTTTTACTGCCTATTAAAAATGTATAATTTATAGATATGAATGTATACATATTTTGAAAAGCCATACATAGGTGTTTACATGCTATTTTTGGATATGCAAATATTCCCCCTGGTTCTGTATATATTAACGATAGATACGAAATAAACACATAAAATTAACAATACACATTAGTGAATAATGCAACCATGAAAACCCAAGTCATTGTAACATCAATAACGCGTAAAATATTAATATGAAATCACTTAAACATTACAGCAATTAAGCTTAAATTTGCTGTATAACAAATTATACTATTGTTACTTGTTTATAACCTGGGTGTGCACCTCCTATTTCCTTAACCGGAAATAACAGTTTACTCTACTACTTTTTCAATATCTCGGAAACTAAATGAGTTAGAGAAAAAGTGATTTAAATAAAGTTGAAGATATTTATATTTCTAGCAGCAACTTTTGTTTACAATTAAATCTTGTAAAAAATTCATGGCAATGTAAATAAGATATTTAAGATTTTTCGTAGCAGTTTTCTCGTAGCTGGTACACACACAGACGTCATTCCAAAAATAGGTCAAAAGTATTGAAATCATGAAAAATTTCGAACTCGAGATTTCAACGGATATACATGTTTTGACCTTCCCTGAATCGAATGTGACTATTTTCGGAATGACGTCTGTCTGTCTTTGTGTGTGTGTGTGTGTGTGTGTGTCTGTGAACGCTCTATTTGTGCACCTCTTATTTTTGAAAAGAATATTCAAATCGGAAGTGCATGTTTACTCTATGCATTTTTTGTTCTATCTCCAGTATAACTAGAACGGCTACACTTACGGCAAAAATAGTTATATTCATAATGAAAGATATTAATATTTTGGACAACTTTTGTTTGAAAAATTTCTTCAAAAAATGTACCAGTTGCGAGAAAAATGCTACGAAACATTATAAATATCTTGTTTACGTTGTCATGGATTCGCATGTAGCTTATAAAATCGGATCATCTGCGATTTTGATAGGAAAACAAAATAGACTCAATTAGATAAATGACATTTCAGAATATTTCTGTAGAGTATTGGTTAGTTTGACTGCTTGTTATATATATATATATATATATATATATATATATATATATATATATATATCTAGGAAAAACTGCGTAAAAGAAAGTCGAGTACAGGCCACTCCAGATATGTTATCATTATAACTCGTCAAAAATCACTGAATTATAAATATGTTTTCTTCATTAAATCAGTGGTAATAATTTTTAAGTGTTGCTCCTGTAGAGCATAATATAAAATATGCCAACTATTGCTGACATTTAATTCGTTTATATAATTTTTCTTTGCCTTTTTTGGAGCAAAATTATTTATGATTACTAAAATAATATCTCCTAACAATTGTGATATTTGTACAACAAAATGCAATAGTTTTATTTTCACTTTCGAATATTTGTAAATACAATGATGAAAGTATAAAATTATAAATTGTTATAGTTTATTTTATTATTTATTGCAGTTTCGGCGAAGCGTAAACGATATTCTGCAGCCACATCATGACGACCATTTTCTGTTACGATGGCTTAGAGGTATGTATTATTAATAATTAGGTACACACACACACACACACACGCATTCCAACAATTATCACATTCAATTCAAGGAAGGTCAAAATGGATTTTTCCATTAAAATCTAGAGGTCGATTTTTTTGGTTGATCTTACTTAATACTTCGTAAAAGAAAGTACAAACATTGACCCGAATTCAAAGAAATAGTCCACTGGCATAGACCCGACATTAGAATCATGGTTTCAAATGCAGTTTTAGTTTTTAGTGACCTTCAAAATAACATTAGTAGACAAACATCGTAAACATAAACCTTCAAACACACTGACGTTATTCCGAAAATATTCACATTCGATTCAATCTATTACTATTAAAAATTATTACTTCGTAAAAGGAAGTAAAATTTACTGTTAAAATAAATACATATATTACTCAAAATGTGATATAATTTATTTTAGAATATTCAATCGTGTGCACCTTTAAATATATTCGGAGTTAAATTTCTAATATAGATTAATACAAAAAGTGACAAGGCGATTTTTTAGTAAATTATACATGTTTCGAAAAATAATGTTTCTCTAAATTTTAGTATCTAACAAACCAAATTGATAAATTGAGCTGATGGCATTGGTGTCTGTATCTATGCTTGTTCTATTTGTCCTTTGTTGTTAATCTATGCAAGGACAATATTTATATTTTCCTGTCGTAATTACATACACATATTTGTCATCCAAAAATACAATTGCATTAGTAATAAATTGTTTGTTATCAAAATTGACAATATTTTCGCCTTGAAAATGACTAAATGAAAATGAAAAATACTATGAATATGTCTGCTAATTGTGAATACTTTTTATTAAATTAATATAAGAATCTTTTCTTTTGTAGCGCGAAATTGGAACCCAGACGCAGCAGAGAAAATGTTAAGAGATGTGGGTATAAAATGCAAGCATCAATTGTGAACATGTAATTTTGTCTAATTATATCATTGTTTCAGTCCATGGAATGGAGAAAACGATGGGAAATTGATACCACATTAAAAACGTCATGGCAAGCACCGGAAGTTCTAATCAAATATTATCCTAGTGGCCAGGCTGGATTTGATAAGGAAGGATGTCCTGGTAAAATATAATTGAACATATACATTGAATTCAGAATCGGATTCACTATTTGTTTGTGAATAGCTAAGAAATTCATTTTTTGCTTTAGATGATTCTCTTATTATCTCGATAAGAGACGACAAAACGATGATTTTAGTAATTTAATTTTATACAACCTTGAACACAGTATAATTTATTAATAATTCAAATATTATATTTCATAACTATTTTGCTAAATTCTAACGTTTTTTTACATAGTAAAAAATCTGTAGTGACCTTTATTCAACTTCATGTATATGTGTAATGCCTTATTATATTTTAAATTCACCCTACAATAAATACCTAAATAACTAGGGAAAATAAAGTAACCATATTCAAAGATGATTTTTCAGTAGATTTAAACAACTAGTTGCTAGAAATTTTAATATCTTCAACTTTTATAAGAATCACTAATACAATAAGTGGTTTTTAGCCGCTGTAACTCGTACCCTATTAGACTTACGTTAAAAATAAATAAACATAAACTGTAGAAAATTTTATCAGTTTCAACTTTGTACTGAACATATTTTCTCATAGGATCAACTGTTGCCGAGTTATTTCGTAAATTCTTATTTTATGGACCTTTGATTCAAGATGGCGGCTCACGCATTACCCTCCCAAGGTCATCAGGGTCATAATTCGAAATTATTTCTTATCCCACCTTTTGTAAAGCAAAAACACCTATTGACTGGCTTAATGTGAATATAACACGAATTGTGTTTTCTCTCCATAACGCGAATTCTCGATAGCACAAAAACCTCTATAACACGATATTTTTGGCGTTATCCATCGGCTTCGTGTTAACGAGGTTCCACTGTATTATCTTTAAAACTTTAAATAATTGTCTGTAATTCACAACTAATATATTTAAATTTTTCAACTAGTTATCATTGTGCCATTTGTGGGTCTGGACGTATGGGGACTACTCCACACAATCACCAAACGGGATATCATCAAACAAACCATAATTGTTCTGGAAAATTACTTGGACATGGCTGACAAGGCCGGGACTCATCAAGTAACTATTGTTTTTGATCTGGATGGTTTTACTCTCAGACAATATGCTTGGAGACCAGGTGATAACAATTTATTAAAATTCCCAACTAATTTGTTTACAATATATGTATCTTATAGCTGCTGAAATGGTCGTATCATTAATTCAAATGTACGAAGGAAATTATCCAGAAATATTGAGAGTTTGTTATATAATAAACGGTAAAAACTACACTAATGGTGATTTGTAGTGTAAAAACACTTTTGTAGAAAATGTTATACGCCATTTTCTTTTATGATATGATTACTGTTTACTACAGCATAATACATTAATCCCTTGTAAAGATTAGTGTCTATGTTTGTTTTTACACTAACCGCGAATCACCATGTATAATGATAAGGTAGCATTTATTTGTTATTTGTATATATTTTAAATAGCACCAAGTGTATTTACGTTACCCTTTAACGTAATCAAAAAATTTATGGGTGATTATACAATTAGTAAGATTCAAATATTTAAATCGGACCCGAAGAAATGGATGCCAGTACTGCGGGAGAAACTAATCGTAAAAGATTTGCCGAAACATTATGGTGGTGAGCTGGTTGATCCGGATGGCGACCCTAGGTGCCCTTCTAAGGTACTTACTAACAAAATATTAAACAAAAATGTACTAAAATATTATAAAAAGATCCCAGAATATTCATTGTCGCCGAAATACTATCTATATCTATAACTTTTAACAAATATTCTGCAGAAGTTATGACTACAAGTCGTCGTATCTTTCAATCAAATATTTCTTATAAAATGTTGATTTTTAAACTTTTAGTTATGAGAAATTGCAATATTTGTATTTTTCTTCATACGAAGAAGAAGCTAAAGCATTCTCGGATTACAAAATTTCCTTAACAAAAAGTGTTTGTCTCCATCGCCTTGAATCCAAAAATATATATAACTTATATACTTGGATGTTAGTCGTCGCTCGCTCGTAAGACCAAATTTGTGCCCTCTACTGGCACAAATTTGGTCTTACGAGTGTAAAAACCGCTGCTCACATCGCATATATTACTTATAAGGCGAGCTGGACGCCTAGGTGCTTGTACTTAAGCTTGTTTTGTTTTATGTTAGATAAAACAAGGTGGTAAAGTTCCGAAATCTTTCTATTCAAAAAATCAAAAATTCGACGACAACGTAGAAGATCTCATAACTGAAATTGTGAAGAAAGGAAAACAATTTACGTTAGATTTTATTGTAGCTGAAGCGGAACATTTTATCAGGTATATTTTAAATAATAGCCACCCTTAAGGGTAATTATACAAATAAAAATTATCAAGTATATCAGTAAAGCTTTGATTTATCATTCATTAGAAAATTACTCTGTGTATGCTATATAAAGGATTGTTCACAGCGAAACATTTAGTAATTAGGCTTAGAAAATTACAAATAATAATCTAGTTTGTATTATGACAAGCAATGTTAGCATTCCAAGCAACAAAATTAACACAATGTATGATAAATTTTGTTGCTGTGAACGTGAGCATTGTCCCATATAGCACAGAATGCCTAAAGACGTAATAAAGACGTCCAATAGATGACATCTTAAAATATGACGTCTATTCGACGTCTTTATTACGTCTTTAGGCATTCTGTGCTATATGGGGTATGTCATACAACAAACTGGAATTATAACTTATAATTTCTAAGCTTAATTACTGATTGTTTCGCGGTGAACAATCCTTCAGTGTGTGTAATTATTTCACAGTTGGAATTTCCGAACAGAGGACCACGATATTAAATTCGGCATTACGTGCCGAGATAGTGAAGGAGTTGAAACGGTTATAATACCTATTCATAAATGCAACAGTCAACATGCAAACGAACAAGGACTTTTACCCTGCAATTACCCATCAACTTGTAAGTAATCGTTAATTCTATATTCGGAGCGCTTACGATTTTTTGTATCCATCAATACGCAAACACTTCATAAACCATGTCAACAGCTTATTTAAATAGTCGGCGTTGCATACAAATGTGTATAAATTTAAATAAAATTAGTATATTATATAGTTATAGTTTCAAATTTACCATTGAATGACCATTTTTGTTACAGATACTGTGATATTCGACAATACATACAGCATGCTAAGAAGCAAAACTTTACTATATAACATTCAAGTTCATATCCCGTTAGACAAAAATGATATCGCTACACTATCAGAAAAATTACTTGATGAAGATGAAACTACTTCTCTCTAAATATTTATTTCAATGGTGTACGGTGGCGCATCCAGCAATAAGTGATATCTTGCGATAATCATCACTTTATATTTTAATTTAAAAATTAAATGATTAAAGGGCGGTTTTCAATTAACGCAGAACCCTGCGTTCAAATATAACTTACTTAGGTACAGGGCACCTATGCATTCAGCTCGCCTAATAAGTAAATAAATGCGATGCGAGCAGCCGACTCCCCCGTCCTACTCTATACTTGGCATATTAAAAATTATTGTTTTTAATTATTATTCAATAAAATCTTACAGTTTTTTGATGATTTTTTTTGTTACACTAAATAAATGAATTTATATGAAATCTTGAAGAATTCAAAATTATAATATTTAATAAATTTTTTCGGGCTTTGTGTTAACAATATGAAAAAATCTTGTAGACATAAAATATCTTAGAATTTTTGAGTGTTTTAGTTATTTTTCTAATGGCAGTATTTAGGGGGTTTCAAATTTAGGCGTCCTATAACTCCGGAAGTATACGGGCGATTGGATTTTAATTGCGACCGGAATCAAATGGGATATCATAAAATATGTGTATCAAATTTGGTTCAAATTGCTTCGATATTTTCAGAGGAGTAGAGGACATAAATATATATTTAATTCAGGGCAAACCCTTTTTGTTGAGGAATTGTTTTATTCTGGGTTTTGCGTCAATTAGAAATCGGCCTTAATGATCGTTTGCACCACTTCTTAAGCTAAACTTAACTTATAATACTTTTAGCAATAATGCTAATTTCCGATAAGAAATGTCATTTTTGTTTTCTAGGTAGCCTTAAAATTGGAGGACAGTGCAAATGGTCATAAGTATTTAGCAACTTGTTTTTATTATTTTTAGCACAATTTTAAATATTTTTTACTGTCAATATAGAGTTTAATTATATAATGTATCAAACGGTGTACAGATTGTTGTGTATATAGAATATTTTATTAAAAGAAATTCATAATACACAGTTCTTATTTATTATAAAGTAGTACATATTTATTCATCTGTAAATAAGAGTTCCAATAGTTCAATTTTTTCGCATTGGTCACCTTCCAAACGTTCCGGATTTTTCCATTTTAGAATTGTAGGCAGAACCATCAAACGTGTGTTTGGATTTTTTCTAAAAGGACAGTTCATATCTTTCCAGCTATAATAAATGGGATTATAATGTTTGTTTTATGTTTGAATTAAAAGTAATATGCATACAAAGGTCTATCTCCAACTTCACAATGGATAATATGGGCTTTTGGATCAGCATATTTTTGTATAGCTTCTTCAATCATTGGGTGCGCTATTTACAACAAAATTTATATATATCATTAATATAATAACCCAGAAATGTTTGTATGTGAGTGTGTATGTGAGTGTGTATGTGTAGAACGCTTTTCTGTAAAAATGCAGATTGGCATAGACGGGGATCGAACTCACGACCTCCAGGGTGAAAGGCATGACACTTAGCCACTGCACCATGGCGACTGTTAATAATGTTATAAAAAATCAATCACTACGATTCTGAAGTTCAGTCTTCTTTGAAATAGACAAAAACGAATCAAACGTCAGAATGAAATGTCAATATTGGTTTTTGTGTGATAAATCTTCAATTCAAAGTTTAATCTTAAGTTTAAGGGGAGTAGCATGTTATAATTTCAATTTTTAAGTATATAATATGAAATAAGTGCATATTATTGCCTAATTAGCATATATTTTTAGCAAATACGTGTTTCTGTACATTTATTTTAATTCATAGTTAATATTTTTCACTTCAAAATGGCCAAGAAGCAGTGATTTTTGAAAATATGAGTTGCGGTAAGATTTTATAGTTCGTCAAATTATAATAACTGCAAGTAAGTAAATTTATAATTCTGATTATTAGAGTAATAAAATCTTGAAGAGATAATTCAAAGATATTTAGAAGCATGTTTGGTTGGCAATTTTATTCTTTTATTTTTGATGGCACAATCCATTGTATTTTAGCATATAACTAATTATCATCACTTTTAAAACTGCCGTTGTGACACTGCAGCAGTTTAATACTGCAAAATTCAGAATCTAGCCTGATTATTTAATTCAAAAACAATAATGAATCAAATGTCAAATCATTAAAAATGTTGTGTAAAAAGGATTTGTTATTATTTGAATAATCAATTCAAATAATAAACAGCAATCGTAAGTAAATTTATAATCCTGTTTTTTATATACAATTATAGAAACTGTCTAAATGATACAACACATACCAACTGTATACCATATGGGCACATGGTGCCCACGGGTGACCCTAGTATATATATATATATATATATATATATATATATATATAAATAAATAAATTTATTTGAATATTTCATGTAATAATATAGCTCGTTTGTGCTGATTAAACATTATAGAAACCTCCCATGCCAACTCGCTCCCGCACAACTCGCTCCCACCAACTTGCGAGCGAGTTGGCATGAGAACCAGTTATCCGGGTGCCAGTTGTGCGGAGCGAGTTGGTGGGAGCGAGTTACTCGAACTTAAAGCCGGTCCTGCCTATTAAAACGCCCACCTGTTAAACACTCAAAACTTATTTCTATGTTTATATCAGCTAACTTCATGGTAAATATATAGAAATGCCGAAGTTCAATTTCTTACCCTTTACACAATCATCACACCAACTTTCTCCATTTTCCAACTTTGACCCACTGAATATAATATAAATCGGCTCTGATTCATTCTTAAAGTCTTTCATAAACTCTACAAAAGGCTCATAACCTTCTACGTGATGCCGTACGACCATTTTGCTACAGTAGAAATTAATTTCGACTACTTTTTGAAACCGTATTATTTATTTTAACGATAATAATACACGTGTTCAAGATACAATAGAACACAAAGGACTGATTACGGCATTATCAAAACCATTAGTTTAAATTAAAATATTTATCTTGAAAAATAAGTGTTTAGGCACATACGCGCACGATTAAAATTGGCATTAAAATTGTTTCTTGTTAATAGATGGTGTTGCTACAACGCGCGAATTTCTACTATCAGTAAACCATTTTTGATATTGCATATTATCTATTTTTGTTATTCTATTGACGTTTTTATGCTGTACGAAGTACAAAATAGCTAATGCCCCCTTAATATGACCCTTAGACTTATTTTAGAATACATACAAAAAAATCTACGAAAGAAATTTTACGTCTATTACTTCAGATTATAACTCCAAGGCTAGAAAATATATTAATTGTTACAGTTAAAATCTTAGATCTATTTTTAATTTAACAATTAATATTAATCTACAAAATATATCCCATATAGTACAGAATGCCTTAAAGACGTCCAATAGACGACATTTTAAAATATTTTATCTATTAGACGTCTTTATTACGTCTTTAGGCCTTCTGGGCTATATGGGATGTTTCTCGAGAAACATATTATTAGCTATATCATTTGTAAGACTATAGTCTTACAAATGATATAGCTAAAATAATATGTTTCTCGAGAAACATCCCATAAATGTGTAAATATATTTACACCTGTAGTAATTCTTCGGATTATCAACCCAAAGACCATCATAAAAAGAGAAATAAATTTGTATTTTCAAATATTCATTCAAAAACATTTGCTTTCATTGTTATTTTGAATTTCTTTATGCTCACCAACTAAATAAAAATAATAACAGGCATTTTTTATGCAATTTTGCATCGGTTGATAGACTATTCGAAACAGTTGTATATAAACATATTTATAACCACTATTTTTGAAGAGACTAAAGTTTCTATATATACTTGGAATATTTCTTCAAAAACAGTGGTTATAAATATATTTATATACAACTGTATCGAATAGCCTATCAGCCGATGCATAATTGCATAAAAAATACCTGTTAAACTTTTATTTTTTTAATACACAGTTTCGAAGATAGATTATTTTTTAAAGTTTTTATATTTTATCTCCGAAACTGTGTATTCATTATTCGACGGAATATCTTTGATTGTACCGTAAAAATTATATATTTCTAATACTGGTTATATGAATATTCGAGTTATTTTTCGAACTAATGAACCTGATGGTTGGTCGTAACTATTAAGGAGAATAAATACAAACAACATTTCAATTTAAAAGCATAATATATTTATCTTTTCGGATAATCGCATTGGATCGTACATAGACAATAGTTTTTAATTGTTATTACATTTCTTTTCTTTCGGTTTACAATAACTGCAACAAATACATAGTGATAAATCAGCTTGAACCAATATTTCACCTGTGGGACAATTATCCACCCTTAAACACAAAATAGATGCACATAAATCAGGGGTTTCCCCGTCATTACAAACACAGACTATTTCATGTATTGTAAATATAATAACAAATAAGACAAACAGTTTACAAGCCATTTTAATGCGTACTAAATACTTATTGTATGTTGAATATAAAACGGAAATAATATTATCAGGCAGACTTTGAATTTACTAGTTAAACAATTACAAAAAACTGATAAATTATGTGGATAAAAAATTATAATTGTTATTTATTTTGATGTATCATCAGCGCATTGGTCACAGCATATACACTTGGAAGGATTCGCTTTTACGATATGTTGTCCGTCGCAGCATTCAAGATTTCTGCAGTCTACTCGTTCGCAGATCGAAGAATCTTCGTCCGGTTGGCACTGAGACGCTGGCTCAGTAGGAGGCGCTATTAAATATTTTAATTAGTAAAAGTTCCAAAATAATTATTAAAGTGTAGTAAAAGAATCTATTTTACATATTGATAATAATACTGGTTTTCAAAACACAACTTTTTACTGCATAATTTTTATTATATAGCCTATTTTTACTTTCTTTTACGAAGTAATAAGTAAGTCTTGTAATCATGAAAAATGTCGAACTCGAGATTTCAACGGATATACACGTTTTGCCCTTCCCTGAATCGCATGTGTGAATGTCTCTGTGTGTGTGTGAACGGTCTAGAGCCAAAACTGTCGAACGTAAAATTATCAAACTTCAAACTTAAGACTTGTATACGCCCTAGATGTGCACCTCCTATTTTTGAAAAGGATATTCAAACCGGAAGTGCATGTTTACTTAATTTTTTGTTCTATCTCCAATATCACTAGAACGGCTACACTTACGGCAAAAATAGTTATGTTCATAATGAAAGATATTAATATTTCGCACAACTTTTGTTTGAAACATTTCTTCAAAAAATGTACCAGTTGCGAGAAAAATGCTACGAAACATTATAAATATGTTGTTTACGTTGCCATGGATTCGCATGTAGCTTATAAAATCGGATTATCTGCTATTTTGACAGGAAAACAAAATAGACTCAATTAGATACATGACATTTCAGGATATTTCTGTAGAGTATTGGTTAGTTTGATAGCTGGTTTTGATTATATATATATATAACCAAAACCAGCTATCAAACTAACCATTACTCTACGAAAATATCCTGAAATGTCATTTATCTATATATATATATATATATATATATATATATATATATATATATATATATATATATATATATATATAACCAAAATGGTCCCACAAACTGAATAAACCTTTGGGTTCAAAAATCCGAAAATGATTGGTTGTTCCGTTCGAACGCAACTTTACTCGGCGCAATAAACCCATTTAAGAGTATGAAAACTTTATCGTTATATTCTCCAACTTACAGTCAGTCTCCAATCCCTAGACCATATAATAAGCCATCCTGTTCCTCGTAGAACTGATTCTCTTTTATAGCCTTCAGTTGCTTCTCCACCCGTATCATCCTTGCGTAAACGGACAAATTCATCTCAGCGGCTTCAATACGTCGACGGTCGGTAATCTCAACGAAATTTTTACTACGGATTCCAATGACTAACCCAAGCGTAGCCATAATATATAGTATCGAAGAATAACCCTCGTTGAAGATGCTACATGCCAAATTTGTTGCAATTTCTACCGTTTTAGCACCGAAGTGTCGATGCTTCGGCGCAAAATGCCAAATACATGCATTTAGGTTCTCATTGTTATTCTGAGTGTTGTTATTACCGGTGCACCGAAGAAGCAAATTGTCGTCGGAAAAGGCTTCATAGACTGGACAAATAACTTCTTGAATCTTTGTGGCGAGAGGAGCCCACATAGCACCAAATCCCGTAAGACCAAATGAAGACGTCCAAAAATATGACGTCTTTAAGACTTTTAGTTAGGACGTCTTAATGACATACATAAATAAGACAACATATAACAAAGTCTTCAAGACGTCTTTAAGTTGGACTTAAATAAGACGTCTTGTAAATGTCGTCCACAAGACAACATAACGACTCCCATCCAGACAAATTTAGGTGGTCGTACAGACGTCTTTTTTTGGTCTTTAAGACCAAACAAATGCGGAGATATGCTGCCACCTATATTAAATTTTCAGAACCTATACTTAGCTTTGTTCGTTTGTCCTGCACTTACTGATCAGTTCATGATTTGTCTTTCTTCCACTTATAATGATGAATAAGGACAGATTATGAACAGAGCAAAAAATGCAGGTCCAACAAACAAACGTTCTAGAGCATTCTACAAGTAGTTTCAGCTAATGCAAACAAGTAAGAAAAGTAAGTATTTTACAAACAATTATTTGCTGTGTAACAAGTTTGTGCATTAGTTATTAATTTAAAATGTATATATTATGCATGTTCTACAGTTTTTATGCAATGTTCATAAAACAAAACCTCATTAAAAGTACAAGTAACAAAATATTATAGAACAAAGAGGATAACACCTTACAACGCTAGTGTTACATATTTAATAAATAAATAAATACATGATGTTTACAGAAACAAAAAATTCTTAGTATTGGAGGAAGGATCAAAGAACGTGGACAGATGCAATATATGGCCATTAGGAAACGCCCCCGTAATGAAAATTATAACCGGTAACAATTGAATCATTCAATTCTCATTCATATTATAGTATAAAATATTTCAGAAGCGCTGCGTACAGATTACTGTAACTGCCAATGATGAAACAAAAACTGAACGAGAACGAGAATGGATGAGGCATGTTCATGAGCGTTCAGCGAACGGCTAAACCTGGCAAATAAAAATACTATTTTGCCGTACACACTGTGATTTTAAATATGTTCTCTTCAGTTTCAATATGTTCCGTGCTTCACAACCGTAGCGGACAACCTAAATAATACATTGTATACATATGCCCAGACTTCTTAGTTTGAATGCTACGGTTGCGAGTTGCGACTTATGTAAACTAGAAATCTATCTTAAATGAAGTATATGACTGTATACAAGCAAATTATAATTAATTCCAGTTAATAAATCAACTGGTCTTTATTTGTAATATTTATATGTTTAATAATGTATTATACAATTGTTTTTATAATTCGAATTTGTTGATTATTTATAGAAAATTCTGATATTACATTTGTTTTGCTATCTAAAAACAACACATTTGGATGTACTATTAAGTATCAAACAAATGTGTATTTTGTGTAGATAGTAAAACAAATGTAATACCAGAATTTTCTAGCCTTATAAAAATCACTACCTATTCCCGCAAGACCACAAAATGTCCAATTTTGGACGTCATTATTTAGACCTATAAGAGTCTAATAGTAGTCATTTTGAACGACCTATAGACGTCTTATTGTTGACTTATAGTTATCCTTTTAAAGTCTTTAAATTACGTCTTTAAGACGTCTTTTCGACACGTCTTAAATTGGTCTTAAACGAGCGAAGTTAGACGTGTAGAGGACGTCGCTTTGTATGACTTCGGGCTTCATACCATTAAAGACTTTGACATCTTAAAGACGTCTTTCAGTTTGTTTTGTGCTATGTGGGAGGTTTATGCTTGAATTTTTTGAGTTGCTTTGTAGCTTCAGCGATTCGCCATTTACACCAGCTGGATTCTCCTTGTGGGCAGTTGTTATGTTGTGGGTTTTTATCCGTTGAGGATTTATGCAGAAATGTTGCCCAGATAGCTTTCTTCATTTCTTCAATTGAATCCGAGTGTTCTCGAATTGCGAAGCCGTAGTATGATGTTAGGTCTTTTATTAATTTATCGGTTAATTCATTACCGTTTTGTTTCCTTTTTATCTCTCGAAGTCGATTGTTCATTCGTTTCTGCGCGTGAGCAACACATTCCTTCATTTGTACTTTTATATCTGGATAAGGATCCAAATCTATCAGAGATTTAAAGGATTTAGTATCGCCGTCGCCAATATAAATCGCATACTTTACACCAAGTAACTCTTCTGACCGCGAAAACATTTTTACCATTGCATTCACTTCCATTTTACCGGAGTTTCTTTCGTGATTGCTGCAATCTTCTATGTGGCTTTCCATCCACTCTTCATACTCCGGAGTACCTTTTTCAGCTGAATGGTTGGCGCAATCTTGACAAAATGAAGAGCTTACCACATGATCCACGATTTTCCCCGATAATTTTCCGGTTAACGTTGTTACACCAAATAGCGACGAAATCCTTTTCTTCCAAGTTCCATCTCCAGAAACACTTAAATGTGTTGGTTCATTACCTGCTTCACGATTCTTCTGCATTTCTTCTTCAACTGCTTTATGGCGAACGAAGCGGAAAATAGTATTTGTGGCACAATGCAAATTCTCAAGAAAAGGGTAATCGATGGATTAATGGAACTATCGAATTACCAAATCCATTCGATAGTTCCATTAATGAACAAAATATATTTATACCGCGTAAACCGACACCTATAATCCTCATTACAAACATTAATCGGCGATTAATTTCATACGCAGTTGCGATTAAGGGCGACGATTTGATTTTTTTCGTGCCACAGGAGCATGTTAGGGCTAACAGGAAACCGAGTCCTCTTTCAGAGGATCGAGTAAATTTGATATTGCCATCGCAGTGTTTACACTTTAAGTGTTCGGATAAGAAGTTAAAGACAGTCAAGAAACATAGAATTACGTTAGTATGTCCAACATCAATATCAATTTCGTCGTAGTTGGCATTATTCAGTTTTTCAGCTGACGCTTTCACGTGAGATGTATCTTGCTCGGCGGTAAATTGATTATTACTGAATTTTCTTTTTTTCGGGCGACTTGGACGAGTATAGCCGTCGGCACCGTTAGTAGATTTGCGTGTATTCGGCATTTTTGCACACGTAACGATAAGGCAATAAACTGTTTATGACGCCTAAATGAATTTGTTGCTGAAATTCTGAGTCCACCTGTAGCCTGTATTTCAGTCGGCGCGCGCTGTAACTTTTCCTATACTCTGAATATCGATTCAGAGTTTTATTCTACACATTATAGGGACTCGATTTTTTTTTTAAATCATCGTCTACCTAGTACACTTTTCGCTAGCTGAATAATTCAGTAGCACAATTCGTAAAATACATAAAAACCAGATCCTTACACCGCAGTGTTTACAAATGTTACCGCGCTAGAAACAGTTTGCTTGAAAATGATCTTACAATTTTTCGAAATATGACTATAAAATGTATTTTTAATAGATATTTTTGTTAAATAATTGCAAGTTAAAAGTTCAATTTAGGCATGTACAGACGTACATTGTGAATATTGTTCTTCAATTCATAATAAACCTCTTATAATAATCATTAATTTTTATTGGAAAATATTTCATTTATTTTTATAGGTAAAATACGTAATTTTGTAATATTTCGCCTGTACACTTGTGCAATAGATCATACTTATAGTATATTTAACCACTAACGAATAAAATTTCGAATTTCTCGAACTTGAAAAGCATTTTTCGGATAAATTAGCAGTAAAATGGTTTATAATCGCTAATACTATCGAAATAATATTATTTTAGCTCTTTAAAGTCAATTACCTGTTATATTTATTTGTGTGTATATATACCTTGCAGTTTACTTCTTTCCGACACTTCTGACGATGGTGTAAAAGCCGAAATACGTATTAAGTTACATTAAATTAATTTTGAAACCAACCAAGTGTGTGTTTTTATTCAATTATGCCTTATTAAAAATGTATTGTAAATTCTCGAATTATGAATGTGTATCTTACCTGTAGTTGTATCGTCTGCACAATAATTACAACAAATACAATTGTCCGGATCGCGCTTTATAAGGTGTTTTCCTTTAACACATGTCTTCTCATTAGCACATCGAACTACGTCGCAAAACGATTTATCCTGTCCATCTTTACAATTTGCAAATACACCATTTATTACATTTACAAATAAAGCGAACAGGATAATTTTGCGTAACATGTTTCTTCGTAAAAGTCTACACAAACTAATGAATATAACATATAATTTAATCAGTTTTATAACAAAGTAAAGTAGAGCATGTACACTTTATACACATATATCATATTTTATTGTTACTAGAACTGAAAATAAAAAAATAATCGACCAGGTTTTCCCCAAGGTTATTAATTTACACTATAAATTACAGAGACAATTCGTTCCTAATTTTCGCGGACAGTTCATAAAATAACGAATGTAATATAATTTAGCAAAATTATTTATAAAGAGAATCCTTTGACCATAAATATGATTTGAATTTAAAATTTGTATTATGTTGGGAAAAACATATTTTTGAAACGGATATTTTAACCGGAAGTGCCGATTTACTCGTGCCATTTTTTGCACATCTCGAATAGGACAGAGTTAAAAATGTTATAGAGATCAAAAAGTATTACAATTTCTTGTGGATTGATAAAAAAAATGTTGGTGCATATTTTAAAATTCAGAATTATAATATTTAATAATTTTTTTTGGGCTTTGGGTTAACAATATGAAAATATCTGGAGTGGCCTGCACCCAACTTTTTTTACGCAGTTTTAACTAGATATAGATATATGTATATATATATATATATATATATATATATATATATATATATATATATATATATATATATATATATATATATAACCAAAACCAGCTATCAAACTAACCAATACTCTACAGAAATATTTTGAAATGTCATTAATCTAATTGGGTCTATTTTGTTTTCCTGGCTTTGGGTTAATAATATGAAAAAATCTTGTAGACATAAAATATCTTAGAATTGTTAGTAGAATTTTTGAGTGTTTTAATTATTTTTATAAGGGCAATATTAAGGGGGGCTCCAAATTTTGGGGCCCTATAACTCGGGAAGTATACGGGCGACTGGATTTAAACTGCGAGCGGATTCAAATGGGATACCAAATAATATGTGTAGCAAATTTGGTGTAAATCGCTCTGGTACCTTCAGAGGAGTAGATAGCACAAATTTGGTCGAGCGAGCGACGACTAACATCCAAGTATATAAGTTATATATATATTTGGATTCAGGGCGACGAGATACTTTTTGTTAAGGACATTTTATGATTCGAGAATGCTACAGACACACGACTGAATGCTTTAGCTTCTTCGTTTTTTTACTGTAAATTAATTAGAAAATCAAACACGTATTTTTACATATTTATTTCGGGGTTATTGTTATAAGTTACATCTGATTCAAACCAGATATTTACAAATTGTATAAACATCATGATGTATCATATAAAAAGTCACAAAAGTTAGTGTATCTGTCGTGTGGCATTTTTACAATAAATGCAATGTAAGTGTTTGCACAGATTAAAACCAACTGAAAACTCAAAATAATTGGATGATTTATTAATAATAAAAAAAAAAAAACACACACATGAATTACTCAGTAATCATCGCCGCGGGAGACAATCTCTTTGCACGTAGGCCTCAGCATGATTGTGTGCTCGAATTGTGCGGTGTAGCAACCCTTGATGTCGCACAGCGGCGGATATGCGTCCACAACGCCCTTATCGCACAGATCCTTTAGAGCCATTTGGTATTTGGTAGCGCCAGCGCGATCCAACCAACGTTTACAAAATGCCAGCGTTCCGAAGTTTTTGTTTATTGTACCCAGCAACACTTTCGACGTTTGCAAACTGCAAAAACAATCAATAATATACACACTCGTACCTCGCCTAGTGCACGGCATTAAATTCAGAAATCCCCGCCTAGTGCACCGGCGAGGATTAGCTCGGGGGGTATTCGTAATTTAGATGTTATTTTCCAAAACGAAAGACTTACCGCAACGGAACATATTGCACATCGAAATTCTTCATGTAATGCGAACACTCCATATCATCGTGCACCAATCCGCGTCCGGTCGATCCGAAAGTTTCAATCGCATAAAACTCGTTCTCTTCCATCACCGTCGCTTCGCCCCCCTTTACAATTGGCACTGTTTTACCAGCGTGAATACGATACGGTGATATCGAATGCCCATTCAAATTCCTAATCGATTTCACCTGATACGTTTTACCGTCGATTTCCACCTCATACGATTCCATTACCTCTTGAATTGCTTCTCCGATATCGCATAGTCTGACATCAATACCAGCCGCCTAATATTACAAGAAACCAAACTTTAATATCATCGCTTTGACTAGTATTTTTTTCTTATTACCTTGATGCCAGTATTTGTGGCGTCTCGGACAGCTTCGATCAGTTTATCGTATTTCGGATTAAACGTAAGCGTGAATGCGCAGTCGATAATCCGACCGTTTATATGTGTACCGAAGTCGATTTTCGTGACGTCATCATACTCCAGAACGGTAGTATCTCCGGCATTGGGTGTGTAGTGAGCCGCGCAATGGTTGCGAGAACAACCAGTTGGAAATGCTAATCCTGCTTTCAAACCATTCTCGTTGATCAATTTGCGAGCGGTTGTTTCGAGTTCTTCGCAAATTTCTATCATTGTCATTTTTGGTTTCACCCATTTTTGTATGTGTTGACGAGTCTAAATATCATTATTGGTTTAAAATATATGATCGTAAACAAATTTGTGAAATAATTACCTGTCTGTGTGCTTCGGCAGCCAATCGGACTTCATTGTAAATATCATTATGCATCCGATCCAATGCACGTTTCTCCTCAGAAGTGTATCTGTCTTTAGCGGTACGATCATCCTTCAGTAATGGATAATCTTGAATTTCTCCGATTGGAAACACTCCTACAAAATGTTCAAACTCAATATAATAAACATAATTTTTTGTATAGTGCGCAACAGCGCCGGCAAAATCAACAACTATTGGAATTGAATTCATAAAATTATTTCGATAATTCACAAGCTCAAATCACATACAATTGATTTCAAATCATAATTCAATACGAATTGAAACCATTTTGGCAATTACAAATCATTTAATTGAATTATATATAAATGTGCACTTATTTTTGAAAAGAATATTGAAACCAGAAATGCATGTTTACTCTATGTATTCTTTGTTTTATCTCCAATATCTTTAGAACGGCTGCACTTATGGCAAAAATAGTTATGTACATAATGAAAGATATTTATACTTCGCACAACTTTTGTTTGAAAAGTTTTTTAAAAAATGTACCAGTTACGAGAAAACCGCTACGGAAAATCTTAAAATTCTTAATTATATTGTTAAGAATTTTTCTTATAGTTATCGTATTATTTATGCCAGAAAGATAAATGACAAATAAACAAAATATAAATAATGTATGTCATATTGCGCTGTTTAACAAAAATAGACAGTGACTTTTAAAGAATCAACATATTTATATGTTTCATATTGAAGAAACAATATTTAAAAAAAACATAAAATAATAAAGTAATTGGTACAATTTCAGGGCATTACTGTGAAGTATTGGTATTTATTCACAATTTCTTTGGAATATTTATATTTCTAATGAAAATTACGTAAAAGAAAGTTCTGTTGGCCAGAACCGATTTTTTCGAATTAATTCAATTCCAAAGTCTTAAGTTGTTGTGAATTGATTGGGAATTTTTAATTCGGAATATATAATTATGGAATTAAATCAGTTGTTTTATTTCTATTACAATTAAATTTAAATTTTAAGGGTATTCTGAATGACTTGAAATTATCGAAAACGAAATATCTTAAATTTCTCAAAGTGGAATTGATTGGGAATTTTTAATTCGGAATATATAATTATGGAATTAAATTATTGTTTTATTTCTATTACAATTAAATTTAAATTTTAGGGGTTTTCTGAATGACTTGAAATTATCGAAAACGAAATATCTTAAATTTCTCAAAGTGGAATTGATTGGGAATTTTTAATTCGGAATATATAATTATGGAATTAAATCAGTTGTTTTATTTCTATTACAATTAAATTTAAATTTTAAGGGTATTCTGAATGACTTGAAATTATCGAAAACGAAATATCTTAAATTTCTCAAAGTGGAATTGATTGGGAATTTTTAATTCGGAATATATAATTATGGAATTAAATTATTGTTTTATTTCTATTACAATTAAATTTAAATTTTAGGGGTTTTCTGAATGACTTGAAATTATCGAAAACGAAATATCTTAAATTTCTCAAAGTGGAATTGATTGGGAATTTTTAATTCGGAATATATAATTATGGAATTAAATCAGTTGTTTTAGGTATAATTGCGTTGTTTTCTTAGATTTAGAATTCCATTACCATAATTTTAACTTACAAACTATTTTAATATTTATAGAATTACAAATTTGTGAAATAATCCAAAAAAAAATTAATAACCTCTAAAACCTTTAATGTCACAACAAATCGAATCGAAATAAAGTCTTACCTTCTGGGAACAGATCTGTGATCGGGATCGTGGGTGGATTCGTTTGCACTTTTCCTTTGCCCTTGTTGCGATTCCGTTTCTTTTTCTTCTTTTTCTCTTCGCCTTCGGCTTCTCCGTCCCCGTTTTCTTGTTTCTCTTCACTTGGCGGACTAGTTTCACTTACGACGTTATTCTCCTCAGCCCCATTATTTTGTGTGCTTTCCTCAGCTGAATTAATGCGAAATTTAAATATTAATTTTTTTCTTTTTCTTTTTTTGTTATAACATTGCAAACACGTGAGTTTTGAAATGCGTCAAGTATACCTGGTTTTTTGTTCTTTTTCTTTTTTTTCTTCTTTTTCGCTGCCGCTGATTGATTATTTGCATTTTCTACATCTTCTAGTTCTTCATTTTCAGCATCCTCCTCCTTTTTATCAACAACCTTTTCGGTTTTCACTGCAGCCATTTTTGGCTTTGAACTTAGTTTTTGCTACTCATAAGTTTTGTTTTGAGATTTTTTGTTTAATATGTTGGTAGTAAATAAAAACCGAAAATTGGATGAAATTTAATTAATATATTTATTTTTACTTAATATCTATGCTAAAATGTATTATTTGAATGATTGCAACTACTACGTAATATGTTTGGTTAATCACAAACATATAAATATATATCTGATATTGGACGAATCTGAATTTATACACAGAACACCAGTGGCGGCGATTTCAATTATTTTAAATTGTTTTTGAAGCCGGTATTACACTATACTATTTTACAAACTAGCAATAACATTGATTACTAAAACAAAATTCGGTACGAACAACACACCTATGCCCAAAGCTCGCCTTTTGCATATAATCAGCAAAAAACAAATAGCGCGTATAACAAAAGCGAAGATTGTAATGCCAACTATTGCTGGCTAGATTAGTTAATGGCATTACTATATAAATTTTAACATTTTTTAGGGTATTTGCGCTTAAAATCTGAAAAAATGTTATAGATATTTATATTTTTTGAACAAATAAAAAATAATTGTGCAAATTTTAATTTTTAATAGGTTTTTAAGGCCCTTGTGTTATTAATATGAAAAAATCTTGTAGATAAAAAATATCTTAGAATATTGTGTAGAATTTTTGGGCGTCTTAATTATTTTTCTAAGGGGGGCTTTTTGATTAAAAAAATTTAATGCATATATTAAATTTTAATATTTTTTATGGCCTAATAATATGAAAAAATTTGTAGACATAAAATATCTTAGAATTATTAGTAGAATTCTTGGGTGTTTAAATTATTTTTCTAAGGGCAGTATTAGGGGGGCTTTTTGATTAAAAAAATGTAATGCATATTTTAAAGTTAAATATTATTTATGGCCATTGAGTTAATAATATGAAAAAAATTGTAGACATAATATATCTTTTAAATTATTAGTAGAATTCTTGGGTGTTTAAATTATTTTTATAAGGGTAGTATTAAGGGGGGTTTAAAATTTTGGGGGCCTATAACTCGGAAAGTATACGGGCGATTGGATTTAAACTGCGAACGGATTCAAATGGGTAACCAAATAATATGTGTAGCAAATTTGGTGTAAATCGCCCCGGTACCTTCAGAGGAGTAGAAAGCACAAATTTGGTCGAGCGAGCGACGACTAACATCCAAGTATATAAGTTATATATATATATATTTTTGTATTCAGAGCGACGAGACAAACAAATTTTTTGATCCAAAAATGCTACAGACACACGACCGAATGCTTTGTACGGTCAATTATGCTAGTAAAACATTGATTAGGTTTAAATAAAACATGTTCTATTGCTATATTTATTAACTATATTTTCAATTGTTTTTGAGAAACAACAATAATAATAATGAGCAACACATAATCTTCCAATCAGATTTTATTTGTCTAAATGCTACAACTATACTAAATAGTTTTAAAAAATTTGAGAGTATCAAATCACGCTTATATTATTGGTCGAAGCGTGATTTAAAAGGACGGGGAGGTTTATTGGTGTAAATCGTTAATAGGAAGTGTGACATTAGTAGCCAATTAAAACGCGTGCACAACTTAATCTCTCAAATTTGATAAAACAGCAACGAAGATAAGCTCGACTTATGGCCAGTTGCAATAGCGAAGCTATTTCATTATTTGCGAATCAAAAAGTAAATTATTTAGCTAATTTTAACATAATTTAGCTGTTATTATTCTTGAATTTCAATTATTTTTCAAAAATAACGCATTATAAGTTCGGCTTAAAGTGCAACTGGGCATTATTTGGTTATTTTTCTTTTACGAATTATTTGAAATATAAAGATGTGAGTTTGTAAAGGACACACAGGGTGTATTATTTGTTATTTACAAGAATTCTAGTTAGTTTTTATACACACGATATATTTTCTGTAACAATAGTTAAAATACGAGGATAAAAAATTAACATAATTATATTAACTAGTGTAAAATATATTAAAATATTAACAATTACGTTAATAAAGTTAAAAGACGATTTGTTTAAGTTAATTGCCTGTGAAATTAGGAACAATATATTGTAAAGCAAATAAGATATATATGTACAGAATCTAACAGAAGCTGCCACAATCATAATAAAGTCTAAAGAAAATCTATATTGCAAACGTTGTTTTAATAAAAACTGTGTTACGTTCCAAATATATAAATAGCTAATTGCTAATTTAATAAAAACATTGTTAAAATCGCGAATTATTTGTAATGTAGTCAAAAGACCTAATAATAGTTTATCCATTAATTAAGCAATAATAAATACGTTTATCAACAGCTAACGCCAAAAGCACCTACCAGTATTTAGCTTAAAGGTTTGTTCACAGCGAATTAATTAGTAATTAGGCTTAGAAAATTACAAATAATAATCTAGTTTGTATTATGACAAGCAATGTTAACATTCCAAGCAGCACAATTTATGATAAATTTTGTTGCTGTGAACGTTAACCTTGTATGCCATACAACAAACTGGAATTATTACTTATAATATCTAAGCTTAATTACTAATTCTTTAGCTATGAACAATCCTTAAGTCGTTTAAACTTGACCTTGAGGCATCAAAAAGGCTAAACCGTCTTTACTAAAAGAAATAGATACATTTTGAAATTACTTATCTTTAATTCTAAACGATTGTTCAGAGCAAAACAATCAGAAATTAAGCTTAGACATTGTAATAATGCCAGTTTGTTGTATGACATACTAAGTTAACGTTCACAGCAACAATTTGTGTTAATTTTGTTGCTTGGAATGTTAGCATAGCTTGTCATAATACAAACTAGATGGTTATTTGTAATTTTCTAATCTAAATTACTATTTGGTTCGCTCTGAACACGCGTTTAAGGATTGTTCACAGTGAAAGAATTAGTAATTAAGCTTAGAAATTGTAATAATTCCAGTTTGTTGTATGACATACAAAGTTAACGTGCACAGCAACAAATTGTGTTTATTTTGTTGCTTGGAATGTTAGCATTGCTTGTCATAATACAAACTAGATGGTCATTTGTAATTTTCTAATCTTAATTAGTATTTGGTTCTCTCTGAACACGCCTTGTTGCGTATACGTAACTATAAATTAAGTATACGGCAATAATCAATGAATGCGTCTTTATTTAAGATAAACCATCAAGTCCATCTAGTTCGAGGTAATGCCGCGCCGCTCTCGGCTATATTAGATGGTGGCGCTACCATCGACTTTGAATGTTCAAGCAATCATGCACGCACAGTATTAGAAATTAGCTATTTTTACGCTATAATCAAAGATATTCCATCGAATAATGACTGTTTATTGAATATATAGGCATTACGGACACATTGTTACACTTTTGGTGTCAAAGTTATATTTCTTAATTACATAAAACTACTCAAAACCTATCATAAACAAACCTCGATTACGCAAAAACCTACCGACTAATGTTTATAAAAAGAAATCAGTGAATTCGTAATTGAATAAATAATGCCTGGTATAAATGTTAATTTATTTGTATTTACAGTTTCGGAGATAAAAAATTATAACTATAATAAATGACTTATTTTGGAGGATTTTATTTTTTATCTCTGAAACTGTAAGTACAAAAAAAAAATATCATTTTTACCAGGCATTATTTATGCAATTACGAATGCACTGATATTTTTTTTATAAAGATTAGTCGGTTGTTTTTTTTTTTCGAGCTTGATATTTGACACCTTAATAGTTGCGCTATCCAAAGCTTGTATAATAAATAATGCTTAGTAATTAAATAATATAAGGGAATTTTAAACAGTTAAACAAAATACGAATTTAACTGCAGCAACACATACGTCGTATTAAAAAATAATTAAACTTAATGAATAAAAATTATAAAATTCAATTGTTTTGTCAAAGGATAAAAATATGCTTTTAGGAATAATAAGAAATAAAATTATTAGCATCCGACTATAAGTATACCTTAATTAACCGATTAGTTATTCTATAAATAATGTAAAAAAATAGTAAACCTTCGGAACGTAACTCTAAGTGCAATAAAAATCAACAATTCGTGCTTAATCTAATCAACGTTCTACAACGTTTGCAATCGAAAACAAATAATTGCGACAACTTTTTTGAACATTTTTTAAAACTAATACAGCTAATTTTAGTTACCTTGGTTTTCATTAACAATAACTAGATTAGCATTATCTCTCAACATTTTGTTTTTCTCCTTTTGTTTGTCGGTTGGTAAAAATAATAGCGGTAACATTCCCAATAAACAGCCGATTGTTACCCCGAATACTCGCCCTAAATTGGCAAAATGCCGCGATACCGGCATATCTAGTTGTATAGGTGTTAGTTTCGGTGGTTTGAAGCCAATGTAGTTGGCAAAGCGTTCTACATAGTAAGCGGATCCGATGCCCATCACATCGGAGAATGTGTTGCCTAGAGCTGCTGCCGCCATTGTTGATATACATAGGTAGGAACCCAAGTATAAGTCAATGTAGTCTCCCTGTTTAAAATTTGTATTATTAGTGTTGTACCATAATTATAATTAATAAAATATTAGGTTCGTCAGACGAAATTATTCTCACTCCAGTCTTGCTAACTCTTAAATAAAACATATTTGTTCCGTATTATAAACACCATTTATCACAAAACTGTCGAACGAAAAATTATGAAACTTCAACCTTAAGACTTGTATATGCCCTAGATGTGCACCTCCTATTTTTGAAACGAATATTCAAACCGGAAGTGTATGTTTACTCTATGCATTTTTTGTACTATCTCCAATATCACTAGAACGGCTACACTTACGGCAAATATAGTTATGTCATTAATGAAAGATATTAATATTGTGCACAACTTTTGTTTGAAACATTTCTTCAAAAAATGTACCAGTTGCGAGAAAAATGCTACGAAACATTATAAATATCTTGTTTACGTTGCCATAGATTCGCATGTAGCTTATAAAATCGGTTCATCTGTTATTTTGACAGGATAACAAAATAGACTCAATTAGATAAATGACATTTCAGAATATTTCTGTAGAGTATTGGTTAGTTTGACTGCTTGGTTTGGTTATATATATATATCTAGTAAAAACTGCGTAAAAGAAAGTCGAGTGCAGGCCACTCCAGATATTTTTTTATTTGAATGACTATACTTATGGAATTTCGTTATATAAATAACTCTATTCTCTATCTATTGGCGTCTAAATGTATTGAGACTTTTGAGTGGTAGTGTACGTAAAAATGTATTTAATTAATCGAGTTCTTATCACTATTATCTATAACGGAAATATATTGAACTTGTAATTACTACGAAGCAAAGTTCAAGAACATTGCTCAAATCAAACTATACAAATCTCACGTAAAATGTAACAATAAGATAAGAATAAATATTATATCTCATAACACGTGTATATTTAAAAATTATTTATTTATTATTTTTAAGTATTTTATTTGTTATAATAATAATATCTTACCGCAATCAACATGATGAAGTTATCCAGAAATCCAAATCCAATAAAAGGGATTGAATTTGCCGATGCAACTATATATAAAAAAAATGTTATTAATTATATTGTATCCTTATTTACCCTAGTTTATACTTACTTCCCATCAATTCTTTGGTAGACGGCGGTGTTACTGATTCCGCTAAAATAAAAACAATACATTTATTTAAGTTGATTTATAAAATACAATTTTAAACATTTATATGTAACATACATGCTTGTTACAATAACGTTTTTAACAGTAAATATTAAATATGTATATTAGTGTTAGTTTTTCAATCTGTAAAGGACAAAATAATAAAATGGGGCCCCATAGAATCAAATTATGCTATCTCCAATTAGTCAAAATAGTTTTCGGTCACTACCCTACAGTTTCATTGTTTAAATAATCTTTATAAACTCGATTCGATGTTGCAAAATGTCTACAGATAATATAAAATTTTAAATATTTTGTCCTGACAAAGCATTGAGTTCTTTGGAAATATATAATATTCAATAGCGATGGATACACATTTTAGTATTATTAATCATGTATTATGTTCGATATATCTTATAAAATCAGTTAAAAAATGATTTGCAATTTAATTAAAATATATTTTACACTATCAGATTACAGATTTTACTTATAGGTGCTTAAAATTGCTGAGAATTGCACCATAAACCACAGTTTATGGTAAAATCTGTAATCTGATAGTGTAAAATATATTTTAATTGAATTGAAAACCATTTTTAAACTGATTAGCAACACGCATTCAGATTAAATTGATATCCGATCGTTTTGGTTAAAAAAATTAATTAATTTTTAAAACCAAGAAGATTATTTTTGAAATATAACGAATATTATTGCAGATTATATTAAATCACGTCGAATAACAATTCTTTTTAATAACATTTATACATTTAAATAATAGTTATTCAACTATGAATACAGAAATGTGTGCAATCAAATAAATAGTTTTATTGAATATATTATATTTCAATGTTTATGGCCTTTAGGTTTCTGAAGAAACTTTATATACATAAAAAATAAACATGTATGTGTTATATATTCAAAAGAATTCTAAAGTGAATATTAAGGACGTTCGTCTTTTGAGGGCCAAGTAACTCTGGAAGTATATGGATTATTGGATTTAAAATGCGACGTAAACAAATTGGGCATGCATTATGCATACGAAATTTGGTTAAAATCGGGCCGGAGTCTTACGAACGGGTACGCGATATAATCCAAGCAATTTAAGTTATAAATTAGGAATCAAGCAAACGTGCCACTAATTTCTGAACACTTTCTTTATTGTTAAAGACACCCGTCGAAACTGTACGAGCCAAAAATAAATTTGAGTTAATTAAAAACATATTTAAACTGATGATTAGTGACCCTATTTTACAAAATTGGAATTTGGAGACAGTAAATTTGATTCCGATGAAACCTCAAAGCATGCATTGAAAAAAACATGCAATTTCCCATAAATCAAAACATCAATAACATAGAAAACCGCTATTTGATTATAAACTCAAACATTTAAACCACAACTTACAGTGCGGAAGTATAAATGTATCTGCAGAGAAACAAGAATAGAAAAACACCAAGAGTGTTAAAAGTGATTATTTATTCATTATTTTATGGAGAATATGTGTTTTAGAAATAGAGCTATCAGAGTATTATCAAAGCGTAGGAAGTAGACTGATAATTTTTTAGTATTAGAAGTTTTAGAAATAGAGCTACCAGAACATATTTTGGCAAAGTGGACTAACATGCGCTGGTTTTGCTACACCATTTGTGATTTACACTACAGAAAAATTTAAATATTTCTTCCATAACACAAATAGATGAAATTTTTTGAACGCTAACTTCTGATACCCGATTATATATAAAACTATGCCAATTTAGCATTTTTAAAAGTGCATAAATGTATAATAATTAGGACTTTTTGTTGATAAATTGCTAAATAAAGACATTTTAATAAACCTAGCTCCAATTTTATTTCGTTCCATGTAAAAAGTGTTGTAACTGGCTACGCCCGTAGTTTAATAACTAGGCTACGGTATATCTGGTAATACGCTATGAAACTACGTAATCAAATAAACTAGCAGTAGTAATTCAATATTATTATTTACATTATTAAACCCCGTCACCGGTAATTTAATTTGCTGTTGCGATTATGTTTACCTGATTCGATAATTGTAACCACAACAGTAAATGGTAAATCTGGTTAGTTTCTAGTATTTTTATAAATATTTAGTAATAAATGGATTAAAAACCGAATCCGATAGTTATTTTGTTATATAATTTTCATTTGGAATTTAAAATTGGGTAGTTCTATAAAATGTGGTAAGAGAAGTTCTCGTATGTATGTACCAAAAAAATTTAAGCAATTTTATGGTTTAAGCTTAGTTTATTTGCACTACCCTGTTAAAAATGGCGCTAATATGGTAAAACTACTGGGAAAATCTTGGTATATTTTTAGCAGAGATTAAAATGTTTCTATCCACAAGTAAGCAAGAAACTAATGCCCAATTACACTACTTATTGCTAGTACTTAACTTTAAGCCGAGTTTATTGTATTATATTAATATTGTATTAAGTTATGTGAATATATAGAATAAAATAAGCGAGAATTAGCTTAAATAGAGCAAATATATCCAATAGTTTTAATTTAAAATCAGATTTATTTTTATATTCGATAATACTATAAATTAAAACTATTTAAGTACCGCTTAGCGTTAAGTAATGTCGGTGCAACCAGCCATTATACATACATAACTTGAAGTGAAGCTTATATTTTTTAAATAAAGCGAATCTTAAGAATATTTTTGGATTTTATTAAAATAGATTAAATTACGTTTTATTAAATTTGGATCATCTGAACGTTTAGATTGGAAATAAATCAGAAAATAAAAATAGTTAAGCTTTACATAGTGCTAAGTGTAATAAGTGGTTTAATTCAATTCAGTTGGCTTAATTAGCATGAATTAGTTTAAATAGAGCAAATATATCCAATGGTTTTAATTTAAAATCAGATTTTGTTTTTATATTCGCCATAATACAATAAATAAATACTATTTAAGTACCGCGTAGCGTTAAGTAAAGTCGGTGCAACTAGCCATTAAACATACATAACTATAAGTGAAGCTTATATATTTTAAATAAAGTAAAACTTAAGAAGAAATTATGATGAATTTTATTAAAATAGATTAAATAACTTTTTATCAATTTTGGATCAATTGAACGTTTAGAAATCAGAAAATGAAACATAGTTAAGCTTTACATAGTGCTAAGTGCCAAAATGGGGCTTCATTCAATTCAGTTGTGGATAATTTAAATAGGATTCTTTAGAAGATATATATTTTTTTAATAATTTTGGATCAATTGAACGTTTAGATTGGTAATAAATCAGAAAATAAAAAATAGTTAATCTTTACATAGTGTCAAGTGCCATAAATGGCTTAATTCAATTCAGTTTGCTTAACATTTGTGGATGTAAATAAGTATCAGATAATTTAAATAGGATCTTTAGAAGATAATTTATACTTTGATAATTTATCATAGTTGTTTAATTAAACGTTGATAAATGAATGCAAAGAAAATCCACTTAATTTTCCCTTTAATTTGTCACACGTAACCGTTAGTTCATCAATTTGCAAACAGGGCGGCGTAAGACCACTTTGCCAATGTCAACAAGAGTAAAGGATAAAATATGCAAACGCATAACGTTACAATTTGTATCTGGTAGTTCTTAGCATTATTTATGTAAAATTCAGCACAAATAAACTGGCAACCCTTACTTTGTGATACGATGAATGATGCCGGAAGCATGAAATGCAAAACACATAACAATTATTTATGTTATTGCAAACAAAAATGTTAAATGTACAATATGGGTAGCCTCGTAAGCGACAATACGCTTTCATGTTATGTGACACTTATGTTACTAAAACCTATATATATATATATATATATATATTAAACATGCAACAACAACCACATTATTATTGTTAGTAGAACAAATTTATTGCGTTTTTGTTTTGAACGCGATTCGTACCGCATTTTTTCTTAAGCCAGTCTTCGGGCACTGCACAATAACTGCCTGTTGGATCGACGTCACCTAAAGACGGTAGTTTTGTCGGTCTTCCAAATTTACTGCGCCAACTGGACGCTGCTAGCTGACCTGCTCCATAGAAATTAAATAAAAATATAAATAAAATAATCCAAAACAATCAAAATAAATAAACAATATAAACAAATATAGATTAATAAATTTACACAATAAGAATTAGGTCATCTGTCGGGATTTGTCAAAATGGATAACCGTCGAGTAAATAAATGGCTATTAATAAATAAAATTCATAATGAGCAAGCTTAGGTACAACGCACATACGCGTCCAGCTCGCCTTATAAATAATATATGCGATGCGAGCAGTGCTTTTTAATTATTATGGCAATTGGGTTAACAATTTTAAAAAATCTTATAGACATAAAAAATCTTAGAATTTTTAGTAGAATTTTTGGGTGTTTTACTTATTTTTATAAGGGCAGTATTAAGGGGGGTTCTAAATTTTGGGGCCCTATAACTCGGGAAGTATACGAGCGATTGGATTTAAACTGCGAGCGGATACAAATGGGATGCCAAATAATATATGTACCAAATTTGGTTCAAATCGCTTCGGTACCTTCAGAGAAGTAGAGGGCATAAATTTAGTCGTACGATATATAAGTTATATATATTTTTGGATTCAGGGTGACGAGACAAACATTTTTTGATCCGAGAATGCTACAGACATACGACCGAATGCTTATTCGGTCCTTCGTACGGCGAGTAAAAAATGGTATAAGTTAGAGAAAAGTGTTTCTTATAAAAGTTGTAGATAATTTCTAGTAACTTTTATACAAGTAAAATATTTGTAGTATTAAGGTTGAACAAACAGGGAAAATACGCATCAATGGTTGTAACTGTAATTGGTTTTGAAATAGCGGATGGGATGTGAAAGGAAGGATGAAAGCTTATCCAGTCCACTTTGATAGGCTGCGACATATAAATCAATAAAAGAAATAAAATAAAAATGTAATCAATATAAAACGGAAACAAAATTAATTAATATTTCTGTTTTATTTCCTACATATACTTTTTCGATAAATATACAATATATTCTATAATTAAACTTCATTTTGTTTTATTTTCAATCTAGTGACGTATTTAAAAGTCTTAAAATACACTTAAAACTTTTGATTAAGTTTTGATTCTAAAAACTGTGAACAAAGTTTGAAGTACCTAAGTTGTATGCTCAGCAAATCAAATATTTGTTCGGTAAATTTAAACTTGATAAACGAAATTTCATTTGCAGTTGATTCCAAGGGGAATCAAATGTCACTAGCACAAATTGAATAAGATTTTTTTAAAATTATTTATACGTAGAATCCCCTAAAAATTAATTAGGTACGCTAATCAAAGTAATATCGGATACTACACACTGAAGAGGGAGTATTCCCTGTAAAAAAAAACATGCATATTTTTGGGCAATTTATATAGGAAATAAAATATCGGATGAAACATTTCTGCGTATATAATTTGCATCTAATCCACATAAATTTGTAGTTGCGTGGAAGTGAACCGCTCCTATGCTGAAATAAATACATATATAAACGTGTTTCAGTATAACTTCAGGTAAAACTTTTAAAAGCATTCCTGAAAGTTGAAACAGAACACGGGAAATAAATTGTTCAATCGGGTCAGTCAGGGGATATTGGAAATATGGACTAATCCTCTGCGTTCCAGCGTATTCGGAAATCAATCATTTATATCCAACAAGTTGCAGAAATAATACCATACATTTTAGATTACTAGTTGTGTATTCTTACTGTAACATTGCAGCTGTAATTTCCCAAGAGTTTTTTGTTTCTTTGGTTGCAAATCTTTATGCTTTTAGTAAAAATTGTTTTTCCCCAATTTATTTATTTTTAAACATCAGCTTTGTTCGTTTGCCTTTTTGTTCAGTTCATGGTTTGTCTCTTTTCCACTTATAATGAAGAAAAAGGACAGATTATGAACTAAGCAAGAAATGCATTTTGCCGTTTCGGCATAAAATATGCCATCTTTAAGAGTATAATGAGTCCATTAAAGGTACTTTTCGTAATAACAACCACCGTAACAGAACGTGGTTATGAGAGATCTTGGTCATGACCATATAACCACGTTTTTAGCTCGGTTATTTTGGTTGTAAAAGAGTAGGCGTATCATATTTACTTCTTTACTATCTCCAATATCACTAGAACGGCTAGACTTACGGAAAATATAGTTATGTTCATAATGAAAGATATTAATATTTTGCACAACTTTTGTTTGAAACATTTCTTCAAAAAATGTACCAGTTGCGAGAAAAATGCTACGAAACATTATAAATATGTTGTTTACGTTGCCATGGATTCGCATGTAGCTTATAAAATCGGATCATCTGCGTCTTTGACAGGAAAACAAAATAGACTCAATTAGATAAATGACATTTCAGAATATTTCTGTAGAGTATTGGTTAGTTTTGATAGCTAGTACTTCAAAACCATTAGAAATTAGTATTGGTATCATTTTCCACCCATTCATTTATATAAGGTAAGCTTGGTTTTCATATTGTTTCTGTTGAATTATTATTTTCTAATTTTATATTTTTATAATCAATAATCAATGAAAACTGTGTAAAAGAAAGTTGACTGCAGGTCACTCCAGATATTTTTAAATTGATTTTCGGAGTTAAAAAACAAATACTATAAAAAAGAACCTAATTTGAAGGTTTTATCTACATAACTGTATTTTTATACAATTACGCATCGACTGATATATAATAAAAATAACATGGGCCAATTTTCTTTTTCGATTTTGATTTTTGACCTTTTATATATATATATATATATATATATATATATATATATATATATATATATATATATATTTGTAATAATTACATAATATATGTACTACATATTTGGTATATATAAAATATTTTTAATTCTTGTTAGTTTATCTTTCTCATTGGTATATTTTAGCACCTTTAACTATTTACTAACTCGATGGTTTAATTTCATACGAAATTATCTACAATACACAATACTACAGATTCATTAATTATAGATCTATAAAAAACATCCATGAAATCAATTATTGTTATCACGATACAATCATGTTACAGTGAAAGTCGGATATAACGGCGAAGGAACTGGTATAATATGGATGTTATAACCGACCGGAATTCGGTGGCAACAAAATTACAATTTAAAATCAAACAAATTACGTAAGTATTAGGTTTAAGAAAAAAACATATATTTACAGGAAAAAAAAACGAAAATTAATTCATAAAAAAATACAAAATATGTACATATATTTTAGATTTTAGTTTTAATAAACTCTTTTTCGAATACTTTTTCAAGTATGACAACAATTTCCAATAAATTCTCACTCACTGAACTATTAAAAGTAATAAAGTCTCTCATGGTAGATAGCGCCTGCATTGCTTGTGAAATATTAGGGGGTGTAAATTCTACATTTATCCCCTTATCTTCATTTTCTTCTAATGGTATTTCTCGCACATTATCGGTTAACTCACCGCACGTTGCCACATTCTCATCAATTTTTGTGAAGTCTAGAAACTCCGCTTGAGAAATAACATTTTCCATACTTTCAACGTTCTGTAACCATTCGATTTGCGGCAAATCATCTTCTTCATAAAAGCATTCAGGTTTCACAGGATCCTCCACATTCCGTGGTATAAAACCGGCATGCTTAAAACTGTTCCGAATCGTTTCAGCGGGTATCCAATCCCAAGACTTTGCCAACATATTTATAGCTTGTAGCAGATTAAATTTTATTTTAAAATTGCCAGTTTCAATCATTTTCATGATTAGAAATTTTCGGAAATTAAACTTAATAGATTTAATGATTCCTTGGTCTAGTGGCTGAAGTACAGATGGGTTTGAAGGTAACAAAATCAACTCTATGGAATTTAAATCGTGTAGAATATGATGTGCTGGACAGTTATCAATTAAAAGAAGAATAGTCTTCTTTGATTTTGTTAATTCTTCATCCCAATCGTGAAGAAACTTTGTGAAAATGCCGGAGGTCATCCATGCCTTCTTGTTAGTTTCATACGCAACTGGTAGATGCTCAAAACAATGAGGCTCACTTGAATCCCCGATTACCAGCAGATTTCTTTTAATTGTTCCAGACATGTTTGTTGCTACTAGTACAGTAATTCGTTCTTTACCAAATTCGCCTTTAGAACAATTTTCCCCTTTCAATTCTAGTTGTGTTCGAGGTGTTACTTTAAAGAACAAACCCGTTTCATCCGCATTGAAGATTTGTTCGTCTTCATAATTCTTCCTAATCCCAGGCCAAACCGTTTGAATCCATTGGTCAGCAACTTCCGTGTGGACAATTTTATTTTCCCCAAACACAATATTATTGCGAGCCCGAAACCGTTTAATCCAGCTTTCTGAACATTTATAATTTTCTTTACATAAAGCCCTTCCAAATTCATCTGCCTTTTGCTGCAACCGCGGCCCATTTATTAATATCCCTCTCCTTCGTTGCTCCTTGTACCACTGAAGCAATGCCGTGTCAATGTCTTCATGAGTAGACCGACGTAATCGCTTATTATTTAGCAAATTATCATTAAACGCGGCCAAAATTTTCTCTCGGTTAATCCATATTGTCGTTACTGATGAATGCGGTATATTATGTTCGGCAGCGATAGTCGTATTACATTCACCATTTTCTAGTCGGGCGATAATTATGCCCTTTTCTTCAATTGTTAGAACTTTTCGCTTATTTGCAGCCATTTAGACTACAAACTCAAATAAACTGCTTGTGTGGCATCTGGTGCCGTTCCCCCGTCGGACGCTATAACAGGCCGCATGAAAATCGACCCGGTTTATTGCGACTCCGTCGTTATATGCAACCTGCGCGGTAGACAGTTTAGATCGCGTTAAACAACCAATACAGGCGGTAAATGCAATCCATTTAGTATTGGTTATTAATGTTTTTCGGTTCCCGGCGCCCTTAATGTATCAGATTTTTTCACGACGCCCCTACTCAAAATATTGGTCTAACTAACGCAGTTGTAGTGCGTATTTGGAATATTTTCGCGTTTTAGCGGTGCCTTAGGGCGCCGCGACGCACAGTTTGACAAACATTGCGTTACATGGAGAAATAAGCAATATCTCAAATTTTCGACGCTATATGCAACTTTTCGCTATAAGCGACGACGTTATAAATGACCCTCATTTATTTCTAATTATGTATAATATATAAAATAGGTTAATTAGATCTGTTCCTATTTTCCGAAAGTGCATGATTTTGTAGTTAGCGTTCTTTGACTCTAAATCACCGAATTTTAAGAGTGATTTTTCATAAGCAGTAGTATTTATTTTCTTATACGAAAGTATTGTAAATGTATCGAACTCGAGAATTTAACTTTTCCTGAATTGAATCTGACTATTTTCGGAGTGATTGTGTGTGTGTGAACACTCTACAGCCAAAACTGCTGAAGGTAAAATTATGAAACTTTTAACTTGTATTTGGCCAAAATGTGCACCTGCAATTTTTGAAAACCATTTCTTAACCAGAAGTAACAGTTTACTCTATCTACTTGTGTGTGTGTGTGTGTGAAAACTCTACAGCCAAAACTGTTGAAGGTAAAATTATTTTAACTTGTATTTGGCCAAAACGTGCACGTGCAATTTTTGTAAACAATTTCTTAACCAGAAGTAACAGTTTACTCTACCTACTTGTGTGTGTGTGCGTGAACACGCTATAGCCAAAACTGTTGAAGGGAAAATTATGAAACTTTTAACTTGTATTTGGCCAAAACGTGCATTAGTAATTTTTAAAAACAATTTCTTAACCAGAGGTAACAGTTTACTCTACATACTTTTACAATATCTCGAAAGTGACATAAGTTAGAGAAAAAGTGATTCTTATAAAATTAAAGATATTAAAATTTCTAGCAATTTTGGTGTAATTATTTTTTTGAAAAATGTACCATTAATTAATAAATCGTTTTTGAAAATAGCCATGTTACATTTACGGATTCCTAGTTACAATACGTATTGATATTATTTCATAGCAATCGTAGGATGAATTTAAAATAAAATTAACCAATATTATATATAGGTAATAAAAAGGTAAGTAAAAGAAAGCTTTTTTGGTTATCAGAAAAAACAAAGTTTAAGGGTCTTTTGGAAACAAAATCTTTTAACGAATTTTATCCGAATGTAAATTGTAACAATTTATTGTTTATATTACATAATCAAATTTTAATGTAATGAATTAATATATCTGTAATTTTCCTATTAATGTATTAGAATATCTGATAAATAATGTATTTATAATATCTAGTGAAAATGAAAACTTCTCTTGATCTTGACCAGAATTATGATCAAGAGGCTCGTATTTGTCAACCAATCACAAACTACTATAAATGTATTTACGGGAGTTATGTTTAGTATTCGTAACAGAAATATGCCCCAACATGTTTAAACCTCGGCTTTGACACATATAGCTTCTCCGAGAACGTTTTATTTTTAAAAGAATGTTCTCGAGTAACATCTGAGAGATACTTTAGATTCTACAAGATGAGCGCTAATGATTTTATAGGAAATTTAATTTAATTATAAGACGGTTTGATGGGGTATTCGCGATCGAGAGAAAAATTCAAATGGAAGCCATGTTTGTCTAATGACAGTTCATGTTAATCAACGCAATAAATTATAAATATATGCTTATCACCACGATTCAAAAAATAGTATAATGTTGTGTAACAAATTTGCATGTTCATAATAACTAATTACACACTGGCGTCAAACATAACCAACAAATTTTAATTGTCACCACCCCAGCGACCATCTTACAGCGTGCATCAGCGCATCGTACAACTAATCCAACCAAAACCTTATATATGAATCGATTTTGACCGTATTTAAATATGTCACCAATGTTAGATTTGTCTAATTATTTCAAAACAAATGTCACGTTTATGTTGACATAAAAACTATTGCAACATTAAATGAACGTAATAGAAATAAAACTCTCTTTAATATTTAAGTTTCTAAATAAGTTAAAGACAATATTGATTATTGGTGAAAATAATACATTTATTAAACTTGAAATATGAACGTTAAACCAAAGTCATTACTATTTCTAATACAATTAAATCCATCTTGAGACACCACTGTTAGAACACCCTAAGGGGACTAATTCCAGCAAAGTAACATCCCTAGTGACGCAAAATAATAGAGTCTATTTTCTAACATCCACTAAACAGATTAAATTTAGTTTATGCTTGTTTAGTCAGATTACGCACAGGTTAAACTAATCAATGTTAAATCTGACTAAAACCGGTTACGAATTTACTAATAAAATTACTTACAATCATTTTAAATCCAATATAAATTAATTGCTTTACTTTTACTATAGCTGCATAGACATTTAAACTTTTATGTGTACCGAATAAGATGTATTGGCAACGCCATTCGCGATTAGTCGTATGTTCTTTTAAACTTTTGCATTATTACAGTCGCATGACTCTTTCCTACGCTAATGTACATTTGCCGGTTATTAGGATAAACCATTAGGTTTATCTTGTTCGACGAAAATTCCATCCGCTATGGGTTATCTCTGTAGGCGGCGCCACTATTCATATAAACCAGTATTCGAAATATGCTATTTTTACGCTACAATCAAAGATATTTCGTCGATTAATGATTGTTCAACTAATAAAAAGCTATTTTGATACATTGTTATCATAGTTTTACTCATAGTTACATTTCTTAATATCGATATACTACTCAAAACAATCTAATCCAGATTATCTCGAAGCGTATTCAAGATTAAAAAATGCTATAGATGCGTATTTGCATAAAAATAGGCAGATACATATTTTATTAAATATATTTTTCTTGTTCGGCGATTAAATGTATAAACCTCTTGAATAGGAACGGTTTTTATACGAATGTATATAAGGACTGTAATTACAAAAAAATAAATAAACTGCAGATTTTAACGGAAATACACGTTTTAACCATTCCTGAATCGTCTATAACTATTTTTCCTGTGCCTCCACAGTAAAAACTGTTGATAATAATACTTTAAATTTAAGACTTGTATAGGGCCCAAAAGAAAACCCATTTTGGTAAGCTACTTTATACATATCTCAGAATCGATATGCAATTTTTTATAAAAGTTAAATATATTAAAACTTTTAGCAAATGTTCGAAAAGTTATTCCGCTTTAGAATATACATTTCTATACACGTAGTAAGAATTTACTCTTGCTACTTTATACATATTTCAGAAACGACATGAGTTTTTATCAAAAGTAATGCGAGTAATTACGAGTATAAGAAAGCTTCAGATTGTTATTATTGTGAATTTTTTATCGATAAATTCATTTTTTCCCTTAATAAATTCCAAAAATTGGCTTTATCGATCAAAAATCACAATAATTATTATCTCCGAACATACATCAAAAAAGTTTATACTTTAATCAGGTATTCATTATGCAAATATGCATCGATGACATTCAAACGAGGTTGATTATTTACTATAATTTAATTATATTGTATGAAATATTTGTTTGAAATAGTAAAATTATAGTAAAAACAAGCTTAGATACAAAGCACCTATGCGTCCAGCTCATCTTATAAGTAATATATGCGATGCGAGCAGCAGTTCTTAACAATTATGGCCTTTTGGTTAACAATTCGAAAAAATGTTATAGATATAAAAAGTCTTACAATCGTTTGTAGATTATTTTAATAAAATTGCATATTTTAAAATGCAAAATTATAATATTTAATAATTTTTTACGGCCTTCGGGTTGACAATATGAAAAAATCTTGTAGACATAAAATATCTTAGAATTTTTAGTAGCATTTTTGGGTGTTTTAATTATTTTTATAAGGGCAGTATTAAGGGGGGCTCCAAATTTTGGGGGCTTATAACTCGGGAAGTATAGGGGCGATTGGATTTAAACTGCGAGCGGATACAAATGGGATGTTAAATAATATGTGTATCAAATTTGGTGTGAATCGGTCCGGTACCTTCAGAGGAGTGAGCCTAATTTGGTCTTAGGAGCGACGACTAACATCCAAGTATATAAGTTATATTTTTGGATTCAGGGCGACGAGACAAACACTTTTTGATCCGATAATACTACAGACACACGACCGAATGCTTTAGCTTCTTTGCTCAATGTTAATTTGAATTAAACAGGTGTCATGGTTCAGAACCATTGGTTCTAAATAAAGATAGGAATGCAGGAAGGGTAAACAAATCTTACCCAAATATTCGTCTTTGACTATTTTCGACTGATACTCGTGCAACGCGGACAATAGCAATGCCCGTTCTTCGCTGGTCAATCGCAAAGTTAATTCTTCTGCTTGTAGTTTGGATAATCCCGTTGTAAGTTCTGGACGGGCGGCCGTGCCGGATAATCTCGCCGTTGTCCCCAAATACCGCTTCGACAAACGAATCGCAGTTTTCGTTCGATTTAAACAAACCCTTCGGTCGCCGCACACATTTCGCGTTAAAGCAACACGAACCACTTTATTTATATTTACTTTTGGTTGTAACAAACTGTAACATATAGGTGCTAGAGCTGTTGTCATCGTGAATTTTTATTGCGATTTGCACTGGAAAACTTCACACACACTTTTGTCACCGCCTCACGCACATTTTTTTTTTCGGTTGTAGCGAAAACTTTTAGCGAAATGTCAAAAGTGTGACATAGCCGTGTCTTACGTCATTGATGGAACGCGGAGGAGTGAGGAGCAGAGATCGTGAGTAATCGAGTGTATCCTTTACATCCCCACTCTGAGTACGTATTTCCCCCACTACATGGTTGTTGAAACGCTGGGATCCAGTGGACATCAAACATTATTTTATAGGTCAAATATTTACTTAGGACCGACGATAAATGGAAATACGATATTTATGTGTTTGCGAAAGGTTATTTTAGCGTAAATAAATACTTTTATATATATTTTATGTATTTAATTATTATATGTATTTAATTTAAGATTTGTATATCCCGGAAGTGATTGTTTACTCCTGTATTATGTTTTATGTATTTCGAAAACGATACAAAATTAAAGATGTTAAAATTTCTAGCAACTTTGGTTTAATTTTTTTTTTTTCGAAAAATGTATTAAGATCAGGTGTAAATTTAGTTCGCGGAAAATCCGCTATAGGGGCGTTGTTTACTGTATGCAATCTAGAAGTTAGCCTCTAGTAGTCAGTGTATAAACTAAAATCTTTAAATCTGCAATTGTCGATAATATGATACAGGTTTCTATTTTAGATTTTTTAAAATGGCAGAAGAGATTATAGAGCGCGAATTTTGAAAATTAAAATAATAAGTTAACTAATTTACAACAAATTTAGATTTATTTTTACACAAAAGCGTTCGAAAATATTTTTATTAAGCGTTTGAAAATAGTTATATTATATTTAAGTTTAAAGTAAATGTTATAATTTAAATTCAAGAAGCTTAGGTCCAACGCACCTGCGTCCAGCTAATATATGCGATGCGAGCAGTGATTTTTATTATGGCCTTTTGGTTAACAATATCTTGCTGGATAGATTAGTTAGTCTAGCCAGCAATAGATGGCATTACTATATTATTTTTAATTTTTTTAGAGTTTTTGTGGTAACAAAACGCTAATTAAAATACCCAAAAATGCTACTAATAATTTTTTCATTTTGCTAACTCAAAAGCCATAATTTTTTTTTAAATATAATTTTGAATTTTAAATATGCACTAATTTTTCTTTATCAAAATATTCTACAAAAAATTATAAGTCATTTTTTCAGATTTTAAGCGCAAAAACCCTAAAAAATGTTAAAAATAATAGCTACAAGGTTTTTTTTTATTTTGCTAACCCAAAGGCCATATTTTTTTTAAAATATAATTTTGAATTTTAAAATATACACTAATTTTTTATATCAAAATATTCTACAAAAAATTGTAAGACATTTTTTCAGATTGTAAGCGCAAAATCCCTAAAAAATGTTACAAATAATATAGTGTTGCCAACTATTGCTGGCTAGATTAACTAATCACTATATTATTTTTAATTTCTTTTAGGGTTTTTGCGCTTTAAATCTGATAAAATGTTATAGATATAAAGTCTTACAATTTTTTGTAGACTATTTTGATTAAAAATATTTAGTTCAATTTTAATAAATTCAAAATTACAATATTTAATATTTTTTTATGGCCTTTGGGTTAATAATATGAAATAATCTTGTAGATATAAAATATCTTAGCATTTCTAGTAGAATTTTTGAGTGTATTAATTATTATTATAAGGGCAGTATTAAGGGGGGCTTCAAATTTTGGGGCTTCTTCGGTACTTCGTACAGGGAGCTAAAAATTTAAATATTCACATAATGCAAATAATCTACAAAAAATTGGTAGACTTTTCATATCTATAACATTTTTTCAAATTGTTGACCAAAAGGCCATAATAAATAAAAATCGTTGCTCGCAACGCATATATTACTCATAAGGCGAGCAGGACGCATAAGTGCGTTAACTATATACTTTTAATATATATTTTTATTTAAATAAATTTTATTTTCCAAAAACAAATAATTATTAAAAGTTTTTATCATTTACAGACAAAAAATGTCTCCATTCATTTTTCACGAAATTTATTATATTTCCACTAGTTGAATAGGTTTTTTGTACCTGAAAACTTTCCCAAACAAAAATTCCAGAATCTTTAAACCACAAATAAACAAATTACAACAATTTCAATAACAATATAACGAATTAGTATATTTATTAAATGTATACAATATAAAATGGATTGTTTAAAATTTATTGTCTTGATAACGTAATACTTTTTAACTAATATTGTCTTAATATATTTAATAAATGCTCCATTTTTTATTATTAATCTGCTTTAGCTTTTCCTGGATACATAATACATAGCATCACCTGCACTATACATAATACAAGGCCAATTATGTTTTGGAACTGTAAAAGAAAATATTTGGTATTAATATAAGACAAAAATAAATATTTTCGAAAAAAAAAAAAAACTTACGATCATAAAATCGTTCATTAAAATAATGCCGTATAACAGCCACAAAAACGAAACAATTGTACCGCAGAATACAATTGGAAATGGAATTACTGAAGCATCTTGTTTCTTTATTACTTGTCCCTAGAAAACATAAAAAAATATTATATTTTACCAAATTATATATAATACCCTTGTCACACCAAGAATTTAAGATATAGGTTGTTAAAGTGATCCAATCTTGAAGTACTAGTGTGTTTACGCAAGACCTATCTTGAAGACAGAGATTCGTTAATGTATAATATTATGGCGCATATTTATTTTGTAGTGATTAATCATTAATATAATAACCCAGAAATGTATGTATGTATGTGTAGAACGCTTTTTTTTAAATGCAGATTGGCATAGGCGGGGATCGTACTCACGACCTCCAGGGTAAGAGAAGAGAGTCTTAGCCACCATGGCGACGGCTAATGTAATAAAAAATAATCAAATAGTTTATACTGAAATAAAACCACTACTCTTCTGAAGTTCAGTCTGCTTTGAAATAGACAAAAACAAATCAAACGTAGCAGAATGAAATGTCAAAAAAGTTTTTGTGATAAATCTTCAATTAATTAATGATGATTTGAAGTGTATTTAGTGTGTTGTGTACTTTACACAGAGTGGCTATCTGCTATATTATATTGATATTGTATGTCAATGAGAAATATAAATAATGGTTAGTTAATAAAATTAAGTTTTATTTATTCTAATTTGAAGTTTGTGAATGTCGCTATTAAGCATTTATGTTAAAATGACCGACCAAAGAACAAATATAAATAAAAGTGCTACCACACGTGAGCGTCAAAAACAGTATTTCAATATGAATTAGTGACGTACGAGTTACGGAAATTTGCATATATTTGCCCGAGCATATTTCTGGTACTGGTTATTGTAAATGGGCAGCACTAGTGATTTAAATATCTAGTGAGCGTCCAATGAACTTCAAAATCAGCTAACTTAAAGTCTTGGTGTGAATAGGGCGTAAGACAACTTACAATATCTAGAAGTGGCATGGCTATGAAGAATAATATTAGAGCAGTACAAATAAGGCCATATCTATACTCCACTAAGTCTTCATTTTCAACAGCTGCGTAGCCAAACAATACTGCAATCAGAGTAACACCCATACCGAGTGATTTTACAATTTGACTTTTGCCTTTTGAGTCCGAATAAAATATATAAAATAATAAATATGAAATATTTAACGCAAGAGCTGCAATATTTACGATTAACATCGCATCATCTTGCAGCATTGCAGAATACTTCAACATCAATAAGCCTCTAAAATTGTTACAAAATTACAATCATAAATCATAACTAAAATTATGAATGATAAGTTGGATAACTATGAGCCTTGAGATTTGTTTTTAAAACATCGATATGTTTTCGCATACATAAGGTTCAACAAAATTGCGAATCATAAAGTAAAATGTTTTTCAGGAATTGTTATTATATAAACTGTTTTACTATATAGATTATTTCATGGACAGAGGAGCTAACTACTCGATACTTAATCATAATTACTGGTATGGTAAATAGGGAAACGTAAATGTAAAATTGATATTTTCAAACGCGATTTCTCAATAAATGGACATTTTTCGAAAAAATTTTTCAAAAAAAGTTGCTTTTATAAATATCATTTTACTTTAATTATGATTAAGATATTGTTTTCAATTGGTTTTCGTCTGGGTTGTGAAAAACCCGAGGTTTAAAAAACAAGCATTGGTGCAGGCACCAGTGCTTCCAGCTCACCGTACCGGCGATCCCAATCGCAATTATTACAATAAAAGCGATAGCAATTGTTAGAGTACAAAATTTATTGTTGCAATCATATATTAACAACAATTAACAATATTTTAAATTTTAATATTATTATTATTAATAATTTTTCTTTTGACCTTCAGAAATATTATAAATATAAAATGTCTTTTTTGAAGATTCTTTTGATATAATTTTTTGTTATCTTTATTATTTCACTATTTTTGAAATGACGTCTGTGTGTGTTCTAAATTTTTTAAAAGGGCAATATTTAGGAGGGCCCCAAATTTTGGGGTATTTTTTTAATACACTTTGAATTTAAAACTGTATAACTCGTTTATTTATGTACATAATTGCCTGAAATTTGATAATAGAAAATTTTAGGGGTCGCAAATTCCGAATTTGGCTTCAAAATCAGGTGAAAAAAATAAAATGGCGTTCAAAATTGATATCTTTTTAATTGCTTTTATTAAATGTCTGGGGTTTTTTTGGGGTCGCTAATTACGAGTTTGACCTTAAAACTCAACAACCACCAAAATTTGCGGATCCAAAATGGCGGAAAAGGGTTCGTTTCTATTATTTGGATTTTATATCTTAGAGGTTTTTGGGGCGCAGATTGCCAATTTAGCTTCAAAATCAAGTTAAAAACAAAATGGCGTTGTAAATTGATATTTTTTTAATTGCTTTTATTAGATGTCAGGGGTTTTCTGGGGTCGCTAATTACGAGTTTGACATTAAAACACCAAAATTGGTGGTTCCAAAATGGCGGAAAAGAGTTAGCTTCTTTTACTTGGATTTTATTTCTTATATAGAGGTTTTTGGGGCGCAGATTACGAATTTGGCTTCAAAATCAAGTTAAAAACAATATGGCGTCCACAAAATACCACTGAATTTTTTTTTTTTTAATTGCTTTTATTAGATGTCTGGGGTTTTCTGGGGTCGCTAATTACGACTTTGGCATTAAAACTAAACAAATACTAAAATTGGCGTTTTATTTGGATTTTATTTCTTATATAGAGGTTTTTGGGGTCGCAGATTAAAAATTTAATCTCAATATAGGCTCAAAAACAAAATAGCGTCGAAAAAAAAATGTATTTAATGCCTGGGGGTTTTTAGAGTCGCTGATTACGAATTTGGCATTTAAATTCAACTAAAACCAAACAGAGACCCTTTTCCGCCATTTTTTATTTTTGTCGGGTTTATTTATAAAAAAAAAAAAAAAACGGGTGGGTTTCTCTGGGTTGGACAAAATAGCAACAACCCCGTCACAGACAGACGTTATTTGAAAGATGGTCAAAACGTGTATTTCCGTTGAAGTCTTATAATAACATTAGTTCCTTATATACTTTCGTATAAGAAAGTAAAAAGGGAATATGTATTGCCAAAAAATATTAGTAAAATTAGAAAAATGAAGTAAAATGAGTACAAATTCTTCGCTATCCAGAAAATGAACTTATGAATGAAAAATAAAAATAAATAAAAATTCCCCGAATGGCTCATAGTTATATAAATGACTTACATCACAATACCACCAACAAATGGATTTGCAGAAATGCCATCTGTTGAGCCCTGCTTGTAAATATCTTTGCAAATAAAACATCCTGCAAGAAATTGTCCTATCGTTATAACACTTGCCACACCACCAACTAACTCCTTATAATCTTGTAAATACAACGACAAACTCTCCATATTGTAAATATATTATCCCTAAAAGCACAAAATGCACACCTCTTACAATCAATTCTAACAAACGAATGACTTTCCAAAAACACTACACACTAAAACGACACCTATTCAAACTATCATATTTCAAAGTATTACATTTCACTTTTTATTTATATTATACGTACTTATCTATGACACAACACTGATAAATAATCAAATATATATTATGTGAGTCTGTGGCAAGGTTAAACTACACGGCAAGCAAGTTGCGAGTATAATAAAATAATTCAAAAGACGCGAACAATAACTACACTATCCCGCTATGATTTATTTGTCCTTCTCACTAAATTAAGGTGACAGAACTTTTGATTGTCATTTAACACGTGGAAGTGGCAGTAAAAAATGATGCAATACATTGATCATTGATTAGATTATAAGTTTATTTTATCACTAGAGATCTTTTTTTCAAATTTCTCCGATAAACTAGTGTCATTTTTTCGGTTCATATGGCTCAAGGTTACGTGCACGTAACATATAATTATCAAAAATAATTTATGCACATTTTTGGTAGATTAAACTTAAACATTTCGTTATATAATTATGTAAATTTTGACGGAATACATCGCTACTTTTAATATAAACATACTTCTAGTAGCTGGGACAAGCTGGGCAACCATGCTAAACGCATGGTTGCCGGACAAATTCATAAATTAACGGAATAATTCAAAAGTTTTTTTGTTTTCTCTAAATCTTATATAACTATAACTATTTTAACTAAACTAGCAATAATTTTGTTAATTCATTGATATACTTATGTTCTGGAAATAGTTTTGAATATTTATAATAAGTACGTCACTGGGTTGTATTGTCTGAAATAGCACTTCCGGTTATTCGAACCCGCGAAAAATGAATATACAAACATAAAAAACGACTAAAACAAACACGATATAACGAAAATTGGCAAATAAGCATGCAATTCCTCGATTATCCTAATCAGACCCCCGATTTACTTCACAGGAATTGGAAACATATTACACATTACACCTAAATTAAGAATATTCCATATAGCAACAACAATTAATCAAATTGTTTTATAGGATATTTTAAATATCAAACATTTTTATGATCTATAAATTCGATTTGAAAAAAACTTTAGCTCGACTAAACCGAAGAAGCTAAAGCATTCGTTCGTGTGTCCAAAAATATATATAACTTATATACTTGGATGTAAGTCGTCGCTCGTAAGACCAAATTTGTGTCCTCTACTTCTCTGAAGGTACCGGAGCGATTTACACCAAATTTGCTACACATATTATTTAGTATCCTATTTGAATCCACTCGCAATTTAAATTCAATCGCTTGTATACTTCCCGAGTTTAAAGGCCCCAAAATTTGGAGCCCCTCTTAATACTGCCCTTATAAACATAATTAAAACATCTAAAAATTCTACTAAAAATTCTAAGATATTTTATATCTATAAGATTTTTTCTTATTGTTAACCAAAACCCGAGCTATAGGGCCCCAAAATTTGGAAACCCCCTTAATACAGCCCGTATAAAAATAATTTAAACACTGAAAAATTCTACTAATAATTCTAAGATATTTAATATCTACAAGATTTTTTCATATTGTTAACCCAAAGGCCATAAAAAAATATTAAATATTATAATTTTTAATTTTAAAATATGCACAAAATTGTTTTACTTTCAAAATTGCACAATTTTTTTTTTACTATTTCAAAGAAATCTGCAAATAATTGAAAGACTTTTTATATCATATTTTCAGATTTTAAGTATAAAAACCCTAAAAAATGTTAAATTAATCTATTGCTAGATTGACCAATCTAGCCAGCAATAGTTGGCATTACAATCTTTGTTTTTGTTATGCTCGCTACTTGCTTCTTGCTAATTCTATCCAAAAAGCGAGCTTTGTGTATTATATGTCCCGAATCTTGTTTAAATATATTTAGAACCTTCTAATGTTACAATTTTATGAACAATTGAATTTAAAATGCGATTAATATCGACTTTAATTAAATTAAAAGAATGGGGCTAAGAAAAGTTTCCAATAAATGTATATAAAAGATCCCTTGTAAGTGCATAATAAATTCTGGGACAAAATTGCATCACGATTTACAGAACAATTATTCAAATTTCGCGCCCGGATATAGAAATTCATTTTTGTTCCCTATTTGGATTATTGGTAATTTGACTGCACTTGTTAAATTTTATATTACTTTTAAAAAGTAGTTAATGATCATGAAAGTCTTCTACTTTGACTCTCATGATCAATAACTACTTTTTAAAAGTAATATAAAATTGGTTCCTAACGAAAATTGTTTAACTACGCCACTGCAGCAATATGCAGAACAAATCCGGCAACACTGTTGCTTCTTGTCATAACTTGATTTTGACATTTCACATCGGCTTTTTGTTTGGTTAAATATTTATTGGCAAACTATAATAATGAATCGGGCAAGTACTTCGTCTGAAAATCAAGTGACGGTCGCGCAAAAAACATGGGAAATGTCGAATAAAGTCGAGTCAATCGGTGGCATCGATGAAATATATCGGTATGACAAGAAGCAACAGCAAGACATTTTAGCCGCTAAACCATGGGAAAAAGAGTATTATTTTACAATAACGACCATTTATAGAGCAGAAATAATCTAAATGGTATTTCAGTCCTCACTTTTTCAAAGATATACGAATCTCTGCGCTCGCCTTGTTGAAAATGGTGATGCATGCACGTTCGGGGGGCACTTTGGAGGTTATGGGGCTACTTTTGGGGAAAGTTGATGCGAATACTATGATGGTCATGGATTCGTTCGCTTTGCCCGTGGAAGGCACGGAGACAAGAGTTAATGCGCAGGCGCAAGCCTACGAATACATGACCGCGTATATTGAAGCGGCCAAATTGGTAAAAAAAAATTTTTTTTTTGGTTGGTAGTGTTAATAAATGAAATTTAAGGTTGGTAGACATGAAAATGCGATTGGTTGGTACCACAGCCACCCTGGTTACGGTTGTTGGTTGTCTGGTATAGATGTTAGCACACAAATGTTGAACCAGAATTTCCAAGAACCATTCGTTGCAATTGTTATTGATCCAGTTAGAACGATTTCGGCTGGAAAAGTTTGTCTGGGAGCTTTCCGTACTTATCCTAAGGTAATTATAAACTAGGGTCACCCGTGGGCACCATGTGCCCATATGGCACACAGAACATAGGTCAGTTTTGACTGATTTGGCGAATTTTCATGTAATTACACGGTTTTCCTTCAGTTTGTTTTGTTTGACTATAATAGTAATACAAACAAAATATTAACTATGAATTAAAATAAATGGACAATTAGGCAATAATATGCACTTATTTCATATATTAAATACTTAAAAATTGAATAATAACATGTTACTCCCCTTAAATACTTAAAATTTACAATTCAATGTTTCCGTAACTCGTACGTCACTAATTCACATTGAAATACTGTATGTGACGCTCACGTGTGGTAGCGCTTTTATTTATATTTGTTCTTTGGTCGGACATTTTAACATAAAAGCTTAATAGCGACTCAAAACTTCAAAGTACAATGTTTCCGTAACTCGTACGTTGAAATACTGTTCTTGACGCTCACGTGTGGTAGCACTTTTATTTATATTTGTTCTTTGGTCGGTCATTTTAACATAAATGCTTAATAGCGACTCAAAACTTCAAAGTACAATGTTTCCGTAACTCGTACGTTGAAATACTGTTCTTGACGCTCACGTGGTAGCACTTTTATTTATATTTGTTCTTTGGTCGGTCATTTTAACATAAATGCTTAATAGCACAATAGACTTCAAATTAGAATAAATTAAACTTAATTTCATTAACTAACAATTATTTATATTTCTCATTGACATACAATATCAATATAATATAGCAGATGCCACTCTGTGTAAAGTACACAACACACTAAATACACTTCAAATCATCATTAATTAATTGAAGATTTATCACAAAAACTTTTTTCACTATTCATTCTGCTACGTTTGATTCGTTTTTGTCTATTTCAAAGCAGACTGAACTTCAGAAGAGTAGTGGTTTTATTTCAGTATAAACTATTTGATTATTTTTTATTACATGGTGGCTAAGACTCTCGTCTCTTATCCTGGAGGTCGTGAGTTCGACCCCCGCCTATGTTAATCTGCATTTTTACAAACAAAGCGTTCATACATATTTAAAAAATATTTAGTTATTTTAAGCAATATTTCCGGGCAAACCATAGCATAAACGATATGTTTAGGGATATAAACCAGCAAATGAGGAGCCATCGGAATACCAAACGATTCCATTAAATAAAATTGAAGATTTCGGCGTACATTGTAAGCAATATTACTCGTTAGAGGTAACGTATTTTAAATCGTCGTTAGATAGAAAGTTGCTCGATTCGTTATGGAACAAATATTGGGTGAACACATTAAGTTCATCTAGTTTGTTAACGAATGCGGATTACACTACTGGGCAGATATTCGATCTTTCCGATAAACTCGAACAATCCGAAGCCGCTTTATGTAAGTTTGCCTATTTTTCTCACCATTAAATTAATTAGTCATCACCAATAATTATTAAATACAATGGATTTGTTGCACATAAAAAATGGATAATCGTTGCAAATAGGCAATAAGTTAATAAATGAAAGCATGAATTTCGATAATGAGTAATATTTGAATGTACATATAGGTCGTGGTGGTTTTATGGTGGGTGGGTCCGACCCACATGAGAAACGCACGGAAGACAAACTTTTAAAAGCCACCAAGGACAGTTGCAAAACTACCATTGAAATCATTCACGGACTAATGGCTCAAATGGTGAAAGATCGCCTTTTTAACAGTGTTTCTCCGAAAATTTCAACAGTCCCGTCTACTAATTAATTATTAACAATCGAGAAAAATAAAAATAAGGCGATTTTTTCGACACCCAGTTGACTCGGCTATGGTTATCAGGATCGCGCCCGTGTGAAATAAATTTAATAAGCCAAATGTTTTATGTACTGATATTACTTTCAAATAAAACCATTCTAATATTTATCAGCTACTATTTTATTTATTTATACATTGTTTAGGAAATTACATTATAGGAATCTCGCACATTTAATCATTGATTTGTTAAAAAATATATTGATACAAATTTTTTATGTGGAAATTAAATAGATGGCTCCAATCTTAAATGTGCGAGGAATAATTTTAATGTAATATCTACTGCAATCATATTTACATATATATGTTATTGAACCAGTGCTAATGCATAAATATGTACATTTACTGTAAGTTGCTATTTTTGCTGTAAGTGCAGCCGTTCTAGTGATATTGGAGATAGAACAAAAATTGTATAGAGTAAACATGCACTTTCGGTTTGAATATTCTTTTCAAAAATAGGAGGTGCACATCTAGGGCATATACAAGTCTTAAATTTGAAGTTTCATAATTTTATGTTCAACCGTTTTGGCCCTAGAGCGTATATCCGTTGAAATTTTTCATGATTACAAGACTTACTTATTACTTCGTAAAAGAAAGTAAAAACTGACTTTATTGATCAAAAATCACAATAATAAAGCTGCAGCAAATGTAAAATTACATTTAATTTAATGGCGTAACATAAGCAAAACACTGGAGTGATCTACACTCGACTTTTTAATATTTCCACTACCTATTTAACATAATATTGTTTTATTTTGTATTAAATTCATGCTAGATTGCCATGAAATGAAAAGTGTGGTAACTAGTACCTAGGGAAACGATTTTTCAGTATATGGTACATTTTTCGAAAAAACGTTATTGGAAATTAAAATATTTTTAACTTTTATTTGATACACTTTTTTGTAACTCGTGTCGTATTTATGATATTAAATGGATATTTACCAAACTTATTAATGGTAAATGTACATATTTTAGCATTTAACACGCATATATATATATATATATATATATATATATATATATATATATATATAATAAATAATTTGATCACAGTAGAATCTATGAAATGAAAACTATCGCAACATATATTTACAAAATGTTCTTCTCTCTGCACAAAAACAATAACGTAATAATAATGGACGCAAAAATAGACTTTCACAAATATTATGTACAAAAACCATATTTTAAAAGCGCATATTTTATAATTACATATTTACGAATACTTCAATTCTATTTTGTTATACATATTTTTATATCTGGTGTTTTATTGAGAAAGTAATCATATGAAATGAATAGATTTTTTTAATGTACTTTACATTTAAAAAACAAATCTCAAATATATAATTTAATCTTAAGGGAACCTACTTGAACGGATAAAAATATTTTAATTGCAAATAAAATAAAATTTATTGTGTTTATATTTTTCTGTATAGGTTTTATGGGCAATAGTACCCAAAATTTAAATTACCTTATTGTACGAAAACAAATCTTGTTTTAAACAATGTTCACATTTATTGTACCTCAAATTATAGGATATTTACATATAAATAATAACATGCCATTTACCTATGACTAATTTCTCGATGCAACACTTAGTAGATGTGTATTGGTTCATAATTAGATATTAAAAATAAATCGGTCAGTCGAATGGTCAACTATCGTTAAAAGAACCCCACCACCCTCACTATCGTTGCCTTTGCAGCGGTATTTAAATATTATTATTACAAAATATTAAAAAATAATAAAGTGATAATGATTTAGATTTCACATATTACTGAAGTAATAGACTTTTGGTATACAACAGTGAGTGATTTTCGACATTTATAAACCCATTTCAGGTTCACAATCATTTTGTTGGTTTATTAATACAAATAATACAGTTGCGCCTTTATTATATTTGATACATTTCGACTTAAAACAAAAACGACATTTTACTGTAGTTTATATTTAGAATAATAAAATTACGAGTCGAAATGTACAACAGAATAAAGATCTAGGAAAATACTGACGTTATTTCAGCCGTGTGACGCCATAGGCAATTAATTAATTATTACCTTTGTTGTTGTGTATCAAAATGATTAATTTTAATACTTTTGAAGAAAAAAACACATAAAAATGGCCAAGTTTTTAATAGTTCTGCTGCTTAGTTTTGTAATATTACGTATTTGGCGTATCAATTTTTATTTAACAAACACATCATTAATTAGTAAAATTAACTAGTAATTGTGTCGGATATAGTCGTTTTTTCGATGCTAACCGAATTGATCCATGCGCATGTTTAAAACTGGTTATAGTGGATTGTAACTGAATAGTTTGTGTATTATTTTGGTTCGTGAACAGCGAAATAATGTGTTAAGAAGCTGGTGTGGTCAGCTGCAACGATTTACCGCAAAATATACGATTTTTTATTGTTTTATTGCAAATCTACTCTAAAATTAAAACTGTAATGGTATAAAAAAATTAAAAAGTTTATACAATTACAATAGTTTTAATTTTAGGGGTAGATTTGCAACAAAACAGTAAAAATTCTTGCAATTTCATGAAGCAAATACTAAGGTGGACTTAAAGTTAAGGTAAAAAAAAAACCTACCGACTAATCTTTATAAAAAAAAATCAGTGCATTCGTAATTGCATAAATAATGCCTGGTAAAAATGATTTTGTTTTTGTATTTACAGTTTCAGAGATAAAAAATAAAAACCTCCAAAATAGCTCATTTATTATAGTTTTCATTTTTTATCTCCAAAACTGTAAATACAAAAAAATTAACATTTTTACCAGGCATTATTTATGCAATTACGTATTCACTGGTTTTTTTTTATAAAGATTAGTTGGTAGGTTTTTGCGTAATCGAGGTTTGTTTAATCATGATTGGTTTTGAGTAGTTTTATGTAATTAAGAAATATAACTTTGACCAAAAGTGTAACAATGTGTCCGTAATGCTGTTATATGTAATAAACAGTCATTATTCGAATATAGCGTAAAAATAGCTAATTTCTAATACTGTGCGTGCATGATTGCTTGAACATTTAAAGTCGATGGTAGCGCCACCATCTAAAATAGCCGAGAGCAGAGCGGCATTACTTCGAACTAGATGGACCTGATAGTTTGTGTTAATTTCAACAGTGCAACTGAGACTACAATTCTACATCCGAAATTAAAAGAGAATTAAACATATATTTCATAATTTTATTTTTACATTAGTCGATTAAATTAGTTTTATGTTACATTATATTTAAAGTTTTTTTTTTACAATAAAATTGAAATACGCCAAAATATGTTTCTTAAACTAAAATCAGCTGTAAAAAACATCAGCCATTTTTATTTAGGTATGTGTCTGTAATAACGTCACATTAATGACTTTCACCGCCCATTAAGTACTGAAGTGCTTTCGTGTGCTTAGTTGAACCTGAAATATGCTACATTTATGCACCCTCCTACTAGAATCATTTATCCTGTAAGTCTTGAGTTTCTGTGTGTGTTAGTATTGTTGAAAGAATTGTTCGGTAGAAATGGTCAGTTCCAAATGTCGGTGGGGAAACTATTCACTTCCGTTTGTTCTTGAATACTGGCCCCATCTAATGTGTACGATAATCGAATGCGCATTCTTAACGCGGTCTGCAATCAAATCGATAACATCGGTAATCAATATGGGGGAATGATTATGTTTCTGGGGGAATTTACCTTGTTAGGGTTGGTAACGCGTAATACCTGAGTTACTTGGCCACCGGGTACGATCACAGTCCCTGACGGTGATAACATTTGTAATTGGAATGTCTATCAAAAATAAATACATAATATTCACTTAACATATCTGTCGAAGTTGTATTTCTTAGCTTTATTCTCGATTACACAAATAATCAACCGTATGGGTTGAATTTATACAATTTATCATGTCATATTAATATGTTCAACGTTATGTATGTAGAGCGTTCACACACAAACACAGATGTTATTGAAAAAATTGTTAAAATGAAACCAGGAAGCTTCAAAATGGACATTTCCATTTGTGATCACAATACAAAATTTATATATTTAGAAAGTACGAAAAACTGGAGTGGCCTCCACTCGACTTTCTTATCCATACTCTAGCTATATTTATAAAAATGTTTTTTTTTTTTTAATTTCACCCTATGATTGCTATGAAATAAAATCTACACGTATTGCAACTAGGGAACCGAAAATATAAAATAAACTTATTTAAAAACAATTTTTCAGTAAATGGTAGTGTTTTCATAAAAACTTTTCATACAAAAGTTGCTAGAAATTTCAATATCTTCAACTTTTATAAGAAACATTTTTCTCTAACTCGTGCTCCTTTCGAGATATGTAAGAAGTAGCAGAAGAAACTGTTACTTCCGTTTAATATATTGTTTTCAAATATCTGGAGTGGCCTGCACTCGACTTTCTTTTACGCTGTTTTCACTAGATAGATATATATATATATATATATATATATATATATATATATATATATATATATATATATATATATATATATAATATGATAGCTGGTTTTGGTTATATATATATATATATAAATATGATAGCTGGTTTTGGTTATATATATATATATATATATATATATATATATATATATATATATATATATATATATATATATAACCAAAACCAGCTATCAAACTAACCAATACTCTACAGATATATCCTAAAATGTCATTTATCTAATTGAGTCTATTTTGTTTTCCTGTCAAAATAACAGATGATCCGATTTTATAAGCTACATGCGAATCCATGGCAACCTAAACAACATATTTATAATGTTTCGTAGCATTTTTCTCGCAACTGGTACAAGAGAGTAAATTGTCCTTTTTAATAGTAGATTATTTGAACATTAGAATCTCAATAACTGTTATTAACTTAGAAAAATAATTTAATATTAGGTTTAATTTTAATTAATTCGTTAATACACAGTAAAAGAATAACAGATATAAGTAAAATATTCTTACTTTGGGAACGGCTGCTTGGAACAAGAATTCCGTCATAGTTTCAGTATTATTATTTGTTGCAGTCATACAAATGGATACGGTATCACAGTCCGGTATTTTCTCCATACCAAATACCATTTTAAGCCCTGCCTTTTCGTATGCTGTAATATTCGTGACTGTTGGCACTGTAAAAAGTAAAAAAAAAAAATGCAATCATTATTTTAAAATGATCTTGATTCATTATTCGAACTCACCATGGTTGTCTTGTGTACTTAAAAGACCGTCGACTAAGAAATTTGAATTTTGATTGTTTATAAAAGGGACGGTACCATTGTTATTGTTTGTTAAATTATTTATTAACCCAAGCGTCGGCTCGACAGTGGGCATTGTTGCAGACATATCTAAACCACCAAGTAGATCGAGTAAATCCTGGTTGTTGCTTGATATCTGCTGGTTATTACTGATTGGTATTGTTTCCGGTGGGCGTATCACGTCTAAATCTGACCCCTCGGTACCCCCTAACAAATCTAACAGCGCATTCTGAAACAAACATTATTCATAATACGAATTTCTTGAAGATTTTTTCGATACAATCTGTTTTTTGGAGGACACAATTATGGAGAAGGGGGGTCGTTATTTAGGGTTCAATTTTGTTCGGAAATCTAAGGGCTATTAGATATAAACTCCGATTAACATTAAATTTAGTTAAAATCGGTCCAGTATCTTCCACAAAGACGCGAAACTAACTTCTGTGCAAACATTATTCATTTCCGAGAATGTTCTAGACACTCGCCTGAACACTATAGCTGTTTTGTACTATCGTACGACGAGCTAAATATAATAATTAGTCTCTTGGAATTGGAAGTAGTTCTTGATAATATGTATGCTATATTATGCTAAAAAATATCTGGAGTGGCCTGCACTTTCTTTTACGCAGTTTTCACTAGATATAGATATATGTATATATATATATATATAACCAAAACAAGCAGTCAACCTAACCAATACTCTACAGAAATATTCTGAAATGTCATTTATCGAATTGGGTCTATTTTGTTTTCCTGTCAAAATAGCAGATTATCCGATTTTATAAGCTACATGCGAATCCATGGCAACGTAAACAACATATTTATAATGTTTCGTAGCATTTTTCTCGCAACTGGTACATTTTTTGAAGAAATGTTTCAAACAAAAGTTGTGCGAAATATTAATATCTTTCATTATGAACATAACTATATTTGCCGTAAGTGTAGCCGTTCTAGTGATATTGGAGATAGAACAAAATATGCATAGAGTAAGCACTTTCGGTTTGAATATTCGTTTCAAAAATAGGAGGCATCTAGGGCATATACAAGTCTTAAGTTTGAAGTTTCATAATTTTACGTTCGACAATTTTGGTTCTAGAACGTTTACAGACAGTCACATACGATTCAGGGAAGGTTAAAACATGTATATCCGTTAATATCTCGAGTTCGACATTTTTCATGATTACAAGACTTACTTATTACTTCGTAAAAGAAAGTAATAACTTACCGAGTCTTGGTTATGAACCGGACTTTCGATTTGTGGCTCTAACTCGTCTATGTCTCCGTTGGCTTGTACATCGGACGGCTGTCGGTTGACTTCCATCGGTGGCATTCGTTCCAAAAGGGCCTCCCGCATATTTACATACTTACCGAATAATTGCGAGAATTCGACACCTCGTTGTTGTAGCTCAATATGTAAACTTGACGCGAATGAATTTATAATTCCTTTTATACGACTGTAAACAAAGAAAAAACATACAATAAATATATTGTACGAAATTAATATCGCTAATAACCAATAATTAAGACGCTACATCTATTTCGTAAAATGTGCCATGTAGAACCAAACAATATCTAAATTTTAATTAATTCAAGCGTTCTTCCATACATTCACACAAACACATACATATATATATAAAATTAATAACATACTCATTGACAAGGTGAAATCTCGTACTAAGTTTCGTAAGAGACATAAGTGTGTATTGTTTGGTAGTGGACGAGTGTTGCGGTGACCACAGTAACCGTTGGTACACATCAATAATGTCGTTTTCGTTTGGTCGTTCGACTGGTTCACCTAAATCATCTGCGCTGCCAGTCAGTAACATATCCCCGTATTCTCCGATCGCCCAAACAGCGACCTGCGTTAATGGTTGCTTATCCATAGAATCCTCGGCCAGTGCCAACCATAATTGGCACACTATATACGCTTGTTGCGATGTGGTCTCAGATATTAATTGTATCGTACATGATATTACATCATCTCGAACATAATTTCCAGCCTAGAAAAGAAAATTTGGTTGATTTATTATTCATGTTAATATTTAAAACCAAATTTACGATGCATTTATTCAGTTTATAGAATGTATAAAATTTGACTGAATTGAATCTAGAATTCCCACTTCATTTTTTTCAGTTAGAAGAGGATATGATAAATTTCTGGGGATATTATTCCCCTAAAAATATATGCGAAAATCGAACTTACAGCAACCAGAACTTTGAGTAATGTGTCCAAGTGCCACTTTTTATTCGGGGCAAATCGTTCGGCTGAGTGTACAATATTCGATGAACAGTGCGCTTTGAATTCGGGATCAGCTTTTTCCAGAAACACAATCAATTCCTTCATCATAGTCCGTATGTTTTGTGTGTTTACTAATGCGAACGACAGTTCCATCGCTCGCCGTCTTATCGAAACGTCCGGGTCTTTTAGACATTCTAGGATTGTTGTACGATGTCGCTGGACAGCGGACGTGTCAATGTAGACAGTTTTTAACAATGTATTTAGTGCCACATAACGTATGTTTTTGTCGTTGTTCAGAAGAAATCGACCCAGAATATTAATAGCAAGAACCTAGAACCGGCATTTCAGTAATTAATAATTGCTGTTTTCATTTATTAAGTTACTAGGTTCTAAAATTCTAGTTACAAACTTCAATATTAAGTATACTTTAGTGTTTTACAGTAAATTAATACGGTTTATAGTAATGGGTTTAGATATTAACAAAATATTTCGATTAAAAATACTTTTAAAAAATGGGGGAAACCCCCTATTGGCTACAATGTATATGTTATTTCTCGATAGTTGAAGCTAAAACCATGCGTTTTCTGTAACTTACTCTAAGTCCACTCTCCGATTTGATATCCATAATCGATAGAACCGTTTCGTATAAAATTGTATTGCCAACATTTTTACTTGTTTCTGTATTCGTAGCAACTTGTGCTAGAATATCATTCATTGCTTCAGATGCATCTACATCGTTTTTACCCAATACACGCAATAATCTTAATATTTTCACCTAAAATTATTACATAATTATAATAAACTACATGAACATAAAGAATAAGGTAGAGCTGTACTCGATACGAGTAAAAGAACTCGTATATCGATACAATTTTTAATATCGCATCAATATTAATTTATAATTATATAATTTAAACTAAACAAACACTGTTTGAATACATTAATTTTTAAGACAAAATTAATAACTTATTATTTCTGCAATACTTCGTATTGTAGTTTCTTATTAATTCCAGGTGTATAAATCACAATCATTTTATAATATATAAATATCAATATGACGGAAAAAGATAATAAAAATTAACGTAATAAAGCAGATACATTTATTCGCAATAATCAATTTTCTATTTAAATACAAAAACAAAATCCTGTAAACTTTCGTATCGATAATTTCGATAGTTGAATGTTGTTAACGTTGTTTTATCGATATACGTAGTCGAGAATAAGGTCGATTCTGTAACTCTTAACGACTAGGATATTTATTGTTTACCAATTTTAATTTAATGGCTCTATTCACTTAAATTTTCAATTTCTGCGTAATCGCTAATATTTACAGAATCAGTTGGAGTGAATGTTACCTGTAAGAATGGATCACTGACACCAGACACATCATGTTCTGGTGAATATCCAGCCAAGATTAAATTCTTTAAAATGCGTACAAGATTAGGAACAATCTGCAACAACAAGCAAATGTAAATATTCCGTTTGTAATTATTTTCACATAAAAACACAATAAAATAAAACGAATATGGAAAGCAGTGTTAACACAAATTTGCGGTTTTCTTATTAAATGAATTATAATTAAAAATCTTGTTTAATAAATAATGCCACAAAAATAAATAATTTTGAAATATATTAAATTAATAAGATTGATGCCATTTTATAAAAGTTTAAAATAAATTGAATTATTTTATTTGTTACCAATGAATTAGTAAAACAAATATTGTAAGGTGAAGATGACAATGATTGTTCATAGTTATAAATAGTTTGATAATTAACGGTTAAACCAAATTTTACTTCTAAGTGCGCTAATAGTCATTATTAGTGATGTAAAATAACAAATTACACATTTTTGAAGAAATTATTAAGAGTTTATTTATTTTATTTTTATTAATAGTTCAATTTTTATTAAAGGACAAAATAATGTGAAAACAAGATTTGGTACGCGTAAAACGCACCAACGCGTAGAGCTCGCCTTTAGGTAAAATATGCGTTGCTAGCAGTGGTTTTTAATTATTATGGTCTTTTGGTTAACAATTTGAAAAAATGTTATAGATATAAAAAATCTTACAATATTTTGTAGATTTTATAAATAAAGAAGATTTGGTACGCGTAAAACGCACCAACGCGTAGAACTCGCCTTTAGGTAATATATGCGTTGCGAGCAGTGGTTTTTAATTATTATGGACCTTTTGGTTAACAATTTGAAAATATGTTATAGGTATAAAAATTCTTACAATTTTTTGTAGATTTTATTAATAAACAAGATTTGGTACGTGTAAAACGCACCAACGCGTAGAGCTCACCTTTAGGTAAGATATGCGTTGCGAGCAGTGGTTTTTAATTATTATGGCCTTTTGGTTAACAATTTGAGAAAATGTTATAGATATAAAAAGTCTTACACTGGTTTGTAGATTTTATTAATAAACAAGATTTGGTACGCGTAAAACGCATCAACGCGTAAAGCTCGCCTTTAGGTAAGATATGCGAGCAGTGGTTTTAAATTATTATGGCCTTTTGGTTAACAATTTGAAAACATGTTATAGATATGTCTTACATTTTTTTTAGTGCATATTTTAAAATACAAAATTATAATATTTAATCATTTTTTTTGGGCTTTGGGTTAACAATATGAAAAAATCTTGTAAACATAAAATATTTTAGAATTGTAAGTAGAATTTGTGTGTGTTTCAATTATTTTTATAAGGGCAGTATTAAGGGGGGCTTCAAATTTTGGGGCCCTATAACTCGAGTAGTATACAGGCGATTGGATTTAAACTGCGAGTAGATTCAAATAGGGTGTTAAATATAATCGGTCCGGTACCTTCAGAGCAGTGAGCCTAATTTGGTCTAATTAGCGACGACTAACATACAAGTATATAAGTTATATATATTTTTGGAATCAGGGCGACGAGACAAACACTTTTTGATAAGAATTTTTTTGATCCGAGAATGCTACAGACACACGACCGAATGCTTTAGCTTCTTCAGTACTTCGTACGGCGAGCTAAAAAAATTCTAGAGAAAACCACAGACATAGAAAGCACATGTATCGGGTGTAAAATGTTAAAAATGAAGCAAACATGCAACATAAAGATTTTTATAAAACACAAATAGACGAAAGACAATTAGTGCAAACATTTAAGACATTCAATGCATACCTCACGATGGGCACAGTCCTAAACCAAACAAACACTAACATTAGTCAACATGCCACTCTCTCGACTCTCAATTTGTAAATTCTCTCTCTTTCTCTCTCTCTCTCTAGAATCAAAAAACTGGCACCGCTACTTGAGAACATGGTACGAGCATTTCTATGTGAGACGACACAATACTACAAACTAACTACTTACTTTTTTGAAGTGGCTCAACGTATCCGGACTATTTTCACACATTTCTGTTATTAATGTCACACCAGTAATCAGCACACCTGAAAATCAAATTGTTGTTTTTATTTTTACATCACTTAAACCATTGCAGACTTTGTTGTTTCTAAGGAATTTAATATATTATGTATATTTTATGTAAACGTTTTAAAGTAAAATCATCCCAATTGCCTTTTCTAAATAAAATATGCATAAAAAAATATGTTCCCCCCCATTATTTTAACCCCTGGGATGTACTGTGAAAATTTAAAAGCAGTATCACCAACCGTAGAGATTTAACCTTGACAAGGTCATCTCAATTATTTCTGAATATAACCACATACCATGATTCTTCTCCGATAGCAGCGATCGGGTAGCGGGCAAGAATATCTCCATCAGCTCCGGCACCCGTTTGATTATCCGGAACGCGCACAGCGCAGCTTTTTTCCGAATATACGCGTTCGGTGATTTCATTAACCTTTCAACTTCCGCCGCCAGATCTCTGGCCATTTCTGGTGATGCAATGGCACCCAAAGTGCAGAGCGCTAATCCAACAACAAACTGTGTAGAACTATTCAAGTCACTGTAAACATAATTGATTAGTAATTCCTTGTGAAATATGAATAGTTTTGTTGCACACAATACTTTTTCAAACAGTTTGTTATAAGCAAGTGGACGTCTTGGCGTTCATCTAGCAATAACATGGCACCCAGATACCCGATTCGTTTGTCTGTAAATCGCGGACTTGCGATTAGTTTTAGACATTCGAGTTGACCGAAATGTGCCGGATATCCTAACATATGGATGTATAGCAATTTTGCTATGTTGCGACACCTGAAAAGTCATTATATTGAGAAAGCACATTTACTCAGTGCGTGAAATATTTAAAAATAATTTATTTGAAATAATGATTTCAAATACTAAATATTTTGATTTAATTAATATTAATATATTTATTTGTCCAGTAGACCTCTAACAGGTATAGGATAAGTCATACATTTTGGTATATTTACAAGATTAAATATAATTTTAAGGGAAGGTTTACGTAACTCTCCCCAATATCTTGATTGTTTTTTCTCGGATTAGGTAAATGTAACGAGTTTTTTGCATGTTGATTATTCATATTTTGACTAAATTTTTTCACGAAAAACATGCATTTTTGGGCAAAGTAACGTAAACCTCCCCTTAAATCAATCTAAGTTTATAAATTCCTTAACTGAGAAGAAACTATAATAAATGGAGTATATTATACATAATACTTAAAAAAATAGCTGAAGTGGTCCTCACTCGACTTTCTTATCTATTCACTATGTATTAAATTCACCCTACGATATTTATGATATAATTTAATAATGTATTGAATTAGGGAAACGTAATGGTAAAATAATCATTTTTAAAATCGATTTTTCGGTAAATGGTACTTTTAAAGAAAAAAGTTCTTAAACAAAAGTTACTAGAAATTTTAATATCTTCAACTTTTATTTGAATTATTTTTCTCTAAATAAAACGTAAATGTAAAATAACTATTTTTAAAGGTGATTATTTCGATAAATGGTACTTTTTTCGAAAAAACTTCAGAGATATTGAAAAGTAGCATGACTAAACTGTTATTTCTGGTATTTCACTATGTATTAAATTCCCTCTACGATAACTATGAAATAAAATCAATATGTATTGTAGCTAGGAAAATTTAATTGTAAAATAACTATTTTTAAAAACGATTTTTCGGTAAATGGTACAATTTATGAAAAAACTTCTTAAATAAAAGTTACTAGAAATTTTAATAACTTCAACTTTTATTAAAATTATTTTTCTGTAACTCAAGCCGTTTCCGAGATATTAATAAATAGCATGAATGTTACTTCCAGTTAAGATTATGTTTGCAAAAATAAAAGATGCCAAATAGGCGCTAATTCTTGACTTAGAGCATAGGGGCGAAATAAGATAGTTGCAAGTGAAGCTAGCAAAATAGCGACGCAGGCAATTTTTTTTAAAGACAATCCGGAAGGTTAAAACATATTTAACCATTTATTAAAAAAAAATTATAGTAGTTTGCCCGGTGTATTTACAGAGGAAATACTTTGAATATATAAAGTATATTATTTGAAATATATAGAAAGTATTTGAATACTTTTATATTTCAAGTCAACACAGTCTATTATATTATTATAAATAAAATTAATTATTAAAATTAACAGCTATTATTTAAATAGTACAAATATTACCTCCATACAGAATCCTCCTCGCGAAATGTGGATCTAATGTAAGCACATTCTTTGTTAACAACTGTCCGTTCTTCAGCAGCAGTGCGTGCAGCTCGGATTTGGCGAATTAGATCCCTTAATCGCATTGGCGTTGGCATACGAACTAAATTAAAATCGAAACATATATATATATATATTATATTTAAACATTTATTTGCCGAATATTACCTCTTTCAACGGCTTCATTTATGGCCTGTTTTATGGTGGCCATATTGAACGCCGGATTAAATCTAAAATTATAAATTCATACATCATATAATATTAAGCATTCGCTGATTAGATCATATCAACCAGAGCTCTAAATTCAACATAGGACAGTAGAGTCGCGATTTAGAGCCAGTTTTTCAATATCTGGTTACTGATTATGGTAATCATGATTTATTTACTAACCGTGGTTATATTTCCTTGAGTCTACGACTAACCAGATATTAAAAAACTTACCCAATTGTATTAAATATAACTTACAAGAAGCGTGTACACTTTAGGGGTTGAGAATTTATTTAGCTAATTTTTGAAAATGTGTGTTACTTGATTTTATGTATTAAACCATAATATTCAAATCGTGAGAATTTTATGATGAAATATATGACTAATGTTAAACATAAAACGATGTTTTAGGTTGGCAACACTGTGTGTACATGCAAAAATAACTAATATGAGCTTTACATTTTGTTATATAAATATAGTGTTATCAAAATATAAAGTAGAGAAAAATAAATATTTTTTAAAGATTTGCAACAATGAGGCGAAAACGAGAAATCAGTGTTGCCAACCTAAAATATAATAACTCTCGCTCACGTAAAGTGGAATAACGCATTAGCAAATATATAAATATGGTTTCTAATATTAGCACTTATGTATACATAAGTGACAATATTACGAACTAAAATCATATTTATATGTTAGAAAATGGGCGTAACCATCAGCCATTTTCATGTTAGTTTCGTGGCGCTGCGGTTCTAGTGGCCATTTTATTCCAGTTTTATTACGGTGGTAAGATGCGCATAGTCATAAAAACGTTTGTGCGCATCTGACCGTTACGAAATAAAATTGCCTAAAATTTCAGTAGAATTCTCAACCTGTAAAATGTACATACCCCTAGTACAGAAAACTAAAAATTAATTTACCCGTGGTCAGACACATTCATGATGCTTTTTCAAATGTACAGGACGGAGAACACAGCACACACTTAGCGAGTTAACAAACTGGCAAAATTCTGTCAAATTAAATGTTAACAAATGTCCATTTTATTAAAATCACCACAAACTTTGCAAAAACTTATTAATACATTAGATAACACTACAGATAGCAATATATTTTTAGGAAAAGATATAGAACATAACCCTACTATTTCGTGGAAGACAAATTGTATTTTCTCAAGTTGGGAACACTTACAATCGCATCAGTTTTGTCCATTTTTGCAAAACTATGCATAAAACATTAATTTTTTCTTTTGTTATATTAATAAGCGCGAGTAAATCAAAATAAACAAGCTTAGATACAACGCACCTATGCGTCCAGCTCGCCTTATAAGTACTTTATACAATGCGAGCAGCGATTTTTGATTATTATGGCCTTTTATTTAACAATTTGAAAAAATATTATAGATATATAAAAAGTCTTACAATTTTTGGTAGATTACTTTGATACAATAAAAAGAATAAGTAGCGACGATAATAATATAGAGGATTATGCCATCTATTGCTGGCTAGATTATCTAAGCTTTTAGTTAACAATTTGAAGAAATGTTATAGATATATAAAAAGTCGTACAATGTTTTGTAATTATTTTGATATAATAAAAAGAATAAGTAGGGACAATAATAATATAGAGGATTATGCCATCTATTGCTGGCTAGTTTCATCAGCAATAAGTAGCACTTTATAGTATTTTTAACATTTATTATGGTTTTTGAGCTTAAAATCTGAATATATGAAAAATGTTACATTGTGCAAATTTAAAAATTCAAAATTATAATTTTTAATCATTTTTTATGGCTTTTGGGTTAACAATATGAAGAAATCTTGTAGATATAAAATATTATAGAATATCGCGTAGAATTTTCGGGTATTTAAATTATTTTTCTAAGGGCAGTATTAAGGGGGGGCTCCAAATTTTGGATTTCGAATCGAATAAAATAAATAAGCACTATTCTGATTGAAATTTCGACTGGAAATTAACGCGTAATATCGAAATTGTATCGGTACGTTGCTACGTATACAATTTCGATATTATTTGATGTAACGCATTCTGATTCACATATTTCAACATGAATCCAAATTCACATTGAAGTTTATAAGTAAATTGTTATAATTTATATCATATTTAGTTATTATGTTTATGGGTTAACAATATTTGTAGGAAAATTAGTGTTCCCAACGTAAAAAAAATAATTAGCGGAAAAGGTTGGGGGATATGGTTGTTCACATCTTTTACGCCAAAAATATGGTTAATCGTTAACTTTAATACTAATAGAGGAACACAGTTCGAATTAAATTTGATAATTTAGTAAATTTTGTAGAACTTTATCCAAACTATTAGATCTATTTACAAATATTTCGTTAAATAAGTTTTAACTCGAGCAAAAAAAAATGCATTAACCACTAAAATTTAGGTTTGACACACAAATCTGTTAATTAATAATTAGTGGTAATCTTTATAAATCTAGCTCTAAATTGAATGATTAACAAAGAAAACTGTCAAGGAAAGTTTAAGTTAGCCACGACATAAAAAGAACAAATGAGCAAAGTGTTTGACAGCTTACGAAATGGTTCAATTGTTGATTTTAAACTGTGATTAACTCGCGTTTATTAGTCAAATTGATTGCCAGCTGTTTTATAGGGAATCTTACCGAACTTTTAAACAAAATAATTAAAATTAATCACGTAACAACACCTATATAATCGCACATCACTGTGTAACATCATACACGGGGCCGACTTTAATAACACCAATATGGCCGCTAGTGACGTACGAGTTTGGGTGCTAAATATTCCTGACACAAATAAAAATAGATCTTTTCTATGTGGCAAAAATGCTAATTAATTTATGCGTTTATTGATTATTAACCAAATAGATATTGTTGCGGATTTATAAAAAAAAAATAGATTTTATTACGCAAATAAATAAAAACAATCACTAAATTTTTGTTATAATTTTATTTTGTTAATGCAACAATTAAGCACATTTAACAATGAAATATTTAGATTTATTCTATTTAGATTCGAGTTTAGGTCAATTACACGTTTACATGCATACACTAAATCGCCTTATGTTATTAGATATTTATCGAATTTACCTTCTATTTAATTCCGGCGGTAAAATACTCCATTCATTTTCATAATACGGATACATTTTCAATGCATTATTTTTAAACGTTGCCGTGACACAAAATAGAATAATATGCTAACTGATAAGGAATACCTACCTGGCTGTCTTATCAGAATTTTATCAAAATAACGCTATAGAATATAATTATGTTTGAATAGTCTGATCGAACAGTAAACACCATGGTGATATTACGAACAATTTATTTAACATAGATAATACATATTATAAAATTATAAATAAATATATATGGAATCATTTTTACACTTAAATCTATTTCTCTTCTTGGTTTCTTGGCGGGCGAAGGTAGCTGTTACGTTTTATGCAGTCGACTAGCCATAAAATCCCTTCGTCAATACCTTCTCTGCATTATTAAACAAATAAGAAATAATATAAAATTTAATTTTAAAATTTTTGAGCATAAATATAGAAATAGGGTCAAATAATTGAGTATTATCAGTTTTCCAACTACAGTATTCAGTATTCACACAAACAAGTTTAGTAAAAATCAACATTTGTTTTAAAACATAAATAAATTTGCAGTTCTTAGACATTTTACCCTACGAAATATATGCTGTAATTTATTATTTAAGAGGTAGAATTGGCAGTTGGCTTATATTCGTTATGGCTAAAATGCTAAATACATAATTATGTATTTAGTATTTTAGCCATAACGAATATAAGCAAACTCCTAATTCTACCTCTTAAATAATAAATTATCGCATATATTTCGTACAATACATACATTTATGTACCAATTCTAGTATAAAATAATTATTTTATACTAGCATTGGTACATATATTTCGTACCATACACACATTTATGTACCAATTCTAGTATAAAATAATTATTTTATACTAGAATTGGTACATAAATGTATGGTACGAAATATATGCGATAATTTATTATTTAAGAGGTAGAATTGGCAGTTTGCTTATATTCGTTATGGCTAAAATGCTAAATACATAAAACATTCTAGTATAAAATAATTATTTTATACTAGAATTGGTACATAAATGTATGTATGGTACGAAATATATGTACCAATTCTAGTATAAAATAATTATTTTATACTAGAATTTGTACATAAATGTATAAATTTACTTTAAAACGTTGAAATATTAATTCACTTATTTGAAATGTATCACTAGATATTTTATTTTTGCTTTTATTGGTATAAAAATACAAATAGTAAAAACAAAATGAAAAAGAGTGACAGCGGTGGGATTCGAACCCACGCCCTTTCGGACTGGTGCCTAAAACCAGCGCCTTAGACCGCTCGGCCACGCTGCCGTAATAATTCCTGCCGGAATTGAATTTGGAATTGAGGGAATTAATATTAAATTTAATGAATTACATATAGAAATATATGTATATCTAATGGATTATCATAATTTCTCCCTAATTTTAAGTTAAATAAGTGTAAAGTCTCATTTTGAGGTCTCATTGGGATAAAAATTGAACAAAATTGACAGGGGTGGGATTCGAACCCACGCCCTTTCGGACTGGTGCCTAAAACCAGCGCCTTAGACCGCTCGGCCACGCTGCCGTGACAATTCCTGCTGGAATTGAATTTGGAATTGAAGGAATTAGAACTATATTCAAATTTAATGAATATGTAACGAATTATCATAATTTCTCCCTAATCTAAGTTAAATAAGCGTTAAGTCTCATTTTGAGGTCTCATTGGGATAAAAGTTGAACAAAATTGACAGCGGTGGGATTCGAACCCACGCCCTTTCGGACTGGTGCCTAAAACCAGCGCCTTAGACCGCTCGGCCACGCTGCCGTGAGGATATCTTGCCGGAATTGAATTTGGAATTGAGGGAATTAGAATAATCTAAGTTAAATAAGTGTAAAGTCACATTTTGAGGTCTCATTCTTGTCATTGGGATAAAAATTGAAAATACATGACAGCGGTGGGATTCGAACCCACGCCCTTTCGGACTGGTGCCTAAAACCAGCGCCTTAGACCGCTCGGCCACGCTGCCGTGAGGATATCTTGCCGGAATTGAATTTGGAATTGAGGGAATTAGAATAATCTAAGTTAAATAAGTGTAAAGTCACATTTTGAGGTCTCATTCTTGTCATTGGGATAAAAATTGAAAATATATGACAGCGGTAGGATTCGAACCCACGCCCTTTCGGACTGGTGCCTAAAACCAGCGCCTTAGACCGCTCGGCCACGCTGCCGTGACAATTCCTGCTGGAATTGAAATTCCAATATGGAGGATTGGAATTGATATTCAATTCAAATTGGAATTATACGAATTGGTGTCGATAGAAATTATATTTTAAATACGTAATATTGTAATTAGTACAATATTGTAGGGAATATTGTAACTTACCCAGTAAGAGCTGAAACAGGCATAACCATACAATCTCGTCTGCCTATTAAATGGGCATTTTTATTAAATATTGGTTTAACTTCTCTCACACCCATACAATCAGGAATATCTTGCTTATTTGCAAGTACCAAAAGAGGAATACCTTGCAGATTTTCACTAGCAATCATTCTATCTATAATAAAAAATTCAAAAATAAATTTCAAAAAATTGCAATTGATTTTTGAAAATTTACCGAAAGTCTCTTTAGAATCTGGTATTCGTTCTCTATCAGATGAATCCACAATATAGATAAGAGCGTGGCATTCAGCATAGTACTAAATAAAGGAATAAATTTCAAAACTATTTTTTTTTTAATTTTAAATATTTAAAAATTACTTTATCCCATAAAGATTGCAATTCTGTTTGACCGCCAAGATCCCAGAAACTAAGCTGAACCCCCGAAACATCAATTTTGCCAATATTTAAGCCAACAGTAGTTGTAATTTTACTCGGATTTAATCCTTTATACTTTTTTGTAAATTTCGTTTTTGCCGCTTCCAGATAAGTCTGTTATGTAAACGAATGTAAACGTAGTGGATTTTTTTTAAATTTAGGTTGGCAACACTTACCGTTTTACCAGCGTTATCTAACCCCAAAATTAGGACACAAAACTCATCTTTTTCTATCATATATTTGTAAAAACCATGAAGTAAACTATACATTATTAAACAAATACCCTGGATTTAACTGCACAAATTATATAAATTAGGATTAACAATACAACAAACAATACAGTAAAAATATGTCGTCACTAGATTAAGATTTGAAGTTTATTTTATAATAGATAGATGGCGATAAAACCCCCGATTTTAATTTTTGTTATACTTAAGTGCGCCAAATTCGAATATAATCGAAAGTAAACAGTTATATATTTAAATAAATACATCAAATATTAAATTCTGATTGTTTTTTTTTGATTATTTGTTTTGGTTAAAAACAAAATATACACGTAATATACTGACATATTTATTTTTCATATCTCACTTCTTATCAATTTTATTACATAAATTGTTGTAATAGTATAAATGATGGCACTGTCTAAATGTAAAAAAATTTTGTATTTTCTATCAGAAATTGTTCTATGTGTAAGTGATTTTAAATAAAATTAATAAATTATAAATAATGATCTATCTATCAACAGGTTACGTTTCTATTTGTTATAATTTTGGCATCGTTTACATTGAACTATTTAGCTCATTTTAAACGATTTTTACCTTTACAAATATGTGGACCACCTGCATTAATTATACTTTTTAATATTTTACACATTTATGTGTTTTGGCGTGGATTTGTAGGAATTACAAGAGATATACGTTATTTAATTGTGTTTGTAGGATATATGACTAATTTATAAAATAAATAAATAAATAATAAATTTAATATACATTTCTAGCTATGTGCATGTTTAACTATGAATGTTATATTTGATATATTAATTGGATTGTGGTCCTTTACGATATATACAGGTATTGGTATTGAAATAAATGATAAAATGAATCAATCATTTGCAAAATATACTCAAAAAGGTTATCAAAAGGAAGAATGGAATAACTTGCAATATGAGGTATTTAAAATATAATTTATCTCTTAAATTTAACGTGAAATGTCGAATGACAGATAAAAAACAAAACAACAATGGCGTATATACATGTGCGCCAACATTTAGTAATAAAATAACCCCAATATCTACTTGCAATGTCCTAAACTATACATAAAAAGTACCAGGGAAGTATAAAATCATAATTCCTTGGCGGGAATACTTTCAAAAATGCATATCTCCGAAATTAGAGGCTTAAATGAATTAAAAATAATACTTGCACCATGGCAATTACAATCAGATAATTATATTAAGGCGAAACAATTAGTAATTTAGCTTAGAAACTATAGTAATAATTCCAGTTTGTTGTATGACAAAATTTATAATTATTTGTGTTAATTTTGTTGCTGTAAATGCTAGCATTGCTTATTATAATACAAACTAGATTATTATTGCTAATTTTCTAATCTTAATTGCTATTTGGTTCACTGTGAATACAGTTATGGAGGATAATTTTCCTATTTTCATTATATTAATCGTATTTCAGTTTGCTTAAAATTCTAAAATTCGTTTTAAAGAAATAATAAAATTAGTTTACGAATTTTAAGTGAAATAATGGCAATTGGCACTTAACTAATTTTTTATTTATAATTAAAATAGTTATGGTTTTCTTTTACGAAGTAATAAGTAAGTATTGTAATCATGAAAATTATCGAACTCGAGATTTCAACGGATATACACGTTTTGACCTTTCCTGAAACGAATGTGATTATTTTCGGAATGACGTCTGTCTGTCTGTGTGTGTGTGTCTGTGAACGCTCTAACGTAAAATTATGAAAGTTCAAACTTAAGCCTTGTATATGCCCTAGATGTGCACCTCCTATTTTGAAAAGAATATTCAAACCGGTTGTGCATGTTGACTATACATTTTTTGTTCTATCTCCAATATCACTAGAACGGCTACATTTACGGCAAATATAGTTATGTTCATAATGAAAGATATAAATATTTCGCACAACTTTTGTTTGAAAAATTTCTTCAAAAAATGTACCAGTTGCGAGAAAAATGCTACGGAAACATTATAAATATGTTGTTTACGTTGCCATGGATTCGCATGTAGCTTATAAAATCGGATCATCTGCTATTTTGACAGGAAAACAAAATAGACTCAATTAGATAAATGACATTTCAGGATATTTCTGTAGAGTATTGGTTAGTTTGACTGCTTATTTTGGTTTTATATATATATATATCTAGTGAAAACTGCGTAAAAGAAAGTCGAGTGCAGGCCACTCCAGATATTTAAAAAATACTATCACATTGTCGATCGACTTGATCCAGAAAATATCTAAATGTGTTATTTTTAGCTAAAATGTTGTGGAACGTATGGACCAAACAGTTTTTCTGACATTGGCGTTGATTTTGTACCAACTTTTTGTTGTAATTCTACGTCAGCCAATAATATTGATTGTATCGGTGGTTTCTATAAAGATGGTTGTATCTCTGCATTGAAAATTGTAATAAATGAGCAAATTTACTATTTTGTTACGCTGGTTTTTATATTCGTGATTATACAGGTATGATATTAACTGTCGACACTACTTTTGGGCATACTCGGTCCTACTAATAAACAAAATGTGCAAATAATAAAAATTTCCAGTATTTAAGTAATTATGAATTTATGATATATGATCGACGGTTGCTAATATTTTTATTAATTCTCAATGGGTGATTTAATATTATTTATGTATTCTAGATTTTAGGTATTGTGCTCTTTTGCCATTTGAATGCAACATTGAATAAACACTCAGAATATCCAATAATTGCTTCAGCACCTGCAGAAACATTACCTCTTAGATCTAGTGAAAAATAATATATTTATTGTAATTCAATAATAATAAAATATTATCCAATATAAATAATAGAATTTCAATTACTTAGTCCTTCAACTTCTATGAAATTAAAATTATATAACAAAATATAAATAAAATGTTTGGAATAAGTAGAAAAAATATTCAATTTAATGAATACTGACTGATTGTGAAATATATTTAATAGCAGAAATTTTGAGATATTTAGCTAATTCATATTAAAGCTCGCCTTTTGGAATGAATTAACAAAAGACAACGAAGATTGTAATGCTATCTATTGCTGGCTAGATTACCTAATCTAAGCCAGCAATATAGGGCGAGCTAACAAGAATAAATTGGTGACTTCTAGCTTCTATATTATTATATAAATAATGCTAAATATTTCTATGTCGGTAAATAAAAGAAACCAAAAGTGCGATTGCCTATTATTATTTAAGTAAACCCATTAGCTTGCTTTATATAAATATGTAAACATTGGCCAAGTTTAGTAACTATTTATATTAATTACGCTAATCAAATATCAAATTTGTTAGCGTAGCCCACTTCTTTCATCTTTAATCTAATCATTATTCTCTTTTATATGTTTATATTTTACACTATTTGCTTAGGAGGAGTTATAGAAATTCCAGTGTTATTCACACAATCGATTTTATTCCCGAACATACAGTTTACTGTGTCAGTAAGTTTACTAGATACACGCATGCTATTGTTATGTAAACTTATCAAATAAAGTACAATTGTGTTTGCATCAGATTTTATGTAGGCTATAGAGTAAAATATGAAACATATTTTGTCAAAGGAAACGCTAATTATATAGTTTTATTTTGTTTATCGGACAAAAAAATGAACTCACTGTAAAAATTGTCGTGATTACGATAGTTATCATTTGACATTTAAGGTAGATTGTGCGGAATTTTTATTCGAATAATCGCTAATGACAATAGACAGATTAGTAATATACAAATTAATTAGCAATGCCGCATTTATTTGGCATATGTTACTGTATGTACTCGGCTTTGTTTTAATTGAATTAAAGTATAACCTGTGTTATCAGATCTCTGTTCAGATAACACTTAATCTCGCTTTAAATTATTTTTAGATACGCGGCGGTACCTACCCAAAAAATCAGTACCTATTCATTTGTTTTCGCTGGTACATTCGTAATTGCTAATTCCTCGTTATCAACATTTCATATTAGAAAGTTTGTTTGAAAATGATTTGTAGCATTAAAGTAATCAAGTGTTTATTGTTTGTTTTTAATTTTATTTTTTCGGTAAGTATTGTGTAATTTATGCATTTAGTTTATACATGATTGTCGTGATTTTCTTTCTTATCTCTCGTGATTAGAGGATTCTTTTGTAGCTGTTTTAGTTCATCGTACAGTAGTACAAAAGAGCTATAGTGTTCGGTCGTGCATCTGTAATAATGTTGCACAGAAAATCGTTTTACGACTTCGTGAAATGATGACTCCAACTTTCCTCTGAAGATACTAAACCAATTTTAACCAGATTTGCTATACATTAAATATAAGTACCCGTTTCAATCACACGTATTCAAAAATTTCATAGCCCTTTTATTGACCCTAGAAAACCGAGCCTCTTTTAACACGGGTATTAATAAATTTTGAATGTAAAAGATATTATATTTTGTATATTTCTTTGCTTTATTTTGAATTTCTGGTTAAACAATTTCAATTTTGTCTTACCACATTGATTTTATGGTGAGCTGAAGGCATTGCTGCCTGTATTTATGTTTGTTTAACCTATAGATCTATTTCAGATCTTTCCAAATAGCAATTTTATTTTCACACAAATATTAAATTACAAGAAAGTTTTAAACAAATAATTTTACGCAATGAACGCGGTTGGTTTAGGTATAAAATATAACCTAAATAGAAATATAAATTCTTGAATACATTCTTAGCTCGCCGTACGAAGTACAGAACAGCTAAAGCATTCAGTCGTGTGTCTGTAATATTCTCGGATCTAAACAAAAAGTTCTTGTCTCGTCGCTTTGAATCCAAAAGTCGTTGACCTAATTTATGCCCTCTATTCCTCTGAAGGTACCAGAGCGATTTGCACCAAATTTGGTACACATATTATTTAGCACCCTATTTAAATTCGCTCGCAGTATAAATCCAATCGGTTGTATACTTCCCGAGTTATAGGGCCCCAAAATTTACAACCCCCCTTAATACTGCCCTTATAAAAATAAGTAAAACACCCAAAAATTCTAATAATAATTCTAAGATATTTTATATCTATAAGATTTTTTCATATTGTTAACCCAAAGCCCGAAAAAAATTATTGAATATTATAATTTTGAATTTTAAAATGTGCACTAAAAATTTATTTTATTCATTTAATTTACATTGTAAGACTATAACATTTTTTCAAATTGTTAACCAAAAGGCCATAATAATTAAAAACCTCTCCACGCAACGCATATGTTACCTAAAGGCGAGCTCTACGCATTGGTGCGTTTTACGCATACCAAATCTTGTTTTCTTAAATATATCGAAATAATCTATAAAAAATATGACTCTTAATATCAACATGTTTGCGAATTATGAACCTAAAGGCCATAATAATGAAAAATAATTATTTTAAAATTCATAATATTATACGTATATGTATGCGCGGAGTGTAGGGGATATGTATGTTAGAACGGGCAGTTTAGTATGCCTACGATGTTTGCATTCGGTGAGCTAAAAGCATAGGTGCTTGTACCTTTAATGACAAATATGTTTTTCTAGATTTTTGGAATAGCGATTTTGGCCCTTGGCGTCGTTTATAAACTGCAAGTCGAAACAATAATACAATATTTAGGCAAAGATTTCCCTGTTGCGCCTGATTTATTCATTGCCATTGGAACAGTAGCGTTCGTCATCTCGTTCTTTGGGTGTATTGGGGCAAGCAGAGAAAATCGTCCAATGCTAATTTCAGTAAAAAAAAAAAACAACAAAATAATTGTACTGTCGAAACTAAATTATATTATTATAGATAATTTTGTTTTCAGTTCGTCATTTTGCTGGTGATACTTTTAATTATTGAAATAGCAGTTGTCATAATTGCATTTGTGGAAATAAATAATGGCAACTTGGAAAAGGATATAGAAACGTTAATTGAGCAGGAAAAGCAAAATGGAACATTGAGCAAAATCGAGAAGAAGGTAATAATATGAAAATATATTTGTCCTTGCACTTTTTACCCATAGTTTGTAATTAAAATTAATACGATAACAACTTTTACAATTTAATTTTCCTAAATGTGAGTTTAGACCAGCGATGAAACTGGCTCTTGGTTTCGATTAGTGAAAGTGAGCAAAATATATATAATATAAATATATTGTCCTAAGACGTAACTAGAAATTCATAAATTCAAAGCACCATAAGGGTCTAGAGCGTTCACACACACACAACCAGACACACAAACACACAGACGACACCAAGAAAATGAAGTTTTATCCTGTAAATTTTACCCCCGGTTTTAATAGCCTATTTAAAATTACCTCCTAATGTAATCCTCCCCTTAAACGTATAATACAAAATCACATTACATTTTGATTAAAATTTCAATTTATATCCACTAAATTAATGTAAACATGACCTGATTTAACTTAAAATTCAAAATAAACAGTCCCTGAATCTACGTCTACAATTAATTCAATTCCGTTATTTACTCTATCGTAAGATGAACCAGACTAGACAGACAGACAAACAAAGTTTTTATATCCTCTATGGTGGCTTCGCTTGCCAACTATTCTCTTTTATATCAAATAATCAATAGTTAACTCATGTTTTACTGTGACTCATCTCAGTTTTTGAAGAGAGCTAACCATTAGATGTAGTGGATTAGCCGTTAGTTTTTGAAGTTATGATAAGATAAAATACGTAAAATTGTTCATTTAGCCAATAGTTCTGTTTTTTATCGAGTTAGTTTAACACTCGTTTTACAAATATTTTACTTGTAGATACCCATTCTTATAATTAATAATAATATGGTTAATTTTAATTAATTTATATAAGAAACAAGATTTGGTACGCGTAGAACGCACCAACGCGCAGAGTGCTTTTTAATTATTATGGCCTTTTGGTTAACAATTTGAAAATATGTTATAGGTATAAAAAGTCTTACATTTAATTTTAAATTATATTGATAAAAAAATTTAGTTCATATTTTAAAATTCAAAATTATAATATTTAATAATTTTTTTCGGGTTTTGGGTTAACAAAATGAAAAAATCTTATAGATATAAAATATCTTAGAATTTTTAAGTGTATTAATTATTTTTATAAGGGCAGTATTAAGGGGGGCTCTAAATTTTGGGGCCCTATAACTCGGGAAGTATGCGGGCGATTGGATTTATACTGCGAGCGGATTCAAATGGGATGCCAAATAATATGTGTACCAAATTTAGATTATATTGATAAAAAAATAATTTACTGCATATTTTAAAATTCAAAATTATAATATTTAATAATTTTTTTCGGGCTTTGGGTTAACAAAATGAAAAAATCTTGTAGATAAAAAATATCTTAGAATTTTTAGTAGAATTTTTAAGTGTTTCAATTATTTTTATAAGGGCAGTATTAAGGGGGGCTCCAAATTTTGGGGCCCTATAACTCGGGAAGTATACGGGCGATTGAATTTAAACTGCGAGCGGATTCAAATGGGATGCCAAATAATATGTGTACCAAATTTGGAGTGAATCGCTCCGGTACCTTCAGAGGAGTAGAGGGCACAAATTTGGTCTTACGAGCGAGCGACGACTAACATCCAAGTATATAAGTTATATACATTTTCGGAATCAGGGCGACGAGACGAACACTTTTTCTTAATGAAATTTTTTGATCCGAGAATGCTACAGACACACGACCGAATGCTTTACCCTCTTCGGTATTACGTACGGCGAGCTAAAAACTAATTCAATAGTGGTAGTGAAATTATAATAACTAATTATACAATAATGAGAAAAATGTATAAATAGCTAATTTATTTATTAACTTATGTAATTTATTGTTCTTTTTTTTTTAATTATTCATTGTAATATATTATAGTTTGTTATAGTTAGAATGTTGCGGCACAATAGGACCAGGCACATACACGAAATTAAAAACAATTCCGATATCATGTTATAAAGATGGCGTTGTTACTGAAGAAAATCTATTCCAAACCGGATGTTTATACAAAATCAAAGATCTTTTTCATAACATAGGTAACCAGTTAGGTGCTATTGCAATCACAGTTGCTGTTATTGAGGTATGTTACTATTAGCTAAAAATTAATTAAAACTCCTGAAGATGGCATAAGGGAATCTCATTTGTTTTCCCTTCATTAGCAAAAATGCTTTCATACCATCGGCCTAACGAAAACCATTAAAAATTACCATATTTCCAGCAATCGGTACATTTTTCGATCACTATTAATAGAATTAGGTATAGGCATTTAAAATTTCTATTATCAAAACATTTTGCTTGTAGGAAAACGAACATGAAAATTGAAAGCTAATGTTTCCATAATACTTAAATTAAAGTATGGTTGTTAGAACTTAAAAGACGGATTATGTTTTTAATCCTGTTCTGTTTTTCGATAAGAAATTTTAACCACGTATAAATCGGTTCGACACCCCTTATAATCAAATAAAAGTAGCCCAAAAACATATCTTTTATGATTCATTTATCTATTATAAAAATCTCTTTCTTAGATTAGATTTCTTTTTAAAATCATATATCAAAACTACGTAAACATTTATACAATAAGGAAAAACAAACTTAAGTCTGGTTTATTAATCTTTGATCGGCGTCTACATTATCTACACATTAATTAGTGCAACAAAAATCAATAGGATATCCTACATAGATCACATTAATTTTAATGCAATTAATTTTATTTCCAAATTAAAAATGATTTAAATAAATTACTTATAAACTTTTCTCACAAAATCCTCGTTAAAAACTTTAGTTATTATATGGATACAAATAATCGAAATAGTACTTCTAAATACTATTAGCAGAAAAATCTATCCGTTTTCAAAATGGCTACTACAGACATGGCAGATAGAAATATTTTGTTATTTTTGTGTAATAGAAATATGTTTGTATTTTTCAGATTATTGGTGCATTATTTGCCCTAAGTTTGTCCAATGTTTTGAGGAAGAATGTATCTTGAAAATTAGAGATTTAATTCCAATGGGTATAATAGTCGATCACTGTTTATCTTTTGTCAACTACTGTAAGTTCATCTTTCTCATTGTTATTTTAAAATTAATTTAATAAAAGACACTTTTAAAATATTTTATAAATACAGTTGTTATTAATTTTTAGTTATTTTATGTTCAAAAGTAATAACTTTTTAATTGATTTATATAAAATAGATAAAGAAAATCGTTAAATATTGTTTCTTCTGTACATCTTACTTACAAAGAAGTTCACTTTATTAATTTTCGAATAGAAAAAACACCAACTTATATTAATCTCTCTTTGTTGGTCGATTTTTCAATATAGAAATCGATTTAAAAACGAAAAAATCGTTTTAAAACCGAAAATAAATGGTAAATATGAAATCGATTGCTTTTTTAAAATGTAAAATCGATTTTAATGGGTTAATCGAATAGCATTGTACAATATCCTTATTGGTTCGTTCTAATGAGTTAAGATTTCTCACTTGTGACGATATTAGAATTACAGAGACACATTCGTGCGTTCTAAATACGTCATAAATGAGAAAAATGATTGCTTCAAGTAAGATTTTTACTTAAGTCAGAGCGAACGAACACGGTTCATATGTAATAGTGACAACAGGGTGACACTATGAACGGTCACTGACTTTTTAGAAGAGTCACTGAGAAAAATTAAAACGACTATTTAAAGTTAATACTTTCTTTTCTATGGGTGAATTGGGGCTTTATACTTTAAGTTATGTTATCTATGTAATTTTTTATTCAAATAGATATATATCAAATAGTTTATTTATGTATGCATTTTTAGAAAAGAATGGCTGTTATAATTAGCATAGTTTGTTTTGAATATCTCACAAGGCAAATATTATTGTTTAAAATAATGTTGATACGCATAGAAAATAAGAAATAAATTATTAAACAGTTCTTATTTTTGTAAACATATTTTATATATAAGAAATCCTTGTGTATTCCTGTTTAATATCTTGTCCCCTCGACTAATCATGTCACCCTAAAATTTCTGGCGAAAGCAGCTGCTTGCTTTGCTTCATTATCTATATAAAGGTGGCACGAAAACATAAAAAAAAGCAACATTGGCATTGATGCAAAAATCATTTACCAGATACTGGATTGGACACCGAGGCAAATTTAGGTGATGTGCTAGTTGATTGATGGAGAGCAGGCGCGGATTAAAGATTTGTGGCTCCTTAGGCTTTATTAGATATTAAGGCCCACTTAATAGAAGTTAATTTACAAAAATATTATTAGTAGGCGAACCCCTAAACAGCCTTATGCATATTTTGTCCCCTAACAAGGAGAACTACTCTTTATCTCGCCGTACGAAGTACCGCAGAAACTAAAGTAATCGGTCGTGTGTCTGTAGCATCGGATCAAAAAATTTCCTAGACAAAAAGTGTTTGTCTCGTCGCCCTGAATCCAAAAATATATATAACTTATATACTTGGATGTTAGTCGTCGCTCGATGATAAGACCAAATTTGTGCCCTCTACTCCTCTGAAGGTACCAGAGTGATTCACACCAAATTTGCTACACATATTATTTAACATCCCATTTGAATCCGCTCGCAGTTTAAATCCAAACGCCCGTATACATTCCGAGTTATAGGGCCCCAATATTTGGAGCCCCCCTTAATACTGCCCTTATAAAAATAATTTAAACACTAAAAATTCTACTAAAAATTCTAAGATATTTTATATTTACAAGATTTTTTCATATTGTTAACCCAATGGCCATAAAAAATTATTTATATTATATTTGTCGCTCACTCGTAAGACCAAATTTGTGCTCTCTACTCCTCTGAAGGTACCGGAGCGATTCACACCAAATTTGGTATACATATTATTTGGCATCCTATTTAAATTCACTCGCAGTTTAAATCCATTCGCCTGTATACTTTTCGAGTGATAGGGCCCCAAAATTTGGAGACCCCCTTAATACTACTACTATTAAAATAACTTAAACGCCCAAAAATTCTACTAATAATTCTAAGATATTTTATATCTATAAGATTTTTTCATATTGTTAACTCAAAAGCCGTAAAAAATTATTAAATATTATAATTTTGAATTTATTTTTATTAAAATTAATTAAAGTCTTTTTATAATAATTAAAACACCCAAAAATTTTACTTTTACTAAAATTTATGTCTACAAGATTTTTGCATACTGTTAACCCAATAGCCATAAAAAAATATTAAATATTATAATTTTTTAATTTAAAATATGCATTAAATTTTTTTATCAAAATAATCTACAAAAAATTGTAAGACTATTTATATCTATAACATTTTTTCAAATTTTGAACCAAAAGGCCATAATAATTAAAAGTTGCTGCTCGCAACGCATATATTACCTAAAGGCGAGCTCTACGCGTTGGTGCGTTATACGCGTACCAAATCTTGTTTATCAAAATAATCTACAAAAAATTGTAAGACTTTTTATATCTATAACATATTTTCAAATTTTGAACCAATAGGCCGTAATAATTAAAAATCGCTGCTCAGATCGCATATATTACTTAAAAGGCGAGCTGGACGCATTAGTGCATACAAAAAATTGCAAGACTTTTTATATCTATAACATATTTTCAAATTTTGAACCAATAGGCCATAATACTTAAAAATCGCTGCGCGGATCGCATATATTACTTAAAAGGCGAGCTGGACGCATTAGTGCATACAAAAAATTGTAAGACTTTTTATATCTATAACATATTTTCAAATTTTGAAACAATAAGGCATAATAATTAAAAATCGCTGCTCGGATCGCATATATTACTTAAAAGGCGAGCTGGACGCATTAGTGCATACAAAAAATTGTAAGACTTTTTATATCTATAACATATTTTCAAATTTTGAACTAATAGGGCATAATAATTAAAAATCGCTGCTCGGATCGCATATATTACTTAATAGGCGAGCTGGACGCATTAGTGCGTTGGATTTAAGCTTGTTTTTTTATTGAAAAATTGCTTTTGAAAATAGCAATGTTACATTTACGTTTTCCTTGTTGTTTCACGGTAATTATACAATATTGTATTAAATACATAGAAGTATGGAAAGTCAAGTGATGGCCACTCTAGATTTTTTATTATGCGACTATTTTTGGGAGGAATTTAAAGCCGATACTAAGCTCATTAGTTATCAGATTTTATGGTATTTTGAATGCGCTGCCGGAACAAAAGATTGAGTGTAGATTATGTGATCATTGCTTGTAGGTTAAAAAGCATCTCTTTCTACAACAATCGTCATACCCACAGGTATAAATAATTGCTTATCCAAGGCCATGCATTTTATAACGTCCGAAATGCGTTACACGTAACTGGTTTATCTAGTGACGAATGAACGAAGATCGTGTTGCAACAGGCAAGCGCAAGCATCGCCGAATGAAAAATGCTTGCGAAGAGTTGTATCATCTAATGTTTGGTTTTGTATTAGAAAATAAACGAGACAAAGTATAAGTATGAGCAAAACAACTTGAGATTAATCTCTCATCTCTGCCTGCCTGCATGCAGCAAAAAGAGCGTCAGGGGCGCGCACGGGGGTAGGGATATTTCTAGTTTGACCGCTTACCGCGCCACCGCACGCCAGTGTTGACTCAACAGTCGAGCGTGCTTGTTTGTGGAAATTGGTGCCAAATAGAAATATTATTTCTCGTTCGTTTTCGTTGTTAAACTATTTTCCCCTTGTGTTTATTACAAACAAAATCGTACAAAATGGGTTGTGCTACGGGACTTGTGAAGTCTGTTATGTTCATTTTTAACTTTCTATTTGTTGTAAGTATTGTTTTTATTGTTTGAATACGAAATATGGGCACCGTTTTGGGCGTGCTCAACACCTGTTACTATTTAAAACGTGTTCGGTGGCAAGGGCTCACGCTAGCAATGCTCTGCGTAATTTATTCTTTGTGTGAAGCCGGAAATGCATGCTTTTCGATTTCCTTCCGGCGTGAAATTACAGTTGGAGATTCATACGCGGTTTTTAGTAACATTTATATTTTACATGTTAGTCACGGACATAAAATTAAGAGCAGTAAAAGTTATTGTACTGTTTTTAAGTATTTGTTTTAAATATTTTAATGGATATTAGGAAATATAGCGCGGTATGACACGATCTCTGATTCATCTGTTTAATAAAACGACACAATTAGTTATGGCGTGGGTTTCCCCGCATTATTGCTCATTTCATGTTAATTTTTAAGTGATGGCGTTTTCAATACATATTCATTTATATTTTTTTGTGTTTGTTGCATGCATTATCCTTTTTATTATCGGTTTAGTGTCTTGTTCAGCTTATTATAGCTGCGTTCGGTAATGGTGTTTTTACGATCTTTGCATATATATAAATGAAATAACCGAATTGTAAATGTATTTCTTTTTATTGTAAGCATTAGTTTGCTAATATTTTTTTGCAAAAAAAATAGGCACACAGAGTAGAGAATGTTTTTCTAACGAGTTTTATGCTATAATAAGTAGGAACTGTTTATGAAACTATTAAAATGTGTTATTTCATGAGTTAACTTGTCAAATTACATCTTTAAATTCGAATTTACAGCATGTTTGGGTGTTTGAGTATAATTGTGGTGATGTTCGTCAGTGACTTCATCGTTGAATATAACAGAAGGTCATCAGACGAATATTTTTCAACGGATAGTGGCTCTGAGCGGGGCGTTGCTATTGTTATTTTTGTTTTTACTTTTATTTTATTTTGCGGTTGGAAACTTTTTACATAACGTGCAATAGATGGCATTATTTATATTATTCTACAATACTAGCATTACAGTATTACTAATTACCTATTATATGTGTATAGTAATAATTAGAATTATTTTGCACATTTCAAAATAAAATTATTATACTTTTTTATCATTAAAATATGGTTTTAATCATTTTTAAATTCCTAAAATTCCTTGGAGCAGCAGTTTTTAATTTTTTTAGTACCCAAAAATGTATATAACTTATATACTTGGATGTTAGTCGTCGCGCGCTCGACTAAATTTGTGCTTTCTACTCCTCTGAAGGTACCGGACCGATTTACTCCAAATTTGGTACACATATTATTTAACACCCCATTTGAATCCACTCGCAGTTTAAATTCAATCGCCCGTATACTTCCAGAGTTATAGGGGCCCAAAATTTGGAGCCCCCCTTAATACTGACCTTATAAAAATAATTAAAACACTCAAAAATTCTACTAATAATTCTAAGATATTTTATGTCTAAAAGATTTTTCCATATTGTTATATACTTGGATGTTAGTCGTCGCTCGCTCGACCAAATTTGTGCTCTCTACTCCTCTGAAGGTACCGGACCGATTTACTCCAAATTTGGTACACATATTATTCATCCCATTTGAATCTGTACGCAGTTTAAATCCAATCGTCCGTATACTTCCCGTGTTATAGGGCCCCAAAATTTGGAGCCCCCGTTAATACTGCCCTTATAAAAATAATTAAAACACTCAAAAATTCTACTAAAAATTCTAAGATATTTTATGTCTACAAGATTTTTTCATATTGTTAACTTAAAGCCCGAAAAAAAAATTATAATTTTGATTTTTTAAATATTAATATAATATAGAAAAAATTGTAAGACTTTTTATATCTAGAAGATTTTGCTCAAATGGTTAACCAAAAGGCCATAATAATTAAAAATCACTGCTCGCATCGCATATAATGTATTGGGAGAGCAGAACGCTTACGTAAAGGCTCTACGCAATGGTGTGTTTTACGTGTATCAAATCTTGTTCGAATTTAGGTGCAATATTATTTTTATATTTACAGCTTCCGTAAAACACAGCTAATTTTTTTTAATGGTTGTTTAGCATTTTGCTAAATTACGTGAAAACTACCCCATGCTACGCCAATGGAGTAATAAAACAGACGCTGTGATTAAAATTCATATCAGCATTTTCATTTAGCGAGAAGCTATTCCATTTAGTGCGCTTATCACTCATATAGTTAATATTTATTTGCATAAAATAATAATTTAGATACCATGCCATAAACATTAGTTTGCAAGCTTGCAATTGAGTATAATATTTATAAACGACAATCAAACGTATTCATAAAAATATCTTCGTAGAATAAATACAAATTATCTTATGCGACTTAATTATTTTAATATATACAATCATTTACATACAAAATTGCAATAATATTGAACAATAAAATTATAAAATGTAGTTTAAAGGTTAAATTGATTTCGCTTCGATTCGAATTTATCACCAACATGTTTTCAGAAAAAGTTCGAATTTTTTAATGTTTACTCGTCTTTATCATCAGTGTTTACTCGTATATTCATTGCCAAAATCGTTAAACTTCTGGCAAAAGTCCAATAAAATAGCGTATAGATCGAGTTACACCACTATAAGTTAATTTTGAGCACACTTGTGTGTCTGTAACAATCTCGGATCAAAAAATGTCATTAACAAAAAGTGTTTATCTCGTCGCCCTGAATCCAAATATATATATATATAACTTATATACTTGGATGATAGTCGTCGCTCGCTCGACAAAATTTGTGCTTTTTATTCCTCTGAAGGTACCGGACCGATTCACACCAAATTGGCTACACATATTATTTAACATCCCATTTGAATCCACTCGCAGTTTAAATTCAATCGCCCGTATACTTCCAGAGTTATACGGCCCCAAAATTTAGAGCCCCCCTTAATACTGCCCTTATAAAAATAATTTAAACACTCAAAAATTCTACTAATAATTCTAAGATATTTTATAGCTATAAGATTTTTTCATATTGTTAACCCAAATGCCATAAAAAATATAAAATATAATTATAAAACCGCTGCTCGCATCGTATATATTACTTATCAGGCGAGCTGGACGCATAGGTGCGTTGTACCTAAGCTTGTTATCTACATTTGAATATTGAAGATATTTTATGCCTATAAGATTTTTTCATATTGTTAACCCAAAGACCATAAAAAAATATTAAATATTACAATTTTGAATTTATTTTTATTAAAATTAATTAAAGTCTTTTTTAATCAGAAACCATAATAAATGTTAAAAATAATATAAAGTGCCATCTATTGCTGGCTAGATTAACTAAGCTAGTCAGCAATATCCTCTATATTATTATTCTCCCTACTTGTTCTTTTTATTATATCAAAATAATTACAAAAAATTGTTAGACTCTTTATATATCTATAACATTTTTTCAATTTGATTGAATATATTTTAAGCGCAGAAACCATAATAAATGTTAAAAGTAATATAAAGTGCCATCTATTGCCGGCTAGATTAACTAAGCTAGTCAGCAATATCCTCTATATTATTATTCTCCCTACTTTTTCTTTTTATTTTATATAAAAATAATTACAAAAAATTGTAAGACTCCTTTATATATCTATAATATTTTTTCAAATTGATTACCAAAAGGCCATAATAATGAAAAACCGTTGCTCGCCTCGCATATATTACTTATTAGGCGAGATGGACGCATAGGTGCGTTTTATCTAAGCTTGTTTAATTCACCAATGTGTTATAGACGCATAATAATATTGTTTGTATTATATTTTATAATATTCTATCTCTCTCTTGTCTTCTATCAGTGACGTAAAAATTTAATTACTCGTTAGCATTTATGAGTCAATATAGGAATTTTAGCTGTTTTGTTGTAATTATTTTTACTTTTTTTATTGTGAGGAATTTAAACTATGTAAATCGCGCCAAATTACTTTTGAAAGGCATAGAAAACAAGAGAGAAGGGACACATTAACGATGCGTGTAGACTACTTGACATTCAAAATTTATATAGAGCGGTTAAATAATGTAATTAATTAAAAATATATGTTTCACATTAACCAAACTTTAATTCTATATTGCTGACAGGTTTAAAAATTATTTACAGACTTTAAAAAATATCTACTTTTATAATACATATAAAATAGGCACTTGAAAGTTACATTTATTTTTTCGTGATTTAAATAGTACAGTATATATAAATTGTATTCGAAAAAATGACGATCTATTTTGTTTTTAGAAATTTGCGGTTCGTTTCTTGAATATGTATTTTCTTTTGTTTTAAATTTAAGCATGCATCGCAAATTACATTTTATATTTGATACGTTACAAAACTTTTAAGACTAGTGCAGAATTTTAAATAAATTTGCAAACTTTACTTTGTATTTTTAGTTTACGTTTTTAGATTTACACGCAATTTCAAGGACAAAATAATTGATCGATTATAATGTTATGACACAAATTGCATTTTCCTTGAAATCTAATAACAATTTACATCAAATTAAATAAAATGTTATACATAATACATTGGATGCAGTCGCATTAAGTAATCGTTAGTTAAATAAATATAAACTTAACAATTTAGTTTTTGAAACATTATAAATAATTTTCAGATAGCCAGAATACTTTACATTTACAAAATATTACTATAATTGTTACATATTAAATAACTTTAAAGATATAACGGGCGAAAATTTGAAAAATATACAGTAAAACCTCGATATAACGGACTTCGATTTAACGGAATTCGGATTTAACGGATAAAACTATCACTTTTGAAAATAACCATGTAACATTTACGTTTTCCTAGATTTATATTTGTCTGCGATCATTTAAAACATAGAAAAACTATTATATCTAGTGAAAAGTCGAGTGTAAGCCACACTAGATCTATTTTATTTTATATTTTTTAGCTACCGAAGAAGCTAAAACATTCGGTCGTGTGTCTGTAGCATTCTCGGATCAAAAAAATTCATTAATAAAAAGTGTTTGTCTCGTCGCCCTGAATCCAAAAATATATATAACATATATACTTGGATGTTAGTCGTCGCTCGCTCGACCAAATTTGTGCTTTCTACTCCTCTGAAGGTACCAGAGCGATTTGCACCAAATTAGCTACACATATTATTTAACATCCCATTTGAATCCACTCGCAGTTTAAATCCAATCGCCCCTATACTTCCCGAGTTATAGGGCCCCAAAATTTAGAACCCCCCTTAATACTGCCCTTATAAAAATAATTAAAACACTCAAAAATTCTACTAACAATTCTAAGATATTTTATATCCACAAGATTTTTTCATATTGTTTACCCAAAGCCCGAAAAAAAAAAAATTATAATTTTGAATTTTAAAATATGCATCAATATAATTACAAAAAAATTGTAATACTTTTTATATCTATAACATTTGTTCAAATTGTTAATCAAAAGGCCATAATAATTAAAAAGCACTGTTCGCAACGCAACCTAAAGGCGAGCTTTACGCATTGGTGCGTTTTACGCGTGTACCAAATCTTGTTTTTATTATGGAAATGGAATTCATTTATTAGTTTTGTACGATATAGAACCTCGGAGAACATTAATTTTAGGGGTGAAAGCGTGAAAGCTTCCCATTCTATAGTGGCGCCGCGACGGCGGCAGCTTTTTACGAAGCACGACGGCTGGAACATTTATTTTACTATTTTGTTACGAAAATATAAAAATATTACTGAAATAATGGGTTTTCGTTCTGTAAATAATTAATAATAATATATGTTGACTTTATTTAACAAAGAAATTGCGTGGTTTTGCTAAAAGCTGGTGTTCCAGTTAACCAGTGCGCAATTAAGTAATTAGTGGGTACATTCCGAAAATGTATATATATATATATATAACTTTGATGTATGTCGCTTGTAAGATCAGTGGCGCAGCCGGGCAGAATTATAGGAGAACTAAATCCTTCTTTGTTTACCCTTTTTTAGGGGCCCTAATGTTTGGAGTGGGGGATAGGGTTATTACCATTAAGTTGGTAGTAAATTTTAGTTGTTTTCATAAGTAGATTCGGCAACGCTGTAAGCTTCAGTCGGCTCTGTGAGTATAATGTCGATGATTTAGAATTATATACGTAAACTCAGAAATGCATTTATATTAAATTATATTATATTGAAGTTCAGGGTTATTTAGTAATTAAATGGGTTCTAAATTAAGATGTATGTGTCGTTTTCTCCAGAGCAAAAGCTTGCAACATTTCTTTTGCATCAATAAGATAAGATTGATAATAAATATGTATATTTGTTTAATAGACTTCTTTACCTATCGTTAGAAAACACTTGAAATAAATATGTTTCCACAGACTATACAAATGAATTGATTAGTCAACAATAATACTGTGATTCATTTATTCACCGTCTAATGATTTTAATTAGGGATTCAGAAACCCCAAAACTATTGTTAACTTATGTTCTACATTGCAATACCATTGCGTCACCATACGAAGTGAGTAGCATTCTCTATAGGTGATGCGAGCAGCGGGATTCCCCTGCCTCTACGCTTGGCATAATATTAAAATATAAACCTAATTATTATGGCCTGTAGGTTCACAATTTGAATAAATGTTATATATATATATATATATATATATATATATATATATATATATATAGAAAGTCTTACTATTTATTATAGATTTTTATGATATACTAAAATAGATATATATATTTTTATATTAGAAATTCAAAGTATTAATATAAAATGGCGCTGGTTGGCAAACACTGACACAGTAATATTGTGTATTTAATGACACGTGTGCCATTGTTTGTGCTTCTATAATAAGTAATTATTATCCTTTGTACAAATATGCATGAAATGAATTTACAATGATAATAAAACATAATTTTCATGATTAATGCTGATAATGGAGTCTCCCCTGTGTGTCGAAAAGGAGTGGTACATTTAATTTACCTAAATTAATGGGGTATACTTATATTATTATATGGCAGCAATGGGAGAATATATCCATTTTATTATTTGCTCGCTGTACGAAGTACCGAAGAAGCTTAAGCATTCGGTCGTGTGTCTGTAGCATTCTCGGATCAAAGAAAAGTGTTTGTCTCGTCGCCCTGACTCCAAAAATATATATAACTTATATACTTGGATGTTAGTCGTCGCTCGTTCGTAAGACCAAATTTGGGCCTTCTACTCCTCTGAAGGTACCGAAGCGATTTGAACCAAATTTGCTACACATATTATTTAGCATCTTATTTGAATACGCTCGCAGTTTAAATCCAATCGCTCGTATATTTCCCGAGTTATAGGGCCCCAAACTTTGGAGCCCCCCTTAATACTGCCCTTATAAAAATAATTAGAACACTCAAATATTCTACTAATAATTCTAAGATATTTTATACCTACAAGATTTTTTCATATTGTTAACCCAAAAGTCGTTAAAAATTATTAAATATTATTTTGAATTTTGAATTTTAAAATATGCACTAAATTTTTTTTTAATATAATTACGATAATTGTACGGCTCTTTATATCTATAATATTTTTATTCAAATTGTTAACCAAAAGGCTATAATAATTACAAACCACTGCTCGCAACGCATATCTTACTGCGAGCTCTACGCGTTGGTGCGTTTTATGCGTGCCAAATCTTGTTTTTTAATCAATATAATCTACAAAAAATTGTAAGACTTTTTATATCTATAACATTTTTGAAAATTGTTAACCAAAAGGGCATAATAATTAAAAACCGGTGCTCGCATTGCATATATTACTAATAAGGTGAGCTGGACGCATAGGTGCGTTGTAATTAGAAAAAGGATTTTGTATTTGGTACATAATTACAATAACGCATTTTCCAAATAATAGCGCAGGTATTTTAGAAACATTTTGGGCATAACCTGTCAATTATACATGAAAATCTGCAATATTTTATTTATATATATTTAATATAAGGCGAGCTGGACGCATTGGTGCGTTGTATCGAATCTTGTGTTTAATAAAATAGGTATTTTGTTAATATATTAATGGCGAATCTTATTGAATAATTCCTAAACTTACAATAATTAAGTGGATTTCGAATGAAAGTAAATACATTTTTAAAATATGTATAAGTGGAGGCCACTCCAGATTAATTCCGATGACAAATTTATATCAATAATAGAATTAGTATTAAGAATTTGACGTAATTATTAAGAGGGGATAATTTAATAAATCAACCACAAATATAAGAACTTGTGTTATATTTCAAGTAAATCCATATTTTTGCGTGGGATTTTTGGTTAACGAGTAGAAAAGAAAACACCTGTAGCTATCCCATTACGGGACTCACAAAAAAATAAAAAACATTTTATGAATTCCGTTATAATCATTATTTTTACTGGGCTACGCGTTATGTATTCAAATTTTGCAAAACCACTTTTTAATATTTCCTGTTTGAACTGATAACAAACATATTGTATGACGAAAAGTTCTCAGTTATCTTAAAATAATATTTATCGCCTTACTAATATTGCATTTGTTTAAACGGAACTGATGATTCATTCATTTTGCTGTGACGGAATGAAACCAACAACAATAATGATGTCAGTTGTTAATATTATTCACAATTTTCATTTCGTATTAACACTTATCTCATTTTTTTCCTTTTCTGCTGTCTATTTTCGAAAACATTTTAAATATAACACGATTTTATAAATATTCCATTTGCGTGATTAGTGCATCGAAGAATTTGTAGAAATATTGTAAATGCGATAAATATGTTGTGATAGTGTTCGCATAACTAGGCAGCTTAAATGGAATAATTGATTTTTTTATAAGGTAGTTAAAACTGCTCATGTGCTGCCTACGTTCCAATTAAATTAAATAGATAAATTGCAGAGGTTCTAACAGTACGGTCCACATTATATCCTTGCAACTTACATTACTTTCGTAATGATATTCTTTTCCAGCAGTGAAACTACCTCCTATACATATAAAAAAATTTGTGCCAAATAACCGACTCGTTTTCAATCTGACCGCGCGCCAAGTCGATCCGTTTTACCCCGACTTGTTTGCGTTTGCAATTTAACGTATACTCTAGTTCTCGCATTTGTATGCCTTGGACGTATACAAAGAGTACGTCTGTAATACCAATGTAATCTTTTGATGATAAACCCTGGGATAAACTATTTCGTATGCGTATTTATTATTTATGCCTAACAAGAACGTGGTTTGCGTTTACCATATTATATAGACTTGACTACCATATAACCTTGTTCTGCTTGTTTTGTTTTACGTGAAATACCTTGTAAAATGCAGGTCAAGTTTACAGGTAATCACAGAAAAATTAATTTGTTTTAAGGTATTATAACCTTGCCTAAACGTAGACTTTACTTTGGTATTTTCATCTAAAAGTTAGAAAAATAACCATCACGCGATTTCCCTCCGGCGTGACTTTTCGTTTTGCCTTGATACTTAAATAATAATCTTTATATAATTTAATACATACGTGTAGATGCTCATTAAATAATAATATATTACTTTAAATACACAGAAAACAGAATTAGAATGGTTACATGTAGTAATTAAGCCTCACATGAGAACAACATCCAAGAATTATTCCTTTTTAGCTCGCCGTACGTAGTACCGAAGAAGCTAAAGCATTCGGTCGTGTGTCTGTAGCATTCTCTGATCAAAAAATTTCACTAAGAAAAAGTGTTCGTCTCGTCGCCCTGATTCCGAAAATGTATATAACTTATATACTTGGATGTTAGTCGTCGCTCGCTCGTAAGACCAAATTTGTGCCCTCTACTCCTCTGAAGGTACCGGAGCGATTCACTCCAAATTTGGTACACATATTATTTGGCATCCCATTTGAATCCGCTCGCAGTTTAAATCCAATCGCCCGTATACTTCCCGAGTTATAGGGCCCCAAAATTTGGAGCCCCCCTTAATACTGCCCTTATAAAAATAATTGAAACACTTAAAAATTCTACTAAAAATTCTAAGATATTTTTTATCTACAAGATTTTTTCATTTTGTTAATCCAAAGCCCGAAAAAAATTATTAAATATTATAATTTTGAATTTTAAAATATGCACTAAATTATTTTTTTATCAATATAATCTAAATTTGGTACACATATTATTTGGCATCCCAATTGAATCCGCTCGCAGTATAAATCCAATCGCCCTTATACTTCCCGAGTTATAGGGCCCCAAAATTTAGAGCCCCCCTTAATACTGCCCTTATAAAAATAATTGAAACACTTAAAAATTCTAATAAAAATTCTAAGATATTTTATATCTACAAGATTTTTTCATTTTGATAATCCAAAGCCTGAAAAAAATGATTAAATATTATAATATTGAATTTTAAAGTATGATCTAAAATTTTTTTTATCAATATAATCTAAAATTAAATGTAAGACTTTTTACACCTATAACATATTTTCAAATTGTTAACCAAAAGGCCATAATAATTAAAAACCACTGCTCGCAACGCATATTTTACCTAAGGGCGAGCTCTACGCGTTGGTGCGTTTTACGCGTACCAAATCTTGTTATTCCTATAACTTCTGTAGAAGTTATTTACTTTTATTTAAATATTTCATTTGCAAAATTCTACTTACAACTGAAATTACATCTATATAGTTTAAGATTAAAAAAAATAAATGTATCGGATGATTACAACCTGCGCGACATCCATTACCATGACGCTACCTCTTCTTTGAGCTGCCTCTGGAGAACGCAAAGAAAGACATCAAGCTATTATTATTTTTCAATTGAAAAAAATCCTGAAAGAACTTTGATATATACCTTATTTAATGCAGCAAACCCCATCAATCTACTATTGCTAAGTTCAGAGAAAAAAATTCGAGAAAATGAGCAATTTTTTCGGCCGTCACCGTGTTGTTCCCCTTAATTGATTAGTCCTATTTAAGACCAAATTCGAGTTACAAATCCTAAATTTCTATATACAATTTATTTATCCATACAAAATACATTGTATACCGTGTGTCGGAGACACCACCTGTAATTCCTAATGGCCATTGCCAGGACTTGAACCTAGATAACTCCAGCTTTTTGTTATAATTGAGGTAATGTTCTAATGTATATATTTTCTTTTTAGCTGGCTGGTATAGCACTGATCGGACTAGGAGCACTATTCTATTTCGAATTGAACACCTACGAACGAGTGATTGATACCCAATTCCAGATCGCACCGACCCTAGTACTCATTATTGGAGTGATTGTGTTCATTATCGCCTTTTTCGGATGCTGCGGAGTATGTCGCGAGAGCTACTGCATGCTGGTTACAGTAAGTTCATTTTATACAATTCACTAATATTTTATGTGTTTTTATTGCTAAATATATATAATTTGTGGAAATGACCTCCGTAAATCTAAATATTATGTTTATTTTTGTTATAAATAAATAGTTACACATATATTAAATCTGTTAGATATCATGCAAGGAAGTTCAACATTCTTTTACTAATATAGGAAGAGTGTGGTTTATTTTTAGTATTTTTAAAATTTTAGTGCTACGAAAGTGTGTTTATAGGGATCATTTACAGTAGCCAAATTTAACACATCGTTTCTCAGTGGACACTTATACAATTTTGTATTACCATATATGGACAATGTCCATTGTCAAAGCATTTTTTATAATTATCCCATGAATTCAGTTATTTTTATTTTCTTTTACGAAGTAATTGTAACGCTTTAGAACCAAAACTGTCGAACGAAAAATTATGAAACTTCAAACTTAAGACTTGTATATGCCCTAGATGTGCACCTCCTATTTTTGAAAAGAATATTCAAACCAAAAGTGGATGTTTTCTCTATACATTTTTTGTTCTATCTCCAATATCACTAGTAACGGATAGACTTACGGCAAATATAGTTATGTTCATAATGAAAGTAATTAATATTTCGCACAACTTTTGTTTGAAACATTTCTTCAAAAAATGTACCAGTTGCGAGAAGAATGCTACACGAAACATTATGAATATGTTGTTTATGTTGCCATGGATTCGCATGTAGCTTATAAAATCGGATCATCTGCTATTTTGACAGGAAAACAAAATAGACTCAATTAGATAAATGACATTTCAGGATATTTCTGTAGAGTATTGGTTAGTTTGATGGCTGGTTTTGGTTATATATATACATTATGTATCTATATCTAGTGAAAACTGCGTAAAAGAAAGTTGAGTGCAGGCCACTCCAGATATATTGATATAAATTAATAACTTTCTAATTACTGTCAATACAGTAACTGGCATCTGAATATATATAATTATTATTTTGCGTTTTGTCTCTGATGACTTTACATTGGAATATAATTTGTAATATTTTCAATGAAATAATTAGTTATAGTTGAAAACATATTTAAATTTACAGCAAAATAACACGTAGAGAACGTGAGCTAAACAATTGGGATATTGTTTGAATTGTAAACTGTTGTTCTTTCTGGCATTAAGTAACAGATTACATAAATAAAAACCTACCTAGTAATAATAAATTATTCATCATTATGAGAAACTATGCGCAATACACAGTTGACTAATTTATAATCGTGTTTCTATTCAAATTTCAGTATGCAGTATTGCTTTTGACTATTTTCGCTATCCAATTGGCCATCGGTGTTTATGCCTATCTGCAAGTAAATGAAGAAGGCGATGTTCAACCTTTCTTGGAAAAGAGTTTGTATAAAGTATTCCGCGAGGACAACAAGGAAGCCAAAGAGTTCATGGATCTTATTCAAAAAGAGGTAACTTCCAAAATAATAAACATAATTTACAAATGGTGAACAATTTTTTACTCATTTTATGATTCTCTGGTGTGACTGGTAAATTCAATTTGCGAGCTAATTCATAATTTGATTAGAAATTACAATTAATAATCCAGTTTGTTTTATGACATACAATGCTAGCGTACACAGCAAAAATGTAAATAATTGCTTGTCATAAACCAAATTGTATTATTATTTGCAATTGAAAATCTTAATTACTAATTGGGTCACTGTGAATGCAGCTATACTTTTGGGGGGAAACGGACCTAATCATATGTGTATCAAAATCAAAGCAATAAAAGTTGATCTTGGCCCAAATTCAAAGACATTGACGCATTTTACCATTTTGTAACATTTCAAATTAAGCGATTTCTAGTGATAATTAGGGGAATTACATGGCTCAACTCTTTAATTGTTCTAAAATGCCCTTTTCTCTTTTCATACATTCAGCTGATAGTTTATTCGTATTCTGTATTCAGCGATTACAAGTGATATTTAGGGGAATGATATAGCTCAATTTAGGGGTATTCTTTAATTGTTCTAAAATGCCCTTTTCTCTTTTCATACACTCAGCTGATAGTTTATTCGTATTCTGTATTCAGCGATTACAAGTGATACTTAGGGAAATGATATAGCTCAACTTAGGGGTAATCTTTTATTGTTCTAAAGTTCTCTTTTCTCTTTTCATACATTCAGCTGATAGTTTATTCGTATTCTGTATTCAGCGATTACAAGTGATATTGAGGGGAATGATATAGCTTAACTTAGGGGTATTCTTTAATTGTTCTAAAATGCCCTATTCTCTTTTCATACATTCAGCTGATAGTTTATTCGTATTCTGTATTCAACGATTACAAGTGATATTTAGGGGAATGATATAGCTCAACTTAGGGGTATTCTTTAATTGTTCTAAAATGCCCTTTTCTCTTTTCATACATTCAGCTGATAGTTTATTCGTATTCTGTATTCAGCGATTATAAGTGATATTGAGGGGAATGATATAGCTCAACTTAGGGGTAATCTTTAATTGTTCTAAAGTTCTCTTTTCTCTTTTAATACATTCAGCTGATAGTTTATTCGTATTCTGTATTCAGCGATTACAAGTGATATTTAGGGCAATGATATAGCTCAACTTAGGAGTATTCTTTAATTGTTCTAAAATGCCCTTTTCTCTTTTCATACATTCAGCTGATAGTTTATTTGTATTCTGTATTCAGCGATTACAAGTGATATTTAGGGGAATGATATGGCTCAACTTAGGGGTATTCTTTAATTGTTCTAAAATTCTCTTTTCGTACACTCAGCTGATAGTTTATTCGTATTCTGTATTCAGCCGTTACAAGTGATATTGAGGGGAATGATATAGCTCAACTTAGGGGTAATCTTTAATTGTTCTAAAATTCCCTGATAGTTTATTCGTATTCTGTATTCAGCGATTACAAATGATATTTAGGGGAATGATATAGCTTAACTTAGGGGTATTCTTTAATTGTTCTAAAATTCCCTATTCTCTTTTCGTACATTCAGCTGATAGTTTATTCGTATTCTGTATATATAGCTCCTCTTTATTTTTTGTTAAATTGCGTATTATATTTCTACTTTGGTACGTTGTAACAACATAAGTGTATTGTACAGAAAACTTATCAAACATGCGAATCGGGCGCGAAGCATAACAAATCATGAAAAAATTTATTAAACTTAACTTACTTATGTAGCTTGCATCCGATTACACTAAAACTACATTGGAAGTTGATAATGCATACATACTACTAAGGTGAGTTGCGGTAAGTGCATAATTGGAATTAGAGCGTATTTGACCCATTTTTCATTAAAACTAAATTAATTGAATTGAATAGAAAACTACAAATAAATCAATATAACGAAATAGGGTCTCATTTTAAATATAATGGCTGGTAGCACGAACTAGACTTTGTTGTAGTATAATAATTTTACGGTATAGTTCCATCTGTTGTCATAACGGGGAACCACTGATACTATAATCAACTCATAGGAGCATTAGCGGTACTAGGAATGGGAGCGATGCCCTAACTAAAATTACACTACGTCTCGACTTACCCACAGCTTTATTAAAATCGATAAAGCCATAGGATTTGATTTTATATTGGTATATTCGAAAGCGTTAATAACAATTCCAAGTACAATAATATTTTCAGAGCCTTATCGAAATATCCATTAATATAAATATTTCACATAATATCAATACATAATTAATAATACAGACAAGATAGTTCAGTATAGGGCACTGCAGATTTTTTGACATATTAATTAAGTTTATCGAATTATTAAATAGCCAAACCTCGGGTCACGAACGCCTCGGTTCATTTAAACTTGTGCACTGTTAGTACTGTTGCAAAATTTTAACACATTTGGGGTCAAAGACCGGATTAATCCATTTTACTTTAATTCCTTTGGGGGAAAATAGTTTCGGTTTACGGACGAGACCGTTCGTGAACCGAGGCTTGACTGTTACTTGTTTTCTTTTTGTTTATGAAGTATATAAGGTTGTTGAAATGTTGCACTTTGTTTTTGAAGATAGTTTATAATATCGTTACAGACACACCATAGAATGTATGAGAAACAAAGATCAAATAAACTGATTAAAATATTAATGTTTATAATTATTTTTAGTTCAAATGCTGCGGTGTTCAAGGACCATTGGATTACAATGTTGGCGTGATTAGTTTGCCTGCAAGTTGCTGCCAGGATTACGATACACAATCTTGCACCGTAATTACTTCTTGGAAATCTGGATGTGCCTATAAACTTGCCGATGGAATCACTGGTGCCGTGAAAACTGTCTCCTATGTTGCTATGGGTATCGCTGCTACAGAGGTAAATTAACCTTTTTTACTTGTGTTATAATACAAACTGGATTATTATTTGTAATTTCTAATCTTAATTACTAATTAGTTCGCTGTTATGATCGTAAAAAATATTCGTTTTGTGGGTCCGTGCATCTATTTTGACTATTTTTTCAATAACGTCCCTCTGTGTGAACGCTCTATAGCACATATTAAAATATAATGTTTTGAAATTAATATTTGTATACCTCCTATTTTTGAAACGGATAATTCCAAAAATCTACAAATTCGAAAATACTTATTTTGTATTGTTTGTTTTCCAGATAATAGGTGCAATTTTCGCAATTTGTTTGGCGAGTACATTGAAGAACGAATCACGAAGGAGATACGCATAAACCGATGAATGAAAATACTAACATTTTCCAATTCTCGATTAAAAGTGTATGTTTATTTATGTTCTATTAATACCAGTTACATTAATGATTGATAATAGAGTTTCGAATCATTTTATTGGATGATATAATAAGTTTGTTAGTTCGACTTTGTAATAAGAAAAAAAATCTCATGTTTTATTTGATAAATTCATATTTTTTTTGTGAAATATATATTATGTTAAGAATTTTCGTTACGATCAAATATTACGTTAAGTATATCTATAACAATTTAAGAAACTTTTGAATAATGTTATTTTTATGCTAACTGTTGAATATTAGTGTATTTTTTTATAATATGTAATTTTATATAATGTAAAAATAAACAAATTAAACTATACCAATCCAATTTTATTCGTGTAACCAATTGCTAAATCGTAATTTTATTCCATCTTTTAAGTTTTAATGTTCAAAACCTTAATTATTAAATACTTCCTTATATTCCACAACTTTGGCAACTTTGGTTACTAATTAGGAAAGGAATGAGAGACTGACAAGTTTTGAAAAAGTCGGTTTATAAAATATATATATTTGTATAAATGATCAAAACAGGGGTTCTGGTCTGGTTCTATAACTCCGGAAGTATAGATTTAAAAATTGTTAGACCCCTGTGTATACGAAATTGGTTAAAATCGACCCAGTATCTTCAGAGGAGAGCGTCCACCAAGTTGAATTTTCGATATATAGTATATAAGATATATAATTTGTAGGTACTTAGTATAAAAATGAGATCCCATAAAAAGAGAAATAAAATTCGTGTTCACCAATGTCTTATTGAAAACTAATATATATATTAAATATGAAGTACCAATGCTGTGGTGTCAAAGGAGTATCCGATTACTATACGGGCGTAGTAATTTTGCCTCCAAGTTGCTGCCCTGACGATATTAAAACTTGCACCATTGGCTCCACAAGAGACGGATGTGCCGCTAAATTAGTCGCTGGATTCACTATTGCTATGAAAGGGGTCTCGTATGTAGCTTTTGGTATCGCCGGCCTACAGGTAAATAATAAATGATTGCATTGTGTTTGAATCTCCGATAAATATCATTTTTCGGCTTTGTTATATTCATATTATAATATGTTTTGTTTCCAGATAATTGGTGCAATATTTGCAATTTGCTTGGCGGTTACATTGAAGAACGAGTCAGGAAGGAGGTTCTAATAAAGAAATAATGGGATATTATCAAAATTTCCAAGTTTTCGAATACAAATATATGGTTTTTTATTGATTCTATAGCGCCATGTATATCTTAAATACAATAAGACGGCTTTAATAGAACAGTTTCTTAGGAATAACAGTGGGTTATCCTACTCGTTACTTCATTCAATATGTGTGTTGCTATAACGTTTTTATAGAGGTTTAATAAGCTTGATTAATATTTATTTATTGTTTTGTTACTAAAATAGTAGCTACATTAGTTATTAATATTACAGTTTCGCAAAATATTTATTTAAAGAATTGTAAAAATGAACTCAGTCCGGATGTTTTACCTTCTTGAGTGTGATGTGGAATTAATATAATTAAATTCAAATAAGTTAACTTATGGTGCAATTCTGAGTAAATGTATGCATCTATAAGTACAATCCGTGAAATATTGATAGTGTAATATATATTTTAATTGCATTGCAAATTATATCTAAATTGATTCTTTAAGATATATCGAACATAATATATGATATGTGTAATTAATAATACTAAAATATGTTTCCATTAAAGAACTACAGCTTTTTCAAAATCTTACCGATTCTCCTTATGGACCTATAGACTGGCTCAGAATCGCACCATTAGTCCCGCATCTAATATGAAGAAATAATCTGAAGTCAAATTATAAATGTATTCAAAGTTTAAAAATGACCCCTAAATGTCCTACGAGGAAAACTATTCCACTGCATTTTGTAAACTGATTTATTTTGAATAATGCGAAACTTCAACCCACTCTGATTTAAAAAAGTGATATATATGTATACTTAAATATCTACAACGAACATCGTGAAAATACTCTGAATACTCTATTGTATATAAGTTGAAATATATACGTATACTTAAATATCTACAACGAACAAGGTGAAAATACTCTGATTACTATATTGTATATAAGTTGAAATATATACGTATACTTAAATATCTACAACGAACAAGGTGAAAATACTATGAATACTCAATTGTATATAAGTTAAAACTAGTTTGGGTCGAAATATCGAGACTTAATTCTAAGAGATCTCAAAATTCACTGATAGCCGCTCGCCTGAACAAGCGTTACTTGTACATACTTCGATTCTACCTCAAAGACACACTGAATTAAATATATACATATACTCATACAGTCGAACCCCAGAAAATATGGCGAAATATAGAAAATTCTAATTATAGAAAAATAATTTCATACAATATACACAAACCACCCGCAAAAAATTCAACATAAGGAATAAATCAACTTATGTAAGTTTGACTTGTTAATACAGTCAAACTTCCATAAGTTGATTTATTATATAAAACAACTTTCGTGTCTTACAGAATGATAATTAGTTATAAGAAACAAATCTCATGTAGTATTAAATAACATAAGGATATTTTTTGTATTATATACATATATATTATGTTAAGAGTTTGTATTGCGATCAAATATTACGAGGAATCCCCATAGCCGCTGCAAACATAGCAAAACAAGGTTTCGTGGAACCCTTAAAACTCCTTTATTACAACATTAAAATGAATGAATTTTTTTTTCAGATAGTCAATACTTCGCTCTAGCCTTCTCTAGTTTCCGATATTCAAGTTTTTGCTTACATGTTTTTTTATATTTTACTACATTTACCCTATTTTCAAATGTCCATAGTTTTTATTGAGATGACAAATTTAAAAATTCAAAACTAGACAAGGATACATTGACTATTTGTCTACCGGAATATTCTAAAAGTTTTATTCAAGTATTTTAAGGGTCAAACGAACGCTTCAACTGAGTAGTAAATAGTATTGGCTCTTGTGGCGCTACGATATTCGTGCGCTTCCCCCTTTACACCGACCTGTACGGGCAACCATGGGGATTCCTCTTAAGTATATTTATAACTATTGAAAAATATTGTTATTTTTATACTAACTGTTAAGTATTATTGTATTTTTTATTAATTACAATGTTCACATAGGGGATTGAATACGGTATTGAATTCGATATCGGTATTGCGCACCTATCGGGATTTTTAAGAACTTCTAATCGTATTGAAATTCAAATTCAATCCCGGACATGTGAACACATGAGGAACGTACTCAGTTCAATCTCATTCCAGTATTGAATCCTCCATGTGAACATGGTATATATGTAATTTACTATAATCTAAAAGTGAGCGAATTAAACGAATTGTATTCAAGAAATTATATTCGAGTTGACTATAATGATATGTATTAATATATACCACGGGTTGTAAATAATTTTATAACATTTGATCATATTCTATCTTCATTTTTCCATATTGTGCGATAGAAGATTTCCAAATGATTGTAAACTATAAAATCTAATAGGCATGTTGCAACTGTGAAGATATACTTTTCAAATATTGTTGCATCACCGGCATTAAGGATTTATTAAATCAAAATAAATAGATAATAAAATAGTGAATACTGGCAAATGCAATTTACTTAATTGTTAAATATGATTTTATTTTACTAATTCCCACTGTTTGAACTAACAATGCGTAAACCGATATAACATTTTGACATATTTTATGATAAATATGAGTTATTTTGAATATTCATTTTCAGTTATCAAACATTAGCCGATTTACATTACAAAGTTTACATAATAGAAGTTATTGACAATAATGTGAAAAATACGAGCTAAATAGTATAGTTGGACGAAATCTGTCCTTAAATAATATTTTGTTTTATAAATGAATAAAAAATATAAATGAAAAAATATCTCCAGTATCCGCAAACATTCGGTTAAAAATAATGCTTCAGAAGCGGAATAATTTACAATGCGCATTAAAGTCAAAAAAATAACCTTGGGGAAAACTAAGAACATTTATTATATACGTATATTATAAAACTAAACATGTTCCATTTTTCTTTGTTATAAAACGAACTACATTCTATGTTATATTCATAACTTATGTGAACTTTTACGAAGAATCATGTTGCATAAAGTGATCGTGTTAATTTTATTTGTAAATGTAATAAATGGAGTATTCGCAAATTGTAGAAAGGGACAAAATGAAACGATATGCCAAGTGGTTCGTTGTGGTAAGTTTGTAGAGATATGTGATAAAGGAGAACACCTTATAGAGCGCGATCCAAAGAAATGTATTTGCTGTAATACTTGTGAGAAGGATCCAGGTATGATACATATTCAAAGTTTGGAAAATTACTAATATGTAAAACACTTAATATTCAAAATGGATTCATTGTACATTTTTAGACAAAGACTAAATAGTATTTTTAAGATTTTAACGTTTCGCTGAATTGATATTGATTTATAAATGTACAAAATGGATACTTTTTGTATATATATATTATTAATTTGAAATTTGTACGGATTGAATACTTATTTAATAGTGCCACCTCCTGAACCAGAATCTCAGTGCCAGTCCGGCGAAGATTCTTCTATTTGCGATCGAGCAGACTGCAGGAGTCTTGAATGCTGTGTCGATAGTCAACATATCGTAAAAGCGAATCCTTCTAAATGTATTTGTTGTGACCAATGTGCTGACAATACATCAACATAAAATACAATCACATTTTCTTAATTATAAATATTAATTATGAGTTTTGTTTAACTACTAAGTAAACGCCTGCCTTTTTCTGGTATTTAAAAATGCAATAAAATAGTTTATACATTTTAATTGTTATAATAGCTGCAATAAAATATGTATAGAGAAACACGCGTAAATAATAAACTTAATTGAATACTGTAATTATAAATATAATTAATATAATATTATTTTTTGCCATTTATTTGGAGCTTAAACAAAAAAATGGGTTGTGGCCAACGCAGGACTTTCTTTTACGTAGTTTTCATTTGTTGTACCAATTATTTTATTATGTTATCAAATATTGTATCATCAATATGTATTGAATATAAAAATATAATATTAGGAAATAATAATCCAACAGAAACCAAGCTTACCTTATATAAATTAATGGGTGGAAAATTATACCAATACCAATTTGTAATGGTTTTGAAGTACTAACTATCAAAACTAACCAATACTCTACACAAATATTCTGAAATGTCATTTATCTAATTCAGTTTATTTTGTTTTCTTGTCGAAATATTAACAGGCGCAGATGATCCGATTAATTAAGCTACATTCGCATCCATGACAACGTAAACAAGATACTTATGATTTTTAGTAGCAATTTTCTCGTAACTGGTACAATTTATTGAAGAAACTTTTCAAACAAAAGTTGTGCGAAATATTCATATCTTTCATTATGAACATAACTATTTTTGCCGTAAGTGCAGTGATATTGGAGATAGAACAAAAAATGAAAATAGTCACATTCGATTCAGAGAAGGATTTTTTTGGTGATGCCTATACTTACTTATTACTTCGTAAAAAGAAAGTAAAAATAATAATAATAAATATATTTGTTTATTTACGTACGCTGACAGTTGCTATGCATATTAAATACGAATACTACGTTCAGATATAAGGAATATAGAGTACATTTTTATAAATTAATCACTGATACGCGTTGCTTGTATAATTAGTGAGTGTCTGCTTTATACGAAGGTACATTTAAGATGGGTTTTTTGACTGGAATTATAAAATTTCTCGTTTTTATATTTAATTTTTTATGTTTGGTAAGTATTCGTTACTATATTTAAATAAATTTAATTTCATAATGTTTTTGTATAATTCTAGCTTGTCGGCATAGCCTTTATTGTAATTGGCAGCATATGTTTAAGTTCAACAATGCAAGTTAATGAAGTTACAAATGGAAACTTTTCTATCGGTCCAATAATGGTGCTTGCAGTTGGCGTTTTCATATGTATCATCTCATTTCTGGGATGCTGTGGGGTTTGGAAAAAAAGTAGATGCATGCTTATAACGGTAAATATGTCTATCAAAGACTGTTTGTTTCTTTTTCTTGCTCAGATCATAATCTGTGTTTTTTCGTTATTATAAGTGGACAGTCGCACGAACAAAGTTTATACAATTAATGATATGTATATATATATTTTTTTTCTTTTCTTTTTTTAGTATGCAGCTGTTCTTGCAGTGTTATTAATTATTCAATTGGGTGTTGCTATATATGGATTTATGCAACTCCAGGACCAGACCCAGTTTAAAACTGAATATAAAAATAATATTCGGAAATCGTTAAGTGATTCCAAAGATGATGAGTATATGAAGGACGCTTGGGATTCGATACAAAAAAGTGTACGTATACGAGGGCTGTCCTTACCGGCCTATGGCGCCACTGTCGCAAATAGGTTGTCTCTTGCGACAGTGGCGCCATAAGCCGGTGAGGCTACGTACTTGTCGGACAGCCCTCGTACATTAAATAAATTAATTTGCAACTTGGAATTTCGCAACGTATTAAATATAGTACTATTTCTAATCGCAAAGTATCCCTGATAATTTCTAATACTGCAATGTAACAAAAAACTAATATTCGTTGATAAATAAATATAAATTTTTAAATTCTATTTAGCTTGAATGCTGCGGTGTCGATGGCCCTGGTGATTGGGATACCGATAAGATTCCTGTTCCGTTAAGTTGCTGTGTATCCGGCGCCACTTCGTGTGATTCAAAGTCTGCTTACAAGATTGGCTGTTTCACGAAAATTTATGATTCCGTAACTAGTGCTACGAAAATAGTAGCTTGGGTAGCGCTAGGAATCGCCATTGTTGAGGTAAGGACTTCGGAAATTTGTTTTTAAATTGTTAATTTTGATTGTATTCTTGTATTAGCTCCTTGGAATTGTATTTGCGATTATTTTGGTGGTGACAATGTAGAGAGAGAGAGAGAGAGAGAGAGAGCAGGGCTACGTGTATTCATTTCTTCCATGTATGTAAAATACAGTATTGTTATATTTAATTTAATCAAGTTATAATTAAAAATATGTTTGCAAAAACGTCCTTAATATTTTAATTATCTTATACGAATGTATACCGATCTGCCTAGGCGGTTGAACTTGCCTAAAAACATTTTCTTAAATTATGATATTCTTACTGTTTTTACTTTCTTTTACAGAGTAATAAGTAAGTATTGTAATCATGAAAAATTTCGAACTCGAGATTTCAACGGATATACACGTTTTGATGTTTTCTGAATCGAATGTGACTATTTTCGGAATGACGTCTGTCTGTCTGTGTGTCTGTATGTCTGTATGTCTGTGTGTCTGTGTGTCTGTGAACGCTCTAGTGCCAAAACTGTCGAACCAAAAATTATGAAACTTCAAACTTAAGACTTATATATGCCCTAGAGTGCACCTCCTATTTTGAAAAGATTATTCAAACCGGTAGTGCATGTTTACTCTTTGCATTTTTTGTTCTATCTCCAGTAACACTTGAACGGCTGCACTTATGGCAAAAATAGTTATGTTCATAATAAAAGATAATAATATTTCGCACAATTTTTGTTTGAAACATTTCTTCATAATTTGTACCAGTTATGAGATAACTGCTACGAAAAAACTCAAATATCTTATTTACGTTGCCATAGTTATACCTACACTTGTGACAAATTTTATTATTTTTAAATTGGATCAACCATGAGTTACATCATTTGTTTCTTGTTTATTGAAAACAAAAACTAAAAAGCATTACATTGACAGTTATCTGTATGAATTAATATTTAAAATATTGATTTCTTATTAGAATACATTATATAAGGTAAATTATTATAGAATCAATTTATATTATATATTTGCTAACATAATTAAATAACAATTTCAGAGTTTTACTGTGGAGTTTGACAGTTTAAGAGTGAATACGATAAGTACTTCAAATACAGATCCATTATAAATTGGTATAATTATCCAGTTATTATTAAGTTATAGTAATTTAATTTGCATTTTAATTTTATATTGGTCAGCAAAAGATTTTGTTATCACTTAATAATAATAATTATTATCTGCGCCTGTTTTTGCCAGGAAAACAAAATAGACATTTCAGAGTATTCCTGTAGAGTATTGGTTAGTTTGACCGTTTGTTTGAGATTATATATATATATATATATATATATATATATATATATATATATATATATATATATGTATATATATATGTAGACAGTTTGTTTGGGATATATATGTATATTAATATCTATCTATTGAAAACTACATAAAAGAAAGTTGAGTGCAGGCCACTCCAGATATATTTTTTTTTAAAACAACTTTATTATTTAAAAGTAGAAAAAGTCCACAAGCTGAAATACTTGTCGAAGCGAAACTTATCTTGTATTTGATACAATTGTAAAAAATAATGTTATTATTACTAAACTTTGAGTTACTAATACTCGGAAATTAGTAAAATAATGGTCCGATTTAGTTTGTTCCTTTTGGCATATATAAACATAATGTTCCTACCAGTAAACTTAATCTAGTTTATCAAACATTGTGATAAGGAATAATGAGTATATTTTTATAAATGAGTCACTGATACGTTGCTTGTTTAATTAGTGAGTGTCTGCGTTAAGCGAAAGTACATTCAAGATGGGTTGTGCGACTGGAATTGTAAAACTACTCGTATTTATATTTAATTTTGCATGTTCGGTAAGTATTCATTACTATATTTTGTTAAATTACTATATAGAAATAAATAAATTGATAATTAAAAAAAAAAAGAAATCGTACTATAAATAATATTAAGTGAAAGTACGTTCGGTTCTAGACTCAGATGGTCAAAGATTCATCATTTTATATTTAGTTGGAGAGTTCACAGACAGGCACTGACGTCATAGACACCAATGCCTTGATGTGTATAAATTATCAAGGTCAAACATCAAGCTCGAACAAAAAAACCAATCGACTAACCTTTATAAAAAAAAAATATCAGTGAATTCGTAATTGCATAAATAATGCCTGGTTAAAATGTTTATTTTTTTGATCGTACAGTTTCGAAGTTAAAAAATAAACCCTATTTTGGGGATTCTTATTTTTTATCTACGAAACTGTACGATCAAAAAAATTAACATTTTTACCAGGCATTATTTATGCAATTACAAATTCACTGATATTTTTTTTTATAAAGGTTAGTCGGTTGGTTTTTGCGTAATTGAGGTTTGTTTATGATAGGTTTTGAGTAGTTTTATGTAATTTAGAAATATAACTTTGACACCAAAAGTGTAACAATGTGTCCGTAATGCTTTTATATTCAATAAACAGTCATTATTCGATGGAATATCTTTGATTAAAGCGTAAAAATAGCTAATTTCTAATACTGTGCGCATGATTTCTATCACTGGTTGCTTGAACATTCAAAGTCGATGATAGCGCCACCATCTAAAATAGCCGAGAGCGGAACGTCATTACGTCGAACTAGATGGACCTGATGGTTTGTCTTAATACATTTAAAAATAATTTTTAAATTTAATATATTCAATATAACAGTTTTTATTGTTGAGACTTGAATTGTTTGATCTCAGCTCAACTCAATTATGTTACGTCCAAATTCCAAAATATGCCAATGTATATATATATATATACATATATATATATATATATATATATATATATATATATATATATATATATATATATATATTTATAAATATTTAGTTGATTATATATTTATTTCAAGCAGGATACAGGTGTGCTGTTTACACTCAATATATAGATTTAACTGATTAGATATATTTAACAAATACCAAGATAATAATAATAACAGATAAAATAATATCAATTAGAACCTAATTAAAAATAATGAACATATTATTACAACATAATGATTAAATATTTATTAAGAATTTTATGAATTAGGAACCAATATAGATTTTAAATTTCACAATGTTTTATTTTTTTATAATTCTAGATTGTCGGTATAGCCCTTATTGCAATTGGCAGCTTATTTTTTGTTTCCATAAGTAAAATTGATGAAATTGCGAATGGAAACTTTTCTGTCGCTCCAAAACTAGTGCTGGCAGTAGGCGTTATCGTATTTATCATCTCATTTTTGGGATGCTGTGGCGTTTGCAGGCAAAGTACCTGCATGCTTACAATGGTAAATATGTATTTAAAATTAAATCTACAGAAAATGGCAAATATTCTGTTCTTTTAAATATTTCACTGGGTTCTAAATACGGAATGTATCACTAACAATGGAAGTTTGTGTCCACTTTTGGCAAATTGTCTGACTGTGGGTTTCCAATAAGCAATATCACTCATGTTTAATAATAATGTACACTCTTGTAACACTAACATTTCGATAAAAAATTAACAAAAAGGCCACATGCGCATTATAAAGAACATAAGACTAAAAGGGGCTAGGTAACATTTTTCTTGTAGCTAACAGCGTTGCTGAATCTACTTATAAAAAACACAAATATTTACTACCAACTTAATGGTAATAGCTCTATCACCCACTCCAAATAGGACTACAGGCGTTGTACGTCATAGGCCTATAAGGCGCGAAACTTACATAATTCGTATCTTCCGTAATATGAAGATTTCAGAAAAACAAAAAAATATTTATTGTTTAAAATAGTGTTTCCTTTCGCAATAAAAATAAAAATATAATGGCTTGCCACATATGTATGTAAATATATTTTTAGTATGCAGTTATTCTTTTACTGTTATTAATTGTTCAATTGGTTGCTGGTATATATGGATTTGTACAAGTTAAGGACAATGACGAGTTTAGAAACGATTTTAAAGATAATATTCGAAAATCATTAACTGGATACAACAAAAATGATGGTATTAAGGATGCTTGGGATACGTTTCAACAAACAGTACGTATACATTATAAAAACTACGTTGCAACTGAAAGAGAAAACATTACAAATGATTTATTCATTTCAATTTCATTATTGTTTTTTTTATCATTTATCTCTTCAAAAATCAGTAGTTATAAATAGGATTTCCTCCTTAAGTTGGCATTCACCTTTTGAGCACAAAGAAAAGCTGTTTTTTAACATTTTTTTTCTCAGGGTACGCTCGAGATATTCGTATGCGGTTTTTTGTATCGTATTTATTTAACTTTTCTCTTTCATAAGGTATTTTTTAAAGTCGGGTACGTTCAGCCCCGGCGATGATGTCCAGGTCCAAAGTGAGCAGCTCAATTTAGGCGTGCGGTAGCATAACTCTGGTCCCAGTTGTTTGAAAAAAAAAATAAGAAATAAGGGTTTTAAAGTATATTAAATTGTCTAAGAATTGATCCTCGGGTGGTCCATTTGGACCATAATTATCAAAATGGCGACCATCGTACGAAAAAAGTTATGTTTTGCCACTTTTTTTCTTCTTTGGCGGGCCTTAAAAAATATTAACAACTGTCGGACACACTTCGTCGAGGATCAACTCCTAGAGAATTTTATTACCTTTAAGATGCACTTATCGAGAGTTAAATCGGTTAATTTGTTGTCGAGATATTCTACCGCGCGACTTAAAAAATATGGTTTCGAGAAAAACGCGTTTAAAGTTTCACCTTCAGACTGACGCGCGCGAAAACGCCGTGCTTGAGCAAAAACATTGTATTGTTTAAATCGCAATTTCACATATTTCCAACTCGAATTTCAAAAAACGGCTTCAGAGACTTATAGTCAACACTTAAAAGTGTCCTATTCTGCAAAAAAAAAAAAAACGATTTTTTGAATCCGCAAAAGGTGAATGCCGCCTGAAATACACCAGATTTCTATATGAATAAAATATAAAAGAATCCTTTAACTATGTTATGATATTAATTTTGCCTTCTCATCCATCTTGGAATTTCTCAATGAATTAAATATATACCTATTTCAAATCGCAAAGTATCCCTGAAATGTTACAAGAAACTAATATTCCTTGATAAATATGAATATTTTTTAGCTTGATTGTTGTGGTGTCGACAGTCCTACAGATTGGTTAAGCGATGGGCTTCCTGTTCCGAAAAGTTGCTGTGTATCAGACGCCACTAGTTGTGACGTAACATCTGCTTACCAGACTGGTTGCTACACGAAACTTTATGATACCGTCACTGATGGTGTGCAAATAGTATCGTATGTAGCGCTAGGAATCGCCGCTGTTGAAGTAAGAACTTCGTACATTTGTATTTATATTGTTATTTTTTTTTAATTGTATTATTTGTCTTAGTTCCTTGGAGCATTATTTGCAATATTTTTGGTGCAGTCAATAAAGAAGGCGAACAGAATGGGTTTCGCGTAATCATTTCCATGTACCTAATGTAAAATACAGTATTGTTATATTTAATTTAATTTAGTTATAATAAAAAATATTTTTACAAACATGTTTAATAAATATTTTAATATTCTTAATTGTAAGTTCAACGGAAAAACACAATTTGACCATCGTTTCTGAATATTTTCGAATTACATTTAAACACATATATACAATCCAAGAACATGTGGTTACAGAGGATGTTATGCTCAACGCAATGCTGCCAACCAATAAACTGTAAAATTAATAATAAAGTAAAAAAAAAAAAAAAGTTTGATTATTTTCTGAACAGACCACTATTACTATGTTCACATGGAAGATTCAATACTTAGATGCGATTGAATTGAGTATATTCCTCATGTGTTTACATGTCCGGGTATGAATTTGAGTTTCAATACGATTAAAAGTTCTTAAAAATCCCGATAGGTGCAAAAATAATGCAATATTACGATTAAAAGAAAGTTGAGTACAGGTCACAGATTTTCTATATGGAACTAAATTAGGCATAAAATAACTTATACTAGAAACTAGAAAGACAACCATTTAAGTAATAAAACCACAATTCAGAGGGAATTAAATAGGAATTTTGTTAACATCATTGCGGAAATTAAAATTTTGTTTACATATATTTGAAACAGAAATAGATGCGTTAATACTTCTAGTAACAAACTTGTGTGTGCGAAAGCCAGTAAACCGGTACTTCCCCTTCCTGCAATAGGTTCACTGTGTTACAACACCTCGATATCTGCCTTAGATTTTGACGCAAGCAAAATATTAGTATTATTCTAGTAAATACTGTTTTATAATCTGAGTGCGTATAAATATTGGATAGACATCAAACTTCTGAGAAGTTTTCTTTTTCAGCTTAGATGTATCATATCGAATTCTATGTAAACTTTGAATGACTAATGCGCAGAATTTTGTAAATTGGCACTCTAAACTAATCATTTTTTGGAATTAAACATGTAATCTCTGTTATAATACAAATATTTAATAGATAAGAAATTAGTTATATATATATTTTTATGTCAGTAAAACAGATAATATTTTCATTCGTGTGTGTTCGTGTTATACGATAGGTACATTCAAGATGGGTTGTACAACTGGAATTGTAAAAACTCTTGTTTTTATATTTAATTTAGCTTGTGCGGTAAGAATATTGTACTATTTCATATTGCTAATATTAATTATAGTTTAAAATATGATATATTTGATTAAATTAATTAATGGAGAAAATTATTCCTAGGAATGCAGTCTTATTATTAAATTATTTATTCATTCTCAACGTTTCAATATCTATTATGTATTCAGGAGTTAGAATAAGTCATATTTTAAAATATCTCGATGAATATTCAGATTTTATAGAGTTCTGCTAGCTTCTAGGTTAATAATTCATGTTTTATTGCAAGTCATTTAAAACTCAAATGCGCCATATTGGATTAGTACTGCTACTAATACACGCATTGGCTTCTCATTTGCGGAACTTCGTACTTTAGTAGGACTTTGGACAAAAGTTACATGAGCCTGTACATGCCTCGTACAGGTTTCCGGTTTTTATTAATGACAATTTCGTAGTATCGCTAATTTTAACATTATTGATCATATAGGTTCGACTATATGTAGAACAAACACTTTGTGAAATAACTGATTAGATACGAATGACTACATTAATTAAATAGATAGCAACATGAAATATTAATTCTTTTAAACATATTGCAATCATTTGTTGAATTATTTCATAATACGTCTGCAACTACAACTACAACTGTTAACACAAAGTTAAATTGATTTTTAATGTTCCAAGTCCATACATAAAAATAGATTAATTTTTAACGCATATCTCTCAAAATTTACGTATATTTATATATATATATAAAATAAGCTTTCCGAAAGAATTTGATAAGAAATTATCTAAATGTGAGGCCGTATCATCCGCAAAGAGGCATGGTGGCATTTGGCATACATAAAATAAATAATTTTGTATTTTCTTGCATGATTTTAGATTGTTGGTACAGTCCTAATAGCTGTTGGCAGTTTATTTTATGTTTCAATTAGTAAAGTTGATGAAATTACAAAAGAAAATTTCACAATAGCGCCATCACTAGTGATTGCAGTTGGTGTGGTTGTGTTTATCATATCGTTTTTGGGATGCTGTGGTGTTTGCCAGAAGAGTAGTTGCATGCTAATTACGGTAAATATTTTTAATTAAAGATTAGTAATTTTACTACAGGCGTGCACTATTTCTAGTATTAGTAATACGTATTATCATAGAAATACGAGTAAACTTAAATAATATATATTTATACTTCTAGATATTATATATTTTCTATTTATTGTAGTATTCTGTAATATTAATACTGTTATTAATTGTTCAATTGACGGCTGGTGTATATGGCTTTATACGAGTTAAAGATAATGATGAATTTCAACGAGATTTTGCGAATAGTCTTCAAAAATCACTAAACGAATACAACAGGGATGAAGGTGTTAGAGATTTATGGGACTCATTTCAAAATACGGTAAGACAATTAATATATTTACTTATACAGTATTAGGGGCACTTTCAATTTTGGCTAAAATTCAAAGAATAGTTGTTAAAATCTAAGTATTTTTCTCTAAGTGCAGCTATTTCGTAAATTCTAAGAAAAAGAAAACACACTGAAAGAAAAACTTGTCTTTATAGTTAGTAAATTTATATTTTAAGCAAGTACGATTTATTAACAGTAAATACGTAAACAAATCTGCTACTCTTAATTTCAGCTCAAATGTTGTGGAGTGAATGGTCCTCAAGACTACAGAGTCATTCTAACACCGCCAACACTGCCAGAATCTTGCTGCAGTTCAAACGGAACTTGTACCGAAATACATCCATATGTCTACCATGATGGTTGCAATACGTTATTATATGATATTGTAACTGGTGGTGTGAAAATTGTGTCTTATGTCGCACTGGGAATCGCCGCTGTTGAAGTATGTACAACCTAACTATGGTTATAATGTAAAATTTAATTGTAATGTGTTTTCAGTTACTTGGTGCATTATTTGCGATATTTTTGGTGAACTCAATGAAGAATGATAACAGAAGAGGCTACGCTTAAAACTTATTTATATGTTATATTAAATATATGTTGTTTTTTAATACATTTTCTGAATGTTTACAAATTAATATCTAATAAGTAGCAATCTAACACTTATTACATAAGTACCTGTATTAAATTTACTTTTAAAACATTTAATATTCAGTTATGTCACTTGAAATATTCTGATTAGAAGAAACTCAAGTTCTTTTGTATTGTTTATAAATAATAATAAAACTCTGTTAATAATAATTTATGTTCGAATTCAATGTATTGCATGAGAAAGTTATTTAATTTGCATACATTTTTAATTCATGTAAATTAATTTATTTATGGCTAAAATATGGGAAATATTATCAACAGTTGGAAACTAGGGTGAACTGAATACAAAAATAAATGTGGGACTTACATAGGAGTAAATAATCAGAATAAACTTAGAATTGAAAGAGAACATAGTAACAGAACTAGAATTCAAAGGAAATAAAATTGAATTACTTTACTTTCTTGGACTAAGATAAGAAAATATTGTAATCATGAGAATTTTTACCATCCCTTAGTCGAATCTAATAATTTTATGATTAAGTCTCTCTGTGTGTGTGTGTGTGTGTGTGTTGCTGTGTGTGGACGAGCGTGTGTGTGTTATGTGTGTTTTGTGTTTGTGTGTGTTATGTGTGTGTGTTATGTGTGTTGTGTGTGTGTGTTATGTGTGTGTGTTATGTGTGTGTATGTGTGTAAGTTTATGTCGGTGTGTGAACACTCTAGAGTCAAAATTGTTGAAGGAAATATTATGAAATTTTAAACTTAATACTTGTATTTGAATTGAGTGTACACTTATTTTTCATAACAATCTTAACCGGAATTAAAGGTTTACTCTTGATACTCTTTGCATATTTCGAAAACAACCCAATTTGGAGAATTTTCTAGGAATTTTGTTTGAAAAGAAAATTACCATTTACTGAAAAATCACCTTTGAAAATAGTTATTTTAGATTTACGTTTTCCTAATTACAATCTATATTAATTTTGTTTCATAGAAATCGTAGGGTCAATATAGCAGGACAAGAAAGTCTAGTTAAGGCCACACCAGGTTTTTTAACACCATCCACATATATCTTGGAATTTCTCACTCTGGTCTGTTTTTTAGATGTATGTTTTTAATAACATTAAATTCACTTACGTGATATTCTGAATCCGTGAGAATATGGATCGAATCAATTATATGGTATCCTGATCAGATTATTGAGTATTTTGGAGTACAATGCGTTAAAACCATGTAATCATCTTCTGGTTTATTAGTGCAGTAGAAGATGATATGAATATGTAATTATGTCTGGGCTTCAGAATTAATACAAATATGAAATAAAATATTTGTGTATAGTTTGAACATTAAGATATATTTTGAAAATATGTACACGATAAGAATGTAAATACAGAATTGTATATAATACAGTATATTTATATGCATATAATGGTAAGAAACATTACCAAATAATAAATATCATAAGAAAACATGAAGCATAATAATAATACTGTTAGAAATTCCATCTAAATTCTTTTGATTAAGATTTTTATATATTATTTAAAATTATTCATCTTTTAATAAAAATATGTCAGCAAAATGATGATAGTTATCGATATGTATATTATATATAAGTATTAAATAACGTGGCTTTATCGAGAAAAATGCCAATAATAATGACGAGTGATCCTTACACCATTTCATTTTTGAAGCAATATTTTTAGTTGCAGAATATAAGTAGGTACTTATGAGTATAAATTTCATTGTTAATAGGGGATATAAATCGATTATGATAGAAAAATCTTTTTGAAACGTGCAACAACGTTTTTCTTAGAGCGTTCGTGTTGTTGCTAAGGTTGCGTTGCCATACGAATACGAGCAGACTCACGGGATCGGTTATGCACCTCTGCTGTTCTCAGTGTGATACCGAATATGTCTTCGTGATAACGGTTTTCATCCTAAATAAAAAGAAAATATTAGTAATATATATATAATACAATGGTATGTTAACAAAATCCCTAATTCAAAGAAATTTAAGATTTTCCGTAGCAGTTTTCTCATAACTGGTAGATTCCTTAAAGAAACTTTTCAAACAAAAGTTGTGCAAAATATTCCTATCTTTCATTATAAACATAACTATTTTTGCCATTAATGCAGAAGTTCTAGTGATATTGGAGATAGAACAAAAAAGTTTCACAATATAACGTTCGACAGTTTTGGCTCCAGAGCGTTCACAGACACACAGAAACACAAACATCATCACATTTGATTCAGGAAGAGTCATTTCCGTTGAAAAGTGTATAAGAAAGTAATAAAAGAACAGTTATTTGGCATGATTTTAGTAAATATATTGGGATAATATCAAGAAATTTAGTTACCCGGAGAGATAGCATGAATGCTTCTACATCGGCATCGCTCATCTGCCCTTGACGTTGAATGATTTTCTTCAGTGTTTGGTACACGTGTTCAGCCATCGTGCAATCACCGCACACATAGAAATGACCGTGTTCAATTACCAGAAGTTGATAGATTTCAGCTGCCTCAGTTAATGCCAAGTCTTGTACATACGTCTGGAAAAAGAATACAATAAACACAATTGATATTGTAAATTAATTCATAAAAGTATGGCAAAGAAGAAATCGAATTTGTTAATTCAAGTATTATTGTATTATTTCAATAGCTTGTATGCCATAATGAACTATTTTTGAGGAAAATAATGTAGTTTTTGTGCTTGTACTTACTTTTGGTACATTTGGTTCCCGTGAAAGTGCCAAGAATACTTTCTCGAATACACCTTTCTTCATCATCTCTTGTTTTTCACTGTAGTACAGATCGAGTTCCTTCTGTCGACAGCCGAAGAACAACCACATTTTACCTACATTGATTTTTGCAGCAAGTTGGGAATATCGCTCTTGCCAGAATCCTCGGAATGGGGCGATTCCAGTGCCAGGTCCAACAAGGATCACTGGTCGCGTTGGGTCTGGTGGTAAATGGAAATTTGGTGCGCTGGAAAGAAACATTTAAATATTGCAATCATACCTAATTAACTTTTTTAAGGGTAATACAATACATCTAGCATAGACTTTTGAAACTATAAAATTTATAATAATTATTAAGTAAACTTGTCTGAATAATAGCGTATATTATTCCTATTTTGTTGAAACGAATACAATTATTTCTAAAATAGAAATAAAAATTATAATGTCATAAGTCTAAATTTGTAACATTTAAGCCAATTTAGGAATATATGAATTATTTTTCTAGACCAAATAAAATAGTTTTAGATATTTCTATTATTTTATTACGAATACGGAATGGACAGATATTCCGATAAGACTCTCATAAAATTAGTTTTTTATAAGTAATTCAATATTCCACAATTCTACGAAAAACGAAAATAAAAATCTATAATTCTATAACTACCTTCTAACAAATAAGTACACATCTTCACCTACTGCTACGTCTTGGAAGTAATTTGAGCATACTCCATAATGGATTGGTCCTTCTCCATCTATAACAGCAAAACAAACCATATTAAAAATGTTTCAAATACGAAACTGATGAACATTAAAACAAAATAAATTAATAATGTACCTTCTGTTCTATAAACAACGACAGCAACGGTAAGATGAAGTTGGTCCCTGTATACCGAAGGACTAGATGAAATCGAATAAAATTTCGGCTGAAGGACATTCAAATGTGTGAATAATAATGGTGCATAAGGTTGAACGGACGGAAACTCTTCCAGGACTTCCAGAAGATGTGGGTATCGCCAGTGTCGCCAATCTTCATAAGCAGATGAGTCCTAGAATGTACAAAAATCATATATATATATATATAATAATTATAATATCTGAACTAGAATTTATCTGGAAAATTATTTTGATTAGATGTGTACTTACAGTTGCTAAGAGATTGAGCCGTCTTTGGTCTTCGTCATCAGTGGCAATAGCTGCAAAATGTTGTAGTAGATTTGGTGATGGTGGCGTTGTGATATCCAGGAATCGAGAGAGCATTTCCCGTAACGATATTGCGGGTAATTTTTCGTGCGCTTTCCATGTTTTTTCTACACCATTAGAAGTGTGGTTCTCTTTCAAGATTTGGAGTTCGATTGGTGTATCAGGATCAGGAACACCCTACAAAAACAAAAATAATACATTTGGGTTTAAAATCTGGATAGTTCAAAAAGTGGATAGCTAGAATAGCTGAAAATTATATTATTTAGTAAAAGCTTTGGTGAAAATCATACCTTTAGTCTGTCGATGATTTTGTCCACTAATTCTTGCCGGTTACGTGGATATACACCGACATGATCTCCTGGTTGATACGATAGCGTTGTGGCGAATTTGAGGGTAAGTGTTGCGCGTGTAGTATTATCGCCATGTAGATTGGCACGAGAGATAAGTTTGCATGGTGTTACCTATAAAGAAATGGAATTTAAAGTTCAGAGTTTGCTCACCAGATTAGAATGAAATTGCATTGCAAATTAAACTATGGAATATGTACCTGTTTGTTGTGACTCTTGGTTAGTGCTGGTGCAATATTGTCAGGTTTGCTTTCGACGAATCGAACTGTTGAAACGGAAAGGGTTTCTGTTTGAAGGGCCAAAGATGCTTCTAGGAATGCATCATCGTCATCCAAACAGAAGGTATCACATGCCACCTAACACAAAATTCAATTGTGGTTTATTAGTTAAGTGGACACTAATGGGTAAAGAGTTTATCATCAAAGAAAGAAGGTAGGGAAAGGTAAGAAAGACGGACGGAAAGGATATAATAAGGAAGATGAAGGAAATGAAAAAAAGGAAAAAGATAAGAGGGTAGAGAGGACGGAAGGAAAGGATAGAAATAGGGAAGGAAATGAAGAAAGGGAATAGGACAACAGGGAAAGGAAGAAAGATGGAATTAAAGTGCTCATGTTTGGTAAATATGGAAGAAGCACGTGGCAAATTGGTATTGGAAACATTAACGGATAATAAGGATATTTCGTTTACAAATTGGAATTGGTATTGGTACTGGTGGTATAACTTACTCTGAATGCTTCAGTTGCCCATTTTTTGAAGGCTTGTTCTTGCCCACACATCGAATCACCCGTTGCCAATTTGCTTAGTCTCTCACCACCAAGTTCACCTAGCAAATTGTCTACGTATTTGCCAAAAGCACAGTAGTTTGGATACGCACTTGATCCCAGGGCAAATACAGCGAATCTAAATTATGATTGAAGAAGTATTTAATTATTAAATGTTATCAGTTATTATTATTAGGTATTGCAATAGTATTAATAAGTAACAGGATATTCTATCGATTAATTTATGGAATGTAGAAAACATAATATGATGCTCACATTGAGCAAGTGCTTTTATGGGATCTCTTGGAATTTTGATAAATTTTGATACTACATTTAAATTGATTTATATTTTTTATTATTATGCCAATCACAGCAATGTGATTCTTACTAAAACGACATATCGTATTTATGACGTACTTGAATTATGATATTCTATTTATGGAGGCGAATGTGAGTAAAGTTATTCAATAAGCTATTAGCATTTACAAATTTTATAAACTGAGTAAAGTTATTTAATAAACTATTAGCATTTACAAATTTTATAAACTAGCAAAATAAAGCGCAACAGCTTTACCTGACGTTGCTAAGCGCTCCAAAGGTGTTTTCATTGAACTGATCACTTAGTGATCCTCGGAGTGAGTCTAGGCGATCCAGTTGTTTGACGGCAGCAGTCACATCGGTTTGACTATTCGCTTTTATAAACGATTTTGATGTGGCCATTGCCATACTAGGTAGGCAAAAGGCAAAAGCAAAACATTAGTAAAAGCATTTGGAAATTAAGCTAAATTAATTGGAATCTTCAAAACTTTGTCGTAAAAGATGATCCGAGTCGTAAAGCAACAATAGAAGTAATTCATATTTAGAAAAAGCTTACCTCATTTTCTCGTCTCCATTATGAATTCCAGACTCGCTCATTTTAAGAGCATATAAGTTTTTGGCGAAGTCCTACATCAAAAAGAAATACATTTAGATACAAATCCTATAATTTTAAAACTGTTAAAAGTAGAAGTGATAAAACATAAAAAATAGTTGCACAATAATGAACATTATGTAATAGCAAAATCCGGTTAGGACTAGAATAGTCAAATCAGTAAATAATATGTATTTCTGTATTCTCTTTTGTTATTAATATAACTAAAACATTTAGTAATAACAAATTAGCAATTATGGACTATTTTTGCTCATTTGGTAAACTATGTAAATAGACATACCTCGCCATTTTCTGGTGGATCTCCATTCCCAAACGTAGATGTAACAACCAATAGCATTGCTTCATGTTCGATGCTTGAAATATCGTAGTCGGACATACAGTGGACTTGTGCGTTGAAAGCATGGCCGAAAATTTCCCCTAATTTTTTCGCGTAGTTTTCAGAGATGCCTGTTTCAGTTGCGTACAACACCGTCGCTTTAATACGTCGGGATAAAGCACGACCGAACAGTTTCGATGTGAATTTGACAGCTCTGTAATTCAGAAAATAATCGAATTAAAATCAATAAGATTATTGTAAAATGTTCACTATGTTATTAGATGTTATTTCAAAATGTAAAGAATATTTAGCGATTTATTGATAAAATAAAAGAAATGTATAAAATAAATCACATGTATTGTGTTACGAAAGAAAATCCGCTGAAAAGTCACGCTCCACACTCAAAAGTCAGTAGCTATTAAGGTGTGTTTTGTTTAGTTTAGGTAGATTGCGTTTACCTTGCGATTTGTTTGAAGTGGAACTTTCTTTGTGGTTTGGTGCTTTTGCCACACTCACGTCCCTTCTTCCACACGTGGCATTTCCATGCGAATTCCTGCGAATAGAATAAAGAATAATGGGTTAAACAAATCTCAAACAAAATCTAGCTTTGTTCGTCAACAACAAGATATGTAATGTAGTAAATTGCATTAGTAAACCTACGAAAATTAAATTAGAAACATTTATAACTTCTTATATTTTACACAAGTTATGATAAGGCGTCGTATCTGTAATTTAAATATTTCCTTTTAATTGTCGACATTTTTAACTGCTAGTTATAACAAATTATAATATTTTCAAGTATTGTTTCGTATATTAATATTCAAATATACATTTTTCTTCATACGACGCCTTGTAGATAATTTCAATTTAAGACCAAATTCGTGTTTAAATTCCCTAATTTGGATAAAATGAGAGCAGAATCCAGTTTATTAAAAACTAATTTTTTTAATAACCGACGTGATTTATAGAATCTAAGCATACGTTGTATACCATGTGTCGGAGAACATATCTCCTGTACACCTAAATGATAAAATTCTACCCTTGCTAGTTGCTATAAGAACAATTAATATTGTTACAAGTTCAGGAACAACTAATTTAAAATTATTACACTTTTCTCCGAAGCAAAGATTTTAGCTCGCCGTACGAAGTACCAATGAAGCTAAAGCATTCGGGCTCAGACTCAAAGGATAAGTATTAGGCCAAACTTATAGGCGAGTTCTACGCATTGGTGCGTTTTACGCGTACCAAATCTTGTTGTTAAAGAATCTATTTTATTTTTAAGCATATAAAATACGTTATATATCATGTGTCGGAGAATATCTCCTGCACACTTAAATAATATAATACTACCCTTGCTATAAAAGCATTTAATATTGCTACAAGTTCAGAAACAATTAAATTAAAATCGCATTTCCCCGAATCAAAGTTTTTTATTTTACATTTTATATATTTTACTGCAAACAAATGTATTTAATTTTTCTAACCCCTAAAATACCCCTAAATTAAAATATTTGACCACTTTAATAGAATTTGAGGAAAGTTCTGTGTATTGTGTTGTAATTCTATCGTTTTCAGTGAAAATATTTATGAAGTTTCGTTAAAATGTTTTACGTTATTAAAGTAGCATATTTCACTATTTAAATTATACTGCTACCCATCGGGTTTAGTGGTATACCCAAAACAGTCCAGGTAATGAATATAAAGTAGGGTAGGTGAATGTGACTGGTCACACTATTACGTTATCTTGACCAGTACGACACGTTGTGTACTTTATATTCATTTCCGTGGGGCAGTCACTTCAAAAAGGGGAATACTGTAACACTTTACTAAATATTAATAAAACATTGTAATAAAATAAAGTTTAATGTACCTACAAAATTAATAGTCATAATAACGACTTGAAAACAATGAAAATTAATGTAACACCCAATATAAATAAAAACTACTATATATTATTATAAATCGTATATGATTTGTCAAAAACATACAATCATATTAACAAATATATGTTTAAAAGTAATTATATCTTCCAAAATTAAAATATAATATGAATTTCAGGACATTAAGTTTAATTAATAAGTTGGAATCAGTTCTATACAAATGTGGTTGGGAGAAATTACAATATGTTCCAACCTTTTCCGTTCGTCAAGCCTCCGGTTTAGCAGAAAAGGCCTGATAATCCCTAAAGCCCCAGGTTATGATAATTAAATTGATTTGTACAAAGGAAACATACTTGGTAATCATATGATGGTTTCAGGAAGTACAGGGCCATTTCCTGGTGGAAAACTGGCGTAGCAGATCCAGATAGTGGAGGAACAATCCAAACCCAATCAGCAGGGCATCCATTTCTTAACCGTTGTTCATTTTCCAGATGTTTCATGAACGATTCAGACGCAGTGTGATGATCAACAATCGTAATATTCAATTTCTGGAAACTGTGCAACACAGCCAAATTCATTTCGACGAGTGCTCGGTCCTTCCACAATGTCACCGGTGTACGAGTGTCGAGTTCCATTTTTTGAGCGATTGTCTATTGGAGAATTAAGTTTCATTGTTAATTATTGCAGTACGCAGTTACATTTGGTAACTTTAATTAAATGGTAGACGTTTAGTTGCATTCTTGCACAGTTGGTATAATTGCCTGTAATACAATTAACGAAAAGTGGCTTACTATAAATGTTAGAAGGCAGCGAGACTTATTGCGCTGCATATTGTTGTGACATTACTGCTTGCATGAAGCTATTGTCGACTCCAGTGCAATTTGTGGCGTAGAAAACAAGAACTCGGGTATAAGATTTAAAATTTGTAGTAATGTAACGGAAATTAAGCGAATGGGACACAATCACCAAACATTAAACTTTCACAAGTGAATTGACGCTTAGTTTTGGCTCTGCTTTTGGCAGTTTATTGTTTCTAATTTCTATACAAGTAAATATATTTTAACCGAATAAGTTTTACATGATTTCTGTACTTTGTGCACAGTTGCTTTCTGTAAAATGCATTGAATTAGTTAACCAATCAGATTTCAATAATCCATTTACAAAATAGTTCCCACATTTTTACTTTCTTACACGTAATATACAAAAGAAAGCATTGTGGCCACAAAAAACCCAAATTCTAATGGAAATATCCGCATTTAACTAATATAGACATATAGTGAAAACCATGTATAAGACAGTCGAGTTAAGGTCACTCTAGATTTTTATTTGAAGTGTGTAGATGTAGACTAGGAGAAAACGTCACATTTTGAATACATAGTTTGGGAAACCCTGACATAAAATATCTATACTCTTTTATTATACGAATAAACGAAAGTCCAGTGTAGGACACTGCAGATTTTTACAATTAACAGGGTTTAGATGCCGATGCCGTATTCATCTTGTACAATAACAACTAATGTATCTGACAGTAAATGATACATTTAATGTGTTTATGACAGAAGCGTCATATAATTTAATAATAAACTTAAATTAAACTGAAACTGCGACTAGTTTCATTGCTATTATAATATTATATGATTATGTTTGAGAATTGGTAATACAAACAGCAATGTAATTGGTCAACGTCAGTCAACACATATGGACCGAGGTGTTTCAATTAAACTCAATCATAACCGATTTCACAGTTTCAATTGCACGTAATGAACGTTCGTTTCGCGTGTGAAACTACATACATACATATATATGTAATACTGAACTAGCTGGCATTAGCATGCATCACATGGACTTTGCAATTATATAGCGTAATTGATCGGGGAGGGTTGTAACATCCAATGACTATATCGTATACCTATATATGTATACTATGAACAAAACATTATCGCTTCAACGTATTGGGGATTCAAAGTTTTAATCAACTCGTGTGGCTTAGGATATTGGCAACACGTGATAAATACAGTTATTTGCCAACCAATACTGGACTATAGATATTATTAATATGTAGTAAATACCACTTAATATAGTTATGAAATTGATATTTCATATCATATTTTTATATTCACCGGTATAGGCTGTCTAGCGTTCACAGACAAACATACAAAAAATTATCAGACACACAGCCACACAAACAGGCAGGCAAACAAACAGACAATAAGTAGAAAAACAAAGAAATCGACAATGAGACAGACAGACAAAAAAAACAAACAAACAGACAGGCTAACAGACAGACATACAAGCAGACAAACCGACAGGTATACAAGCAGACAAACAGACAGACATATAAGCAGACAAACCGACAGATATTCAAGTAGACAAACAGACAGTCATACAAGCAGACATACAGACATACAAATAGATAGACAAAGGAACAGACAAATAGATAAACCTACAAACAAATAAACAGACACAGAAACAGGCAAGCAAACAAACAGACAATAAGTAGAAAGACAAACACATCGACAAAGAGACAGAAAAAACAGACAGACGTACAAGCAGACAGACATACTAGTAGACAGACATACAAGCAGACATACAAGCAGACATACAAGCAGACATACAGACAGACAAATATATAGACAAAGGAACAGACAGATAGACAAACCTACAAACAAATAGACACACACACAAACAGGCAGGCAAACAAACAGACAATAAGTAGAAAGACAAACAAATCGACAAAGAGACAGAACATACAGACAGACATACAAGCAGACAGACAGACAGACATACTAGCAGACAAATAGACAGCCATACAAGCAGACATACAAGAAGATACGGACAGACAAATAGATTCATAATGGAACAGACAGATAGATAAACCTACAAACAAATAGACAGACACCCACACACACATACGTCAATAAGATACAAGTCAAAATGAATCCAGGGTAAAAATAAGGATATTTCCATACAAATTTTGAGGTCGATTTTTCTTTTGTGATCATAATCCTTACTTTTACATCTCACTTGATTTGTTTAATTTCTAATAAATTGTATGCTTTTTGAATATTTCTGTGAAATAATCGAGTTGGTTTTGTTCTTTTTTTAATAATTACAAAACCTTCGAGAATGTAAAATTGAATTCTAGTGAAATTGGCTCATTAGTACAGTGAGAATATGAAGTACGAAATCACAATGCCTTCGTGGGTAGATTAAGCTCTGCGCAAAATCTTAGATTAGCTTTCATGCTTACGCAATTATTTAATAATTTCATTTACATCAAGTGCCAAATTGTGCCAGAATTCTGACATTCAAATTGGAGAATTGAGCCATTAAAACATTTATCGCATGTCCAATTTGAATTTAACAATTCAACAGATCAAGATATCACTGTACGTTATAGTCCTGGTTGTGATTTAGCAACAATTGTCGATAATTACGTATAGTTGCAAATTGTATATTAGTAGCAATATCCTAAACTAGAGAGTAGAGATAATGGTGTTGTTAGATCACTTACCTCGAGCATATTGTAACGATGCGAGTCACACAAATTCCTGCACCCAATCTCGGTGGCCATGTACCAGCCGTTAAAGGGGGCAGCGGTGAATTCAAGACCACCGCAATCGAACATCATTCCGGATACAGCTGGCAGGGCATACCACTTTAATCCTAGTTCCTCGAACCAACTATACCTACGCACACAAATGTAGACTTAGATTTTTGCTTGATTTTAGGAGAGTTTATTCAAATTTTGCCAAATATTTACATATATATATATTATTGAAGTACTAAAAAATAGGTAATGGCACCTCCACCGTAATATACTAATATTTCGTGAATTATATAGGCGCACTAAGGGCCACGGGAAATAACTTACTTGGGGTGAGAGAAGGGCACTTGCAGTACTAGTTCAGACGGGAGGTCGAAGTAGTCGGGGTCATGTCCGTTGGCGGATAGGACGAGCGGCAGAATGTCGAATCGAGTGCCGGGTCCTCGCCAGCCAAGCTTCAGGCACACATCGGTGAATTCAGCGTTCGCCGGGTCGCCGGTGATTGTACCGTCCGGGTTACGGTAACCTGCATACGCCAGCAATTGCGGGTTCCAAATTTTGAAGTCATGTTTGCCATCGGTACGCTGCGGGAATATTGTTATCGCTGAACTGTAAAATAATACATAAATAATTAATATGGGCATTATAGACAAGAAGAGAATTATGATAATAGCTGGACAATGTTAATTATATATTTGCGTCAAATACATAATGGACCAGTTTAATTTATTATATCATATACTACACAATTTTATTTTATTAATACATATATTCAGTTTAGGGTTTTCGTTTAATTAACTATTATTTTATATATATATATATATATATATATATATATATATATATATATATATATATATATATATACATATATCTATAGAGAAAACAAAGTATTCGAAAGTCGAGTATAGGCCACTCCAGATATATTTATATATTTTTTATGAGTAGTAGTTTAATATAACCTAAATTATTATGCAAAATAATCATAAAAAAGGTTTAAACGAACGGAATAAAATATCTTGAATGTTGAATACTTGGATAAATAGACGTGATTGGAAATTGAAAGAACGACATTCACCCGGGATTATTGAATACATATTTAACATTTGAAAAAGCGACCAGTAAAATTCAAAGTGAAATTTATTCATTTATCCAAAAACTGTAAAAAGTGTAATTAAATTTATCGGTACCGAAAAATGATTAATTAATTGTGTTCTATGTACGTCATTTGACAAATTCATAATTAGTTCGCTGTACCAAGTACAAAAGAGCTAAAGTATTCAGTCGTGTGTGTCTATAACATTATCAGATCAAAAATGTCCTTAATTAAATATTCTTGTCTCATCGCCATAAATCCAAATTATGTATAACTTAAATACTTGGATGTTAGTCGTTGCTCGCTCGTATTACCAAATTTGTGCTTAATACTCTGAAGGTACCGGATCAATTTGAACCAAGCTTGGTTTGAATCCGGTTTATTGCCAAATGCTCTTATACATTCAGAGTTAAAAGACTCCAAAGTTGTTCTAAATATTTATAAAAGCTAGTTTAACTAGTATCGATTATTGAGTGTTTAATTATCCTGTGAAGACTTTAAATATTGGGTGTCAAATAACTAATGATATATTATTTAGAACATGGTATGGTATAATATGTCAGTGATTTGAGTGTGGTATGACAGCATCTTCGGTTCAGTTGCACTTAATTAAAGAGCCAATACTCAATTAAGATTTCACGGCTTGATGGTGCGACTGGGTCGTCGGGTAGGGGCGGTAGGGGTGTTAGAGGGGCGGTGTTCGTGTCTCTGGCTATAGCACTTGATGGATATTAAATTGTCAGTCAGCCTAATAACGTTTCGTCTTGAACTTTCAAGTGGTAAATCTGTAAATTTACTTGTACTACAACTTCGCCACACTTAGTTTCGTATGCAACACGACACATGTCAAACCAGTCGCATGCGCAAAACAAATTCAATCTTACATTACTTCTTCAAGTTTTCAGTTAAACTGTGCTGAATTTAAATGGAATTTAAATCGAGTTTAAATGTCTTTCCTATTATCGAATTGCTCCACGCAATAGTTTTGTTTTAACGGAATTTTCTAATTATATTAACAGTCTTACGATGATTCGATTACTATCGACTTTATTAGATAAATAGTTTTTATATGCCCAGGAGTAAAAACTAGCTTCTTTCATAGCAGAAAGGGCACATTATTTCCATTAGAAAGCCTATTTATACTCAATTAGAATTAAATAATTAAAAAAATATTGTTTATATATATATATATATATATATATATATATATATATATATATATATATACTTCTGCAAAAACAACATTAGACATCTTTGGATTTTATATTTCGTATAAAATTGTTATAAACAAGTTAAGGTACAAAGCACCTATGCTTTCAGCTCGCCTTATGAGTATATGCAATGGGAGCAGGGGACTTCCCCGTTCTAATAGCAGTGTTTGTTTGTCCTGCCATGACTATTCACTTCATGATCTGTCTCTCTATCATTTATAAGGACGAAAAAGGAGAGAATATATTCTGAGCAGTCAAACGAACACAACTTTTGAAACAATCGGATTAAAAGTAGTTTTTTGTAATAAAAAAATTACATTAATAAGTAAAACCTATTTTTTTAAAGTGCTCTTTCTCCGGAAGTATCAAGACTATGAGATTCAAAGTGGGAGGAAAACTAATTGTATACTCATATTATATGTATACCAAATTTGATTAAAATCAGTTTGTACCTTCAGAGAAAAACCATTCACAAAATTAGATCCTACGAGCGAGAGCCCCACATCCGTCCAAGGTCACTTTGGTGCAAAAATATTTAATTCTGATACTGTTATAGACACACTAAATATTCTGGGGTACTTTCATATAATATTAGTAGAGAATTTCTTTCTTAATTAGATTACAAAACTCCCATTTGTGCAACGTTGCACGAGAAAGAAAATGAATACTTTTAAAAATAAAATAGATTTATTTATGTTTTATAATATACCGTAATATACTAATATAAAATCCGTATATTTACAGGAGAAAGCGGATCTGAGTTTAAATGTAAAGCAAATGTTGAAACAAATTTCAGCTGCTGTCAAGATATTTGCGAATCGTTGAACCGAGAACATACGTCACGGTATTCGTTACGAATGGAAAATGAAACGAGAGAATGAAAAAATCTATGTACTAATGTCTACTACAAGTTAAACTGAGACAGAGCGTAGGATTTAAAATATTAAAGATGGTTTGTCAATCTTGAATCTCAGATTCTAAAAGTATATATTTTTATTTGCACAGGAATCAAAAGACACAGTTTTAAGCAAATGCTACCGAGATAAAAAAAAATTTTGGTGGTAAAGAGACATTTGTAATATGCAAAATAAATCATTTTAAAATGGAAAATATTACGCCAGTGTTATATATATGAGTATATAATTTGTTTTTAGTTAACAAACTGTATTCACAACGAGCCAATTAGTCATTAAAATTAGTTATTATAAATAATAATCCAGTTTGTTTTATGAAAATCAATGCTAGCATTATTTATCATAAAACAAACTGGATTATTAATTGTATTTCTAATTCTAAAAACATACTTATATGCGTATGGAAATGTTATATCTTTTAAATTTGAAACGAACTTGATCTGACAAAAAAGAAGAGGATCTTATTGGGTTTCATATTTATTTGTTTTCAACGCGTTAAAAAACATAAAATAACAGTAAATGTGGTGCGAACATTGTGTCGGACGTTTGAATGAGAAAAGGAAACAAATAAGTGTCTTCTTTCTTTTGAATGTTTTTGCCTTTTGCATGAAAAGAATCGGGTGAAACATGCTGAAGAAAAGACGTAAGGAAGAATGCAAGAACTTACCGGATATTGCCCTTGTTCGTGCTGTATTTGATATGATTGCACATGGCCTCAAACATGCCACTTGTAGTTGTGACGTAGCGGCAGTCGAAAACCTGAAAAAAAAGATGAAGAAATCACCTACTGTACACTTTTAAAGCATTTAAAAAATTTATTTTGCAAGGAAAATAATCTAAAAATACAATTTATGACAATATTGTGATTGCTTAGGACTGCAAATTTCTTTAATTTAATTTAGAATCCCTTTAATCTTACTTTCATGAAATCGGTCAACCATTTGATTACAAAATTGTGTTTAATTAATTAAATACTGTGGGTACGCTTGTTTACAGATGCCGTTACTATGCCTATCTGCATAGTAAATTTGTTTATACCGGTCCTGTATTTGAATACCCGGACTGCAAAACAAATTACGAACATCAAAGATTACTTTGGAATGTTTAGGGAAAACATTTGGAAAATTTGCGAAATACATCAAAAACAATTCATTCACGTAATCAAGCGCACTAACACCAGTTGTTATATTTGTTATAGATTATGTGATGAGTGTGAGAAAGAGTGAGCATGATATTTGTTACTCTTGTTCCTCAAAAAATAATAAAAATAAAAATGTCTCATTGATAACTGAACAATTTATTTAAAAATTAATTAAGTTATTATTATTGGCAACTCCACCGAAATATTGCTATTTCGATATTATATTAGTAATCATTTTGACTGAAGATTTTAATTAAATATTGCTTACACCAATGCTTGACATTTACTAAAAGTTCAATGTTGGTATTTACTGATTTTCATATCCATTTCCACGTAATGCTTATTTAATTTGTGTGCATTTGGGGATGTTAAAAAGTAATAATATGAACGTTAACAATGAAAATTGTTATATTCATGGAATGTGCAGGTTGTACATATCTAGGCCACTATAAAATGCTGACATTTTATTTGCGCTCGGATTCATGCTAAACTGACGGAATTTAAGTGAAATTACAAATTAGCACGTTTCATTTTAGAAATACATAATGAAACTTATATGTATACATATATTATTAATTAAAGAAAGAATTAATTATTATAAGAAATTATTGTAAACATAAAAGAATTAAGAGTCTAAATATTAACGGAAATACGCTGAAAAGTTTCTAATTTAAATGATGTTTGTGTGTGTCTGTCTGTCTGTGATCGTTAGAAAATACTGTTTATAATGAAATTATAAAACTTTAAACTTAAGACCTATGTAGGCCCCGGACAATATCACCATATTTTTGAAAACCTAATGGTTTACGCTTACTTATTTTCTTTAGAGAAAAAAAAATGATAATTTTAAATGTTAAAGATAGTAAAAATTATAATTTACTGATAAATCGCTTTTTAAAATAGACAGGTTGTATTTCCGTTTTCCTAGTTACAAATTTACAGTGTTTCATAGTAATCGTAGAATCAACTTATAACAAAATAAGGCAATATTATGTATAGATAGGTACAATATAGGAAAGTTAATTATATTTTAAAAGATTGCTTTAAGTGTATCCTTATTCTTATAGGTCCGTGTGGCATTTTAGCAAAAACAATTCAGTTGGTTCTTTACATTGAAACATGACGTGAGTCCAAAAATAAAATGTAATTTAAACTTTGTAAAAGAAACTAAATACTCAAAAAAGTACAATATCCAGGTGTCAACTTCAAAGGCCCTAGTTCTAATAGTCGAATCTATCGGTGGACAATCGGGTATCGTACATAAGGCTGGTAAGACAGGTAGCTATTATTTGTTTGTTTCGTTGGTGTTTTGTTACCAAACTTTGTCTCTGATAAAACACCCGTTTCAAGTGTTTGTGTAAACTTACACAAAAGATCGTTGTACAGTTTGGGTATACCTACATAGAGGACTATATGACTTGGCATTGAAACATTCAAACGTTCTGTTGAAAACAAAATGTTCTCCACGTTTTATTACTGAATTTTCTATAGTACCAAAATCATCCATCTCTATCAATTAGATATTTATAATTTTTTTTTGTGTCAGGCTTTCCATCAATCAATTATATATGTATTAAAAAAAAGAAGATTTTACATTAATAACTGGCTATTTTAGATTAATAGATTGATTGCCCTGCTTATTATTATGGACATGCTTCAAACGCCGAGATATTGAATTCTGGTTAATAATTTCAGAGTATGCTTTAAGGTTTATAGCATAGTGAATTCTTCGAGACTCTAGATCGAGATAAAGGGGATATATACACAAAAGAACATGCGCCCTAATTGGGCACACTTGTAAATAAAATCATCTTAAAATGATTGCTACGGCAAGTGGTGTAAGTTTCATAATCGGGGCAGTATATTATATATTTAATATCATCTACTTCCTACTCCCAAAATATAAAAAAACAAGTACGCCACAAACCACGTAGTTATAACTTACAAAAGTCATTTATCAGTTGATTACCAAAGGAGGGAGCATCTTGCGAAATCTAGTCATTTACTCCATAAAAAGTGAAAAAGCTCGGTTCTTGTCGACAATGTAAAATCCTGCATTATCACAAGCGCTGATCAACACGGTCATTCAGCAAAAAGAAGAAGAACAAAGCGTATAAGATCGCAGAAAAGCGATAAGAGTGACATCTAAATTAGCCTCATAAATATTCTCTTACAGTCAACTGGCCCAACAATATGTGCGTAGACATATTTATGATGCCAAGAGATACTAATACACACCGACGTATTCTTGTTGGATAGAAGTAAGATTACTTTTGAGAACGGCGTGTGCCTTGGCGATGATGTGTTAAATATTCAGTAGGCTATGTGCGGAGAATTCCCCTAAAATACGTGTTCCGACAATGTTTTAGGGGGATTTTGCGATATGCGGATAGACGAGAACACGTTCCAATTCATATGCGTATTATTTAGGTAATTACTAATCGATTTAGTAATTTAATTGTGGGTTAACTGTATTACCAAAATACGTTAATCGAGGTTATAAGTAGGGGCATGTATATGGTCGAATATCGTTTGGTATTTAGCTGGAAAATTCCAGGTAACTAGGCAAGTATACTTTCTACAAAACAATAATTCAAAACAAATGATTTTTCAATTGGTATCAACATTTTAAACAAAAATTGCTAGACAGAGAACAAGAAGCTGGTGTAGCCTCTAACTTAAGGTCGTATTTAGAATGATGTAATTATTTAAGAAATATGGCAAAAATTTAGTAGTAGACTATCAAATTGAACTATTCGTTTTAAGTGGATTTGAGGTTGAAATTGGACTATAAATTTCAGTTTAGCTTATATATCTATAAATTGAGAGAATGCAAATCCGCGGCTAGTTGAAGTGAAGCTATTTGAGATTCAGCCAATGTAAGTCGGTCGTCGGGACGGCCCCAAGCTATGTATAAGATTCGAAGATTAGCACTTCGATTCTGTATGCAATAGATAATACTTCTTTACGACTTTTATATTAGGAGCTGGATATTATGGAGATTATAGTTTAAACTATTTTTTACAATATTTGTTCATATCATATTAGATTTTACCCTCTAATTCTTGAAAACTATATATTAACCGGAAGTAACAGTTTATTTTTGCTATTTAGTCAATATCTCCGAAACGGTATGAGTTAGAGAAAAAATGACTTTTATAAAAGTTGAAGATATTAAAATTTTTAGTAACTTTTATGTAACAAGTTTTTTCGTAAACTATACCATTTTCTGGAAAATCTCCTTTAAAATTGGTTATATTAAACGTTTCTCTAGTTATAATCCCTATTTATTTTGTTTAATAACTAACATAGGGAGCATTAAAATAAAAAAAAGCGTTATTATAAATACCGATAGTGTAAAGACAAGATATTCGAGTGAAGGCCACCCCAGCTTGTTTAGAGTTTGATTTTATTGTTTTTAAATGAAAGGCTTTCATGTCTTTATTTTCAAATGTGATATGTTCATTTAAAAAATTCAGGACTGCTCGAAATTTGAATTTCCGTTAAAAGAATAATTACAAAAGTTCCCATATTATGTGTAAAATAGTAAAAAGTTTGTTATACATTTAAAACACCAAATTCAATGTATGAATCATGAAAATAATAAATTAATGCACCGAAACATTAAATTTTTAATATATTTAGAAGTATAAAACTACAATAATTTTCATAAAAAGCGCAACTCAGTAAATATAGATATTACGTTCTTATCTATTTTATATAGTACGTAAATTGTTTATTACATTAAATATATATGGATCATATGTGTTTCATTTACCGGCATTATAACATAAATGTAAAATTACTTTTATCATAAATTGAATAATAATAATAAAGCAATATATTTCATAAGATATAAATTATGATAGCATAAATATGAATTGTATAATGCTATAATATCTTTGATGTGGTTATATATCTTTTATTATTCAGGAAGTATAGCATTAAGATGCACGAGGGGATAATGTGGTCTATTCTGACCACGGCAGTCCAATATGCAAACGATAAAAAAGATTTTTTTCTGGAAATTGCTGGGGCTATATTAAAATAATATTGTTATGATTAATAATTTAGAAGAGTAGAGGACTTTAATAAGATATATAAATTTCTATAGTAGAAAGAGGAAATTGTATATATATGTATATATATATATATATATATATATATATATATATATATATATATATATATATATATATATATATAATAAATAATTTGGAATTACCTTCTGTAATAAACATAATTGGAAATAAGGAAGCCCTATCAGTTTACTTTTCATCTCCGTGGACGTAATTTGTTTTAAATTCTATTTTTGTCATTTAATTCACTATACTACGTTTCCATAGTCATTATACACGGTGTTTTGTTTACTCAGTATATCCGGTTAAATTAAATATTCAACTGTATATTGGATCTCCAGAAAAATTCATTAAACAATTATGACGAAAGTATCACGTATATTTTATTCTATTTTGTAGGTTTAGACGTGTATAATTTGTTTATAATATAATTTTTTAAATGTATTCTCTTGACGAAGTTATTTATTTTTATACATAATGTATAAGTAAAAGAAAAGAAAGAATAACGTGCACTTGTAATACTATATATGTATTTATAATCGTTTATTAATGTTGTGTGGATAAATGGAGCCATCCGGTTAAAATTGCAATTAAAGAGTGCCAGAAACCCTAATAAATGAAGAAATAGAGCACTAACCTGCAATTTGCTCCATTGGATACGACCAATGCATCGGACAGCGTTCCTCCAAGCCATTTTCGCTCCGTAAACAAGTTCCGTTTCCGTCAGTTCGTAAGTTCCCATTGCCTCGATATCTTTCTCGACTTGATCCCAGCGCGCCTTATGGGCCGGAGTATCTTTTCTGTAAGAACAAAAACAAAATATTATTAGTAATGTTACTGCGTTGCTCAGCAATATAGTGAGATTTTTTATTCAGTGCATGCGATGCTGGAATAAAGTTCTTCAAGTTTAATCCCGTAAGTCAGGACAGGGGATTAGTTATTTATATAAGCATCCCTTGCCCTTCTTGATGGGCGAAACTGAAAACTTTCGCTTCAGAAATAATTATTTTCTAAAGTTTGCTGTGAGCATACACGTTTTGACATTTTAATCACGTTCAATAAAACCAGGATCACTGATCACACACTTATTAAAATCGTTCATCGCTGCTAAAGAGGGATAAGAAATATATATTGCTATGTTATGTACTATTTATAATACTGTTAGTATTAATTGTTTTTGTAAATAAGAAGTTTTTTTATACCATATAACTTATAGTTAAAAAGTTCATATAAATAATAAAATAAATTACAATAATATATATTTACCACTAATAACCAAACAGATAGAGAATATACTAAAGCCTGATCAGTACCACTGGTTCACTAAGAGTTTAACAAGAAAAGTAGGTATTCCTTTGTGAATTTTATTCTTTTGAACTGATTTTCAAGTGCCTTGTCGTGACTCGAATTTAAAGATGTCTGAAATGGATCGTATAGCCAGAAAAAGATTTCAAAGGTGCAGCAAACTTTAGATTTCTTTAAACTTGTTGTTCAGTAATAAAATTTATATTAGACATCTTCTTTAAACCCGAAAACTCTGGAAGTATACACTCTAAATAAACTAATTGGGTATTTATATCACAAGTGAACCAAATTTGGTTCACTTGTGCTCAGGTACCTTCACATATGCTGTATTACATAACGATGGTTACAAAATTGTTTCATAATAATCGTAGCTGTATATATTTCATGTTATATTTATGTTAGTCGTAAGATTTACATAGCGTACCGGATAGAAAGCTAGATACATAGACAGATGCAAATGATTACTATAATGTCGGTAAGTAATGTATGGTGTAAATGATATGGACACATGGTGCCCAAGGGTTCATCTAGTTTATTAATATGGCACAAACTTAATTATTACAATAAATCGTTGTTACTCGGTTTAAGATAATAAATAGGGGTCTTTCTTTATGTACTAGATACATACGAGCTTTGTTTAATTAAGCTTAATCATGTTTATAGGGTCGATCCTGAAAACAGATTTCTGGAATTTAATTTGTCACAGAATAACGGCCACATAAAACCAACAAAATATTGTTTGGATTAAGTTTCTGATTTACGTGGTTGGCATGCATGTTTTTACGTCTCCTCATGGGCGTTTCTCTGATTTGAATTTGTTGCTTTTTTCATATTCAGTGTTAAATGAGCTATATATGCACACTGTTGTTTTGGAACTGTGCCTATATTTCATGCTATCTTTTAATTATGTCCTCATGACCGGGTTGCTAACTGGCAAGTGATGGAAAACAATTTTTGTTCTTTTTAATTATATTTAATAGTTTAAATAAGGGAAGGGAAGGCATTTTGATGCTTCAATAGAAAAACAATAACCAGGATCAATATTGAAAAGCACGCAAAAGCGCTGTATACGTGTCAACATAGATGCGAAAATGAGTGAATCGAAGTGTAAGGAGTAAGATACGTGATGGTCCAAACACACTGACGCTGCAAGAGGGCAACTTGTTGAAGTTAACCTACATTAATAGGTTCACAAAAGGAGAGAAGCGTTTCCTACTTTACTGATACACCACTCTATTGTCTGATTAACTTCCGAAAGATTTTCACACACAACTTTTATTTTATCCTGAATTAATTAACACTTGATATTGGTTCTTTGTGAGAAGTCAATATTCCACGATTTTTGTTAGCTCGCCATACAGTTTGGTCGTGTGTTTATAATTTTTTTACAAAACCATTTAACAAGTAAAAATTATTTTTACGAAATTGTGAAACCCAGCAAGCATAGAAACAGTCTGAATACATTTTTATCTCCTTATGAATACCTCATAAGTTCGCGTTTAATTTATAGTGTATTTTAATGACGTTCCATTTGAGTACATGATAATTTTTTATTTTCCAAAAGGAAAATACGTAATGAAAACGTCTTTTATTAAACATATCTATTCAAACTATTCAATGAATAAAACTCGGTTTATAAAGCATAGCCTCGAATCTGCATATACAGTAGGATATTATAATAGGTGATAATATGGAAGGTATGGTCATTGTTTTCGCGAATTCTATTAGGATACTAGAAGGCCCGTGGCAGAAACGGATCGAAGGCAGAAACGACAAAGATAAGGACCGGCGCTAACAACAAGAACCAAACTATTCTGATTGCAAACAAAGATGGATGGTCCTCTCGTCATGGTAGTAATAGAGAAGTGTGTGTGTGTGTGTGTCTGTTACGTCACTGTTCAGAAACTATACAATGAGGAGTGAAGAGACAACTATTTGTCTGTGAACTTATAAACTATTCATATAAATTTGAAATTTATATAACGCAACCAGTTAGTGGTTTTAACGTTATACTTGGTTTAAATTCTCAAAATACCTAACGAAAATTTACATATTGACATCACATCGATACTCGATGCAAAACGTTTTTCTTTTGCAGTAAAATAACAAATAATAAGTAATTGCTATCCACGAATGAATATTCCAAACAAATTGCTGGCTGCGTTTGTTGAATATCAAACTATAGTTTTAAGTAAATGCTATTATTCATAGATAATTAATAATTTCTCCATTTCGAGAAGACGGAACATGCATTATTAATTACAACAGTACTGAACAATGAGCATCTGCATTTTAATGTACATAATGAGATATGTCATCTTCGTCATCAAGCAAATTCGTCTACAAATATGATGAACAATATTTGCAAGCAACGCAGATTGCTATATTTGCCGAGTCTACGCAAGCAAATTCAAGTAATTTAATTTAATTACTTGAACAAGAAGTTTTCATAAAACTTTCGACTAAGTTAGTTGATTACATTAGTATTATAACCTGATACGTAGTTATCTACTATAAATATTGTCATAGTTACTTTACAGAAATCCGCAAAAAGGACGAATAACAATGTCGAACGAATTCATTGACATTATTGTTTTGTTTAAGGTGCAATAGTATTGAGAAATAAAATATGTTTTCACGGAAATAAACTAGATGACATAGCACAAATTGTTTCTCAGGTAGCCGATATTCATGAGAAAATATATAAAATTTAAAGCATTCTGTCTAGCATCTGTGTTTGTTTATTTCAAAATTCAAATAAATATCAAACTATCCGATATTTCTCTAGAGAAATGCTGTATTTTCTGGATTTTATAAATATTAAACCACTTCCATTAATACACCATTGCCTCTTGCGGAAATTATAGTAAAAAATCTGAAATATCATTCACTCGACTTTCTAATATATTTCCACTATCCATATTTATTAGTTAATGTTGTTTTAAATTCAAGGTACAGCAATATCAATACGTGTAGTAACTAAGGTAATGTAAAAGTAAGATATCTATTATTCAGTAAATGGTACTATTTTCAAAAAGAAAATGTCTCAAACGCAAATTGCTAGAAATTAAAGACCTACTTTTTCTCTAACTCGTGTTCTTTTCGAAATGTGCAAAAAACGACACTTAGAAACAAGCACTTTCGGTTGAAATATCCTTTTCAATAATAAGATTATTTCTTTCCAGGGATTTACAAAAATTAAATTCAAAACAACATATTTCTATGTTCAATAGTATTGGCTGTAGAGCGTTCACACACAAATAGACACACACACACACACACACAAATATAGATGTTATTAAAAAATTAGTCAACATAGATTTAGGGACGGATATTTCCATTACCATATCAAGTTTGGTTGTATTTGTGATCACATTACTTTCTTTAATGCATTACGTATAAGATTATAAAAATGATTTGCTATGCATAAAGGATCTATAACTTATTATCGTTTGATTATTAATTTCTTGTAAAATCCGCAATAAAACATTATTGAACACCGTTTAAAACGAATTAACTTTTTGTATAAAAATCTTAATAAATTTTTGACTGGGTTACAGTCGTAAAATTAGCTGAATAAAACGTCAAATTAAGTAAGTATTTTATTAGTAATAAGATCCTATTATGAGTGACATTTTTATGACTGGTTTTAATACCGCCTCAAAACGGAATTAAGTTGTCTAATAAATAATAAAGTTACAACATATTAGTTTTTATTATTGCCAGTAAACATTTTACGAATATGGAATAAGTTTTCTAGTACAAAGAGAAATGAACCCGCATTTCTAAGTAATTAAAAATACATTTTTAATGAGATTGTCAACACGTATTTTGGTCACGTCACTCATACACTACGATGATAATAGTAAAATGTTTATTGTACATAAAATGTGTTTCAACGCGGTATTAAATTTAGTACTTTTAACATTTTTAGTTTTACTAAATAAATAATCACGTATTATAAATGTACGGATTCTTTGTGATATTTACTACCGATAAATATAGATACTTTTCAGTTTTATTGTGGAATTTTGTAGTAATATTTAATTCTGAATAGCGAAACTATAATTTCTTTTTTCAAAAAAAAACCTTTTATTTTAAACATTTTACAAATTTAACAAATCTAGATTTACAGATTTTCCATTAATCACATTATTTGCAATCTACTAAATTGTGAAATCATCATATGAATCCTACACAAATTTGCAATACGGTTTCTAACTACGCGTTAATGGGTTTTTTTTAACAGCAATCTAAATATCAAAGTGAGGCGCCAATAGCGACTTCTAGTTATTCAGCTGTTTGAAATGAGAGTTAAATGGGAAAACGTGAATTTGTTACCTAGGCTTCACCGTCCTGCGTACAACCAACAAATTAATTTAAAACGGTTTTGCGGCTATCCGTATAATTGATTCCTACTACTCGGTTTTATACAATAACTGTGTATGCAGCCAGCGAAACTTATTACCCACTACACATTATTGTATAGTTCTATGCATATCGCATGCATGAACTAATGCACATTTGTAAGTTAAGGTTGAGTAAATATTTTCCAAGAATTTATGATTGGAATCTAACATCCATAGAAATGTAAAATATGTTTTAAATCAAACGTAATAGAGCTATCTGTAAAATGGTTTAAGTTTATTTAAAAATTCGCCACCCATCAAAAGTGAACTATAATCTGTATACAATATGGGCACGTAGTGCCCATGTGTTACCTTAGTTATTAATAATGAAAACAACGTAAAAGAAAGTCGAGTGAAAGACACTCCAGCTATTTTACTATTATTTCCACTGGCTCAGAACTTATTTCTTTCAGTATTAAGTATATTATTTATTATAAAGGTTTATTATTCGCCGTGATTTTTCCTATTTTATTGGACAAATACTTGTTTCATTTCGCGAATGCACGTGAAATTGTACGGTAAATGTGAAAAGCAACGTCAAAGCGTAAAGAATAAAAACGTCGTATATACCTATATGTGTGTCTACTTATACAATAGTAGCCGAAAAAGGGTAAAGGACCATTTGTTGGCAATATGTACCTATTGTTTTTGTGTACAGTGTACGGACCTGTAGCTTTCTATCAGTACGCTACCCTTCTTACTTAATACAGTCGTTTCGTTGTGAGCATTCTATTGTTTCATTTTGCAAGCTTGAATTGTTTTCTAGAACAGTCAACCTACATTCCGTACTATATTTGTATGTGGGTTCTATCATTTTAGATTGTCTTTCTCTGCCCTATCAGGCGACAATCACAAACAACACGTAGAAATATTTACTATGTCCTATAGAAAATAGATATGTGTGTTTTAGAAAGCAAAAACAATAAAAAAAAAAATACTCGCCTTTGAAAATTATTATTTTTATATTTACGTTTCCCTAGTTACAATATTGCATTTGTTTTTTTAAGACCAAATAAAGCATAATTATAAATATAGATGCTGTGAAAGTACAAGAAAGTCGAGTGAAGACCACTCCAGCTATTTAAAAATTAGTTTGTTGTTAAAATGCTCATTTACTTATTTGTGATGATAACTCAAACAAATTCAATATTTATAAAAGTAAAACCCGAAACAAATTACCATTAAAATATAAAGACAAATGTTCACTTGCGGTCCAAACAAATGAATATTTAAAAAGTTTCTTAAATATGTAAAAAGTATGCAGTGGTTTAAATGATTTAAGTAGGTAGATACTTTGCGGAAAACTTTTGCCCCAGGGTGTATACATTTTAATTTCTACATTAGCATAACAATTTGTTGCCGTTTGTTGGTACACCTGCTCCTCAAATTTATAAGGTAAAATTGAAAATAAACTTGCTTCAATATGTAAATTATGAATAATTAATAAACATTGTAGGAAATTGCAATATATAGATATATATATATATATATATATATATATATATATATATATATATATATATATATATATATATATATTGAAAAAAAAAAATGTTGTGTTGGTAGTCATAGTGCGCATGCTGCATAGAAGAACAAGCAATTGTACCGGTGGGATTTCCCCAGGGTTCTTGTTCGTAGTTCTTACTCGGTCACACACAATTGCGACCTGTAGTAATGAACGTACGTTTTGCTCAATTACCTTCTTACGTGTATCACCTCGTACGGTACAAGCGTAACAAAGTTCTTTCTTTATGCCGTACCTTGATATTATCTCCTGCTATGTCTTTTATATACTAGTATAGTTCAGATACTATTGAACGTTCGTAAAATGTTTATTTATTTCTGTGAAACAAAGTTTAACGTGCTATTGGAGCCTTCACACCCACACACACACACACACAAACATTCATAAATTTATTAATAACTTTTTGGTGGAGGAGTAAGAATTAAATAATAATAATATATGGAAAGAAAATACACAAATGTAAATTCATGAAATTGTGAAAATTTTGATTTGAAATTCTTTGTTTAAATACAGCATATTCGAAATTTTAGCAAAAGTTCACCTAATAAAATATTACCACTAATAGTTAATTATAAGACGTCTAATATACTTTTCTTTCCAAAATCTTTTCAATTTTCTTCGATTTATAGTATTATTGTTTTATTTTTAATACCACATTTCCCAGTGGAACTAATAGAGTTTGTCTTAACTGGCCAAGTTCCAGACCACGAATTTAATATTATATATAAGAAAATATGTTACTAAAAAAATAATAAAATGTGGAAATTAAAGCCAATCAATTGCAAAATAAACTGAAGAAATTTAATGCATTAGAAAAAAAAAGAATTTAAATTCATTTCAGGAAGACAAAAAAAGAAATTGAAAGTATAAATGAAAAAAGAACAGAAATCAATTATGGTTCAACCAGTTGGACAAGAACAGAAAGAAGGACAACTGATTGCGGTGGTTGGAAAATGGAGGATGGCGAGAAGAAAACAAAACTTATTTTCCGGCCGATTGCACGGTGTCCTTTGCTTCATTTACTCGAGTACCCACCACTGAGCGCACACTCACTGAATCTGAATTTACCTTATAAAAAATATTGATATACACTTGGGTTTTTGATAAAAAATAAATAAAGAAATTTATCTTGTAAACGACATGAGTTAGAGAAAAAGTGAATCTAATAAAAGTTAAAAGTATTAAAATTTCTAGCAGTTTTTGTTTAAAATATTTTTCGAAAAATGTACTATTTACGTTGTCCTAGTGCCTAGTCACCATACATATTGAGTGTTCCATAGCAATTGTAGAATAAATTTATAACAGAAAAAATTAAACTAATCCAATATAATCTTGTAATTTCAAAAGTAGTTCAGGTTTTAAATAAAATCTACACATTCTGCAAATTTATTCAGCAAATGCTTCCGTATTCGAGATTTTCTACATTACCGGTTACTGTGGTTCAGATTAAGAATTTAGAGTAACAAAAAAAAATCTCGTTAATTTTAAAACTAAAATAAACAATATAGGTAGCAAAATAACAAAGCATTCATATATCACGACAATCTGGATTAGTATAAAATATACAAAAGAGCTGCAAACTTTTTAAATCAAATTTCAACATATGCAAATGCATCTAAATTGTTTTTACATATTCATATAGGTATGTAACACAATTTCATACACCATTTTGTAAATGCAAATGAAAGCGCGTATTTAATTATTCTTAGCATTAATAGCAAAAATACAGAATTGTGAATATAGTAAATGATATTTTTATATAATACAACATATGAAAGATTTAATTTTTAATAATTAAAATATTGAAATTTATAATGTAGTTCATTGTTTGAGATGATTGAGCATTGGTGCCTGCACTTATGCTTGTAAATGTATCATTCTGTATATAAGTAACAGTAAATAAATAAAATAAGTAATCTATAATTATAATTTATATTTCTCTACAATCAAAGTTTATTTTGTAGAGCTACAGTGATACAAACTGTAGTGATAATGTTCTAAATTAATAACTGCAATGCTACGAAAGAAACTATTTAATTATTAATTAACCAATTAAGATATGAAATAAATATATTATCAATTTAGCTTGATTGAACTGAATTTTTAGATAGATTTATATACAAATAATGCTATTTCTTTTTATTTTAATTTGGTTTTCTAACGGATAAACACCGAGTACTGATATCCCTTTTTAAGCAAAAATATTTTTGTAAAAACTATAGGTATAGTTAAGCAAGATGATAATCAATGCTTCTAAATGTTTATAGTAGAGAAAGCATATGAAAAATGTATAAATGAAATATACTTTAAGCCGAGACATAAAATTTTATGTTTGTGTAGAAAATATAAAGTCTGATTTCAGGTTTGCGATGTTATTTGAATTCAGAGCGTATTTTCTCGTTTTATAGTTAAACGATACGGTACATACATATGCACATGCACACATACAAACCATAATCGATTGTTACCAACTCCGAATGGTATAACAATAAAATTTATAGAAACGACAATATACGTATACACGAAAACATACGCGTCAACAATCATTATATATATTGACATGGAATCAGTTTCAAATCAAATTTATTTGAAATTCTAGAAACATAAGAAAGAAAACTGAAACACATTTCTTAGCTTTTCTTTGAAATAGTAGCATAAATAATGAAAAATTATCAGAACTTCAAATCCATTCCTTCTTTGGTTTAAAACGCAGATTATTGTAATTATTCATTTTCCAGTAGATTTGTTCTGCATCATTTGAACTTTATTCGTTTCTTCTTCAGTGAAATCAATTTAAACTTTACTTCGTTGAGTTAAAATGCGTTCTATTGCACACATACATATGTCGATAAGAATGAAATTGCGTTCAATTTTGCATCACGGTAATAACAACTTGAATTCGATGTTTTTTATAATCTGTTCAATTGCACAATATTCCTTTGAATAGTGCAGCAAAATGCTCATTTTCAACTACTCACAAGCAGAAACTTGATTCTCTTTGTCTTAATGCAATACAAAATATTAATGGCGCATAAGAGCGCATAACTCAGTTTTTATAATAAACAATTGTTCATTTATTTCACGTCTTCCTGATTTCGAAAATGTTTGATCTATTTGTCTCATTGAACTCTCTGTATTATTTTTCGAGAGGATGTGTCAGAGGGTTGTGAGACAGTGCAGGTAATGCCACATAATAAACTGGTATGTTTCTTGATAGTAAAAGGACGAAGCATGCACGCTAAGAGACGGCACAAATTTGGAGAATCTCTTCGCGAAAGCCGCTTTTATCCTAGACAGTGCAAAACGTGTGTCTCTTAAGAGACGATAAAAATAAAACACGGTGAACTTTGGGCTTTATGGAAATATACAAACATAAGTCAGAAAAAAGTCGGACTACCCACAAGCTACTTTTACATAAAATATAATAGCCACAGGTAACGTGATAATTCCGAAAAGTTTTTTTTTAGCTTGCTCCGAATTCATAGGGTAAATTCTATAATGTCAAGACATGTGTGGCAGGAATCTTAAATCAGTCACGTCAACTTTACGAATGGTTCAATCAGTGAAAAAAAAATGTTAACGGAGCTATACGTGTTAGGTTCATATTTATCAGAAATTACACTCGGCTAAAATTAATTTTCTCGGCAGCGTGGTATTTTAAAGAAACAGTTTCAAGTTTAGAAACATTTTAAGCAAAAATACAATTTAAATTAGATAAATTACCGATGAATTGTGAAAAGCACAATGCATTTTCAGCATCTTAAAATTTTCTACTCCATTTATTTGAAAGGCATATTTTATTTTAACAACCAGTTGAATTCTATTAAATCATTAAATTTCTTTTGAAGATATCTGTGTCCTATATATACTAACAAACATATATTTAGAAACTGTGCCAACAAAATGACGCAAAATTTACCCCTATATCACATAATTATCAAGAAGCTCTTTTATTACTTTTATCTTTTCTTTTTTCGTAATAAATGTATAGTACTAATGCGCTCCTTGAAAATAGCGGCAGTTAAACAAAATTGCCAAGTGCTCAAAAATAAACGGTGTACGATTACTTGCTACATAATTTATATTTTACTTTTTACCGGTTGAAAAAAATTAGGTTACAGCACGCTCCTATATTCCTGCTCACATTTTAAATTCAGGGTTGTAACAAAATATTATTTGCAATTGTATTTACAAGAGGAACAAAGAATTGCATGTAGAAATCAAACATTTATTATTTATAACACAAATACTGAATGTCCAGTCTTGTTAATTTGTGCTTTCCCAGAGCTTCCGCTATGTACCGTATGAGGTAGACAGTATAGTTCCGGGTAATATAAAACAAGGTTAGCTTTGGTTTTTATACTGACTGTATTTTACCGTATTTTTATATTTTCTATGGTCCAGCGGGTATTGCATGGAAGAATATAATATGATTAGTATATGATATGTGATTTTATACTTGAAGTTTTATGATTTTAAGTGTATCTGTTCTATATGTGCATAGCACTAAAACGATTTTGATTTATATTTTAAAATGGGATTATAAAACTTTCATTTTATTACTGGCAAACCAACAGGATATAAATTTGATTATGTAAAATTGTATATTTATATTTTACGTTTCGTATACGTTAATAATCTTAAGCTGCGATACTTGTGTTCTGTAATTGTTGCCTGTATTATTTATATGGTATATTTTTTTAGACAAAATATAATATTATATTATATTTTATGAATTATGTTTAGCACTACAAAGATTTAAGAACATGATGGGTTAAGTAGAATGGGTAATTTGATTGTTAAAATTGATCATGTTCAAGTTCATGTGGTTTTTGGTTTCGTTGCTGCGTGGATGTAAACACTTACCGTCGTATCGAGGTGAAATATTGGTCCAGGAAATCCTTGGCATGTCGTAAAACTTCTTGAGGATCGCGAGGTTCTCCCGAGTGCCGGGTCGGGAACATGACGCTCCCGAGACATGATTGGCCTGAGCATGGAGTATCCTAGAATTACAAAGGAACCCAATTAACATATATATTTTATGCAATTACGCATCGACTTATATATAAAATAGTTCGGGCAAATTTTCTTTTTCGAGTTTAACTTTGTAGCTAGTGATTGTTAAAATGAAATTCGGGGCCGTTAAATCGGATATTTCTATTAATATGTCGATATTTGGATGATTACAATACTTTCTTTTGCTTTATGTATAAGGAAGTAAAAATAGAACAGTTCAGGAAGTAAAAATATGAACAATATATCAAAGTTCCGTCGAAGCATGAAATAAAATTTTCTTGCAATTGGCTGCCGAAAATAAATCTTGATAAATGATCGTAACCGGTCATAAATTTTCATTTTTAAATATGTTCAGTATCGGAAAATTTCACACTGTAAGGTATATATTATAAATTACTATGTGGAAAGTAATAATTTTATTATTTAATATAAAAAATTCAATATGTATTATTAGTTCTACCAAAGTTACTTTACTGATCAAATATCTTGAATTACCTATTTCCATAGCTGAGAATTGAGATTATATACTATTTAATAAATATTAAAAACATTTTTTGATTAAATATATAATTCGTGTAATTCGACATTTAGAAATAAAAAATTACTCTCACTTTAAAAATAAATTAAAATTATGTGTTGTTGTTCTATTTATATTTTATTTTATTTTCTATGTTTATTTTGTGGTTTGTATTTGTAATATATTTTATTATTTAATGTTTTACAAATAAGTTTCCTTATATCATTGTAAATGTTTGAAGCTTAAATAAATAAATAATAATAATATAATATATTATAACTGATTTAAGACAATTGTAGAAAACTGTTAATTGTTCAAATGTAACACTTCGCACTGGTAGATGTCACCTTTGTGTTCCAAAGACTTGGTATGTATTAATTTAAAATATAATGACACTTGGCACAATCGTTTCGCGAAATATTGAGTAAAACAAAAAAATATTTGTTCTTGTCAAATTAAAAACAATTGAATTTATACAAAGCAAAATTCTTTTTCGTAAACGATTTACTAAATTTATATTTATAAATACCGAATAAGTAAAAAATTATTGTAAACCACGTGTAAATTCTAGAAAACTAATCTGAATGACAATCTCATACAATGTCGATGCAAATAGAAGCTGACCGTCGACTATTATATTTTAATACATACGAAGATTACTTGGATTCTCTCGTAACATGTACAGACTTGAATAATATTCAAAGCACACTTGATTCGAGAAAAGTCGCCGAGCTTGGATACAGGTCAGTTTTATTCTTTTATTGGCGTCTTTAGTACCATACCATTTTCCACCATTTGGCATTGGCGTAACAATTTAAACATAACCTACAATTTCATTTCAAATTTTTATTGTTGTATATACGCGCACAGATATAAAACAATTTTTATTTTATTGTCTAATATTTCTTTACACTTGTTTCATTTGTAATGTCAAGAAAAACGGCACACTCTAACGTACTCAAACTTATTAGCAATAATATTAAAATTTTGCCCAAACAATCAAATTGTTGCTTGAACAATAAAAATAATTACTCAATCGTAAATGACACTATCTTTTAAGACTTGAAGCAATTTTCAGAGCTTCAAAAGTTTAATTCATAAATTCAATTTTTGCCTTAAGTCCTTATTATCAAAAGGGCTTCGATTTAATTGATTATAATCCCTATAGAAAATAAAGCTTTTTTTATTTTCTTTTATTTGAATCCATGCAAGTTAAATATTGTATATCCATCTAAAAATCTTACAGATACACTGCTTAATAGTCTAGCTCTATTATATAAACTGTTTCTTAGTTGTATATTTATCTAAATTGGAACATATTTTATAATTATGAAATGAGATTATAATAAATATTAAATTGTGTTTCAAGGGGATAATATAGTTATTATTTAATCATTAGTTCTTATATTAATGGCGTTTATAAGGAGATAATAAACTATAGGTTAAAATGTAGTTACATTTTAGGATAATCTAGGAAACGTAATATATTCGAAACTAGTTTAAACTATGGTAAACTATTTAATTAACACTTCAGTGTAACATACGATATCGCTAATAATTTTTGATGCTTTATTAGTCTACGTGCAGACCTTTCTGTATTTAAGAAATATCTTAAATAATAAATGTACAAAATATGAACATAAAAAAATATTTTAGAAACAATCCAAGTGAAAAATGAATAAAATGGTTTTGTTTCCAGAACATCAGGAGATACATTGACTAGGCTCGAATTTGAAACCCGTTTGGCAGCTGTTAAAGATTACTTTTTCCCGAAAACATTACCTACAGATCTGGTAAGCACTCGTGTGCCCAACATATCAGATCCATTTTTGTATGAATTAGCTCAACGAGAAAAGGGAAATCGAAATGGATATTTAGCGGTAAGACATTTTTCGTTCTCACGGTCATTCTATAGATACTAAATGACACTGTTGAATAATTGAATTATGTACTCGGACGTAAATGTGGATCTATGTGTTCTTCCGGTAAAAACGGACCAAGAAAAGAGATTACACTCTAAATATAAAATGTGTATACGCCCGCAAATAAATCCTCTGTGTTAAAGAAATATATAAGCATATTTATGTGTTCAACGGTGGCAGTAAAGCGTTTACACACAGACAGACAGACACACACACGCGCACACATAGACAAACAGACACACAGACGTTATTAAGAAATTATTTAAAATAGATTCAAAGACGTATAAAACGAATATCATAAAAGCCAAAATTTAAAACAATACATAACAATATTATGAGATTCACTTTCTTTTTGTAATAAAATATAAATTTACCACAACATTTCTGCCTTAGATATACGAAGAAGTGCAGTGTAGGGCACTTCAGATATTGTATACAAACAACTAGAATATAATAATAGAAATCTTTTGTGTTTGCATTTACAAAAAAAAAAAAAACAATGTAAAAGACAGAACTCTTTATATTAGAGGTGCAGCAATGAGGCGTTGCCTTTGTCTGTCAGTCAGTCAATACCTTCATCAGTCTAATCTAACCTCTGTCTTGCGCCTGCTTCTTTGTAACAAGGTCGATTAATTGTCTTTTCAGCACAATTAACCACTTGAGATGTAGAAGCTCTTCTAACTAACCAACCAACCTTTGCCTTCATTTTATTAAATCTGCACGTTAATCAACTTTTCCTCTCGTTCTTTGCTTTGAAGATATTCATCTAACAATTTTAAAATCTTGAAAAAGATTATTTTTCTATTCTTATTATATATAGCTAAAGGCATTCTACTGATATAACATAAACCTATAACCTATAAAAAATATATTTCAATATTTATCTGCAATAGCCATTACGTTGGAACATGTTCTCTGTCGATTTGTGTTAACCGGTGGAAAATGACATAAATTATTACTACATATCAATAAAATGTAGGTGCTAAATGAATTCCGCTTACATTTTTAATCAAACTTAAACTTCCGGAGATAAATCGTCTCTAATGGGGCGATTCTGAGCCCATCTATAAATCTATAAGATTAATCTGTAAGATTTTGATAGAGCTGTAGTTCTTTAATGCTTATTTAAGTATAATTAATTCCATAAATCATGTATTCTGTTCGATATATCTTATAGATTCAGTCTATAAATAGTTTGCAATTCAATTCAATGTTACTATTTTTGCAAATTTTAATTTTAACTTGTTTCTACGAATGTACTTTTACAAAGATTGCACACGTATTCAAAGCTATTGTTGGTTTGGTTTGACACAGTAGATAGTTTTGTGGCCAAGATATTGACTCTGGCCGTTGACAAACTCGAAATAGAACAAAAAGAAAAGCACTATTTTTGCGATTGAGACCTTTCTGAAACTGTTTTACATAAAGAAATTCGAAACTGAACGTGCAGATGAATATAGCGACCCGTCGAATATGCAATAGGGTCGTTGGCACTTTTATCGGTATCTTAGGAATATCCATAACAATTTAGACGCGACTTTAAACAGATATTTTACATGGGTCTAACAAGCTGTTATCTTGGTTTTTTTTTTCGACTTTCTTTATATACCGTGTTGAAAGTGCTTTCCAGGTTCATAAGCAAATATTTCGCAGGTTTCTTTTATGGCTTTATGGAGTGAAATATCAAGTCGGTGTAAATATTAAAAAATATTTTTGTTGATGAAGCTATTCAAACAAGTTTTATTTTTTCTCCAGAGATAAAACTGAAAAGGATATTACTTGGGGAATATTTATTGAGAGAGTTATTTGAATAGGAAGTAATTTTTTTAATTTATCGCTGAGTAAGATTAAAAATAAGATTAATAATGAAAAAATAAATAAACCACGACACAAAATATTTAGTATAACAGGTGGGGTGGATTTTCATAACTTATCTTCTTATAATTTGATCATGATAAGTTCAGGTGTCTATGGTAATGAATTTGTATAGTAATGGCACTACAAAATTTTGGTTTATTTGATAAAATTTGAAAATATGTACATCCATCTGCAGATTTTCAATGAATACATATTTAATCATAATTCATTGCATAAATCTACATATATTTAATGAATTCAATAATTACTAATTTTGAGCGTCGCTAAATTGTTCCACTCTTTTAGACATATTCTTTCGATGTTTGTAAGTGTGTTTGTGAACGCTCTACCACAAAAATAGTTGTATATATAAATAAAGGATGGTTCTAATGTTTTAGACTATAATATTTATTCGTGATTTTACGAAAACGGGCTTCGAAGTATCTGGATTCATAGATTTTGCCGACAGATTACGAAAACAAGATTGGTTACCCTTATTTCAAAACAAAAAGAAGCTTTGGCCACGATTAGATGATTTGAGTTACTTTCATTGGAGAAACAACACAATTACTTGGAATAATTCACTAAATTTCAAGGTATATCTCAATTTAATGCAAATTGTACTACTTTTAAGGTTACCTTTGAAAACTAAAAATTACATTTCTTAAGGGATATTTACATTACTATTAAACATGTTATGGGTTAAATTAAGCTTAAGATTTTAAGTTGGAGTGGTGCAAACGACCATTAAACTTTTTTTTTAAATGTCCTTAAAGGCAAAAAGATTTGTAAATAAAGCTAACATTTTTTATCACTAATGCAAACTGTTTTATAGAACATCTGTTTCATAAATAAAAGATTTTATTCTACTTGGTACTTGTATTTATATGAGTGAAATAAAATTAATTTGAGTGCACAAACAATATCGAGTTTGAAAATAGTTTTACAGATAAAATAAAATCAAGCTATATAATATGTCACAGGATGAGTTGTAAAGTTTGTTGCTGTTTAACTTATAAGCATATGTGCAGCGTTTAATTTAAAAGATAAAATCATTTTATAAAAACGGCAATCGTGAGTTTTGTAATTAATAAAGTAAACTCTTGCGTTGGCGTTCAACTCATATTTTAGAAGCGCATTTGAGAATTCATTAATTAAATCAACTTAATTAGTTGAACAGCGTTGAATAATTATTTACTCATACAAATATTATTATTACTTATTAGGTTTGGCAAAGAGAACATTTAATTTGAATACGATAAATATTATTGCTTATTTAATTTCTATTCTCCAGTAATGAAATCAGGAGCGGATTAAGTTATGTCCTTTAATTTAATCGACATAACACGATAGGTTCACAAATTTAACTATTTATGAAGATTTGACACGCAGTTAGATTGTAATGATGCAGCCGGCAAAATCAGTCGGTTATTTGGCACAAAGATTTTAATTGGTAAAATGTAACTAAACTCGACAGTTTCACACTGATCAATATGGGTATACATATATATCTTTCATATATTTGGGGCCGGTATTATAAACGAAATAATCTTTCATTAAAATTAACTTAGCAACTAAAGAAAAACATAAAATCACACAAATATTATTTATTCATTAGAATTTAGAAATGTTTTTTGATTAGATTTTGTTTATTTAACGAAAGAATAAATCTTAATGGTATATTAAATTGTTTATAATATTGGGCCTGAGGTGTCTTTATTTATAATGGAACCTGATTTAATATTTAAGAAGATAACAAAACTGAGATGATTAGATTCCTAAATGTATGTTAAATTACATGTTCTTGCACTGTAGAAGTGATCATAATTTACAATCGAAAATGATTTCTCGTTTGCAGCAGATTTTGCATTGCAAAATAAACCTCGATTGCAGGTTTCGCGCTGCGTTTGCATTCTAATTTAGTTCTAATATCACCCATTAATTATCTTGGTATAAGGTACCAATCTCTCGATAAATTTGGTGTGCACATTGTGTACATTGTTCTCTTTGGCAAATGAACTTGGGTATTAGAACTAAAATTCGATGTGTTTAATTAATAAAATTAAACCTGCAGTTTCTTGGAGTCTGCAATTTTCTAGCATCGTTCTTCTTGTATAATTAATGTTTTGTCTTTATATTAAATTAAATCTTGAATCTCGTATTTGGAAGACAACAGTATAGTATCTTTTGAGGTTTAATAAAATAATAGAAGGAATTTACAGCTACGATAATAAAATTTCGCTGCACAAAAATATGTGAAATTGTAGATATTGTATGGTTCTAAACGGCACGTTCAACTAAATTATTTATATAAGGTTTAATAAGTCAGAAATTAATTGATATTTACCGTTATAATTTTTTTTTGTATAGGTCCTAATAGACGAAAAACAAGGCCTACTATTCGAATGTTGGCACGACAGAAAGGTGGCAAATGTTGATCCTGCGATAGGAATACCTGGTTGGCATACCACACGTACCCGAGTTAGTACGGATAGGTTCGAACATGTTGACTTATATGATCATCTAGTACGACGACGGTGCTAATTATATGGTACTAGTGCTAATTTAATTGTCAAATAATGCTTATTTTTATGTAAAGATCTACTTGCTATTATAGACATATCAGAGTTAATTTAGATTGTAGATTTGTGAAAGAATGAATGTGTTCATTGCTGTCTGTAATTATTTCATCGATAAAATAAAGTTATATGTATTTTTTATTTTCATTATTTTCACTTTTGTATACGATTGTCTATAAAAAGAATTATAACCATGAAAATCTTATTAAACTCACATATTTTTGAAATCAATATTTTAACTGGAACTCTTACTACTTTTCCGATATTTAGAAAATGGCATGCGTTAGCGAAAAAGTAATTATATTAGTTGTAGGTAATTTATTCTTTTTTTCTAAAATGTTCCAAGTATTAGTTTTGAATAAAAAAGTGTTTCTCTCGTTTCCATTTAAGTATTGCGACATTGAAATTGTTTCATGGCTATCGTAGCATGAATTTTGAGCAACGTATTTAATGAAAACAAAGTTGAAGTATTTATTTTTGGATACGAAGTTATTAAACAAAATTATGATTTATTTGTTTTAAAATAGGTACACGTTTTTAATTTATTTTTACAGAGCTACAATAGGATAACATCTCCTCTGTATTTTTAATTAGCAAAGTTAGTTTATAAAAGGACTTCAAACTTTAATGTCATGTAACCTAGCGGCTATTCAGATTGAACTCAGGTACATTAATTAATTAAAATACAACAAATACTGATTATAATATACAGTATATACTAAAATGTTTCATTATTATCACTTTATTTAATAATTATTTCAGAATATCCAAATTCTCTTTTAATAAAATTTAAAAAAGTTATGAATACTGAAATTACTAGTAATAAAATAAAATATACCACAATATATCTATACATATTGACAAGGAAGTCCAGTGTAGAACACTGCAGATGTTTTACAAACATGTAAACAAGTCTTTGAGCTGTGAAGTAAAATTTGACAATCGAGCCAATTCTGCATGCGACTTATTTGCTAATAGTTGCTCTAGTATTTACATAATAACAACGTTGCTATTGATAAAAAAAAAATTGAATCTCTATTTATTACTTAAAACTAAAAGATAGTTTCTGTAACTCATATGGGACAAAAACGTAAGCAATAATAGTTTCACAAATTAAAAACGATTCTGCTATAAAATTGTTCTAGAATTAAAGTTAATTGGAAATTGAATTGCCACATACTAAAAAAGTTTGCAGCGCGCTTTGCAGCAGAGTAAACGATTAAAACTATGAACACACAGCGAGAAACACGTTTAAAGCACACATATGTGCTGCTGTCCTGCCGAGATATATAAACAGGAATGTGATTCTATCGAATTCCTTCTGGTTATATTCTGCTTCAATGTTCAATCTGAAGAGAAAACTGGATACGTGGACGAGGCGAGAAAACTGGCTGGTCACGCGTCAAACGACCGAAATCTAATTAAGGATAAATTGCGATGAATCAAGTCGACGACTATTCGCGTTGATAAATCTAATAAAAGATACGTTTATGGTATTTTCTCGTCGTATTTCTATTTATCTATCACATCGTTTATGTTACAGATATTTCTATTAATTTTAGTTGTGTGAGATGTTTGTTATTTCCGGTTTTATTACTTTTTGTATTAAGTGATAAGTTTATGATGAACGTTAAATTCAATATCAATCAGTAAAAGTTTTATAGTTGCAATTAAATCAAACAATACTAGTTAATGTCCTTATTTGCACGCAATAATTGAAACTCGCATGAGGCGTTTCGAATGTTATGCATGTTATGCATTATTATAGTAATGAGCTTTCTTGTAATTAGTTTTCATAGTTCTTGGAAGTATTAATCAATTGGTTAAGAGCTTATGAATTGAATAAAGTATACATATATATCCTAACTATAAAGTATATACTTTAGTTCTTTTTTGACTGTTGAATATAAAAAGAAGGGTTGTTTTTACTTTCTTAATTTTAATGGAAATACACGTTTTGAGTGAAGGCCACTGCAATTGTATTTCTCAGGAAATGTAATTATTTAAAAATTCTTTATTAACATGTCTCAACGTTTTAACATCAGGTGTTTCATCAACGCGAGTGCTACAATGGATTATACACTAAAAAAAATAGAGGTTATTTTACTAGTACCTGACTCACATCAATAGCGAGCTACGCCACTGTTTACATCTAAATTAAAATTATTACAAGCCTCAGGAACGGATTAAAACATAATGGAAACTGTAGTACCAAAACTATTATAGAATCAAATATTCAAATGAACTGCGTTGTGAAGGAGTTCTTGGTAATGAAATTGGTTATATTAATTAATTATAAGTCACTAATTTAAAAGTGGTAATGGAATATGTTTAACAAGTTGTCTACTCATTATGTTAAAGGATACTTCAATTCCCTAATAGCTTAAAAACTCAGTATTGTCAATAAATTATATAAAATATTTATAAAAAATATACGGTAAATTTACGTTAAAGGTATATTTAATTTTCCTAATAGCTTAAAAAACGCAGTATTGTAAATAAATAAAATGTTGATAAACATTATTTCTTTCAGTAAATTATCTTATTGAACTTTCACGCGTCCAAAATATATATTTTAATAAAAATTCAACCAGAAAATATAAATTAATTTACTTTGAACTGAAGTAAATATGGTTTACAGTAGTATGAAAAGAATTTCGAATACGTCCATATAATTCGCATTCTATGTTCCACATTATCAATGATTGATCATTTGGGATAGTGAACCATCGCAATTGGCTATCTTTAAATTAACTTAGGCCTGACAGTTGTATCGGTTTCGGTTGGGCTTCCTTTTAGGCCCGTCCGCGAATTAATGCTAAAGGTTATCCTTTAGGGATAACGAAATGCAATCCTATCGGTTTGTTTAATCGAATATATCGGTGGATGTTTCATCTTACAAGAAAGCAACCCATGGATTTCATCAATTATTCAAATATAGTTTATGAGAAACTTGGTTTGCAATTAATAGTTTTATTTACTTTAAATTCGAAGTTAAATAAACATTAAGCTATATACATACTCATTTTAAATTATGTAGTTCAAGAGGCCCATTTACGAAAAGTATAGAGCGAAAAGTGTTCTAGCATTTCACTAATTAACAGAAAACGTTGAAGTATATGTGTGTGTGTATCCGTGAACGCTTTAGATCCAAAATTGTTGAAGGTAAAATTGGTTACCTAATTAATAAATTTTAATTTTGTTTGAATTGAACTGGAAGTAAGTTTGTAATTAGTAAAGCATTGATACATATTTATTATGATGAATTATGTGATTTTTTTATAAATTAATAATTATTTTCTATAGTTTATAAAGTCGAAACGAATTTATTTAATTAATATTATGAATTTGATATATTTAATATGAAATAAAATTTGAAGTAAAGTTTTTCACCGACATCTTTAAATACATTAAAAACTACTACCGCTCAAGAAGGAGCAAATATTTGCATAGAAAATTATTAACTTTATTAGTCAGTTAGGAAAAAAATAGAAAAAAAATATTATAAAGCGAACAAAGTAGAACGTTATTCTAAAGAAAATTGTATTATAAACTACAAAGCATCATCTTAATTAAATTATAAATCTCACGGATTCCATAATGCATACATTGAATATTAAAAGAACATCTGAAGTGTCCTACACTACACTTGTTTGTATAACCATGGAATATATGATAGATAGATAGATAACGTAAATATCATGAATGTAATTTAATTAATTGATCTATTTATCTATTGATATATTGATCTTAAAACAGAACCTTTTAAATAAAAAGAAAATAAAATTCGGCGAAATTAAATGTGTATTTATGTCTGTGTTGTTAAACAAACGTGTTTGAGTCACCGTAAAAACCGTAATATTTAGAACCATATAAATAAAAACTGTTTTAGTGTCTAAACGTGTGGCTTTACACGTTTTCAGATAAAACCGCTGATATTTCCTGATACAGAGGGAAGCACTATTTCGCATTTGGGTTATCCCAGTTTCTATAAATCTTTAATACACTATACAAAATGTGCTATCTAAATATTTACGATGTAAAAAACATACATTCATAAAAGTGATTTGGCCAATTCACTTGTAATTCTTTATTTTCTAGAATCTCTAGAAACAATAGTCAAGATCTAAAAAATATAAACAACAAAAATAACATTTATTTTACTCAAAATACATTACTTGGAGAAATAAAATCGCATTTTTATATTTCGAGCCTAGACGCTTCAACATCACGATCAAATCAAATGTTATTCGACAACTAAAGCTCTTATTCCTATGATATTGGCAATAGATTAGTTTCGACGTATTCATTTTTGATATGACAAATTAAATTGAGACTGAATGTATGAGATATAAAGCAAAAAATATACGTACAGGCACCATTGACTCCAATTCGACATATGTTATGTTAACCTTGTTCATTTACTGGTGTGCATTTGCCTACTTGTGGTATTTTCACCCAATACATATAAAATTGTTTGCGGTATATTTAATTAAAATTATTATTACATTTAGCTATGATATACCAGATTAACCGAATGAGTAAATTTATTTATTTATAATATTTAGGTTATAAATTAATTTAATAACGTTTCCACCGCGAGCGCTTTTTGGCAGAAGTGTGATATAAATGCATTAAACTAATTTCCATTTTTTCTTTATTAATATTTTTATATGTAAATAAACACTATTTTAATTGTATAAATTTCTCGTTCATAGTTTGTTTACATTCACATAATAATTATGCACAAAAACATGTTTTATTTTTTGTTAGCTATATTACTTGTTATTTATTTATAAACATTTGAATATGTTTAATTTATATTGTACTTCTAACTGCATAGTAAATATTTATACAAGCATATATTTCTTCTAATAAAACGAGTAAAATAACCATACTATTTCCGTAAGTAAAAATCATAATATTGTGTCAGGTTTAGTTAATAAAACTAAGAAATTGTTAAATATTATGAATATATAAATATTCTTAAGGAAATCCAAATTTAAATCAATTATTTTAGTAAAATTAATTAGCAGATTTACAATTATTTATATACACATTTTCTTTGATGTTTTGAAATCCTATGTCACGCCTGAAGATGACATATATTTAAACGTCAAGGAGGAGTGTATTTGTTAACTAATGCCAAGTTCCACAAGTAACACTTAACTTTAAGCAGAGAACTGTTTTATTTTCGTAATAAATAAATATGGTAAATTTGTAGGTGAATATGTAACTCAATTAATCATGTTTTAAAATTTGTTTATTGTTTAGATTAGTTGAAAAACAGTAAATACGAATAATTTAGGCCAAGTTTAAGTATACTTGGTCCAATTGCTCAATGAATAATAATTTTTCTTTGCAATTACATACAAATGTAATGAATGTAACGTAAATAAATCAATAAATAATAAAATATAATAAATAAAAACACTTACAGCCAAATTCTGTTTGTTCAATCGATCATAAATCACTTCACCAGTGCCCCAGTGCTTCAGAGGACAAACCATTTTACGCTTCTCCATCCTCGTTAATAATTAAACCCGATCTCGCGTACAAATATTACAAATGTTTATATTTTTATTAAACAAAAATGTTTACACAGATGTTAACGTTTTTTTGGCCGAAACTATATGAGAAAATTCTCTTAGAATTATCAAACCACCAAAACTATAATTTATAGAAATAAATACGGAGTACTTAAGATAAGTCACGAGTCATGAGTAACGAATTTACCGATATGCAAAATGCAATGATCACGATAACTATTGAATCGTAAATACTTCAACGTGCCTTTAAATACATTTTTGACATCATATTGGTAATTAGTTTCGACCCAAACCACGACTATTCGTCATTGGGAAACTAGCTTAAGATATATCAAAATTTATTTCCAAATATGCCTAATTACTATTATATTGCATATGGAGGTGGAGTTAATATGAGATTTTCGAACAGAATTATTAGGGGTAGTGGGAGAAGTTCATAAATTATATGTCAAGCCCAATTGTTTATATTTTGAGGTAAAATGTATATTTGGAGTTTATTTATTGTTTTGTTTATTTTATTTAAATACGGAAATGTTTTATCTGAATAACATTTTCAATTCTTATTTATAGAATTAACTGTTTACAAAATTTGAAATTATAATACTTCTTTATATGCATTCGTATAAAAAAGTAAGAAAGAACTTCACTCGAATTTCTTATACTTTTAATGGTCTATACAATACCAAATATAATATGTTTCCTAATTTGAATCTATTCTATTGAAACCCAAGGATTTGTCTCGACATGGAATTAAATGTCCTTTACTTGATTGCTAATGGCAGGTTGTTAAGTAAAGATATACTAATTTATTATAACTATTAAGGTACATTGCAAAAATATATAACTGTATCTGTATACATTTATGTATATAAATTAAAATATTAGCGACAGAACGAAAGTCGTAGAAAGTATTACATTGATTTACGATTGATAATTTTGCATTATTTGAGAAGGCATAATCAGCCCTATGAAATTGAAATTCCACGTGTATAGTACAACGTTTTGAATAGAATCATTGAAGTTCACTATGGCTCACGTAGTTCCAAATTGCAGGTGATTTTCGGGGAAGAACTTCAAATCCAATTATGGCATTGTTCATTAGCTAAATATAACCTTTACTCAAGTATTTACTGTGTGTGTGTGTCTGTGAATGTTCTAGGGCCAAAACTGTTGAAAGTAAAATTATGAAACTTAAAACTTAAGACAAAATAAAGTATTAGTATAAATACAAATTGTCAAGTGATAACAATAGCAATGACAAAAGAAGAACAATAGTGAAATGACAAGAAAGTCCACTCCAGCGTTTTTAATTTAACGAAGTTAATATTTAATTGTTATTATTTGGTATTATCTAATTAATATTTTTCAATACTTTGCACAAACGCGATAATGGTCAATTAAAACACGAACAACAATCGACAATATTTGATTTAATTTCAAAAGAAATACAAAATAATAATCCAAATTCAAAAAGTATAAGCTCTTTTTAGTATATCTCTATAATTATAAAGGCTAAACGAAATAAAATGCAACCTGGACTAATTGGCAACTCAAATTATTTACATATTACAACGAAAAATAAATTAGGTAGAAGTCAGATGTATTTCAATAAATAAAATATCAAAATAAGAGAAAATTAAATGAGGAGTCTTACATATTACATACGAAAAATAAAAATAATGATATCAAAAGTTTTGGTAATTTAGCTTAAACGCCCACGGAGACAACGCTAATTAGCATCGTGCTTCAATCTATAAAACATTGGTCTTATTGTGGCATATCCTCTTTGTGTGCGGCATTGTTTGTAAAAATTAATTTAGAATGGATTTTTTAATGATGCGGTAGAATTATTCTTACCAAAAGAAGAATATATCACAAACAATTGAATTATAAGTTCACAAGGCGGCATTTATATTTGTTTTGGTTTTAAACGGGATATATTTAGACGGTACACAACATTTATTAGATGTCAAATAAACATCCTAATATATAATCATTTCCTTTCATATTTACGCATGTTAAATAACTGGTTATGATAAATTAAATAAAAATAACGTTAACCATTTTCCATTATTTATTTTCCTGTTTAGATCATACATGAATGGATCTGGTAACCACGATTAAATTTAGGCAACCATGAGGAAATGTCACTATCTTTTTAACCCATAATTAAGTGACATGATGCATTAGATTTCATAATACGTAAGTCAGTTCCACGAATTAAAAACGGAAGTATGTACATCGGAAGGTTAGAATATTGAATATACATTTTTAATCATTCGAATATGCGGACTAAAAATAGATATAACTAATTTCAAAATGTAAAACGGAAACTTTTATTAAAGATATTAAAATATGTAGTAAGTTTTGCTTGAAAGTGTTTTTCAAATATATTAATCATCTAAATGAATTAGAAGGTTAAAAATTAACTAATACTTTAGTTGATTACACTAAACTGTGATTTCTGTTTGTCTGATTATCTAAGATTTATTATTGGTATTTAAATATCAAACAACCGCACTAAACACCTCCTTAATTATTATTTATTTCCGTAATAAATGGAGATGATTATCGTTGAAAAATCAGGAATGTGGAAACCATACATTATTTATTATGTTATGTACGTGCTACGTGCAGGTACAGATATTTATTTGTTTTCTTTATTTTCATTTTCCACAAATGTCGAAGTTCACACAAAACCTCTAATTGAATACAATTTTCTTCACTTGTATATCTTTTATTTATTACTTCATCTTGATACTTATAACAATAAATCTTCCACAATTCTTGACAGACAAATCAATTTTTTGTTCTAAATTATTGAGTACTATTGTTGTCGGGCTAATCGAAAATCATTCATACGATATTGTTCATTCTATTTTTGACATCCAGCTTATTTTACGGGTTGCAAACTTCCATAAATCAAATGCGTTTAAGTCACGACCAAAATTAAGTGTCATTGTAGACTCCATTTGAAGAACATTCATGAATTAAACTCTGAAACAACGTATACTTGTAATAAATGTTATATAGTAGGGAATCACTAATTAATTGACCGATAAATTCTGATGTCACCGGTGGAAAACCACATAGTAATAATAATACATTTCCAATATACCAATCACAGCGATATTTCATATCCATTAATAGTTTCGCTATTAGCACGTATATTGCCGCTTATAATGTATGCGTTTACCTGATTGGACACATTTTACACGATTTTAAGGTAATTGTTCAAATAATAGTACGTAATATTCGTTTATTTAATTAAGATTTTGGTATTTGATTATATCGCAGACTTGCAATTATTGCTAAATTAGGAAATTTCGGTTCAAATGAATGAACTTTCCAAACATGAGAATATTATATTTTGAAAGTATTTATTTGTTGTCATTAAATAGTTGTTTTGTTCTAATAAAATACGAAGTTTAATAAATTTTAATTTAAAAACATATTTATAATTAAGTACAATTACATCTAGTTCGTTAGTTCGTTAAGAAATTCCGTCCTATATTGGGCTATTTCTCTAGGCGGTGCCACTATTCAACTTGAAATATTCATAAAAGATATTTCGTTAAATATTTACTGTCATCACGCGAACTGCGTTTGAATTTTTTTTCTCCGCTAATTAGCAAACAATTAATCTAGATCGGGAATATGACCGAACACCATAGCTCTTTGTACATATTGTACGACGATCGACGCCCTAAAAATGTACATCTTTCATTTTATTGTACAGGGGGAACCTTAGAACACGTGCAAGTAATTTTCATCTGGACCTGGTTATAGTTTCACAGTGAGAAACATATTGAATTTTGCATTAAAGTAAGTCATAGCAACGTAACAAAGTTGCAGGTATACTAGTACCTACAATGAATGTGTGTAAACCTGGTGCTGGTGATATCACTTGAAAACCAAGTCAGTAAACAGTGTGCAGAGAGAAAATGAGAAACTGCCAACAATATTGTTTTCCAGATATAATATGTCCAAGTTTACTAGGTCGAACGTATACAACAACAAACTTGTGTCTACGTGTAATAACCAACGCCATACAAATTCATACAAAATGCAACACAATTAAGACAAATGTTTCTTACGCCTGTTAAACACTGTCCAAGATTACATTATATATTTATTTGAAGATTTTAATAACATGCGGCGCTTCAAAAGATGTACTACATAGGAAATTCGCATGGCACATTTTTATCTCAAATTGCTACTCGAGATATGAACGTACAATTGTAAATACGGCATCAATAGAAAGCGTAAATACATGCCAATTTGTTAATAATATCAAGAATAACAAATTGATTTTATTGATATAATAAAAAACAAAAATGTGATTTTAATTTATCTACATTATTTTATTATAGCCCCTGGGTGCACGATTTGGAAAAACTTAGTCAACATACATTTTTTTTTATAGTAAATAACTAAAAAAAACTCCAAAGTTTGGGTCCCTATAAATCCGGACCTGTACAGACGATTAATTTAAAAATGCGACGTAAAATTCACGGGAGTAGGAATTACATGTGTATCAAATTTCATTAAAATCGGTCCGGTATCTTCAGAGGAGATACATCCATAACGTTGGTCTTATAAAACAAGCATTTTTATTACCACCAATTTCTTATACGAATGTATATAAAAAAGTATTATAGTCATGACAGTTTTCGAACTCGTTTGGGCCAAGTTGTGTGATAGCCTCGCTTAACTGAGCCTAGAAACGCATATTTTAAAACGTGATAAAGTGTCGTAAAGCAATAACCATAATGATAACTTATGGTACTCATATTTTTCAATTTGCTGTAAATGTTAAGAGTGTACATTTTATATAGTCCTCCATTGGGTCTCGTAATGTAGAAGATTTACCATGTTGGGTAAATTTGGTAAAAATAGTTTGCCCATTAGAATACGATAACTAAAGATACATATTTATCGCATAAATCTCGGTTAGATTTTCAAGAAGAACCATTATATTACCATTAAGTTCCGTACGTACATATCGTCAAGCTTTTCCCATGACTGGGGTGGCAGACAACCCTTTCAATCGTACAATCATATTCTTAAGAAAGTAAAGACAGCTAATTGTCAAACTTATTTCGTTGTAAATAGTTGGCACTTATAAAATCAAGGTTCCAATTGTTAATGATTTGAACAAAAGTACATAGCAGTAAACAGGAGCTATAATTGGCAGACACAGTGGCATTTGCAGTATATTGCATTTTGGGAAAGTGAATGGTGAAACACAGGTGGTTAACCCATGAATGTGTGTGTGGGTAACACAATGCGAACGTGAGTGAGTGCCCGTTATCATTCGTCAGGTTGCGGTCAAATGAGTTGCATTGGATTACTTGATACTTGACAAATTCTGCATATGTTTAGATTCCAATGGTTTCCCCACAAATTTTCATATAAATGTTCAATACGTGCCGATTGGCTGCGATTTTTTATACTATTTAATTTCCCGATGGATTTGCGTGAATTACTTTTAGAATTATTTTATGAATGAGTCAACTGCAAAGGAAAGTGTTCGTATGAGTCCTCATATACTAGAATACATAGATTGTTTCATAAATATGTAATAATTGAAATCACCAGACAAATAAAACTACCACTACCTCCCTCGACCTTTTCGGTACTTCGTACGGCGAATTAACAACAAAAGTAAAACAATATCCATTCACACTGCTGATGTAATGAAATAATTTAAATATACCACAAAATACCAATACATATTCTTTGATTACTCGTAGATGAAAGTTCGCTGTATTTCTTTGGCCTTTGAGTTCAATTTGAATAAATTTTATAGACATAAAAAATATTCAAATTTTTTGTATATATTCTTATTATATTCATAAATTTATTAGGGCCAATATTCAACACAAACACAGAAATGATTGTGAAAACTGTCAATTGCATTCAGTGGACCTCAAAACGGCTATATCTATTCTTTAATGAACCTTATACCCTCTTTATAAGAAACTAAAATAGTTAAGAAAACAAAATTATATACTTTTAGGCTAGTAAATGTTTATAACTCTTCTTCAGTACCATAAATAATTAGAGAAAGTAATTATGCATATAAACAAAAATGAATATAACAAACAAAGAAATGCAAATGTTAAATTAGTGATTTTTGAATTCGTATAGTAATATATGTTTTTGTTGAAATGGTAATTAAGAATGCATTAGTATGAAAATGAAAGGTTCTAGTGCGCTATGGTTCTGGGTTAATACAACCAGTCAATACGGATTATTATTAGCCGCTATTCAAATGCAAAGAGGTCTATTTAAACCTCAATTCTTGCTTTTTCAAATACCAACCTAACTTTTTGGTACTGTACAACAGTAATTCATGGGGATATGATACGAACCAGAAACCAGGGAAAGGAAAACTGTTTAATATTCAACTATGCATATTGATAGACCATTAATGTTAATGTTTGGAACTTTAATAAACTTAAATAAACATATAATATTTTTTTATGTTTTACGGTATTAATTGTAGAGCGTTTACACACACACACACACACATACATCATTGAGACAGTAGTCAAAATTGATACAAAATTAATATTTCCATAATCTTTTCAATTTGTTTGTGATCACAATACTTTCTTTTATATATTACGTATCAGAAAGTAGAAAGACAGAAAAGTAAACAGAAGGGAGCTTTAGTTTTCAAATAGACGACGTTTCGATAACTCAGTTTGCGAATAGCTTGTTACATGTTTACCAAGTTATATATTTCTTTCTTTGGTCTGAATAAAAACTCAACTAAAGAAATAAGTAGCACACGTTTCTATAAAGTGCATCGACGGATTCATTTTTACCTCTGTATATTTTATTTTTTGACAGCATCTGCGTTTTAGAAATGGTCGATGAAGATGCAGAAAATGTTGGTATATTTGTGCGTTTACAGACATATATATATATATATATATGGAGATAGACGCATGCATGGGTGTATTTTTGAAAAATAAATCACTTTATGCGTCGACTGCCAGCTGTTAAATTCGATACAGTCGTTGAATGCCACAATTCAATATTCTAAAGTTATATAAAAAGGATCTGCTTTTATTTGAATATTGGATATATTTCTCATATCTATTCAAACGTGTTATTATAATGGTTGTTTTTATACAACAAATATCTATTTTTTATATCGATAAAACCAGTGTGAACGTGCGTAAAAATTGTACTAAAAGTTTACAGTTTCCTACACAGAACATTCTATAACTATATACTATATAACTAATAACGCTTTATTAGAATTTTATTAAAAGAAAAATTATAAAGAATTTCAATATCTTTAACTGTTACGTCGTTTTTGAAATCGTAAGAAAATTGTAGGTATCTTAAACTTCCGGTTTAAATTTGTTTCCAAAATTAAAAGTTTTTCATTTTCATACGTTATCTAAAACAATTCAGTAAAGCTCAAAACGTGTCTTTCCATTAAAATTATGAGCTCATTTTCAAAAACAATTATTCAGTTAATTGGTACATTAAAAAAAAAATCTTTTCAAACAAAAATTTCCAGAATCAGCTTCACCAATGTTATTTTCGAATAGTGCACAGGACCGAGTAACGAAAATGTTTCATTTTTCAACAAAATTTACATAAAATTTATGCAAAATTATGATAGGTGTTTTCACATTGTACAGATGTCAAAATATGGAAATACATGAACTAGTGGTGCATATAGAAATTGTAAATTTTGTGAAACAAAAAACTTGAATAATAAAGGATTATTCCATTAACGGATTACTCTAAACAGTTCAAATATATCGGTACTGTAATGAGTTCTTTTTTGTTTCTGCCAAATTAACTAGGCTGTAACTAATTTCATTCCAAACATGTACAATGTACACTTAACATATTGACAATACTAATTGTAAACCTATTGAAAACGGCAATATGCAAAAATAATATCGAGTGCTTGTAACATTCTCAGAAACAAAGTTTCATTTTACGTTTCATTAGTTTCAATCAGAAAGTCATATTTTTCTTTAAAATTGAATTGAACTGTCTCTTTATGTTATTTGGGATTAGTGTAACCGAATAGTACATGGTCGCAGTTGTCATGTGACATCTGCATAGAATATTATGCAGAATATATTATTTAAATTTGCCGGAACGTCTGAACACGGATGTAAGAGAGTGTGAAATTAAATTAATCTAACTTTGCAAATGTATAATATGCACATTTATTGCTAACACATTTTTTTTTTTCGCAGACTTGCATATTGCTACTTAGAATTTATTTACATTTTGCCAAAGGTTTTACATAAGAAGATTTAATATAACTTCTGTTGCGTTTGTTCTTTCAAGTTAGTCCTAATTCCAAGGGTTTTATTAACATTTTTGAATAATCACATCGTAATATACGTAAATGTATTCGTTGCTAACATTCAAATCTCATCCACGTATCCATTTGATCTTAAAAAGATATATGAATATTGGTTATTCAATTATTTATAAGATATACTTTTATATACCTTGTAACGCTTTTAAACGTAATTCATAGAATATTTACATAGCAACTCCGATTTTCTTATATTGTTGCTCGAAATATGAATGAACAAACATTGCAACCAGTGTCTCCAGCTCGCCTTATCGGGAGCAACAATCATATGAATTACAATAATGAAAACGATATAATAAAAAAATATATAATGTATTATTTTTATTATATTTTTTTATAGCCCCTGGGGTCACACTTTGAAAAAACATTATAAATATAAAATATCTTAGGATTAGTAGTAAAAATTCTAATTATTTTAAAATTTGACTAAGGGCAGTATTTAGGAGGGTTTTAAATTTCGGGGACCTATAACTCCGGACCTGTACAGACGATTGTATATAAAATGCAACGGGAACTTCACGGGTGTAAAAGTTATATGTATATCAAATTTCATTAAAATCGAGCAGGTACCTTCAGAGGTGTTGCGATCACAAGTCAGGTCTTACGACTTTATTTTATACATTACGTATAAGTAAGAAAAAATGAAGAAATGACATTTATATAACAACTGTTTTTTACTCTTTTGGACGAAATATAAAATGAAGTGTTTTAATCAAGAAAATGTTCGAAAACTCGAGTTTTATCGGAGCTTTCCTGAATTGATATTGACAATTTTAAAGTTGTTTTATTATGTTACCATATGAATGATACAATGCGGAATTTGTTCTATAACAAATAGAAAATTCATAAAAGATATACCTGCTTGCAAGTGGATAAACGGTTTTTGCAACAAATCGTCGAGCGAATTCATTTATTTGAAGAAATGTTGCGACTCTGCGAGTTCGAAAACAGTATGGCGCAGCCAAAGTAAACAAAACGTGAAAATAAACTGGAACAATGTTCGAATTTTAAAATACACTTTTAAAGCAATCACTGCAAGAAGAGATTTGTGGCATGTCCTCATATTTTTCCGTTTACTTAATTTTAAGAATACGAGTACACTTCCTAATTAGCAAAATACAATGAGGGGTTGTGCTTGAAATCAATTGAAAATAATTTAATTTATCACGATTCTGTAAAGACATTTTACTGAAATAATTTCCAGAAGAAAATTCGTGGTAGCCAGTAAATATTTTCTTTTATGTGGCACATCTGCGATGTTGCAGAGAGATATCATATTGATGTTATTTCCCAATTACATCTCAGGGATCCCACAACTTTATTATATTATATTAAATATACAGGGAGTAGCTAGAAATTTACTGTGTTCATTCGTGCGTCTGCAACATTCTCCGAATTAAATAACTTTAGCACAGAAATTCGTTTCACGTATTCCTGATTCTTAAAATATTCAAAGCGTATGTATTGATATATTGTGTTAGTACATTACACCAAGAGTGTGAACGGATATTTCGATAGGACTCTCATAATATTGTTTTATATTTTAACAATCGTTGATACCGCAATTTTCTTGAAATTATTTAATATATATTGTGCCGTTTTCGAGATAGTAGGAAATTGGCAATTTGATAAAAGATCTTTAGTTTCAGGATTGTATTTGTTATTAAGTACATGGAGTTTATTTAAGATAATGATGCGTCAAGAATAATGTTTATAATTATAGTATTGTGGCCAGACGTACAGACGATATACAAATGTACACACATACTTATACTGCAAAATTAAACCCAGCACGCAGTACTAATGAGAACACATTCCAACTGCCACCCGTCGCGATCCTACTTCAAACGCAGAATTAAATCGAGAAACTTTATAAAACTATTTTCGATTTGCCCACAAACGGTTCTATTGTTATCCTGTAAATCACGTATTAACGGATAGTCAGGCATTGATTTTCTAACAGTTTTAAAAGAATTGCCTGATCATACGAATGCATTTTGTGAAATAATTTTTCATTTTAATAATATTAGAAAAATTCTTGAACAAAACACGGTAAGAAATGCTTTATTTTGTATAACTTTTTCATCTTTTCTAACTGGTTTCATCTTAGTTCGCCGTACGGCAAGCTGAAGGTATTGGTGCCTGAACCTATTCTTGTTTCTTTTATTATATTTATTATCACAGTTTCTTAAAACTATTTTGGAATTTAAAGGGAGACGTAAATAGATTTTGAAATTATATTTTCCGGGAACTTCTCCATTTCAAAACTTTTTAATGTAAAAAATAAATAAATTTGTTAGTGTATCACTAAATATTATGACGAATTGACTTATTAGTAAATCTGCTGACTAAGACTAACAAAAATCTAGAAACAGAAGCCACACAAAAACCGTAGTAGAGAAATCGTGTTATAAAGAACATACCAAATAAATATATCAAAATGAAACAAAATTATACACGGTCAAAAATGATGTCTGTATGGTTAAATTATAGTAGTAATTGTAAAATTACAGAATTAGCAGAAATTTAGAACCATACAATATTTACAATATGGCGTATTATTTATAGCGAAATTTTATTATTGTAGCTGTTAATTGATATAATTAAAAAAATATCTATATAACAATTTACGGCAACAGTAATAAAATGTCGTTGTAAAAGAATATGCCATATTGTAGATATTGTATGGTTCTAGGTTTTTGCTTTACGAGTTTATTATATAAAGCTTAATTAGTCTGAAATCAATAGATTTAAACCAGAAAACGAGATATAAACAAGACGACCTTAAGAATTATTATTTATTTAGTACATAACACCCTAAATTTGTTGCAATTTCACATAAATCACACAATAATAAACAAAAATGTTTTACTATTCACTCCCTTTTGACACACTGTTGTATTAAATAAATTCATCGGCTTTGATATTTTAACTAATTCCGCATTCGATTAATCTTGAGTGTAGAGGTTACATGGAGTGAGCTTTAGATGCCATGAGGCTTATTTAAGTCCAAGTTTGACAGATTGTTGCATATATTTGAATTATACCCGCAAGTCATTCGGTTCGAATGGTTTGTTTCCGTATAAGTAATTGTAGATATATTGGTTTATAGTTAAATGGTTACTGTACAATATTAGGCAAATACAGCCATATAGTTTCTATTTTGGTTATGAACAGATGTGACTTTCGTGGTAACAGTCTGCCGCAGCCGAATTGTAGCGGTTAAACGCTGTTTTAGTTATGTTTAATTATCTTTGCAATGCCTAAATGTACTAGGGTCCAACAGTTATTGATACTATGTCAGCTTGATTAAATATTATCACGTAATCTTTGGGGTAAATGTATTCGTAATGTGACGAGGGTGATATATTATGATTTTCCCACATAATTGAGTGCCAATAATTTGCATGCCATAACTCTCTACTTTCTTATACCTAATATTAAAGAAAATGAAATAAGATATTATTTATACCAATATAAACATTCAGATGTATCAATATATCTATATATATAGACCACTTCTCACCGATGCATCTGTCTAATTGAATAACTTGACGGGTTTCATGTAATGCAACGTAAATATTTATCTAATCCCATAAAAATTAAATGAAACATTTCGAAATTTCAACAATTCAAGAACATTTGGTTATGCGCAGCGCAATGCTGCCAACCAATATTCTGTAAAAGTAATAATAAAGTTTAAAATAATAAAGTTCGGTTATTTTCTGAACATACCTCGTATATTGAAATTTAAAATATTGCGCACATGAGCATTGAGAAAGTTTTATTGAATTGTATTGTTCCATTCTTTTCTGTATGTTTGTCTATCAATTCAATACAATACAATTTCATCTGTTCCTAAATCAGGATTCTAAATTTACTTACTGCTTCTATTTTTATTTGAATTGATTATTCAATGCTCATTAATGACCTTATTAACCCAAATAAAACCATAATTTTTTTTAATAATTTAATATATAAAATTTAACAATTACTCTTTGATTTAGAATCGAACTGCATTTCCTTATTCAACCGGCCCGCTAGTATTTCATATTTAATGGGAAAACAAATTTACTGAGCTTATCTCAGTTATATAAAACTAAAAATTGGGGGTAAAATAATTGCCTACCACTAAAAAGCTCAATTTATATTTTGTTGAAATGCCTGCAGTAAGGTACATATTTGCAGCTGCCGGAAACAAAAAGTCACAAATATGTCATTTATTATAAGACTTAGTTCGTTGAAACACTTCAGCTATATGACAGGTAAATGAAAAATTTTGCATGCAAAAAGTTTTCATTTTCAGTGAAAAATGAAGCAAACGTTACGTAAAAATATAAATCTTAAAATAACTAAAGTTTTTTATGAGATAATTCATGTATTTCAATAAGCATAGCATTGTTAAATGTAGTTTGGTTTTTTATTTAAAATCAAAAAAGGCATCCAGAGAAATCGTAAAAACTTACCTAATTGATCACCTGGATTAAGTTTAATTTTTTTGTATTGAGAGCATAAAAAAATGATCTTGAAATTTTAATGAAAATATTCGTTTGGAGAGTTCTTGAATTCATGCGTGCCAGTCCAATGAACATAAAATATGAGTTTTTGAATTTTAGGTTTGTATATCCCAGGAAAGTAAACATCGTATTATTATAACCGGAAGTGCGTATCTCGAAAATAATACGAGTCTTTAATTATATTTAATAAGTTTTATAAAATTGTTTATTTTTCAGAATGCCTACAATGAAAGTTAATTACTTATTTTTTAATAACCCAGGGCTAAATAAATAATAATCAAAATATTATAAAAATTGTATAATGATGAAAATAATAAAAATTAAAATATAAAATAATGAATTATGAATATTTTTACATATATACAACTAGGTGTTTATATAAATAAGATTAATTTTGAAATTTAAAATATTCTATTCTATATTATTTGTCAATCAAAAATAATATCATTTTATCTCTTCTAAAATCAGAATTATAAATATTGTATTTCAATAGATTATACAATGCACATTAATAACCATAATAATTACGTAGATGTATATATTTAATGTGACTGTAGATATTAAACTATATTTAAACAATTATTTGAAAATATTGGAGTAAGCCGGGCTTGTAGCGAAATGCTTTCGCATCAAATCAGCTGTAGCGAAACGATTACAGTGACACGTCTCATTACAAATATAATAGAGAAAAATACATATTTGTATAAAAATAATGTACGTACATGTATTCTCATTTGCATATGTACGAATGTAATACTTGAAGACTGTAGTATTACCCACGAGATAAAAATACGAACCGAGAGATATATGCATGCATTTCATATGAAATGAATAGCATCATTTTGACAGTATATTTATAATGGAAAATGTAGCCCGTGGAAATGTTTATATTATAGAGAATCAAAAAGTAAAACAAAAGCAAAACAATATGGAGGACTGTCGTCACTGCACTGATGTACGCGGAAAGTATATAAGTCACTTTTTATCATTTTTACTAACATCACTGCGTACATAAATCAACAAACAGGAAATTAAATAACATACTACTAAACATTACCCTTAATATTTGACTCATATTTTAGCTCGCCTAAATTTACATATTTAACGTTTTTAAATTAATTTCTTGTCTAGCCAATCTATAGCTAAATTATGACCGAAAACCAACTTAGTATCTTACACCCTATAAATAACTAGCCCAGGTGGTCTGTACCAACAACCGTTTCGTAAGTAAAAAGTCCAATCTCATACAATATTGGATGAAGCAACCGCTTCAGGCTTCCAATTTTTTTTTTTTAGCAAAACAGGCCTATGTTAAATGTATATAGCGCAAGAGGCCTCCAGCCTTCACTGATATCATTATAGAATAAATTATTATTTAGTTTATTTCTTCTTGGAAAACCTTGACGATGTAAATGACCAACAAATTTATTATTTAAGTGATACATATCTAATCGAGCTTTCGTTGCGTTACGCATGCATGTCAAACGCCAACCTCGCAAAACCCAGATAGGTAAATTTATCGTCGAGACTTTCAAAGATTATTCTTATTATTTTCAAATTCATAATTATAATATTTAGTAATTTTTTTCGAGCTTTGAGTTAACAATATGAAAAAATCTTGTAGATATAAAATATCTTAGAATTATTAGTAGAATTTTTGGGTGTTTTAATTATTTTTATAAGGGCAGTATTAAGGGGGGCTCCAAATTTTGAGGCCCTATAACTCGGGAAGTATACAGGCGATTGAATTTAAACTGCGAGCAGATTCAAATGGGATGCCAAATAATATGTGTACTAAATTTGGTGTGAATCGGTCGGGTACCTTCAGAGTAGTAGAGGACACAAATTTGGTCTTACGAGCGAGCGACGACTAACATCCAAGTATATAAATTATATATATTTTTGGATTCAGGGCGACGAGACAAACACTTTTTGTTAAGAATATTTTATGTTGCAAGAATGCTACAGACACACGATCGAATGCTTTAGCTTCTTTAGTACTACGTACGGCGAGCTAAAAATATCAGTTGCATAATATATATATTTTTAATGTAAAGTTGCGGAGACAAAAAATAGAAACTATAATAAATGGCCTATTTTGGAGGTTGTTATTTTTTAACTTTTTTTTTTAACTGTTTAATCTTGCTCTCTGTCTAGTAATGATAAATATTCATTAATTTCTGACATATTAGGCTTTATATAAATAATTTCGTGAAATGTGCCGTTTAAAATCTTACAATTACTACAATATATCATATATTTTTACAACGCAATATTATTATTGTAGCTATAATATAATATATATAAACTTTCTTTTGGAAACTAACATTTTACAGCTACAATAATAAAATTTCTTTGAAACAAAAGATACCATATTGAAGTTATTATATAGTTCTACACGGCACGTTTCACGAAATTATTTATATAAAGCTCAATAAACCAGAAATTAATAGATATTTACCGTTGCTAGACCGAGAACGAGATAAAAACATGTAGTCCGTACAAATACGGATGGACGGCAACAGCGCCGTAAACTTCAAATAATCAAAAAAGTATACGCACTTCAGTAACTTTGATATGTAGAGAATCGAATGTTTCTCCCTTTGAGCAGATATTTCGTAATCGAATTGGTCTCCTAAGCGGCGCAGGTAAACACTGATTATTCGACAGATACGGACAGGTCGCGTCGCAATGCACAGATGGCGATTTACCCAAAATATGGTTCTGTGCGTAAGCCATTTTTCCACACACACACACACTCACACACAACCCAAAATAAAGGTCACCATCGATCACTAGATTTGCATACACACATATTACTGCACTTAATCACTGTTCAATTAAATCACTATTTCGAAATCCAAAGTTATTCATCTTCAAGATAGTTCATTTCTTTTTACTTTATGTAATGTTTAACTGTAATTAAGTTAACTTGATTTAAAGTCGTAGAGTAGGAAAATTTAATTATTTGAAATGTTCCAGTTCATAATTTGATTTCTATCATCTGAAGTACAGAAATAAATATTGGATTAAAAAACAAAGAATTTTTTAATTTTTTATTCAATTATAAAAAGAACTGGAGTGGTCTTCACTAGACTTCTTTATACTTGCACTATCTTTTTAATATAATATTACTTCATTTTGTTATTAATTCATGCTAAATTTCGGGAAACAATATCGGAATTTGTGTAAGTAGAGAAACGTAAATGTAATTTTTGTTAAAATCTTGGGATCGAAATGACTAATGATGCAATATTTCCTCATATACATTCGTATAAGAAAGTAATTAGCGTAAATACTAAATTTGTACTATTGTTAGAAGTCTAATATATAAAATAATAATTTTATTGCAAATGAACTTTAAAATAAAACTTATTTAATTTGTCGACATTTTTTTTTTTTTTCAGTATTTATAAACTTATATTAGTTGTAGCGGTGTTTACATGGTGATTGCTGTAATTTAACTTTAGTGTAATTTATCATTATTGTGTAAATTCTAAAAGCACTTATAAATCAATTATGTTTGTAAAATCACTAATAATATATAATCATATGAAAATAGGTTATGTTTACTTCAATTATTTACACTTCTTCTTTCTACTTTTTAATAATCAATCAATATATAAAGTATTATAATCATGAAAAATCTTCAAAAAAAACTTCAATTATTTTCAGATTCTACAGATAGTATTATAATCATGAAAAAACTGAACCTCGGGATTTTAACGGAAATACAAATTTTGTTTGTCCCTGAATTCTTTCTAAATATTTTCTTAAAGACGTCTCTCTGTACGTTTGTGTCTGTATGCCTGTGTGCAAAGTCTCTATCGCCAGAATTGTTTAAAATGGCATTTTAAATTTAGGTATGTCGAAATTCGGTAATTCTTAAATAGTTTCATTGTTGAAATATTATTTAATATTCAGAGAATCTACTCATTTTCAATTAAAATTCTGAACATGCATAAAAACACTGCCTAAACATTATTATATATAAATTTAGCCTACCAAAAAAATTATGAATTTATGCTCAATTCATACATAGATTTTCCATGCTGATGTTTAAATTAAGGTGGAAGCAAAAGTTTTTGGAATATTTGAATGTGTAATGTGTAAGCTTAGCTTAGCTAAATTTCTCGCCAAATATATTCAAGTTTTTCTGATTGGGAAAACATTATCTTGGTAGAGAATTGAAAAGTTAAAGAATATATTAATTTTAGTTTGAGATAATATTTCAAATTTATTTTACTTTAACTTGAAGGAAAATTTAAAAGTTTTAGAATTTATTACTTTCAGTTTAAGATATTTAAAAATTACTTACAATTTAACAAAAAGAAAATTAATTTACACTTAGTTGCGATATCCAAATTGTATTCCGCAAATGCCTGTTATGTTTCAGAAGACTAAAAAACCGGTGTCAATTATTAAAATTAATTATTTGTTATATTTTAAATTCGTGCCATAAAAATGCCAATAGAATTCAACGAAATTTCTTCTAAATAAACGGAATACACAGACTTAATATTATTCAACTCCATTTTTATGTTACGTAATTTTGCTCATTTAAAAAACAATGTACTAATATTTAAATATATATATATAAATATAAAAAACTTTTTCAAATCACTTAAAACTTTTAAACAAAACACTTAAATTCAAGAACCTCTACCAGCAGGTACTTTAAAATAATAATGAGTAAAATAAACTTTCCACCAATTGACAGAGAATTTATTTATATACATATATATATATATATATATATATATATATATATATATATATATATATATATATATATAAATAATGGGTTAAATTTATAAGTGATTCTAAATTTTTAGGAATACAAGAGTATTAATTTTTAGATAATATTTATATAATATAATTTCAAGCATTATATTTTATTATCTCAATAGGGCCCAACGTCCTATTTTAAGAAAATCTGATAAACGACCACTGATTGTTCCTAAATTTAGTTGAACTGAATTATTAAGAAATATAAAATAAAAACAATAATTTTGGCGCTGATAAATTATTGTTATACGAAAACCCGTCACATAAAAATGTATTATATTTTAAATTCGATGCTGTATAAGTTATATAAATTAACTATAATCTAATTTAATTTTTCTCAGGGATTTTCGACATTTAAACACAATATAATCTACTAGATTTTTGGATTATAAAAAGATAGTATTTATTATAATTTATATTTAATACTTGTTCTAAAATCGTATCAACTATTGAATATCTGCAGTCATCTTCAGATAACTTACGTTATTTTATAATTAATTATATATTTAAATAATATTCAAATACTAATTCATTATCAACAAGTTTTAAAAATAAAATAGCGTCTAAACTAAACCAAACAATATTTCCGAGTGAAATCTAATAACACTCGATATGATAAATGAAGAAAAATCTACAGAAACAATTAAATGAACCCGAAAATAACTACACAAAAATGTCAAGATAAAAGAATCTCAAATGAATATCTCAATATTTACCACTAGAAAACATATAATAACCCTTAAATCCCCTTATTAAATCTTAAAGGAAAAGTTAAACAATTATTTCAGATACGAAAGCGCAACGTTGCGTAAGTTTTATAATTCACACTTCCGGTAGTGACGTGCGTCCGGTACGGCGTCCGCAGAGATACTCGAGCGTCACGACGGCGATTCAACAGTCGCCGCCACCGCGAGCAGACGGTGCGACGTCGCATCAGATTGTCCCCCTACTCCTACGCTCGTAAACCGACTTGTATGAAAGCTCGCGCACTAGTTCACGCATGCGCAATTGATGAATGCGCACACCTGTTGACACATACGATTCCGAAAGTTTTCTACTACAAACACATCACAGGACATGAATGAATACGCGGGAAATTGATCAGTTTTTGTGAATTGCTTTTGCATTTCGGAGACTTTCAATTTTTAATAACCAAATTTCTTGTTTAATAAAAACTAGTGTTCAGTCGTGTGTCTGTGACATGGTCGGATACAACAAATAATTCAAATCACGTATTCCTAGTTCCAAAAAAAAAGGAAAAATAATAAATAATTTAATAATCAACTCATTTGTGGTATGATTTTGTTATAAGGGAATTTATTTTATAACAGAAATAACTGTAATTGTTTCTTTAGGACATGTTTTATATTTCATATCTCTTTTACGTAAAATTATAGAAAAAAATGATGTATTGTTACTTCCGATTCAAAATACCATAAAATGAATATAAAAAATTCAAAATTATAATATTTAATAATTTTTTTCGGGCTTTGGGTTAACAATATGAAAAAATCTTATAGATTTAAAATATCTTAGAACTATTAGTAAAATGTTTGGGTGTTTTAATTATTTTTCTAATGGCAGTATTAAGGTGGGTTTTAAATTTTGGGGCCCTGTAACTCGGGAAGTATACGGGCGATTGAATTTAAACTGCGAGCGGATTCAAATGGGATGCCAAATAATATGTGTAGCAAATTTGGTTTAAATCGCTTTGGTACCTTCAGAAGGGTAGAGGTCACAAATTTGGTCTTACGAGCGGGCGACGACTAACATCCAAGTATAAGTTATATATATTTTTGAATTCAGGGTGACGAGACAAACACATTTTTTTAAGGAAATTGTAAACAGACAAAATTACTCATATTTCTTGTTAATTAAAGAACAACAAAAGGCTCCAAATTTGCAAATAAAACACAGTACAAATGCGTAATACTTCCGTTCTAAACAATGAAATGTTATAAATTTGTATTTTAAATAATTATTCTCATTTTTAATCTTTTTATGTAAATATTTGGAAACTTGGTAATTTGTTTTGTTATCTGCTAATTTTACATACATATGACGAAAAACACTATAGGTCTTTTGTACTAGCGTACGACGAGCTATAATTAGCTTCGAAAACAAAATAACACTTTTATTTTAGAAGCAACAGCGAGTTAATACACAATCTTAAAAGTTTCTAAAATGATTTTATAATTCTTTGTATAAGGAAATTGGATTATTGCGTATTAGTTTTTTTTTTTTTTTAATAAAATTGATTACGGTATAATGCCCAATGATCTGATAATTTTATGGGTAAAATACGATGATATATTGCAAGAGATTATGCGGTAAATGTAACTGCCAAGGTTGGCAACACAGTCACTGTCAATTTTGAAGGATTAGTTTAGTTCATTTACGATGTGGTGATGTTCACGTATCAATGGATTTCAATTTCAATTGATACATTGTGATGTACCACCACATAGCAAAAGAACTATAAATAACGAGCTTATATGAACATATATTGCCGATAGTATAAGCTAAAATAATAAAAACATGAGCATATATTGCCTGTAGCATGTTTTCATATTGGTATAATAAAGATAACTTTATTTCATTCATATGTGATAAAAAGAGATATTATTCTGAACTATCGCAACTAACGATGCCTTTAAAAATATTATGAAATCAGTTATAAATTATGCATAAATGTAAACACAAAATGTAACAGCTCATTTTTAATAATATTGAGGCATGACAGAATGCAGTGTTTACAAATAATAATATTTACAATTTGATAAAGCTATATGTATATTATACAACAAAATCGCTAAAACATGATTCAGACAAGCATTTTTGGTGGAGGCGCTTGGAATAATATTCCATGAAATGTTCCCAGTTCTTGAACTGAGAACATTTCATGGAATATGATTAATATTATTTCGGTCATCTACACAAAAATAAATATAATTATACATTGGGTCGGTCTGTGAACGATAATGGGAAATACCACTGAACTAAACAATATGTTTTGTATATATATATATCGAGTGAAGGCCACTCCAGATTATTAACTGTGCAGTTTATTATCAATAAAGATGCCCTGCTCATATTATGTATGTATTATTAAAGACAGCATAAGCACGCAGGTATTAAGAAATGCCGAAGTAATGGAAGCTATAGAACCACTAAATCAGTTTAGCTCGGTAAATGATTACTTTAATTAAGAGGCGTAACTAATTTCCTGTACTAGCTGCTACACCTACATTTATGTTAACGTCTGTACGTAACGTTATTAATGCGTTGAAGTATACAGTAAATGAACACCGAGATGAACACTGATCACGAAATATGTGTACAATCGTTATACAAACGATACACTATCGTCAATCTAATCTTTTTTGCCGCTTTTTTCATTTTGTCTGCGCAGATTTAAAACCATTTATTACTTTTCCAGGCAAACGTGATCCTAACAGCAAACATTTCTAGTCGTTCTTTCATAAGATGGCCACTTTTGTTTACTATTAGAATTTTCGTGGAAAGGTTAAACTATTCATAGTTTACTAAACCATAAGCATATATACATAATATTACGTATATTCCATAAAACGGGTGGCACAAAACCCTATTTAGGCATTCATAACCTATATCCATTTCTTTTATTTTAATACCTGGGTTTTTAAACCCTTTAACTCTTACCGTTTTTGAGATATTAAAAAAGTAGCAAGACCATTACTTCTGGTTAAGATATTTGTTTCAAAAATAAAAGGTTATACAACCAACTGGAATTATTACTTAATTAAAATAAAGTAATATGGCACATGCAGAAGGATGCGTTACTTCCAATTCGTTGACACTTTGCGAATAAAGCGAAAATGTCCATTTACATATGCAGTTATTTCAAATATGAAATTTTTATCTATGTGTGAATATCAAATTTGTATTTTTATGCCGCTGTCCAGTAAATTTCCATTTTCATATCTATCGAGCACATTGGCCACTGTGGTCAAAGGAAAATTGTTTTTAGAATAGCCGATGGAACGTAGGTATAGCTACATCAAAATTCTATTGATCCCACGGAACGATTGGACAAATGTTTACGTTTGAAATAAAATGCTTGTCGGAAAAGGCAACGAAGTAAATAAGGCCAACATATTTTCTTTGTACTTTTTCAGAAAGCCGACTAATTTTTTGTTTATTTTAGGTGCACTACTAACGAGAACAATTTAAAAAAATACTCACGTCGCTGTCGTCTTGAAAATTGCACCTTCATCTAAAATCTGTAAGCAAAAAAATTAATTGCATTAATTTAAAAATATTATTTCACTCAGGATAAACTGGGTTCTAATTTTTTTATAACAAGTTCTTTTAGAACAGCCATTATAAAATATATTAAGAATAACCAATGGTGCATGCGCCAATATACCCAGCTTGATGTACGATCAGATTATATACAATCATGTCAGATTTTAAGTAAAATAAATATTGTTAAATTATTTTTCGAACAAAACATATTATAACCACGAATTCGATAACTAAAAGAGATAAGTAAAACAGAAAAATAGTTAATATAAACACCCAGATGTATGTATTTGTATTAATGTATGTGTAGAACGTGTTACAAATCGCAACTTACTTGTAGACACACCACCGTTGGGCGCCGGATCCATCAGCCAGGCCAACGTTGGGCCCCCGAACACACCGTCATTCCATCCAGAAATAATAATTCACAACACTTTTGTCACTCACTAAATCACTCTCAATACACGACCTATTTCACTGGTAGATAGACTGTAAATGGTTATACGTTCTGAAATACAGAATTAAAGAAGACTGATGTTCATATAATATCCTATTTAATAAACGGATATAGTTATAACACACATAGTAACAAACGCTTACCTAATTTACAGTGGCGGTACTAGTTGTACATAATAAATACTATTGCTACGTTCTTCGTCAAATAATCAAAATAATAATATTAAATGTCATAATAAATATATTGTGTGCAATAATAGACACATTAAGTTTCTTTATAATCACACAGATAACTTCGCAACTATTATTTGATTTTTTAATAAACGCCAAAATGCCTACAGTTTGTTGCATATTGAGTTGTGTAAATAAGATGTAAAGGATGTATTTTAACAAATATACAGTTTTCTTTCAATGCTAGTTGCTAAAACTGATGGTTATGTTCCAATAAATGTATTTAATCCATCCAGCTTATAGCATAGTTCATTGATTATCCACATATTCAAGAAGCTTAGCTTCATCTGGATGAATTCACATCTCTGAAATGTAGTCAAGAGCCAACTAACCTAGTTCTATCAAAGACATGTATTTCGTTTACAAAGAAATTTTATTTACTAGATAGCGGAAAAAAAAAGTAAAGAGATCCTTCTTAAACGGTTTCTATGTATGTATGTATGTGTATGAATTATGCACTGAAAAGAGTTCTCTAGGTACACCCATATGTGGCGGAACGAAGTACCGTCGAAATATATTTACAAATATACAGTCCATCATCAAAGGCAAATAGGCAAACTTGTACTGTAAATCGAAGAAGTTCAATTCAAGAAATACATTTAAAACGAATCAGGTAAAGTAAAGTATACACATGGGATCAATGTTTTACAAGTCTTTTTAATGGCAGAACGCCAGACACTAATGCCATTAGCTCACCGTATAATCAATTTTTAGGGTTTTTTTTTTGCACTAAAAGTCTACCCCGAAATTTTAATGGATGTATCCGTTTTAAGGGTCGAACGTAAAATTGTGAAACTTTAAACTTAAACTTGTATATAGTATAGATGAGCACCTCCTATTTTTGAAAAGAATATTCAAACCGGAAGTGCCATGTATACTCTATGCATTTTTTGTTCTATCTTCAATATCTCTAAAACGGCTTCACTTATAACAAAAATAGTTAGGATCATAATGAATGATAATAATATTTTGCACAACTTTTGTTTGAAACATTTCTTCAAAAAATGTACCAGTTGCGAGAAATCCGCTATGGAAAATCTTAAATATCTAATTTATGTTGCCATGGATTTGCATATATAGTTCGATCAGTCATATGATCTGTGTCTGTCAATATTTTGACAGATAAATAATGTATGTCATATTGCACTGTTTAACACAAATAGATCGACTGAGAAGGTGAATTTTAAAGTATCTATGTTTCATATTGAATAAACAATATTTAATAACTTAATAAAATAATAAGGTAATTGGTACAATTTCAGGATATTACTGTGGAGTATTGGTTATTAGACAGTTTATTTAGAATATATATTTTTAATGAAAACTACGTAAAAGAAAGTTCTGTGTTGGCTTTAACCGATTTTATTTTGAATATTCAAACAATTTGTAAGGGTTGTAAAAGGGTTTTAAAAAAAGTTTTTATGGTCCTATAACTCCGACAGTATAGGGCACAAACTAAACAATAACGAGAATGTTACAGACATACGGCCGAACTATATCATACGACGATCTAAAAATGGTACACCTTTAAGAATCTCCAAATCACAAATTTTAATATATTCTTTAGCCATAGTTTATATATATATATATATATATATATATATATATATATATATATATATATATATATATATATATAACAGGGGTACCTGTGCGGACCTGTTAAACATTTGTTATTGTCAAATGCCCCTAAAAATGTTCTTTCTTTTACTGTTGCGAAATCCTCTGAATTTTTAATTTAAAATCCCTTGTATTATGAATTGAACTATTTTAATTCCATTAAAAATGAAGTATGTTAGGTATGCAGTCGCTAGGTGACAGTGTGGACGTTGTACACGTTGTGGTTAATATTTCAAAGACCTGTCGGCCTCACACGTTTATTTTTGTCATTATTGGGTTTTCATAATTACAAATTGACGTTTATTATATATTTATAATCCTAATTCCAACTAAATAATTATCAAAATTGCATAGGTTATATAAATACAGTTGCCTGTGAAAATTAAACAATAATGTATATTACCCAGGGGCAGTATTTGAAATACATTTTTGTGAAACAAGTTTTTGTATTTGAACATAATTATAAATAATATTACAACTCCCATTTATGTTTTCATTTTGTATTTTAAATAAAAGTACTTGCGTTTGCTATTCAATTTAAAACAAGCATTTAAATTAATTGCAAGCTACTTATTTCATACTGTAAAAAAACATATTCAGCAAATAACGTATAACTATATATCTACCGGTAATAATACCACCCGAGAATTAATCGTACGAACAAGTGGAAGCCCCGCTGCTGCTCTGACTGCAAATACAGTCTGCTATTTGCTCTTACGTTTCCTTTTCAAACGTCATTTAAATTGTAAATAGTGGTGAATTGTCCGGTGTGCTTTGCTTATGCGATGTGCCCGCAGAACAATACTCCGGTGTTGCGGGAACACCACAGACCACAATCGCCTCAGTTCCTTCCGACTGTACCGTACCAAATCGAACAGAACTGTATTCAAGATATTTCAATATCAATGACACGATTACTGTATTATTGCCTCAATTAAACTCAGATATTTAATTCTATATATGACGCGATCGTTTTACCAAATATCCCAGTTAAACACCAATTAAAATTTCAAGTCAATTAGATGACTCTTTATTTTATGTTTGTGCTTATGAAACTATGAATCAAAATACTTTGTGTTCGTAAATATGATTTTGTCATTAGAAATCAGTTTTATTTCATTGATTCTAACCAAACGGCGAGCAGAACGCATAGGTGCGTTGTACCTAAACTTGTTTTAATTCCAATAATACAAAGTTTATTGTTATTTAGTTATTGAAATATCCACAGGAATCCACAAAATACAACTCTGATCAATACGGTCAGTAATTGAAAACACCACGTCACTGTTACGTATCTGCGGTCCACGTGAGCCAGCCAATTTGCACCCAGTCACACTCCCAGTGACACAGACGTACATGTATGTACACACAGAGTGAACATCCGTTGCCACTGCCGTTGTGTGATATAAACCGTTTGTTTGTGTGATTTATTGAAGTCTATAATTACATATCCCTACTCACTCTGCACCCTACCCGCACTAACAAACAATCCTGCTCGACGCCCTTCAGCTTCGACGCAACTTTACAAATGTCTGAGATACCGATGCCGATGGATTTCTTGTAATTAACTAAATCTGCCATTCGATTTCGCTTGTCTATTTGTGTTTGTTATAAATATGTCGAAGCAATGCACACATACGTGTATATACATTTTATTCGGTTCGGGAAAAATACATTAATAATTAAATTAATTATTTATGTAGGTTGCGGTGACCTTCATTTTATTACGATCAATTTTTCGTCAATAACCTTCATTATAGTTAAAATGAAAACTTATATTTATGTATAAAAGATATTCAGATCTGATTATATCTTGATCTCTGTCTACCAATGGTACATATCCATTAATTTCTGATATATATTCGACTTTGTATAAACAAGCACCTATGCGTTCAGCTCGCCATTTGGATAGAATCAGCGAAAAACAAGTAGCGAGACTAAAGGATTGTTCACAGCGAATCATTTAGTAATTAGGCTTAGAAAATTACAAATAATAATCTAGTTTGTATTATGACAAGCAATGTTAACATTCCAAGCAACACAATTTATGATAAATTTTGTTGCTGTGAACGTTAACCTTGTATGCCATACAACAAACTGGAATGATTACTTATAATTTCTAAGCTTAATTACGAATTCTTTAGCTGTGAACAATTCTTAACAATAACGATTGTATTGCCATCTATTACTGGCTAGACTAACCTAGCCAGCAATAGATGGCATTACACTTATTATTTTTAACATTCTTAATGGTTTCTTCGCTAAAAATTTGTATATATGAAAAAATTATATGAATATAAAGAGTCTTACAATTTTTTGTAGTTTATTTGATATAATTAAAAATTCAAAAGTATAATTTCCTTACACTTACAATTCGACTTGTTATATTGTATATACAAATTACTTTAGTATCCCCAATAAATACTATTTCTGATATAAGAATCACTTACTTCGTGCTACAAATATCGCCTAAATACCTTTTATTTGCTAATTCCCGTTAGTATTGAAAATAAATTTATATTCTGCAACATTAATAGACTACTAGATAGCTGTTGAGAAATAAAATGTTAATTTAAATAATAACATGAAAATAAAAATTCTCAGCCAGATAAAAATAACAGCAAGCTTGACCAGTATCACAAAAATGTATCTTGAAAATCGTCTAAGCTTTTGTATCGAAAAAATATGAAATAATAAAGTAGACAATATGAAACACTGATAGGATAGCAGTATTTTGGCTGAGGCTAGACATCTTATATTGTCTGTATGTATGTGTGTGTGTACGCTCATCTTATCTATGCTGTGAGTATAAAGCTGGGTGCTTTAGTGCGTCTGGTCCAGGGGCGGACTAGCTAAATGGAGAATGTGGAATGTCCACATGGGCCTTATTGGCTTTAGGTCACTTTATAATTTTGAGTTAATAGGCTTAGAGCGCTTCCAGGGGATAAAACCGCCTGCGGCTCAACTCGCACTGTAATTTATAAATCATTTTGTTTCCAAAATGTATTTACTTTATATACTCGTTTTTTTTTTATAGACACCAACATATTTGGAATCTTTAATTAAAGGGTAAAAAGTGCCTCCTATAGTCCAATTTCGTATTGATAGTTTGTTCTCAGTCCGCCCCTGGTTTGGACTCGAGCTGCGTAGAAACATCGATCAACTTCACAACTCAATTCATATAGATAAAATCAAGTATAGGTGTAGACCCCAACGCTTGCAGCTCACCAAATATATTTACGTAAAAATATTAAGCAGAAAATATATATTTTTAATCCGTGAATGCTACAGACACATGACCGAATTCTTTAGCTTCTTCAGTACTTATTATATAAGTACCAATTTTTTTAAATAAAGAAGATGTGGACACATCTGATTGGCAGATATCAAACAATTCGAGACATCACAATGAAAATATTTGTATAATTCATTAAGTGGTATTCTGTCCCCCACTCTCCCCTAGATATGGCGCGCTATTTACACAGTATTCTGGCCTTACAATTCAACGGACAAAAGCACAAGCAACCACCATAAATTAAATATTCAATTTCGTAATTTTAATCAAAAACCTAAATTCAAATTCAACATCAATATTTATCATTGCGAATTAAAACAAACACGTGTTCCTCTTTTGAAATTCAATTCAATGATAATTTATAAAATACATCTACAGTGGCTTGCGCTGGAATTTCTTATACATATAAAGTATAGATAATTTGTAGAATATTTATAATATTTTATTACAGAGTTCGGATATTCCAACCGAACTCTCATAATATTGGTATATTTTAGTTTTAAATATTGATATTCATTGATACTGCAATTTTAATGTAACTAGTAGTAAATATGGAGTAACCATGGATACAACATATAAATTTACTACTTTCAAAAGAGATGTTCTAGTAAATCATATTTATATATTCTATCGTATTAGCAACAAAAGCCATTGAAAAATAATAGAAAATAAATAATATATGCAACTAGCATAACATGCATGTGTTTATGTCAATATACGTGAAAATTGTAGGAGCCGTTATGGTTAGAATTTAAGGACCCGCAAAACGTATGAGAAAGAAAAATAGTCTATATAAATTCTATAAAGTTCAGAACATGTATTCCCGTTAAAATCGAGTTCGAAATTGTTCATAATAACAATACTTTCTTTTATACTTCGTCCAAGAAAGTAATAAATAATTAAATTAAGGTAATAATTAAATTAAGTATGCACATTGTTTAGACTAGAACAGTGGCACAGGAGACCGTGTCGGCAAGGAGGACGACAGAAGCAATTCTCTAGAGTGAAATTGGCGTAAAATGGTAACTGACTGACAATTCGATCAACGGCTCCGATGTTAGCTGGCTGCACACAATGCGAATTGTGGACTAATTAGATCGAGATACTTGTCGAATGTTTACATAGCGATGGTTTATTTAATTCCCAAGGTGGTTTCACTAAACAAATGGCTAAGTTTGTCTTATTCTATGTTTTCCTCCGACAACTACTGAAAACTTTTCCGCTTCCACTGTTTCCAGAAGACTCACTTGTTCATTCGCAATGTACTTTAAGTTTCACGAAAAATAAACAGTAAGAATGTGATATACTAGTATGTGATGTTTGGATAGCATGTAGGAATGTAAATATACCTACCTGTGTTGATTACGAAATAATAAGATTTTCAAAATGCTGACGCCGTTTATTTAATAGCCAACTAACTTACACAAGTATTCCCCTTTGCGAGAACATTAATGATATTGTTCTGTAAAGAGATTCTCTGTACTACAATCAATTAGTTTCTAAAAATAACTTCTACAATTTTCACTTATGTTGACATAAATACATGCATGTTAAGCTAGTTGCATATATTATTCATTTTACCGAATACGGAAAATGTATTTGATATATTATCTAAGTTATAATTCGTTTTTAAATATAATAAAATATTCCTTGGTTTTGACACATATGAAATATTATGTATACGCAAATTTCTTTGTATTTTTTTTGAATAAATAAAAATAATAGAAACCAAGAATTGAATCGATTTTTAATTCATAATTTTACGTTTACCTTAAATTATTTACTTAAATTAAAGCAATAGAACCATTTATAAAATAGTTTTTAAATAATAATGTTTAGGGGTGCCCTACAAATAAATAACTAATGGTACGATAAGATTGTAAAACTGTTCTCGTCTAAAAAATAATTAGTGGTTTTCAAAATGCTTTAATTTTGTTTTAACTTAATAAAAACTATTCACATTAAACAAGAAAATCACTTACTTATTCGTAATCTAATTTTTTTTTGCCCTTAACCTATGGTATAATAAATTAATAAATCATATTTTTTTATAATATTTATGATTTTGGCATTGACGGACACGAACGATAAAACAATATATAGATATGTGTTTATGTGACACTATTTCTAAATTAGCTCAGTGTGATACTTGGCAAAGATCAATGATAATTTTGTGCGAAATAAAAAAATTAATTATGTTAATGTGCGTTCGTACTTTATCGTACTGTCTTTATAATTCCTTAATTCATGCCAAGGTTCAAACGAAGATTATTTGGCGAAATAGAAAATAGTCATAAAAAGACAAGCAAAAACTAACGCAATTATTCAAGGTTAACTTTTTGAATAATCGTAGATTGACGTAAATAGTATTAATGATATATTATAATTTTTTTTGCTAAATATATCTTTATATATAATTAATTACACTAATTAAGATATATGTTTTTGACATCTTTTGGTAAGTTAAACCGGGATTAATTGGCGCACATTTACATGAATTTTTACAGTGATGTAAAATGAGTTTTATTACCGTTTACAGATATTAGTAAAATTCCAATCAGTTAAAATGGTATTTTACATTAAAGAACTAATTAGAATTGTTTGTTTGAACTTTTATCCTAAGAAAATTGTTGCTTTTGTTCCGTTGTTTAAACTTCATAGAAATTATAATTAAATTAAAATCAATTATCCAATCGACTAAACCAATGCTTTAGAGGAAATAACAAAAATGAAGGTATATATAATTGTAGAAATTACATATGTTTTTGATATTTTACGACAGACACGAAATTCAGGCTGCATTCATAAAAAAGGACATCTGACAAAATCTGTGTGACATTCAATTTTCCGCGAACAAAGCATCACGAAATAAACAAACAAAACATCAGAACAAGTAAAATTAACACACAAACTTTTGTGGTGGGCTGCATGTCAATTACTATAAGGACAATAAAATAAAAGCTGGAGTGGCCTTCACTCAACTTCCTTACACGAAGTATTCATTATATATAAGTATTTTGTGTATTTAATTAATTCTACCGTTGCCATGAAACAACATTAAGTCGATATTTCAGATCTTTTAGATTTGTGGCTTGAATAAAAATTACAAGCAAAAATTGTTAGAAATTTTAATAATTTCAACTTTTAAGATAACCAGTTATTCCCTAACGCTTGCCATTAAAATAGTAGCAAGAGTGAACCATTACTTCCGCTAAAAAATATAATTTAAAAAATTGGAGGTATATTTTTGGGCCATTTACAAGTTCTAAAGTCATAAATTTTATAATTATAAGTCAACAGTTTTGGCTCTAGAGCGTTCAAACACACACACTTCCATACATACACACACACACACACACACACACACACACAGACCGCATTCCGACACGGTCTAAACGTGTATTTTCATATTCATTGTGTTAGAAATTGTTCATATTTTAGTATAAGAAAATGAAAAGTGAATCTGATATGAATATAATTTTGTTTAGTGAATATAATAGAGGCGACTTGAACGTGTTGCTGTAGATTCGTATTTGCGCTCGTATACGCAAATCGACATCTGTGTCCCAGTGTTCCCCATGTAACGCCATCATCATTTGTTATGCTAATTTAATTAACAGCACATAAAGAACATGCCAGGTACCTATGCAGAATATTAGAGACCTAGCCAGCAATATATATATATATATTATTATCAACAACATAAACTACTGACTAACTATGTTTAAACAGTTGCTATAAAATAAATTAGCTTCATTTAAATAGCGAAATTGTTGTAATAATATTTATGAGTACAAAGAATAATTTTACTTTCTTGGACGAAGTCTAGAAGTAAGAATTATAACATTAAAAATTTCTAACTAGATATATTAACGGAAATACACGTTTTATTCAGCCCTGAATCGAATATCGAATATAATCTAAAATTAAATGTAAGACTTTTTATATCTAAAACATTTTTTCAAATTGTTAACCAAAAGGCCATAATAATTAAAAACCACTGCTCGCATAGCATATTTTACCTAAGGGCGAACTCTGCGCGTTGGTGCGTTCTACGCGTACCAAATCTTGTGTTTTTCTTTCTTTAGATTAAATAGCAACAAAGCAATTTTTTTTAATTAATTCTTTACATCGATACAAACACAATCAACAAACTGTCCGACAAAAAAGTTGAGACGTGGTCCGTGTTTTTACCTACAAACTGTCTAACATTAACTGAATATTTGGTGTACTAATTTTACACTTTGGATCATGAAAACGACTTTGCCTGGCTGCCTGGCATGTGTCGGATTATAATGTAACAAACCACATTGCTTAAAAAAATCAAGTTTCATATATACTTAACTTTAAATGTACAATTAAAGTAAAATACAATGCCAAATGGCGAAATTTACCTACAGGGTAGATAGGTTGGTTTATTCCACCATTTTATTAATATTATGTGTAAACATAATAAACCGAATTTGATAAACAAAGGCCATTATGAAAAGATAATATTAGAAAGATTATAATTCGCAAACGTTTATTCTGTTCAGTTCGCACCTACCTACGTACACCTCTAGTCACTATACCGCAGACGATTTATCTTCTAGATAAAAGTTTTCGGAACTCGCCAGCTTCCCGCCCTACGTCCTACGATGCCTGCAACTGCTATCAACCGCGTACGCAGTGTTAAACCCTTAAAATTTATAGTTTCACCGGGATCATTGCGTGCTGTTATTCGTTCACACATTGGCATATCCTTATCGATGATTATTATACATTGCTATCACACACGTAAAAATAAAACACCTTTCATTTCCATAAACAAACATAGTAAAATTACAAATTCTTCTTCTTCCAGGAAAATACTAACCTTCTCTCAAATAATTATATTACCAGACAAATGTACGCTAAGTCCCAAATTTTATAAACTTCATTACCATTGTATTATATTCAGGATGTTCACTCCGGAAGTGTCCGAAATATATTAATGATAAAATACAAACAGTCAAAACTCGAAAATGCGGCCAAAAAAGATATAAAAGATTCGAGTTACAAAGAAATAATTTTATATATAATGATATACAGAATTCATGAATATCACCCGTAAAAATGGGGCATAATGAAAAATGCGTGTAATAAATTCATGTGACTTTATTATTATTTATTTATTCTTGGAACCCGATTTGAAAGGTTTAAATCTATATACAGTTATACAAGATGAATTTATACCGAAATAGAACATTATTATAATTACATATAAGACGAGAAAGTCTAGTGAAGGCCACTCTATATTTCCTTTCGTAATAATACACTTTGTCAGTTATATAAACTTGAGTTTTTACCACAAAAGATTAATTGTTTGAACATTTAAAAAAATCTTTTATATGCAAAACAACAAAGTACAATTTCTCTATAGTTGTTCTTACCATTGTAAACCTAATGACTCAAAAAAGGTACCAGAGACGCAGATCAAAAGAATTTAAAAATGAAATGACACGTGTAAGAAGATGGTGGGCGGAAAAGAATCGTTGACTAAGTCCTTCTGTACTACTGAAGTCACCTGTAGACAGACACGCACCTCTTAAACCGGAAGTATACTTCACTTTTGGTTCGTCAACCACAATGTGATATATATATATATATATATATATATATATATATATATATATATATATATATAAATTAATATATTCAACTTTTACTAGATTCACTTTTACTCTGACTCATGTCGTTTTGAAATATGTAAAACATGGCACGATTAAACAAGCATTTCCGGTTGCAATATCCAGACACCTTGCGTAAATATTAACTAAATGAATTCAAGGACCATCAAAACGGATATTACCATTAGAATTTCGAGGTAAATAATTATTTTTTATGATCACAATCCATTCTTTTATCCATAACGTATACGAAAATGAAAATATAGCGAAAAATACATCCATTTGTCACAATTCACCATGTAAAAGGATAACTATGTACGTGTCTATCGGAAACTGTTGACATATAGATATCATAATAAATAAAAATTTGATTTAACGTCAAGGACGAATATCTTTATTAGCTTGTCGAACATATTGCGCAATATAGGAATCAATATGTTTTTCGGAGTAATCACGTGAATTTCGTAGAGCCAGAATATTTTTGTGCTTCATTTATAGGTTTATATTTGTTGATTCTATACTACATTAATTTCTTTTCGAACTTTTTAACTTTCTAGTTCCTACGCCCATGAGAAAACTTCCTTTTAGACAAGAAAAGCTTTTAACGCCTTCATAAACGATATAAATCAATAGAAATCGGCCAAGGGTCACTTGGATGCTTTTAGAACACACAGACAAAGACAATCGCAAATTCCATACTTCAATATATCATTAGGATTCAACATAGGTACATTAAATGCATATAAAAAAGATAAGAAAGTCATTATACTGATCATTCTTTGCTCTAACCAAGCGAACCTTTAACGAAAAAATGGTTCGTAGATACGTTCCAGAGATTCAAATTGATTACAACAAAAACATTTCGTTATGGAAAAAACTACAGAAGTTCCAGTTTAAGTTTTTATTGGATTGTAATCAAGTTAAATTATATATTTGAGTTTACTATTGTCTATAATGAAATTTCAGTAAAATTGTAAATGTACATTTGCTTATGAATGCCACAAAGGGATTTTCTTTTCTTTCAATTGATAACTTCATGATTCTTGTCTAAAATAATAATAATTCGCACGGGACTATTTTCGAAATGTAATTTTTTCTATTACGCGATTTCATAATTTTAAAAGATTTTAATATAAATTATTTATAAGAATATATAATTTGAGATTTTGAAAATGTATTGTTAAAATATTTTAGCTAATTAAACAGCATTTTAAATTGCTTATATAATATGTACTGAATCACTTTTGATTCACACAGTCACATACAAAAATATAATACGTATTTTTTTAATTATTTCACATACGGATGTTGACTTCCTATCACGTGCATCTTCCCATAAATTAATGTCCTATCTAAAAACAGCGGCGCTGCAGTCCATTCTATCCGTAAATTAAATTAAACTAAAAAGCTTTGTGCCGTCTTTTCGTGATAGTGGTATGAATTTTAATTCAATGTTCACCTGATATCAACAGAAAAATAGCGCACTCTTTTTAGTATTTATTTGCGGAGTGCTATGGATGTGTCGGAAATTTTTGAAAAATTTGGTATTTCTGAGCCGACTGTCTACACACGCGAGTGTGGGTGTCCGTATCGGTTTAAACCCACAGAAAATCGATCAAGAAAACCTAGTAAGTTGATTTCTATTTTCAATACGATACTCGATTTTCATGGTGGAAGTTGTGGTCCGATTCCTGCCTATACTAGTTTGCAATTTATACAAGAAGAGCGTTCTACACATATATTTAAGTGTTTATATATATAATTCCAAACATTTAGCAAATGTATGTGCCCTCCTAAGGTCTACAATCACCTCGTTAATAACAATATTGCCAATATGAAGCTTATGAGTCACGCGTAAGAGCCTTTCAGAATGCATTGCACTTAGGTTCCCTATGGCGATTGACATATAATGTTTTTACCGTAATCATAGATCGCTCTTAGCAACAAGAGAGCACAAATGTGAAATTATATTTTATTCGTTCATACATATATGTATGTAATACGCAAGTTATAATGATTTCAACAGTACTGAAATGGTGTAGTTCCGATAGAAAACGAATTAAAAAGTTTACTCCCTTAGGCATAATTATTCCATACATGCAATTGCTTAAATTACATATTCGCAGTTATCTGAGCAAACTTTTGTTTCGATACATATCTTCTGGGAGCAATTAGTGACACAATACAATAACTATTATTGCAAATAAATTAATAGTTCACTAGAAATACATTTACTTCCTTTAAATGTTCACTCTCACATTTGTGACGTATTTCCGGATATATGACAGCGTTGCGCAGTCGTCGTAAATACGTATTTGAATGGCGGAATTATATTTACTTTAATAATCAAATATTATTTTTTCTGATGATTCTTGCATAATTCGTTATATGTATGTTTTTATTTTTAAATTGTATTTTTTTTCCGTGGAAAGACCCCATTGTGGAAGTAGAAATAATGATACAGGGACAGATAGTAATGTAAATGTTAGTCACTACATAAATGAGGTCAATATAATCGTTTAGGGATTTATTAGATCATTTGATCAAAGATTGACTTGACGGGTACAAAGAATACGGTTAAGATAGATGATGTACACACAGTTTGGATGATCATTTTACAACAAATGTTGCATCAGAAAATTATATATTTTAAATCTTTCAAAAAATGTTAAAAACATCAACAACAGATGTGTATTTTAAATTGTTATTCATAAGCCGACAGTTAGATTTGTCAAAATGTATTCATATCTAAAACATATGATATAATTATATGTATGTTTGACTTTTAACACATTTTTTACTGTTACTATTCGATATCAATTCAAATTAAATTCATTTTATTCAAATATATTTTTCTTTGAACGAGAATTTTACAAATTTCAACAATAGAAAATTATGTATCCATACATTAGCGATTATAATAGTATATTAGCTTAAGCAACTTAACCTCTATTGTTTGGAATAACTCTATTCAAATACATTTATCTATTTTTAACTATATTGGTACAAGATAGAATCTCTTTAATGGTTATTTACCCAAGACCTCAAATATAATTATCATTATCTGATCTCTGAACACACGATACTTGAGTAGGAAAATATATATTATTGTTACATTTGTTTGTATTGAATGCTTTAGTGAAATCAGTTTTTCCCAAATCCGGGTCGCCGCTGACCTAAAGTTCAATCATTTTAAAATAACTTAATCATGCAATTTTTTAATGCAATATACTTTAATACCAGATTTGATACGCGTAAAACGCACCAATGCGTAGAGCTCGCCTGTAGGTATAAGATATGCGAGCCGTGGTTTTTAATTATATGGCCTTCTGGTTAACAATTTGAAAAAACATTATAGATATAGAAAGTCTTGCAATTTTTGTAGATTATATTGTTAAAATAGAATTTAAAATCAAAATTATAATATTTAATATTTTTTTTTTCGGGCTTTGGGTTAACAATATGAAAAAATCTTGTAGATATAAAATATCTTAGAAATAATAGTAAAATTTTAGAGTGTTTAAATTATTTTTATAAGGGCAGTATTAAGGAGGGCTCTAAATTTTGGGGCCCTATAACTCGGGAAGTATCCGGGCGATTAGATTTAAACTGCGAGCGGATTCAAATGGGTTACCAAATAATATGTGTACCAAATTTGGTTTAAATCGCTTTGGTACCTTCAGAGGAGTAGAGGGCACAAATTTGGTCTTACAAGCGACGACTAACATCCAAGTATATAAGGGCATCGAGGAAAGCATGATTTTTTTTTATCCGAGAATGCTACAGACACACGACCGAATGCTTTAGCTTCTTCGGTATTTCGTACGGCGAGCTAAAAATATCTCAAAAATTGTCGACTATATTTGAAGAATTAAAATGTTTTGAACCGACAATGCTACAGACACACGACCGAAGACATTTGCTCTTCTGTACGGAGAGCTATAAAAATTGTATCAAAGACAATAAAATAGACACATGGTAGAATACTGTAGTACGAATACGATGAGCTAAAACTGTCGCCTATAAAGCCAAAGTATGATAATGAATTCGAAACTTTATTATAGTTGAAATGAAATTCTGTATAATTTACATAAGAAATTGTACAAAAAAATAAATGAATAATTAAACATTCAAATAAAACAATAATAAAAAACAAAATCGTTAAAAGTCGTTACTATATAAAACAAAAACCAAATCCGGTTTGGTCCGTCGTAAAAATTCAAATTGACACTGAAATTCCAACATCTGTTTATCAATAAAACAGTGTATTATATTACTAATATTTTATTGACATATCTACATAGTGGAACATGACACAAATTCAAACAAAAACAAAATAGACAATAAAAGTTCAGCAGGAAAAAATTATACACGAAGAAAAGTTGTATGCTAAGCAAATAATTCACATACACCTGTGATGACGTCAGCGTGGTCAACGGACCCGCCTCAAGAACTACGCGCGGTAAAGAAATTTTATGACATCATTTGTACCAGATTTGAGTAACCAAACTGGTGGTAACCGTCATTTAGTAACCGTCACCAGACAAGGTAGAAATTTCGCTGTTATTCAGTACCTTCAGTTAGTGTCTCTGTGCTGTGCTTGTGTTACTTTGTGCCTTACGAAAATTGTGTTATTATTAAAAATGTAAGAAAATATTATATGAACATTTGTTTAACAGTGAGCTGCAATTATCCAACTTAAACTAGCGCAATTATCAGATAATATGGAATCGGAATGAAAAATATTGATCTATAAAACATTTAATTTAGTTTATCACTAAATCAATAAAACCACAATATCGCAAAACAAGTTAATTTATAATTTTTAGCTCGCACTACGAAGTACCAAAGATGCTAAAGCATTCGGTCGTGTGTCTGTAGCATTCTCGGAACAAAAAGTGTTTGTCTCGTCGCCCTGAATCCAAAAAAATATATAACTTATATACTTGGATGTTAGTCGTCGCTCGCTCGACCAAATTTGTGTTTTATACCCCTCTGAAGGTACCAAAGCGATTCACACCAAATTTGGTACACATTTGACATTCCAATTGAATCCGCTCGCAGTTTAAATCCAATCCCCTGTATACTTCCCGAGTTATAGGGCCCCAAAATTTAAAACCCCCCTTAATACTACCCTTACTAAAATAATTAAAACATTAAAAAATTCTACTAAAAATTCTAAGATATTTTATGTCTACAATATTTTTTCATATTGATAACCCAAAGACCATAATAAATTATTAAATATTATAATTTTGAATTTCAAAAGTTGCAATAAAAATTATTTATTGTCAAAATATTTTCACTGAAGGTGCCAGTTTAATTTAAACGAAATTTAATATATATTTAATATGATTGCCCAAGAATGTCCAGCCACAGTTTATATTCAATCGATTTTATATTTCCAGAGTTATAGGGCTCCAAAATTTGGAGCCCTACTTATTACTGCCCTTAGATAATTTTTGAAAATACTAAAGAATTCTATTAAAACAAATATATAATTTATATCTACAAAGTATTGTCAAATTGTAAACCTACAAGTAATAAATAAATAATTAAATATAATTATTTTTATATAATATATTAATTAATTTCTTATTAAATATATCAATAAATTATAAGAATATTTATATTTATAACGATTTTTCAGATTGTGAGCACAAATGTATTAAGAATAATTATTTTTTAAATTATAATAATGTAGTTCTTGCACATGCGTTGAATTGTGTTCGCATGATTGCAACAATCAATTTTTTATACCAATTTTGGCAATTATACAATAATAATTGCTTTAATTTTCATTATTAATATTTATTTCTTCAAAAATCAGTAGTTCAAAAATGTTTTCTACAACAACAAAAACAAAACAAAAGCACCAAATAAATTATACGGTAAGCTGAATACATTGATGCATATACATGTACCTATGTTTGATTAATGAAATTTACGTTATTCTATTTCTATTAATGCGTATACACGTAGTGATTTAGTGAACATCTTTGAGGTTGAGGTAAGATTACGTATAAATCCGTACCAACGAAAATCTAGTTTATACAATTTCTATCTGTTTCTCGCGTAAATATTTATGGTATGAACCACCCAAATACGTGGACTAAAATTAAGTCCTTTTACAAAACGCTAACTAAACAGTTTAAATAAATAAACTCTAAACAACAACAATATACGTAGCGAAGTTCTTTTGTTATTGTTGGTAGCGTGTTTTTATTAAAACAGTTTTTGTTTTGTTCCGCTGTAGAATAACAATAAACTGGGAACTCGTGCTCTGTTCTTTCAAATGCATTCGCTTCGATAAAGTGTAACGAAAAATTGTAATACTGCTTTTTCTTTTTGTACGATCAGCTTTTTTATTTACTTTTTTTCCGTTAGTCTTTGTTTGCTTTTGTGATCTGTACTCATTCTGGCGTTATCTTTTGAATTGAAGTGTTGTTTATTTATCGGTAGAATAGTATTTTAATTATTTTAGTTTTCGATATGAGTATTGAATCGATACGTTCCCAATATTCTTATACAATTTTTATGTTACTTGCGACACAGTATAAACATAAATATTTTACCACTTCTTCCCTAATTTAGTATAGGTCCCAAATTTAATCTTACAAGCGAGCGACGACTAACATATATATAATTTGAAATCAGGGAGATGAGACAAACACTTTCTGTTAAGGAAAAAAAATCCTACAGACGCACGACTAAATGCTTTAGCTTCTTCGGTACTTCGTACGGCGAGCTTAATATTTCCAAATTAAATTAAACTGCAACATGATAGTTTAATATAAGAAAAATTGGGTAAAACGTCCAAAATAGTGTTTAACTATTTGTTAATTTAACTTTAAGCTTTAAATGTAATTTAATTTATTTATTGTTTCATTGTGAATGGGTGAATATTTAGTGTTATAAATTATATAAACATTGACCCAAGTCAAAATCCCAACTACCCCTTTGCTTCTTTACGATTAAGTCACACTATTACAGTTTAAACTCCAGTTCAACATTTTGTTATTTTGCCCTTTGGTACACAAACATCGTAACTATGAATCCGTAAGGATAAACCTAAAACCCCAACTGTAATATTGAGCTTAAGTCTTTCCAGTTTATTTAATAATTAATATATTCCATAAGACAATAAATTTACTAATGATTAACGGATATATATTAGTTGCAAAATGGCTGTAAAATCGGTGCGAGCCCGTGACTTTTGGCAGCAGCTTGAGAGTCGTCAGAAAGACAGTGTAGCGGAAGATGAACCGGATTATTTTCAACGGGGCACAAATTATCGTAGTTCCTATAAATCGGCGGTAGCACCTCCTTCTCCTCCCGGTCTCGCCGGCATTCCACACGAACCCGTTTGGGGATCGATATACTGCACAAGTAAGTCAATCACACACGCACACCCACTCACATTTCTTCAGCAGATTTAACAGTAAACTGCGTACAAGTAGATAATAACTAAAGTATCGGATTCGTGTAAAAGAAATTTATACAATTGGATAAATCTGTTTAGGCAAATTTCGAATGGCCTAGTAATGTGAATAAACAATGTTTGCGATTTGGCAAACGCCAAATATTTTCTGTTTATTGTCGATAAATATACACAAATCAATGGGAATAATGTTTGTGAATCACAAATCTTTTGTCTATTCGTCAGTTTGTTACGTGCTGAGGTCTGGAGATAACTTACATTTTATTTAGGTTAATGCTTTGAATATAAATTCACAATTAAGAATTTATATTCAAAGATGAAAGTTAAAATGCAGAGGGCTGATGATAGCATTTTTTGATTTATTTGTGTGAATGAAAATCGGTGGTTTGGAACGACTCCTTACTCAGGGACTCAATTTTTACTTTCTTATACGGATGTATATAAAGAAGTAATGTAATCATGAAAATTTTCTAAAACGAGAATTTAATTATTTTCAAAATGCCCTCTATACGTGTGTGTGGGTGTGTTTGTGTGTGTGTGTGTATGTGTGTCAACGCTTTGAAAGTAACTTAAGGACATCTTTGGACATCTGAAAGTAGCTTTATTTTCGAGTTCTTTTTGACTAAATAAAAAGATATTGAGTAATTTGAACTTAAAGGCCTTATTTCTAAATCCGAGAATGTTACAGACACACAGCCAAATAATTAAACACTTCTGTATTTCGTACGGCGAGTTAATAATCGCCTAAAAGATTTGAGGTAATATTACACAACAGGTTATTATCAACAATGACCTAATAAATAAAATAGTTTGGTAAAAATTAAATAATAATAATAACTGGATAATTTGATAATAAATGTAACCTTGTGAACTTGTTATTAATATTTGTTTAATTTTTAGTATGCTTGTTTGCTAATATTAAAATGTTAAGTTATAACAAATATGGTTCTGCAATGTTTATTCTAAACATTAGTATAGTTAAAAATTGATTCAATATATGTGTACCACTTTGCATATAAGGATTGAACTACTAGAAGCTAGAAAATAAAGTAGGATTTAGAATTTTATGATTTTTTAATCGATTTGAATTATATATATAAATGTGTGTCGACAACTTTCATACGTCCAATACTATGTGGGTATATAAATCGCCCTAAATGATCTCATCCGAATGCAAAAATGCATAATTATTTTTCTATTAAATTATAGAACAAATACGTATTTGAGGCAACGCCAATGATTGGATAAGTGCCAAGGATAGTAGCTACTACCCTACTCAAATTGAGTATAAACGGGTTAACTAGTTACACGTGAATTTGTATCCGATTAGTAAGTAGAATCCTGTTAAAATATAGGATAGGCCTTATTGGTTGTATCGATTATCTTTTTGTGTTCCAACGAAGATTGATTCTGAACCGGATAATAGTTAAACAGATTGACAATTCTTCGAAGTAATCACCAATCACCCTCATACAGTGATTTAGAATTAAACTGTCTTCGTCTTCCACATTTTCTAACTATGTTTTGTTATAAATTGGTTATTTATTAAAATGGCAAAATGTCAAAATTAAATTGTTATGAGTGGGATTATTAATATGCATTAAATAATCTATTTAAATGTGTGCGGTTGCGTAAGATTATCAGGATAAAGGAGAAATTGTATTATACTTTAAAATTACTTTTTTGATATATTTCGCACGGGGACATGTCACTTTAATACTCTAAGATTCATTACATTCAAATAATCATATTTCTCCATCATCCAAATTTGACATAACTAAATATAAATGTTATATATCGCAAAAAATGTAATAATTCTTAATTAAATTTTACATTGTAAATGACACTAACGAAAAAGTATACAAACTTTAAATTTAAAACGAAAATGTTAATTATAATTTAAACTGATTGATGGTGAAAGGAAATGATGAAAAATATACATATTTATTCAAGATCCACTTTGAAGTAAGTTTGTAGAACTTCAACTTACAAGAAATATTAAATTAAATTAGTGGATTGCATGTTTGAAAGGGGTTTACTAACAGAAAAATAAAGAACCAGGAAAAGAATAATTTTCTTATTAATTTTTGCTACATGTCTACATGTCTCAATTTTCAGTATCAGATATTTTATAAGTGAAATTGATAAATTTAAAATTTTAAGATTGATTGTATTTTAATGCGGTTTTGTTATGTAATTTTCGTAATACATCTTAGTATTTGTCTTCAGTATAATCATATAAAATATGTATTTTAAATTTTTAACGGAAATATATGTTGTGAACGTTCCATTTTACGTTGTATTTCGTTGCCAAAATCGTACTCTAATAATTAAAATAAAATCATAAAACATTTTTACATATTATTTTCTTACATTTGGCGTTTTTTTTTCATAACGATTGGGTGTCACCCCCTTAAGGGGTGGCCAAACCCCCCCTCGGGTGACACTATTGGTGTACAAAATGCAAATTTCGATTTGTACCAAACGTCAATGTGTTTGTTTACGTGTCACTCGTTTCATAGATTATTCTGACAATGGCAAATTTATGTTGACAATGTATCGCGGTATATGAACGCGCTACGCACTATTTACCGGTTGTATAATTTATAAGAATCCCCCAATAAATTTTAGTATTAAAAGGTTCACAAACTCATAAAAATGCGAATATTTTTGCAATTTTTTTCAACCAGTATAACACATATGAATTGTGTTTGCTGTATAGAATGGTGCAGTTTTTTTATTTGCTTGGATTTATCATTATTTAAAATGCAGAGATTATAAATAAAATTTCTTTTATAAACATTAATGTTCAAAAAAATGTTATATAGATAAATTAAAAAATTAAACCATCCACTGAATAGTAAATAGGGCGAGTTAAAGGCATTGGTGCCTGCACCTACGCTTATTATAAATAATTTTTATTCGGGCGGCTTCAAAGTTTAATTTTAATAAATAGTTCTGTCAAATAAATTAAATAGTCCCATAATATTTGGTTATAGTTACAAAACAACCAAATGCCCATAATGGCGAGTTTTATAAATATTTAAAATAAAGACATAATTAGCTACTCCTTATCACAAACAGAAGAGTTTCGTAATATCGACCTCTTTCTTTGCGGAAGTCATTTATTTCTTTGGAATAGCGAAACAATTTACTAATGCCTGCAAGATTCATAAATACTTTATGAAACATACGAATAAAAAGGGAAGCTACAGAATGAGAGATGTAGAAACATAAAAATCGTGCTAATTCAATTCACGTAAATAGGTATCACAGAGAATACGAGATGACCTCTTCTCTCAGCGGCGCCCGTTACAACGAAAAAACGAAGTTATTTCAAATCGATATAGAGATTTTTCCCACCCTTTGCATTGCCTATCTATAGCTGCTGTACTTGATGTTTAATTAGATTCTGTTCTTCGGAAAACTTGCTCAATTTTACCATCAACAAACAAGAACAAATAATTCCTCATTTTAGCATATGACAAGAAAAAACTGCAGTGATTGGAATTTCTTACCCGTTTGTATTAGTATTTATCGAATCTGACTATTTTCGGAATGACATCTCTGTGTGTGCTTGTCTGTGAACGCTCTAAATCTAGAGTCAATACTGTTGAAGGCAAAATTGTGAAACTATAGAAACGTAAGGATAAACCTTAATTCTAATATTAAACCTATATTTTATTTTATTTATATATATATATATATCTATATATTTCTTTTTTAATCAATTATTATAAGCTACAGGTATTTGTGCCTGCACCTATGCTTGTTTTATTTAATGATATGTTGAGTCGTGCTTATAAAGTAACGAAAACTTAATAAATCTTAGATTTTTGTTGTTACACGTGCGGAATGTATTTCTTTCAGCGCAATATTCTTTTTCTATTCCCATTATTTCTGAAAATCCCTAGTGTACTAGTTTTCTTGCTTACTGGGTTGTGCACGTGGCACGTCAATCATGCTTTGCCGATCTTGTTTTATTGTATACAATTTGTAGATCTAGATAGAAATACAATCTCTTTTTGATTGAAATCTAGGTGAAAACAAGAAATATTTCAAAACTGCTTCTTCTTCTTACTTACTTCTATTACAATCCTACACAGAAAAAAATATTACGCATAATATTCGAATACATTCGTAACATTTAAAAGAAACTAATGTTTTAAATTTCTACAACACGAATCAATCGTCCTAATGAAATGCCAAAGTAAATAATATTTTTGTGAAAAATCTATTAAAATATTAATTTGAAGATTTGATGTGTATTTAGTGTGTTGTGTCGTTTGCAGATAATGGCATCTGATATATTATATTGATATTGTATGCCAATGACAAATACAATAGCAAATCTTTTATGTGCTTATTTTATACTTACGAAAACATAACTAAAATGCAAAACCGTGCTCATAAGGAAAACCGTGTAAGGGAAATGTCTTATTTATATAGTATTACTATGATTAGGTCTACATCTACAAAAATAGTACAAGAAAATTCGTCATCCGTCAAATTATTCAATTAGACGGGATAGTGAACTGTATTCTGTATATTATCTGGGCACATAACGGGTTAACCTAGTAATAATAATAATATCTTTATTTGAAGAGGACTGCTAGTTACAGATTAGAAACAATATAGAAGACAGAAATCTGTGAAATATTATTGCAAAGAGAATCTTTACCTGTTTAAAAACAGTATTCAATAAAATATTTTTTTAATTTCAGTTTAAATTAATGTTTAATCGTTACATACATACATACACACACACACACACCTACACACACACACACACACACCTACACACACACACACACACACACACACACACACACACACACAGAGAGACAGAGAGAGAGGTTATTCCAAAAATAGTCAGATTCGAAATATATATATATATATATATATATATATATATATATATATATATATATATATATATATATATATATATATATATGTAAAAATACGTCCTACGACAATATATTAAAAAATGTACAAAACATATTGTTAATAAAGTTTCCAAACATAATATGACATCATCTTCGGCTATCCAATGACCACATATATAAAGAATTATAACAAATGACTGTGATCCACAATAAAAAGTGGTGGTCGTGCTCTCAGTACACATATGAAACGTGTTGATAAGATAAGAATGAACGCAAATTATTCTCACTCGGTATCAAATTTAATGTAACACTCAACTCAGTACTATTTGGTTACTACGCTTACCAAGTTTATCTCTCTCGTGGTGTACATTACATTTCGATAATATCAGACAAAACAATTCCGGTGATTTCCACTAGAACTCGACCTTATTACGTTTTACCTAAGGTAAGCTGATTTACTAACAATTAAACCTATCAAGTTGATTCCTTCGTCCGCACTTCATTATTAATATTTTAAGTTACAATAATATTTAATATATGATCGAATCGCTAGATCACTCAATAATGATCTAGCACCGAAACATCATCAAATGAACGAATGTTTAACTCCTTATCTTATCCGTATCGCGTAATGCTTAATAATATAACTTGTACAGTTAATATTTCTAATACTAGTCTTGTACATAACATTTATCCTTCATAAAATGATTAATTATTATTAAGGTTTATACGCCGAGATTGATGTTCATATTTCACTATTCACTGAACTGTATACTGGAAACCTGCAAGCATAGGTTTGTCTTTTAAGATTAATACGTTCATCGATCTTTCATTTAGTTGATAGGTAAGATACCTGTAAGATTGTACACTGAGAAAACGGATTACTTAAAAGAAATTAAATTCTAAAGCCTATAAAATTAATTGGTAGATTAGATACCACCAAATAAATATATAATGAAAATGGTTAACGCTGTTATGGATGTTACTTTACAAGGGTCTTAATTCTACGTTATAAAATTTTACGTACAAAAATAACGACTGACAAATAAATTACAAACTTATTTGTCGAAAGCTGTCGCTATTTTTGGATTAAAACATTTATTTGTACCACCTTTTCCAATAAATATATAATGTATCATTAACTGTGTTTAGTTGCTATTATATATATATATATATATATATATATATATATATATATATATATATATATATATATATATATATATATTTAACAAAATTGGGTATAGTAAAATTGTGTTACTCAAACAATCTAAAAATGTTGATGGAAAATATCAAAAAATTCAGCTCGTTCATACAAACAATACATCATTAAATATTTAAATAGAATAAATATAGTTATACCTATAATGATTCATAAACATAATTTATGTTACTTTAACTACCATATTTGGGTATTCCAAGTAAAACTTACTAAATGTATTTATTTAACGATTACATCAATAAATAATAATTACGAAATAAAAACTGAATGGAAACTTTAGCATTAGTGCTTCAAGCTCATTATATAAATATACCTAGATTTAATTGTACATTGGAATACAATTTACATTATTTGGTAGTTTCAAAACAGTCTGCTGCATATTTACAAAATTAAATTTAATTGTTAGTGTCATTTTAAAGGGATGTTGGATTTATCTGAGTTAACAGAGATATATTGGTGACGTCTAGTCTGTTATAAACTCTCAATGTTTTCTTATGGAACTTTTTGATAACGTATGTGCAACGAACAAATAATCAATGTCAGCGGAAAATTATTCATATGTTTACACATTTTACGAAGAAAACATGTTTATAACCGCTCGTATTTTAATTATTCGATTCTTTCTCTTTCCAATATATATATATTTCGCAAATGCGATAAAGAAACAAAAAACCCACAACAATTTTATATAAAATTGATTGCTTATAATTTAACAAAATAATAATTTGTATAACCATATTAAAAAAAATGTATTTACTTATTTTTTAAGTCTGATATTGGCACACGCCCAAACACTATAGTTCTATGCACAGGATATGCGGCGAGAAATTTTAACACGAATTAACAAGTAATTACATGCTATAAAAGCACAATTATATCTATATAATAAAATATCTTTACATGTTAAATAAATGGATTAAAAAATCAGGAAATTATAAGCCATTATAATTTTAAGCATGACTTAATGCTAACGGCCAATAAGATTATCAGTATTTTTGATAAATATGTAAAAAGATAAACGGAGTTATTTGTTATTGGTGTAATTACTTTCTTTAAATAGATCTTTTATTCCATTTTATTATCTTGTATTCTTTGTAAAGTTGCCGACAGATTTATAAATATTTATTTTTATGAAATCATGTGGTTTAACACAGTAACAGTAAATGTATTGTTATTATTGTTTGTTGCTATCTGAATTTTCTTGTGTATAATCAATCATTGGCTTTAAACGAATCACCAATTCAACATAATTGTTATTGGGTAGATTAAGATTATTGCGTCTTGAAAGAGGGTACAAAATACACTCAGTAATCGAATTTACAAATTATTATTTTTTAAATCGTATTACAAATTCGAAAATATTATTGCAACTGAAGCGTGATTTTTTTTGAAGAAGACTATATATAGGTTTAAAAGACCATGTTTCCAAAATTAATTTAACTCAAAAATTATTCAGTTGTTTGTGTTAAAATTAATAAAATTTCGAAATTTTCTTTAAATCGGGGATTATGCAATTCTTTTATCAAGAATACAAGCAATGATCATATGATTGAGAATGGTTTTTGTATAAACTAGGAGTGAGCATATGTATAAGAAAAGTAAATACAGTGTAGTCGATTTATGAAGCTGTTCACGTCGTAACAACTATAAATTATTAAAGATAACATGAAATTTGTAAGGATATAGTAAATTGTGAATGCTTTTCTGTCAAAAAATATGACGCAAATATGAAATAAATAAAATTGTAATTGAAATTTCACGAAACAATTATTTAAAATATAATGAAATGAAAGTACATTAAATGAAAACAATATATTTCCAATTAAGTATTTTCTCTCAGGGTTTGGTATTCCCTCTTTCCCTAACTAAATATTAATTTGACTTACCATAATTTATTACGAAAATAACTGAACTTATTTGCTGGTAAATCCAATGTATGTATTTTGTTTGTTTTGGGGAAACGATATATTGTATTGCTGCATTTCGCGATAGTACGTAAAAACCCTGTTTATTATCGAGACCTACGACATTTTGCAGTGGTTTTGCTATGAAGCGGAGCAACGACCCGTTTCAGACCTCACATTTTTGCTCCACTTAAAGCATACAAATAAAAAAAAATCGGGGATTTTCATTGATATATTATATCTATTAAACAAGCATATGCACAGATACCAATATTGCGGATCCCTTCCAAAGATTTAGAATTTGATATTCTTTTAAAGTCTCTTTTAAGATGAATACCCATAGTTGCACGTCCTTACAGGTGTAAAGAGGGAAGCGCACGAATATCGTAGCGCCATAAGAGCCAATTCGTTCGTTTGACCCTTAAAATACTTGCAAATACATTTTTCTGAATACAACTTTTAGAATATTCCGGTAGAAAAATAATCAATGTATCCTTGTCTAGTTTTGAATATTTAAATTTGTCATCTCAATCAAAACTATGGACATTTGAAAATTGGGTAAATATAGAACAATATTAAAGAAAATCTAAGCAACAACTTGAAAATCTAAAACTAGAGAAGGCTAGAGCAAAGTATTGGCTATCTGAAAAATTAAAATTTCATTCATTTTAATGTTGTAATAAAGGAGTTTTAAGGGTTCGACGAAACCTTTGTTTGCAGCGGCTATGGGGATTCCTATTAAATCACAGATCTCTGTTTATTAAATAACAAGTGAGATAAGTTTCTTATTGTTATTTATTAAATACTTTTGGCGGACCCATTGCAGAATCATATTTTTCCTAATGCCGATCCTATCTTGTACGGAAATTTACTCTAATACGTCAATAATCTTCTAAATAACAACTATTAATGAATAATTAAATTTATGACAGTAATTATAAGAAAGTAACAGTCAACTTTAGAACCATAAAATATGATTATGCATTGGATAACCAAACATTGTTTATAATTAGAAAATAAAGAACAGATAGATTAATATTGTTATTGGTATATGATTAATTAACGTCCTTGGATGGCAGAAAAGCCAAACAAAACTTTCCATCAAACAACAACATCAATGAATTTTACTGAAAACTTCCCCGTTTGTTTTCGAAACACGGCACAAGGTATCCAAAAATTTATTGTAAATGGTGTATATTTAAATTATTTTGCCGGTGCATAAACATGTCAACTCGCGTCACATTTCCATTATTAATGAGAACGCATGAATAAACTAGAACTGCTCATTTTGCTTTTGTTAGTTATTCATGATTTAATGAAATTTTAACTGATGAAGAAAATTTACGGAGGTAAACAAATTATATTGAATTGAACGAAAAAATGTTTGAGTCAAACTGTAAGAGTTTTAATATCTTTTCAAAATTAATTTACAAAATATATTTAATGATTCAATTAGACCAATGCATCGCTGAGGAGTGATGTATGTATATGATATGGACACATGGTGCCCAGGGGATACCTAGTGTACTAATAAAATTCATTAATTTTTAATATGATGTAACCTTTGTATATCATTGCAGTTAATGTATTTGAACACTTAAATAGTACATGAAAATATTGACCATTGATCAATAAACCAATAAATTATAATATCACATTCATTTACACTTAAAACCATGATTTACCCAGTAGTTTAGCATGTAAACCAATCGTGTAAGTCATTTTTACAGGAATTATCATATTTTTGAGTAGTGTAAAATTCGGAGAACTATTCACAAGTTATGAATCAACTTTTTGTTCTCGTTTAGCAATTTTTTGCAGTTAAATTTGGTAAAGAATGAGAATAGAGCAAAATACTATATTCCTAAATATATATTTTTAAATTATTTAATAATTATTCCTGCACAAAATATTCTTGTCTCGACGCCTTGAATTCAAATATATATTGTGACCGCAGTCCTTTGAAGGTACTTGACCAATTTTAACGAAATTTTGTATATATATAATTTGAGAAGTTCCCGTTGCATTTTATATTCAATTGTCTGTACAGGTCCGGACTTTTAGGGCCCCGAAATTTGGAACCCACCTTAATACTACCCTTACAAAAAAAATTAAAATACTAAATAATTCTACTAAATATTCTAAGATATTTTATATCTGTTAAATTTCTTAATATTTCAAGCCGAAAGGCTATAAATAAATAATTAAAAATAATAATTTAATTTTTTTCTTTGTATTTCAATTAATTATTAGAATATATCAATAACATTTTTTTCGGATTGTGAACCTGAAGTCCAGAAAAGAATTATTGAAAATTCAATGTATTGTTGCAATCAATAACAGTCATATCTAAATTCAGTGATTATTAAAAATAATTACGTAAAAAAACACTAAATAGATTTTACAGTGAGCTGTAAGCACTGGTACTTGTACCTCTGTTTGTTATAAACCGATAAACTATCCGACATACGTTACACAACATATTTTGTATGCTCCAGAATAAATTAGATTGTGTAAGTTACGTCGGTTATGAGAAAAATGCTTAATATTCCGGATTCTCTCCTCATTTTGTCCAAATTAAGGATTATTAACTCTAATTTAGTCTTAAATAGAAATAATCTACACGGCGACGTATGAAAAAAAAAAATTTTAAATAACAATAGGGGAAATAATTTAAAAAAAATATTTCAATAACAGATACAGCCCCTTGTAGCAATAATTCTGTAGAATATTAGTTAAAATGTATAAATATGGATTGTAATTCCGTAAAATGGAAAGAAGAATCTTAAGAATGCAGCTAATTTTTCTATCGGAAAGATTATTGTAATCAGTCGATGGGAAGTGTTGCAAAACTACTGAAAAATGCCGAGTTCTCATGCACCAAAATAACTATCATATCATTCGAGTTTAAAAATAAATAAAGATATTGTCGTTCTTGTTTACATTTTTATTTTATGTAATTACAAAATCAGACCAAATGATAAACGACCCGAAATAATCAAAAATAAACATTTAACTATAATATTTGTGTCAACACAACTAAAACTAAGCAAACTTATATATATATATATAAAGGGAAATAGATCTACAATAAAGTAGTTGTAACAGTTTACAGCAAGAGTTACAGAGTTTCGTACACGTGTTGGGAGTCTCGGATAAGTCTCCCTTAATTTATAGTTGAAAAGTGGGTGTAACTAAAGAACATAAATAAAATCCACGCTACAAGCTTTTAACAAGTTATCAAACTATTCAGCGAATTCGCGTGTAAAACATAAACCGGAAACTCATACACATAAAACCGTTGAAGAATGCGAATGCAAAAAGATAAGAAGTCAATAAAAAACAACGAACATCTGTACATTATGACCTCGTAGGGTCAGTTTAATCGTCCAACTGTCAGTCAAACGGTCGAGCAACAAAAAAATATATGTTGCAATAAGAAAGGTTATTTTTTCTTCCTATATACATTAGTGCTAGATTTAAATTGGTTATCTCTATGCTAAGTTTTGTGCAAATCTTTATCAATGTGTAACAGAATTTGTTCATTGCTCCAATTCGTCAAATTTAATTGAACATGACATAATCGATGATATGTCTTCCTATTACTTCAAACCGGGTTGGCTAAAATTGTAGCAATGTCGATATATTTTAAAATCATTTTTTTACAACGTCTGTATGTGTTTGTATATCTGTATGTGTGTCTGTATGTGTATGTATGTAGTTATCCTATAAATAATTCAACGAATAACTACATATTACTCGTACAACAAAATTTAATTTTATATTTATTAGTGTCTAGTTTAAGTTAAGCTACTGCTTAAACCAGTCAACATAGAGACTTCTACTTAGCACTAAACGATTTCTTACAGTTTTATCTATATGTAACTATATTTACGTAGTTATCCTGTGAATAGTTCAACGAATTATTAAGAATTCCTAACTACATATTATTAGTATTACAAAATTTAATTTTATATTTATCAGGGTTTAGATTAAGTTAAGCTACTGCTTAAACTAGTTAAGATAGAGATCTCTACATTTAAGGTAGATTCGAATTCTTGTAGTTTTTTCTATAAGTGACCTAATTTTTGTATTTATTCTATGAATAGTTTAGTGAATAACTAGGAATAATTCGTGGAGCAAAATTTTATTTTACAATTTATTTATGTCTAATTTCAGTTAAGATAGAGATTTCTACTTAGCGGCATTCGAATTCTTGTAATTTTTTCTTTAAGTGACCTAATTTTTGTATTTATTCTATGAATAGTTTAGTGAATATGTATGTGTGAACGCTCTAGAGCCAAAACTGTTGAGATTAAATTATGACACTTGTATATGACCCGGGTACGCTCCTCTTATTTTTGTAAAGAATATCTTAACCGGAACTTAGGGTTTAATCCTACTACTTTTTCAATATCTCAGAAATGGCAAGAGTTAAAAAATAAGTGACAAATAAAAGTAAAAGATATTCAAATTTCTAGCAACTTTTATTAAAAAAGTTTTTTCGCAAAATGTACCATTTACTCAAAAGTTGCTTTTGAAAAAAGACATATTAAATTTACGTTTCACTAGTTACTACACATATTGATAATATTTCACGGCAATCTAGCATGAATTCAAAACAAAATAAAGTAATATTGTACTAAATAGATAGTGGAAGTATAAAATAGTCGAGTGAAGACCACTCCAGTTATTCTTTATGTCAGAAGACTTCCGGTACATTTTGATATAAAGAAAGCTTTCTAATAATAGTTGAAAATATTCAATTTTTAGCAGCTTTAGTAGTAAAAAATTACTATTTACTGAAAAATTGCTTTAGACGAAACTGCAACTGGCGTAGACCCGTTTCACGAACGAGTTCTCTTTCGTTCTGATTGAAAAACAGTAATTTATATAATATCTACCGAAAACAGGGTGGAAACACCTTGGATTCACCCTGGAAACACACACACACAGACATCGTTATAATAGTTAAAATGGACTCAGAGACCCTGAAAATTGATATTTTCATTACCTATTATACGTATAAGGCGAATGAAGGCCACTCTAGCTTGTTATTTATTACTATGAGTGTTTCGGAATTATCAGTTATATTAATAATCAAATGATTTAGTTTAAACCGCGACTAAATTTGGTACAAAAAGATAAATATATCTAAATTTAAATTAATTAAATGATGGAAATTTACTATTTTAGTATATGATTACAGCCGCATCTGTTTACCAAAAACTCATTATACTAAAATAAGATTGAAAAAAAAATTGTGTTGACCGCTTAATTTGCATCACTGGAAATTATAAATAAACACTAAACAATTTATTTGGTAATTGCAATTATATCATATATATTTTTTTAAAAGAAGAGATAACCGCGCTTTAATCTAGACCCCCCATTTACTCTATGTACCCATAATGTCTTTAAATTGAGATAACATTATCAGTAGAATGTTTGTAATAATAATGTAATCACTTGCCTTGCAGTAAGAGATCGTAGCAGGGGTCGTGGTAGATCTACATCTGCATCCAGTCAGCGTGGCGTGATCAGAACTTTGACATCCCAGAGGAGTACTTCAACCAGTGAACGTTCAACACCATCGCCTGGGTAAATATTTGCACTTCACTCACTTTACCACAAAATAATGGAAATTCACTTTTCCCAAAAGCTACTGTTTGTCACCTCATAAACACTTACGTATTCGAATGTCACCAGTCACTGCCGTATTTTATTTTTCTCTAACAAGAAATAACCGGTTTCGGAAGTATTAAACGATAACAGAAAACAATGCACGAATTTATTCCAGTAATATAGAACATTGCAAACTTAAGAAACGACACCTGTTTATATCTTGTTCTCTGTCTAGCAACTGAAAATATCTATTAATTCGGTCGTGTGTCTGTAGCATTCTCAGTTCAAAAAAATTCATTAACTAAAAGTGTTTGTCTCGTCGCCCTGAATCCAAAAATATATATAACTTATATACTTGGATGTTAGTCGTCGCTCGCTCGACCAAATTTGTGCTTTCTACTCCTCTGAAGGTACCGAAGCGATTTTTACCAAATTTGGTACACATATTATTTGGCATCCCATTTGAATCCGCTCGCAGTTTAAATCCAATCGCCTGTATACTTCCCGAGTTATAGTGCCCCAAAATTTGGAGCCCCCCTTAATACTGCCCTTATACAAATAACTAAAACACTCAAAAATTTTACTAATAATTCTAAGATATTTTATATCTACAAGATTTTTTCATATTGTTAACCCAAAACCTGGAAAAAATTATTAAATATTATAATTTTGAATTTTAAATATGCTCCCCTTAACACTTATAAAAATAATTAAAATACTCAAAAATTCTTCTAATAATTCTAAGATATTTTATGTCTACAAGATTTTTTCATATTGTTAACCCAAACCCCGAAAAAAATTATTAAATATTATAATTTTGAATTTTAAATATGCTCCCCTTAATACTGTTCTTATAAAAATAATTAAAACACTCAAAAATTCTACTAGTAATTCTAGGATATTTTATGTTTACAAGATTTTTTCATATTGTTAACCCAAACCCCGAAAAAAATGTATTAAATATTATAATTTTGAATTTTAAATATGCACTAAATCAATATAATCTACAAAAAATTGTAAGACTTTTTATATCTATAACATTTTTTCAAATTGTTAATTAAAATACCATAATAATTAAATTATCTTATACCTAAAGGCGAGTTCTACGCATTGGTGCGTTTTACGCGTAGCAAATCTTATTTTCAACGAAATTTAATTATTGTAGCTGTAATATGGCCAATAGATATGTTTATTTATCATTTTACAACTACAAAAATTAAAGTATAAATTGAGATATTTCATTAATTTCATGAAATATGTGAATATATTTTGATTCTGACCCGTCTATGAATTTCAAATGTGTTTTTCTTACAAATGGTACACTTTTTCAAAAAACTTCTCAAACAAAAATTGTTCAAACTTCTAATATTGTTCATTTTTAATTTAACTATTTTTCTAAAAGTGCAACCATTTACAAGATATTGAAAAAATGACTAAACTATGCGATTATACCTAAAATCTAATCAGTTCTTCGCAAATTATACTTAGACTCAAATATTCCGCGCTTACTTTTGAAATCACACAGACATTAATAAGAAAATAAACAAATCGTACTGAAGGGACCTCGAAACGGATATATCTTAAAATCTAGCAATAGATTTTTTCATGATCCTAAACTTTATAAGTAAAATAATCATTTTATAAGTCCAAATAATACCAGATATGAAAACAAAACGTCCCAAAAATAAAAATAAAATCAAAACAGATAAGTTAAAATAACATATAAACTATTTTTAATATATTATTATTGAAATCCCGATAAAAATATTTATACAAATGCGTAAATGTTAACCAAACGAAACGTACTACTTGGACGCCCGCACTGAACTAGTCAAACAGCATGAACTCATGTTTATACTTGTAATTGGATTAAAACGAAACAAATTTGAACTAAAACCAAACATAAACGAAATAGTACTAGCAAAATGAACATTAAAAAAATGGAATTACCTTCAAAAAGGTCAAAAACAAAAAGATTACTGCCAGCAATGGTATGCAAAGATTGGAATTCAAACGATTTGTTTATACATAAAATTGAAAGAGCGATACTGGTGTAAGAATTTCGTTTTTTTTTTAAATTCTCAATTGATTTTCAATTTAATTATTGTTGCAGACGACCACAATCAAATCAATCAAATATGTCTGAAGTAGGATTGATGACGAAACCCGAGCGGACGCCGACAGAATATACGGCTCCAAAAAGGTACGTTGTTTAAGAATTATTTTTTGTATTTAGGTAATTAATTTGTATTTGTTTAGATATGAAAGCACTTGCTACTTTATGCCGTTAGCAGTTCCGGTTTGGTATTCATCTTCAGTCTCCATGAAAGTTAACTCCACGAAACGGACTTATAAAGAAACTGTTAACTATCAGGTAATTTTTTGCAATATTGAGATATTCTACTATAAATTCGTCAAAAAGAATTCATTTCGAAACGTGTGAATCCCCTTATTATTATTCAGGACACAGTTCTTAGTAACCCCATCTGTAATAGACCTATGGGCTATTTGCACCACTCCAACTTAAAATCCTAAACTAAACTAATCCTATAATATTTTTAACAGAAATTTATTTATTCCAGAAAAAGTTAGTGCCATATAGATTTGTGGAAACGATGACAACAGTTACTGCGAAGACTCCACAACCCGTTTTCTTCGTTTCCGATTTAAATATCCTACGAGAAGTTCCCGAAGAACATTATTTGAGTTTGGAAGATCAACAAACAGCAGCTTCTGATAAACCATTTGCCACCAACCATCACATAAACATTGAAAACCATGCTTAGATTTAATAAACTCATTAGGTTAGAATGTGATAATTTAAATGTTAATCCTTATATTATAATTAATAAGAATGTATTCCAGTTAGGTGTAAATATTAATTTATATTTATTGTGAAATATAGGTATGTGTATTATTTTCTGCAAGAATGTTTATTAACTATTACTGTATTTAAAACTATTATCACAATAATAAATATATATTACGTTAAATGTCAAAACATTTGTTTTCATTTTATTGACCAAAATTCCATTAAATTCAAACCAATTATTTAGTTTTTTTATATATAATGAATATTTAAACAATTAAAGAATGGTTTATTTAAATTTTGTATGTATTGTACTAATTATCAAATCAATTCTAGACTGCGTGATAGTTTGAGTTGTTAGTTTTTCAGTAGGACTTCTAAAAATATTTTGACACTTAAGTTGTATGAGTGATATAACAAATAAAACAATATAAAATAATAATTTACAATAAAACATAAAAATATACAAAACCAGATTGCTCAATTTTTTTTTTTACAGTAACATTTTGTTTTTTATATAACTTTATAAACTATCTATTTCCTAAAAATTTTTAAACTACCAACAATTTCACTAATTATTATTTTTAATTTATGCAATAGTCGAAATACATTTTTAAATTTAAAAAAGCGTCAACTGTAAATTAAATTTTTGCAATGGGCAGGTTTTGATCCATAACAATAATTAAATAATCCTTATTAGTAGTATTAACCCAATATTATATTTTTATTGGTCAAAAAAGCATTTTGAAAATTCATTACGTTTAAGTATTTCCTTTTTAAAAAAAGAGCAAATAAAGTTTCACTATCAAATTATTTAATTTATATTCTATTACGGACATTGTAGTTAGTTTCCGAATTCCTGTTAAATTAAAAAGAAAACCAAACACCTTACTTAAGGGGAAACAACACTGTGACGGTAAAAAAAAAAGATTTTTCTTTTTATATAATTTTAAAGAATGTATCTTTTAGATTTTTTTTTTTTTTTTTTTTGATATTTAGTATCCTTTTCGGATAAGAAAGTGGGGAAAAAAATAGGTAATTTTTTCAAATGTCCACTATTTCGTGAAATATTGTTTCTTTGGAAAATCCTACGTACAACTGAAATTACATCTATATAGATTAAGAAAATATGTTGTTTTTTTTAATCAAATAATTACAATCTGCGCTACATCCATAACCATGACGCTACCTCCTCTTTGAGCTGCCTCTGGACAACGCAAAAAACACATGAAGCTATTATTATTTTTCAATAAAAAAAATCCTGAAAGACCTTCGATGTATACCTTATTTATGCCGCAAACCTCATCAATCTACTTATTCTAAGTTCAGAGAAAAAAATTCGTGAAAATGAGCAATTTTTTCGGCCGTCACCGTGTTGTTCCCCCAGAGTTGATTAATGTAAATATTTATAAAAAGGGGTTTTTGTTTCTCATTCTGTTATTTAATAGCTATTTATGTGTAACCATGGGCCTTATTCGGATTCAAAGCGTATATTATGACGTCTTGATTTTAAAAATATTCGGTTTATCGCCAGTAAATCAAATAACAAACTTAATTTGATTGCCCAATAAATTTCTAACATTGGGACAATATTGTCTGCTACTAAAGAAATATTTTTTTAATCTAAATAATTACAACAAATTATCAAATGTATCCATAATGCCACCTAAAACTCTAACAACAGTATTATCTGTTTTATTCCCAGTAGCATCCTTACTACTAGCCCCCGCAACAATATCCGGCGGTAGCGCTTCTGCGCCCGCAACATTCAACGAACTATAGTCACCCGTATGACATGGAATGCTTGGTATTTGCCAACCCTGTGTCGAAAACCCGGAGTACTCAGGGTTATGAACCGGTTTAAGCGGTGACGGTAAATTTTCCGGGGAATCCGAAACTTTATTATCCAGCAATGATGTCATATCGCTAGGCGAATTTACAGCATCATTACTAATGGCACAAGTTAAGGGTAATGTGAAATTTTGAGCATGCATTTTTGAGGTAGAAGGAATATTTTGTGGTTGTGTTTGAACGCTAGATGGTATTAAAGGTGCTTGCGCAATAGTACACGGCGCATTTTCTACTGGACTAAAAGGATCTCGTTGTATCGGCGATTTTAATGAATATTTATCCGGCGATACATCGTCAGCTACGCTATTATCCCCACTTAAATCTGAAAACTCTATATCGTAATTCACATTTGATAAACCTAATAAAAAACTATCGTTTACAATATCGTCAGGGGTGGACAGTATATCGAAATTTTGGGAATCAAACGCGGAGAATCGAAACAGTGATGTTGGCGATTTATTAAATTCCGTTGACTCAGATCTAGTAAAATCTTCTACAGTCTCTGAATCTGCGTCACTGACGCTTACCTGAATTGTTTTCTTCATTTTCTCGGTTTTATCTTCTAAAGTTAATGGTTGTATTTGAATGTTTTGTTTGTAAAAATTATGTTTTTCGGTGTTTTCTAATTCGGTGACTTCGTTCACAGGTAAAGTGGGTTCGGTCATAATTAAAGGTATTATTGGTGGGGGTAAAATATCAATTACGGCATCCGCTCGATCGATATCAATCGGTGTTTTTCGGGGTTTAATGTCTAAGGGGGTTCTAGCTAAAACTTCTGCTACTCTCTTCTTGATGTCTTCCTGTAAATAAATAAAAACGTTAGAAAATATTACGGAAATATTACGTTTAAATTACCTTAAATTTTTCCATTTCATCCCGAAGTTTGTTTGTATCGTCTTGTACGACGACGTTGCGATCACTTAAGCCTTTTAACAGTTCAAGATGTTCGCACAGTTGATGCATTCCTTCGCAAGCGACTAGAGCTGATTCCCACGCACTTACAGTTGTTATAGAACCAGACATATATCCAGAAAATTCTTCTTCGGACATGTTTAAAGATTCCGCAGTTAGGTTTTCGATGAAAGATACGGCGCAGCACTGTAATAATTAAAAAATTAAATTACACAAGAACAATTTAAAATTAGCTACATCAAATTTACAACCATAATTTAAATAACAAGGACAATTGTGCCTTGTTAAACATAATTTTAGAGTGCCAGTGTTTTACACTTTCTTGGTATTAATATTCAAACTCCAGATTTTGACGGAAATACACGATTGAACTTTCTTGATTTGTACATGATTAATGTCGCAATAAAGTATATGTCGAGTCTCGCTCAAAACCGGTTAAAAATAAAATTATAAATTTTTATATTTGGATTTCCCAAATATTGTCGTTTTTACTTTTTATACGTATTGAAAAAAATTATTGGGATGACAAAAAAATTTGTATTATTAATAGAATTATCCGTTTTAACGGTCCTAAATCCACTTTAATATTTCCTCAATAACGTCTTTGTGTGTGTGTATATGTGTGTGTGTGTGTATATATATATATATATATATATATATGAGTGTGTGTGTGTGTATATATATATATATATATATATGTGTGTGTGTGTGTGTGTGTATGTGTGTGTGTATATGTGTGTGTGTATATGTGTGTGTGTGTTATATGTGTGTGTGTGTGTGTATATGTGTCTGTGTTATATGTGTGTGTGTGTATGTGTGTGTGTGTGTTATATGTGTGTGTGTGTGTTATATGTGTGTGTGTGTTTGTGTGTATGTATGTGGTTGTGTATTTGTGTGTGTGTTTGTATGCGTGTGTGTTCGTGTGCGTGTTTGTGTGAGTGTGTTTGTGTGCGTGTGCTTGTGTGCGTGTGTGTTTGTGTGCGTGTGTTTGTGTGTCAGTGTGTGCTTGTGTGCGTGTGTTTGTTTGTGTGTGTATTTGTGTGTGGGTATAGGTTTAGATGTGTGTGTAGCGGTTTGGATGTGTTTCTGTTTGTATATGTGTGTGTGTCTGTTTATGTGCATCTGTTTTTGTGTGTGTCTGTGTGAAACCCTACAGCCTATACCGTTAAACATAGAATTATAATGCTTTGAAATTAAAATTTGTATATCCCGAGAAAGAAACCCTTACTTGTAAAAAGAATATTTCAACCAGAAGTGCTTGTTTACTCGTGCAATTATTTGCATATCTCGATAAACGAGACGAGTGTGAATCTTACAAAAGTTAGAAATATTAACAACAACAGAAATATTAACATTTCTAGCAACATTTGCTTCTAAATACTTTATTTTTCCCGAAAATTTATTATAATTGTGGCATGAACTTTATTTTAAATTTTCAATAAATACATATTATTTTATTTTTCTATAAATAAATGTCGGACATTAATTCCCAAAATAAATTCAAAAATTGTTCGTAAACATTGCAAAAAAGTAAAAAAAAAAAAGAAAACAGATTAAAAAGTACTTACCAAATTTGTAAAATAGTATCCCGCCTCTCCCTGCATCAATCTATTATCATTACAAAACCGTGTAACATAGTAAATATTGCTCTTCAATCGTGCCGGATTCGCTTTGAGCACGACAAAAATAAGCGCTGGCAAAAACTCGTCAGCGCTGACTGGTCCACCCTGGCACTGTTGCAGCACCAGCAGCACACTGCGGCAGCACCGCACAACACACGCGAGCTTCTCTTGCGGTGACTTCGCCGAGTCCATGCTGAGCAAATCGTTTATAGCTGCATAGACAAGATCGCGAACTTCGACACTCGTTTCGCTAATACGACAATCTAAATTATGGGCGTTCACCCAACTTAGAGCGCGAATACGGTCCTGGATTCCCAGGTCCTTCTCTTCATCTGTTGTTGTTGGTGGGCAGAATAGAACCCTATATTACATAAGACAATTAGAAATACATAGTGTATGTAATGTTTGTGTGTGTGTTTGTATGTTTGTGTGTTTGTGTATGTTTGTGTGTTTGTGTGTATATCGGTTTGGGTGTGTGTATCGGTTTGGGGGTGTGTATCGGTTTGGGGGTGTGTTTCGGTTTGGGTGTGTTTCTGTTCGTATATGTGTGTGTATCTGTTTGTGTGTGTTTGTTTGTGTGTCTGTGTGAAACTCCACAGTCTATATACAGTATAGGTGCAGGCACCAATGTCTTCAGCTTGTCCTCGATTAGGAGAAATCAAATTAAGTTACCTATACAAATACGTCATGGTGAATTTCTCGAAGAAATCCCGCAAATGCTCCCTGGAGTCTGCGTTAACATCCTCATATTCTGCATTAGTTTCCATCATTTTCGACAGTTTATTGTAATAGTTCTGTGCATATTCAGCCACCTCATCGATCGATTTCATATCGACATTTTTGCGCATTGTCATACAAAAATGTTTGATGTAGCTGTAGATGTGCCGTTTTAAAGTTGAACTTAACGTCCCAAACTTTTCGTTGAATTCAGCGTTAAGCTTATCTAATTCTGGATTCGGGGCTTGAAGTTCTTGATACATATCGGGACGAGCTGTATCTACCATAAAATTAAAAATAATACTGATTTGATAATATTTGGAAAGACACTTTAAATAACTACGTTATTACATATTTGTGAACATTTCGTTAGAGTGAAGCAAATATACTGCACTGAAAAGTATAAATAAAACAATAAATGTATAGTAAATAAAATAAAAGAAAAATATAACAATAAAAATTAATCAAGTGACCAAGATGAAAGTTCAAATGCTTCCAGACTTCAGACAATAAAAAAATGTTTACTCAGATAAATCAAGGATTTTTTTTTTAATTATTGATAACAAGACTTAAGGAAACAATACGAAAAAAAGTGTTTATCAATTTGGATAATTTAAATACTGATTGCCTAATACGAAACTGATTCTTGTTTCCGATCCCGATACGAGATGATACTAAAGTATTTCTTTTGTTCTTACCTTTGGCGGAGGATGGTTTCCGAAACACAGTCAGCGATTTCAGATATTTATTTTTCTTGTCCGACTGCTGTTTCTTCTTTTCTTCGAATTTTGAAAACCCTGGCACTGCAGACCTGCCATGGTCTGAATCGTGTCTTGACTTTCGTTGTCTTTCCCTTTGCAAGGAATCGCGATGGCATTTTGAACAATATCCTAAATTTAAAAGAAAATTATAATCAAATTTATATTCCATAGTTTATTCCAGCGATTTGTTTGGACATAGAAGAATGTTGCAACGTTAACGGTATGTGTTTTTTTTAATAAACTATAGTAACCGATAACAAAAGAAAAACTACATTTCCTAAAACAAAGGGAAGTAAAATATATAAAATATATCGCAATCAACAGAGTTCAGATAAACAATAATAACACTGCATTGTATTTATTAAATTATGTTTATAGTTAAATCAAAGAACAATATGATTTTTATCCGTTCGAAAATACATAAAAACAATTAGTGTAAACAAGAAAATAATTTTAATCATATTTTCGTGATAATCCCCTGATTCTGAAAATATTACCAATCGATAACATGTAAACAATATAATATCCATGTTAAGGCCTAATATTACAGTTAAAGTTTCCATAGGCAAAGGGCACTAAAAACAAAATAATGAACTTAAACCAAAACTGGATTTTAAACCGGGCCTAAGATAAACAGAATCGATTTGAATCTACCTAATTCTCTAAATTATATACATATAAGCACGCAGATGTATGTGTTTATTTGTGTGAATGTATGTGTAGAACGCTTTGATTATATATTGCTACTATAGTTACTACGAGTGCCTTTTGGTCATATACCACTTTTAAAAATGCTGTATCACTGCAAAATTTAAAATCTAGCCACGCCACTGGTTATTTATTGAATATAACGACAAAAGGAATCAAATATCAAAATCAAACGTCCCATTAAATAATATTATTGTGAATAATCTATTCAAATACAAAATAGAACCAAAAGTAAATTTATAGTCTTGATTTTTGAAGAGTAAAAATGATATTGTTATTGATTAACGTTTGGTTTAGGTGCATGTATTAGATAACCTAGTTAACGATAAAGAACAAATAGGTGAATAAATACTAATTTAATGAATGTTCCTAATCATGGAATGCGATAAATATGTTCGTAAGAAAAATTCGAGTGTAAATTTACAGATAATTGTTTCTAATTATTAAAACAAACAAATTTTTCCTTGACATATTTTTTTTTTAATTCAATTTGCTACACTATGAAATAAGAAAATAATCTAAAATTTTGATATCGCATATTTCTTATACAAATATTTTAAGTTGAAAGGTGGCGCCGCCTACAGATATTACCCAGAACGGAATTTTATCGAACTAAATTGAGCAAATGGTTTATAAATTAATACATTGCTTAGAGTCTAAAAGGAAGTATTGTGATAATGACAATTTTCAAAAAAATCGAGATTTAACGGAAATACACATTTTAATAATCCCTGAATCGAATCAGCTTTAAAGCGTTCACACACACACAGATTCGATTATTTTTATATTCAATAGTTTTAGCTTTAGAGCGTACACACACACACAGATTCAATTATCTTTATCTTCAATAGTTTTAGCTTTGGAGCGTTCACACACACATATACAAAAACTATTGAAGATAAAATGAAACTTTAAATCTAGGCCTTGTATACGGCCCGGGTATTTCCCTCCTATTTTTAGAAACAATATCTTAACCGGAAGTAACAATTTACACACTATTTCTTCAATATCTCGGAAATGGCATTAGTTAGAAAAAAGTTATTCTTATAAAAACTGAAGATATTAAAATTTCTAGCAACTTTTTCTTAATAAAAATATTCGGTAAAACAATAATTTCCTGAAAAATCGACTTTAAAAATGTTTATTTAAAATATTTGTTTCTCTAATTACAATACATAAAAAAATGTAGTTTTATAGCTATCGTAGAGGGAATATAAATAAAATATAGCGTTTTTGTAAATAATGGTAGCAAAGGGACTGAAAGTCGAGTGTAGGCCAATCTAGCATTTTTTTTTTATATAACAAATAATTCGTTGGATTTTGAATAAATCTAGAATAATTCGGGTATAGTTACCTCCCCATTCCGCATTCCCGAAGTAGCCGCAACCATTTTTGCACTGGAGATCATCTTGGTTAATCCTGGGCGAAGGGCTTTTTGTCGCGTACATAATGTATTTGTATGCACGCTGAAAATTAAAGATAGGCATTGTGATTTTTACACATTAAAATTAAACAATAAAATAAAAATAAATGAACGTCCACTGCGTTTATAAAATTATCCGACACCAGTCACCATATTTTAACTAATTATGCCTTTAATGTTGCCATTAAAAGGATTTAGCAAAATTGTCTTAATTGCCGCGAGTTTTATTTAATTTATTTCCTAAAATACGTTTAGGAAAATATATGCTATCTAGGCGGAATGAAGCTATAGTCGAACTCCATGTAGTTGACTGGGTCAGTGTATTTGGTGAGCACTTGCAAAAATTTGTGGCATCGGATGACCACTCCTTCATAAGTTAAAATCGCTTCCATTGATTCTGGACTCGATTTAGAGGAATATGATACAACGGGTGTTGCACGGAATATTCTAAACGGTGGTTTCCCCATTGATTGTGTCAACTGGTTCGAACTTTTAACGAAAAAATTTTTGCTCGTTTTTTAACTCTTCAAATCACTTAATTAATGTTCAGCAAAATGCAGCAATTTCTTTTTTAAACAGAGTTCAGTAACCGTCAGGAAACAGTGAAATGCATTTAAAATGAGTAACAAAATCAAAATTCGAATTATATATATATATAAATATTGTAGATTATATTTAATTTTAGAACTTTCGTAAACGATATTGTTAGATTTTTTTGTAGCACAAGGACTAAATTTCTGTTGAAATACAACTAAATGATGAAATATCGCTCAATTTATAACTTTTCTTATCTTGTAAATTGATTATCAATAGCATTTGAAAGATAAACGACTTATTTTTAAGTATCCAGGTATATTTTTGTGCGACACATGTCAAAGATAACATTTTTTAAATTTTGCATTAAGTATTTCCCATGAAATATTGGAATTTGTATTAGTTTATTGATTAGAAATAATGAATCCAATACGTATTTCTGTTATAAGAACTCGTTTTAAGGATTCCATGTACATATATTTGCTATCTTTCAAATTTTTAGCCCGCCGTACGAAATACCGAAGAAGCTAAAGCATTCGGTCGTGTGTCTGTAGTATTATCGGATCAAAAAGTGTTTGTCTCGTCGCCCTGAATCCAAAAATTTATATAACTTATATACTTGGATGTTAGTCGTCGCTCGCTCGACCAAATTTGTGCTTTCTATTCCTCTGAAGGTACCGGAACGATTTACACCAAATTTGCTACACATATTATTTAACACCCCATTTGAATCCGTTCGCAGTTTAAATCCAATCGCCCGTATACTTCCCGAGTTATAAGGCCCCAAAATTTGGAGCCTCCCTTAATACTGCCCTTATTAAAATAATTAAAACACTCAAAAATTCTACTAAAATATCTAAGATATTTTATATCTACAAGATTTTTTCAATTCTGTCTATCTAGTAGCTATAAAATATTTTAGAATTATTAGTGGATTTTTTATTTTATTTTATTTTAGTGCATATTTGAAAATTCAAAATTATAATATTTAATAATTTTTTTCGGGCTTTGGGTTAACAATATGAAAAAATCTTGTAGATATAAAATATCTTAGAATTATTGGTAAAATTCTTAATTGTTTTAATTATTTTATAAGGGCAGTATTAAGGGGGGCTCCAAATTTGGGGGCCCTATAACTCGGGAAGTATACGGGCGATTGGATTTTAACTGCGAGCGGATTCAAATGGGTAACCAAATAATATGTGTAGCAAATTTGGTGTAAATCGCTCGGGTACCTTCAGAGGAGTAGAAAGCACAAATTTGGTCGAGCGAGCGACGACTAACATCCAAGTATATAAGTTATATATATTTTTGGATTCAGGGCGACGAGACAAACACTTTTTGTTAATGACATTTTTTGATCCGAAAATACTACAGACACACACGACCGAATGTTTTAGCTTCATCGGTACTACGTATAAAATTATATAATTTTAATGTGAGCGAACATTGGGGTCTGTAAGACCCCAATATTTTCATTTTGCTTGACACCGGTTTAAAAATATCAGTTAAATTAAACAAAAACCCTATAAGCTAAAGTTATCTAACTTAACGAAAGCGATTTACGGACAAACATGCAAAAGAATGTAATAAAAAATATTTAAATTCATTTTCGGAAAGAACAGTACCTGATTATACAAAAAATATGATATTACCTATTAAAAATGCAATATTTACACATTTATTAATAAAATTAGATAACACAACACATAAATAATTTAATACGTATAAATTTAATTGTTATTACTAACTGTATTATGTATAAATACCTGTTTAATTGGTGCCCTATATAAGAGAATTTGGGTGGAATTCGCGTATTTTGATAAGAGTTAAAATATCCAAAACACCATTTCTTCAGGACATATTTGACAGATAATGCACTAAAACACGTTCTAGGGGAATATAAAAGTTACTATGTCATACAACGTGCTGCATCCCCATAGATGCGTATTTACGTATTTATTTGCATGATTTCTTTGTCCCGAGTTGTTAATTTGTCCTGCACTGACTGTTTAATTTATGATATGTCCTTTTTCCAACTTATAATGAAGTTATAGGACAAATAGTCTAAGCAAATGCAGGACAAACGAACAAAGCGTAACAGTTGGTAACAGATCAGCTGATTTGTTAAGACGTCACGGCCCGTACACTATTGTACAATAACCTAACAAAATATCTTTTAAGTTCATGTAAAAATGACGTTAGACGGTACGGAAAGTGAACAAGCAATATTTGTGACTGGCGGCTACGATCATACAATAAAAATCTGGCAAACGCACAGTGGAATATGTCAGCGAACATGTCAACATGCAGATTCTGTAAGAAAAAACGTCAACATATATGAAATGCAAGCTGAAGACTGAAGTTTCGTGATTTTAGCAAGTCAACGCGTTGGAAATAACGCCTGATCGACAGTTATTAGCTGCTGCAGGATATCAACATATCCGCATGTACGATTTGGCATCAAATAATCCAAATGCAACAATTAACTACGAAGGAATCAATAAGAATATCACTGGTTTGGGCTTTCAAAAAGACGGTAAATGGATGTACACTGGTGGCGAAGACTGCACGGCGAAAATCTGGGACTTGCGAAGCCGCAGTTTGCAGTGTCAGCGAATATTTCAAGTTTCGGCGCCGGTGAACTGTGTTTGTTTGCATCCGAATGAAACTGAACTGCTTGTTGGTGATCAAAGTGGCGTTATTCATCTGTGGGATTTGAAAACTGATCACAATGAACAACTTGTAAGTAAAATTTAAACATATTAGTTAGACCACATCGGTTTATATCTCGTTCTCTGTCTAGCAATGGTAAATTTCATTAAAAGTGCCGTCTAGAACCATACAATATCTACAATATGACATATTTTTTTACAACGTTGTAGTATAATTGTAGCTTTAAAATGTTAAATTCCAAAAATAAATATCTATTTATCATTTTACAGCTGCACTAATAACATTTTGTTGTAAACAAATATGCTATATTGTAGATATTGTATGGTTTTACACGGCTCGGTTTACGAAATTATATAAAACGTAATCAGTCGGAAATTAAGGCCAAACATCAAGCTCTAAAAAAAAAAAAAAGCCGACTAACCCTTATAAAAAAAATATCAGTGAATTCGTAATTGCATAAATAATACCTGGTTAAAATGTTTATTTTTTTGTTCGTACAGTTTCGAAGTTAAAAAATAAACCCTATTTTGGGGATTCTTATTTTTTATCTTCGAAACTGTACGATCAAAAAAATTAACATTTTTACCAGGCATTATTTATGCAATTACAAATTCACTGATATTTTTTTTTATAAAGGTGAGTCGGTTAATTTTTGCGTAATCGAGGTTTGTTTAATCATGATAGGTTTTGAGTAGTTTTATGTAATTAAGAAATATAACTTTGAGCAAAAGTGTAACAATGTGTCCGTGTAATGCCTTTATATTCAATAAACAGTCATTATTCGATGGAATATCTTTGATTATAGCGTAAAAATAGCTAATTTCTAATACTGTGCGCATGTTTTCTATCACTGGTTGCTTGAACATTCAAAGTCGATGGTAGCGCCACCATCTAAAATAGCCGAGAGCGGAGCGGCATTACTTCGAACTAGATGAACCTGATAGTTTTTCTTAATATATATATTTACTATTGCTAGACAGAGAACGATATATAAACAGGTGTAGCCTCTTAACATAATAGTATGTTAAATAATTGCGTTAATTGTGGCGGATTATACATTTTTACTTTCTTTTACGCAGTAATAAGTAAGTATTGTAATCATGAAAAATTGCGAAATCGAGATTTCAACAGATATACACGTTTTATTGTTCCCTGACTATTTTCGGAATGCCGTTTGTGTGTCTTATTATGTAATAAATCGTATGAACTATGCTTGATATCATTTTGATAGGGAAACAAAATAAACTCAAATTATTTACATTAGTAATAATAAACCGACTATACTTAACATATAAGAAAGTCTTGTACTGGGCACAACCGATTTTTAGCTCGCCGTACGAAGTACCGAATAAGTCGTGTGTCTGTAACATGCTCGGATCAAAAAGTTTGTCTCGTCGCCCTGATTCCAAAAATATATATAACTTATATACATACTTGGATGTTAGTCGGTGCTCGCTAGACCAAATTTATGCTTTCTACTCCTCTGAAGGTACCGAAGCGATTTGAACCAAATTAGCTACACAGATTATTTAACACCCCATTTGAATCTACTCGAAATTTAAATCCAATCGCCCGTATACCTCCAGAGTTATATGGCCCCAAAATGTAGCGCCCCCCATAATACTGCCCTTATAAAAATAATTAAAACACCCACAAATTTTACTAATAATTATAAGATATTTTATGCCTGTAAGATTTTTTCATATTGTTAACTCAAAGGCCATAAAAAATTATTGAATATTAAAAAATTTAATTATGCATTAAACTTTCTTTATTAATTTAATCTACAGAAAACTGTAAGACTTTTTATATCTATAACATATGTTCAATTTGTTAACTAAAAGGCCATAATAATTAAAAACCACTGCTCGCAACCCATATCTTACCTAAAGGCGAGCTCTACGCATTGGTGCGTTTTACGCGTGTACCAAATCTGGTTTTTATCAAAATAATCTACAAAAAATTGAAGACTTTATATCTATAACATATTTTCAATTTGTTAACCATAAGGGCATAATAATTAAAAACCGATATTCTCATCGTATATATTACTTATAAGGCGAGCCGGACGCATAGGTGCGTTTTACCTAAGCTTGTATTACCAGTTAAATAAATTATTCTTATTTTATGGGGAAAAAATATGCTTTAATAGATTCCAGAACCAGAGGCTTCCATCCAGGATATTTCTATAGATCCTAATGGAATGTACATGGCAGCTGTTAATAACAAGGGCAGATGTTATATATGGAGTTTAACTGATGGTTTGGATAGTGAACCAACGAAGTTAACACCAAGGCATAAATTTGAAGCACATAAACGTTATGCTTTAAAATGTAAATTCAGTGCAGATTCAAAGTAAGTTCATACATACAAATATATATATATATATATATATATATATATATATATATATATTTGCTTGCTATTTTTATTTAGAGCGTTCTGACATGCCAGCTGTCATCGAAAAACCTGCCCGTTGATAAACACCACTCTCTTAATTACAGGTTACTAGTCACAACATCAGCAGATCAAACCGCGCGAATATGGAACACCACGGACTTCACTCTCACTCAAGAGCTCAAACACGATAACAAAAGATGGGTTTGGGATGCAGTGTTCAGTGCTGATTCACAATATGTGTTCACTGGTACACTTTTCTTTTACTTAACACATATTTACATAAAGTACTATAACAATTTCACTTTTTGCGTTAAAATAAATTTTATATACACGTCGTTTATTTTCATTTCTCACCAGAGTGAGATTACTTAACTGCTAATTATCGCAGCCGTATTCGCTAATATACCTGCAGTAGATTCTATTTAAAAAATAGAATAAATATACTTTTTTTACAGCGTCTTCGGATGGTTACGCAAAACTCTGGAACGTAGAAACCGGCGAAATCGAGCGTGATTACGCTGGCCACAATAAAGCGATAACAGCGTTAGCGTTTAGGGATACAGTGTAATTTATTGGAAATAATTGTAACTATATGATTATATTATATTTCTTAAGTGTACAGTGTTTTTTCATTCTTTTTGTTTTTATATAGATAAAATGTTATAATTAACATTAACATAAACATTTAAAATAGATTTAGGTATTGGCACTTCTATTTACAGAAAAATAAGGAGTGACATATCACAAAATTAAGTACAGTCTGATATTTTCTTGATGCTTAATATTGAACAAAATATAATTTCAATTTGTACAATAGATATTAGTATATATATATAACAGTATATTCTTTGAATTAAGTCACCCTATGCGCAATCGCGATCAAAATATTAAGCAAATAAAGCATCGTTAACATAAACATTACAATAATCTCGCATAAAAATACTTAAAATCGAATATCTGTGCTCGATAAATAAATACATTTTACAACCACAAACATAATACACAACAACTTTACAAATTTGTATATTTTATTTTGTAGTTTCTGAACGTTTCTGGGAGACAGTTTTATATTTACGTATCAACCAACTCTACTGTCACAATTACCGACCACATCATTTATTTTTACGTCCGATTTATTCTAATCTAACTGAAATATAAATAAAAAGTATAATCCTCCCCGAACTGAAGCCATGTAAAAACAACAATAAATTTCAAATATGTTATTTTTACGATTCGAACCATTTTATATGTGCTGGAAAGCATTGTGAACAAATGTCCGCATCTATAATAACACAATACACACTCTCGTCAGCACCACCGTTATTCTCGATTGCGAAAAGTATATTCCATCTCTGCGTATTGTGCAATTATAAATGTTCGAATCTTAAGACAACCTTTCTATTTAGCATGCATTGCGTATAAGGGCGGGACTAGTGAACATTTGGAAAATAATGTTTGCCCCACAAAAACGTTCTCTCGACCTCGTCGCATAAAATACTCTAGGTTTAAAATTCGCTCTGAATTAGTGTTTTGTTAGCGTTTATGCGTGTGTACAATCATCCACCATAATCCTACCCAAGATTATATATATTTTCTATTTCAAACATTTGGGCACTAAGTAGAAAAATGTAATAGCGTGCTGAGATAGCTAAGGAACTCGCATCGCTTGTCAGTTCTTACGGAAAATAAATATAGACGACAAGTAAATAATATGCAATGTTATTAATACGGAATTTCGCAGTAAATTGATTTTAAACCTACTCCAGGTTTTATAAAACATGTCGCTTTGGTAATTTTAAGAATGTATTCCGAATTTGAATCGGTTACATATTTATTTCGATTCTAATTGACTTTGAAGACACATAATGACATTATTTCGATAGTATTAGCGTTTATAATCTATTTTACTGTCTATTTATTCTCAAAACACTTTTCAATTTCGAGTAATTAGATATTTTATACGTTACCAGTTGCAGTGGTTCAATTACGGAATATATTCTAAATAACGTAAAAAAAACGATTATTTTTAAATTAAACTAGTTTTAATACTGAAATATACGCATTATTTTCATCATTAAAAATTTTAAATTATGTTTTATACTCATTTAAACTATAGTTAAAAAGTTTCATTCCTTTCGGTCACCTACTTTTTTCGATAGTTTAATGTGTGAAAATTATGCTTCAACACGATTTTGTGATAATCCCTGGGATAACTTAATAAATGTGAGATGAAAAATATTAAAGTATCAATTTGGGGTTTAAGTGATTCAAATATTCGTTACTTTTGAGTACTCGTTACTTTTAGGTAGAGTACTCGTTACTTTGTATATATATATATATATATATATATATATATATATATATATATATATATATATAAATACAAATATTTAATACTGAAATATACGCATTATTTTCATCATTAAAATTTTTAAATTATATTTTGTAGTCATTTAAACTATAGTTAAAAAGTTTCATTCCTTTCGGTCACCTACTTTTTTCGATAGTTTAATGTGTGAAAATTATGCTTCAACGCGATTTTGTGATAATCCCTGGGATAACTTAATAAATGTGAGATGAAAAATATTAAAGTATCAATTTTGGGTTTAAGTGATGCAAAGATTCGTTACTTTTGAGTACTCGTTACTTTTAGGTAGAGTACTCGTTACTTTGTATATATATATATATATATATATAAATACAAATATTTAATACTGAAATATACGCATTATTTTCATCATTAAAATTTTTAAATTATATTTTATAGTCATTTAAACTATAGTTAAAAAGTTTCATTCCTTTCGGTCACCTACTTTTTTCGATAGTTTAATGTGTGAAAATTATGCTTCAACACGATTTTGTGATAATCCCTGGGATAACTTAATAAATGTGAGATGAAAAATATTAAAGTATCAATTTGGGGTTTAAGTGATGCAAAGTTTCGTTACATTTGTGTACTCGTTACTTTTAGGTATAGTACTCGTTACTTTGTATATATATATATATATTATATAAATACAAAGTAAGGAGTACTCAAAAGTAACGAAACTTTGCATCACTTAAACCCCAAATTGATACTTTCATCCTAATCCGAGAAAAATAATCATAAAAACATGCATTTTTTGCACCATTACCTCAAATTTTGTAACATTGCATGTTCTTTTCTTGTAGTCTTCAAACAACTTGGGTATTCCCCGGCCAGTTTCATAATATTCGGAAAGCCATATTTACGTTTAAGTTTCTTTACTTTTATAATGATAAATATTATCTTTGTTTATCGCATATGTATGACATACTTGCTATCTTTGTTACTGTAAAAGGTATTTTAGCTAAAGCCACTTTTTTTTAAGGGAATCTATGAAACCGGCCGTAAGGTAGATGAGCGCACTGAGTGTAATACTTGTCTCATATATTCGGAATGAATAATATATTGAATAAAAAGTTACGGCACACATGGAATACTGCCGACTTCTCCCATTTCCGTGCACAGTTCATCGTCCATCGTATAAGAGATTATAAACTTCAGCGTCGCTTTCTCATTGTTGGGGTTTGCAAGAAGCATTATTTGCGTGATGGCCGATGGCGGTAAGAATGGATTATGCGCGGGTAAGTCAGAACCAGATGGCGGCTGTAACTTTATTTTGCACGTCTGTAACACAAAAATAAAATTCTGGAATATACTTAAGCTATTAAGAGACAACTACTTACTTTTGGAACCACTGCTTGAAACAGGTAATTACTAATCGGTGTGGTATTTTTACTAAGCGTTGTGACAACAATCACTTGCACATCTTCTCTGGGTTTATCTTTAGCAAAATGCAGAATCACAGTCACCCCATTTTTCTCCTCCAGAACCGTTATCGGCGATATAGTACTTGGTTGTACGCTATCTAAACCAATAGATAAGTCCGCCATAGGTTTTATTTCCACCGATTTTTGCCGGTTTACAACTGGCGGTTGAGGTGGTTCTTTTGGAATTTCTTTCGTTTGAGTTGGAGTTGTAGTTTGCGTAGTTTGAGCAACTGACAAACACATTGGCGCATCTTCTGTGATATCTACCATGCAGTCGTCGCCATTCGAGGCGTCTGAGTGCGATTTTTTCGCATGCTCAGGTTTGCCAATTAAAAAACTTAAATCTAATCCTGATGCTGCATCAGTCGCTAATAGTGAGGGTTGCGATAATACTTTATTTGTATTTATTTGTGGAATTTCTTGTATGATTTGTTTTGGTAAAAGATTCATTGGAATTTTGTCGTTGACTCTAAAACAATATTTAGGATTTTTATTCATAATCATTTCTGCGCTAAGGAACCGTGAAAATTTCAATAATAGGCTACACCTGTTTATATCTCGTTCTCTGTCTAACAACGGTACATATCTATTAATTTATAATATGTTAAGCTTTATTAAAATAATTTCGTAAAACATGCCGTCTGAAACCCTACAATATCTACTATATGGCATATTATATTATTGTAGCTTGATTTAAATAATTAACCTATTCACGCGTATTATATTTATGTTGACATTTAATAATTATATTGACGTTTAAGAACGTAGTATTTGTTTTTTATAGACAACCAGTGTTGCTACTGTAGCCTCCCTACTTGTAGTAACCATAGGCATAGATAAACATAGCGTTCTACACATACATGTACGTGTTTATATATAAATATATATATATAATAGTTTATTACTGTATATTATATTAAATATGAACATATTTTCTAGTTCAAGTCAAATTCAATTAAATTATGAATATTTTTCCAATATTTTGATTTTATTTTATGATTTATTTATATTATACAAAAATTTCCATCCAATTCTAAATGTATATTTACTGTTTAAGGTCCGCGTTTTGTTTATATCTCGTTCTTTGTCTAGCAACGGTTAATATCTATTGATTTCAGACTTATTGAGATTAATATAAATAATTTTGTAAAATGGGAAATTCCAATTTACAGCTACAATAAAATTTCGTTAAAAAAAATGCCATATTGTATATATGGAATGTTTCTAGACGGCACATTTCACGAAATTATTTATATAAAGCTAAATTTGTCAGAAATTAATAGATATTTACAGTTATTTAAACATATTTTATTTACACTTTTAAAAAAATTTAAACCACGTGTGTCATCATCAGAATGTGTTTTTAAAATTAATATATATTTTTATTTACTTATACGAATGTATATAAGTAATTATAAAAAAAATTAAACCCTAGATTTTAACGAAAATCTACATTTTGACCATCACTGAATAGAATCTGTTTATTTTCGGAATAACGTCTATGTGTATGTGAACGCTCTAAAGCTAGAGCCAATACTGTTGAAGGTAAAATTATGAAACTTTAAACTTAACATAAATGGCCAGAGTGCGCGTCTTTTACTTATAAAAACAATAACTTAACCGGAAGTAAGTTTACTTCTGCTATTTTTACAATATCTCGAAAACGGCATGAGATAAAGAATAAGTGATTTTTATAAAGGAAATTAAAATTTCTTGCAATTTTTCTTACGAAAAATGTACCATTTACTGAAAAATCGCCATTTAAATTTACGTTTCCCTAATTACACATATTAATATTGTTTCATACTAATTTTAGAATGATTTTAAAACACAATAAAGCAATATTACATATTATATTCCAAAGATGATCGATTATGAATTGTTACCTGTTAAATGATGTAGTAACTAGGCGACTAGTGGTCGCTGACAAATTCTCTTTAAGTAACGATTCCCCCAGCGCATCCAAGTCTTCCAGCGCTTTTAACTTACTATTCGATTTTTCTATATTTATTAAATTATTTCCAACTGCAAAACCAAACCAATAATTACAATAAATCTAGCAATAACACAATATATTAAAATATACTCAATGCAGCTGGCTGTTGAATTGCAGTCGGTTTCAATATTGTAGTATCGGCCAAATTTAAAGGTACTGGTAATGCAGGCGAAGAAAAAATATCACAGAGGGCATCAATATCAGATTGTGGTTTCTCGATTTTCTGCTTAGGCAAATTGTTATTGTTTACTGCACTGCCGTTATCCAAGAACGATGCGGTGGGAACTTCACTGGGTGAACCCAAATCTAATAGGGAATCGCCAACAGTTTGTTGTTTTCTCGGTAGAGTAACACCTTTCACTATTATTGCAGTGAATTTATCAAATACTTGACCTAATTCGTCGCTTGCATGTAACACTTCTTCTACAAAACCCAACATCAATAATTTTAGTAGTTTTAAAAAGTTACCTATTATAAACCTGTGTCACCAGCGTCAAATTTAACAATTACTTGTTTTTTAATTTTAGAGTTACGGTCAAAAGTAGGAAACAACACATTCTGTATTAAAATATAGATAATAATTAAATATGTAAGATAGTGGAAGTATAAGAAAGTCGAGTAAAGACCACTCGAGTATTTTAGCTCTCCGTACAGTGTACAAAAGAGCTATAGTGATTGATCGACTGTCTGTAATATAATCGAGTTAAAAAAATACTTATCTCGCCATCCAGATTCCAAAATTATGTAAAATAAAGGTACCAGGCCGATTTTAACGAAATTTATATATATAATTGTCTGAGTGCCTCAAAAAACCTAATACAAATTGTCAACATTTGGAGCCTCCTTTAACTGCCCTTAGAAAATAAATTTGAAAATATCAAACATTTTACAAGAAAGTTTTTAAATCTAGAAAATTCATTTAAATTTGTAATTAAAATATTAATGATTTTCTTTTATTATATCAAAACATTTAAGATTTTTTTATATCATAACGTTTTTTCAGATTATAAACCCAAAGGACAGCATTTTTTAATTATTATTTAAAATAATGTAGTGATTGCATTAAAAGATTGACTATTGTTGCAATCAATTAATAAAAAAATCACTATTATCTTTTATATTTTATTGCTTCAAAATTCAGTGGTTATATATACTTTATTCTTTAAATAGTGGTTAAAAAAGTGTTTTCAATATAAATTTAAAAAAGACACTAGTGCTTGTACCTATGCTTGTTATTTTTCAAATATCGGTATTCAGAGCAAACCCAAAGAACAGAAAAAAAATTGGTTAAAATTTAAAATAATGTAGCGATTGCATTAATAGATTGTTGCAATCAATTCATAAAAATTTCACTATTATCTTTTATATTTTATCGCTTCAAAATTCTGTGACTATATTCTTTAAACAGTGGTTAAAAAAATATTTTCAATATAAATTGAAAAAAGACATTGGTACTTGTACCTATGCTTGTTATATTTCATCGGTATTCAGAGCAAGCCCAAAGGACAGAAATAAAATTGTTTAAAATTATAAATAATGCAGCGATTGCATTAAAAGATTGTTGCAATCAATTCATAAAACAATCAATATTATCGCGCTTTTCCTTTTATCGCTTCGAAATTCAGTGGTTATATATTTTATTCTTTAAATAGTGGTTAAATATATAGGCTTTCTTCTTTAAACAACAGGGGTTAAAAAAATGTTTTCTATATAAATTGAAAAAAAGACATTGGCACCTATGCTTCTTATATTTCAAAGATTGGCATTCAGAGGTATAAAGGACAAAAAAAATGTTTAAAATTTAAAATAATGTAGCGATTGCATTAAAAGATTGTTGCAATCAATTCATAAAAATGTCACTATTATCTTTTATCGCTTCAAAATTCAGTGGTTATATAAATAATATAGGTTTTCCTCTTTAAGCAACAGTGGTTAAAAAAAAATTTGCAATATAAATTAAAAAAAAAACATTGGTGTTTCTACCTATGCTTGTTATATTTCAAGTATCGGTACTCAGAGCTCATAGCTGCGAATGTATAGGCGTCTAAGAAAATATGTGACACAGGTTTATGCCGTTGATAAGTCATACTTAGCATATCTTCATTTTGTTGCGTTTCGGTCGCAAGTCTAAAGACATTCGGTCGCAAACGTTCACAGCTTTGATGCAATTCTTTAATTAGATCTACTTCGTCAGCGGATGAGTGACCCGGTCGGTATGAGTCTAACATTTCATTTAATAACCGGACGTTATTGTGAACCGCCTCTAATTCAATCACACGTTTACTAACTAATTCCGCTCTTTTATCGTCCTTTAAACAAGAAACAAATAAACAAATGACTCAAATACAGACGATAAAAAATACTTACTTCTTTAACCATTGTTTTAATAAGCCGGTTAGCAGCTTGGAGATCATCTGGATTTTTACTTTGTAACAACTTCTGTAACAACCTCGATCGCTCATCATTATCAAATATCGAATTTGCTTTTGACGGCCGAGGTACAGAATTCTCAATCGGTTTTTGCGTTTGGGCAACCTCAACTACTACGCCTTGCTTTTTCAGCATGTCGTATGCTTCCTTAATTTTCGTTTCGCGCGGATAATCTTCCGTCCAGATTTGTAACAATTGTAAAACTTTAACACGCACAAGCGGTGCTGTTTGCGAGCCTAAATATTTTGGTGATACTAGTTTTATCATTTCGTTTAAAAAACGAAATTTGCCCACTTCGGATTGAAAGGACGGGCCACATTTTTTCATACACGAATCAAGAACCTAAACACAATTAAAACATATACATTTAAATTAGATTCGTAATATCCAGTCGTTTGCACCAATAATTCTTTGCTCATTCATAATAATGCAAACATATCTTATTTTTAAATACGAAAACATTGTAGTAGCATATAAGAAAATATTGTAATTCATGGTTTTAACGGAAATACACGTTTTGGCCATCGCTGAATCGAATCTAAATATTTTCGAACTGACATCTGGGTGTGTGTGTCTGTTAACATCTATATATGCCCCAAAAGTAAACTTTCATATTTGAACCCTAAATAATGGGTTATTCTTGTTACTTTTTACATATTTCGAAAACCACAAGAAAATAAAGCAAAAGTTATTTTTAGAAAATTTAATAATATAGAAATTCCTAGTAAATTTTGTACTATTTACTGAAAAATAACTTTTAAAATAGTTATTTTACATTTACGTTTCCCTGATTATAATAAATATTGATATTATTTCATAGTAATCGTTGCATGCAGATAATTTAACATATATTTTACTTAATGTAATGAGGAGGGCTCCAAATTTAGGGGGGCCCTATAACTCTGGAACTATACAGGCAATTGGATTTAAACTGCGAGTAGATTCAAATGGGGGTGTTAAATAATATGTGTAGCTAATTTGGTGTTAATCGGTCCGGTACCTTCAGAGGAGTAGAAAGCACAAATTTGGTCTTACGAGCGACGACTAACATCCAGTTATATATATTTTTGGATTCAGGGAGACGAGACAAACAATTTTTGTTAATGAAATTTGTCGATCCGAGAATGCTACAGATACACGACCGAGTGCTTTAGCTTCTTTGGTACTTCTCGTAACTGGTACATTTTTTAAAGAGTCGAACTAACCAATACTCTACAGAATTATCCTGAAATGTCATTTATCTAATTGAGTTTATTTTATTTTCCTGTCAAAAGAGCAGATGATCCGATTTTGTACATGCGAATCCATGGCAACGTAAACAACATATTTATAATGTTTCGTAGCATTTTTCTCGCAACTGGTACATTTTTTGAAGAAATGTTTCAAACAAAAGTTGTTCGAAATATGAATATCTTTCATTATGAACAAAACTATTTTTGCCATAAGTGCAGCCGTTCTAGAGTTATTGGAGATAGTACAAAAAATGCATAGAGTAAACATGCACTTCCGGTTTGAATATTCTTTTCAAAAATGGAAGGTGCACATCTAGGGCATATATACAAGTCTTAAGTTTGTAGTTTCACAATTTTACGTTCGATAGTTTCGGCTCTAGAGCCTTTACACACACACACAGACAAATGTTGTTTCGAAAATAGTCAAATGCGATTCAGGGAAGGTTAAAACGTGAATATCCGTCCGAAAGACTTATTTATTACTTCGTAAAAGAAAATAAAATAAGATGGGTGTGACACCGGCATTATGCGGTAAATAGTTAAAAATAAAATAATTATTACGTACAATAGACATAATTTTGAACGAGGAAATAAAATTAGAGATAGTTAAAATCTTTTGAATAATTTGTTATTACCCCAAGAGTTTGTAAAGCTTCTCGTTCATGTTGGGCATGGATTTTATTTGCCAATAAGCGAATGGCAATATGTGATCCTTCAGTCTCCTTATTAACAAGAGCACAGAATGCCTCAACAGCCGCTTTATCAACATTTTCATTCTGTGGGTTTGTTGCTCTTTCTGCAACAATAAACAATCATATTATCACTAACGAACTATCAATATTTATAACCTGTTCAAATCAAACGGCGCATTCGATTAGATAATAAACAATATGAAATCAAACTAAATATATACATACGCAATAATGCTTCTAAACTAGTCGTTAATATATCCATAACTATAATTTTTGATTTATAAACTATTTTTTCCGATACCTAAAATAACTGGCTTTTTGACAGCTAAAATTCTAAATTAGGTTGCTATAGTCTAGTTCACATCGAGAAGTACATGTACGCGCGCACATTTAAACTAAAATATTTGGTATATGCAAACTGCTTTTAATAAAATATTTGTTCTTTTAAGAGTAAAAAATAATTTAATATATTTAAATCAAACGATTGCCTCTCCCCACCGAATAAAGACCCATGGGCAGATAAGCTATCATTTGTTTACTTCATTTATTAATTTCCTTTTCTTATCTTACTCATATACATCTGCTAAAAAGTACAAATTATATGTCTGGAATAAACAATTATTTTAATACGTTTTTCCACTTGAATATAGTTCTAAATAAGTCATTTTATTACTGTAATAAAATCGATTTAAAGCACAAACAAAAAATTCAAACAAGCTTAGGTACAACGCACCTATGCGTTCAGGTCGCCTTATAAGTAATATATGCGATGCGATCAACGGTTTTTAATTATTATGGCCTTTTGGTTAACATTTTGAAAAAATGTTATAGATATAAAAGATATTTAAATTTTTTATAAAAAAATAATTTAGTGCTTATTTTAAAACTCAAAATTATAATATTTAATAATTTTTTATGGCCTTTGGGTTAACAGTATGAAAAAATCTTGTAGATATAAAATATCTTAGAATTATTAGTAAAATTTTTAGGTGTTTAAATTATTTTTATAAGGGTAGTATTAAGGGGGGCTCAAAATTTTGGGGCCCTATAACTCGAAAAGTATACGGGTGATTGGATTTAAACTGCGAGCCTTTTGGCTAGCATTTTAAAAAAATGTTATAGATATAAAAAGTCGCAGATAACTTTGATAAATAACTAATTTAGTGCATATATTAAAATTCAAAATTTGAATATTCAATAATTTTTTAAGGCCTTTGGGTTAACAATATGAAAAAATCTTGTAAACAAAATATATCTTAGAATTATTAGTAGAATTTTTAGGTGTTTAAATTATTTTTATAAGGGCAGTATTAAGGGAGACTATAAATTTTGAGGCCCTATAACTCGGGAAGTATACAGGCGATTGGATTTAAACTGCGAACAGATTCAAATTGGTTGCCAAATAATATGTGTAGCTAATTTGGTTCAAATCGCTTGGGTACCTTCATAGGAATAGAGGGCACCACATTGATCTTACGAGCGGGTTTAGTGTACAGGCAGGATGTGTGCACTACATAAAGATAGCCAATTTTTACGTGGAAAATTGCTGTAGAGTGACGTGAAAAAATCAATTATAAACGAGCCTTAAGGTTACATTACACGGTGCGTCACGGCAAGTAAAATAGCTATCTTTATCTAGTGCACATGAACGACTACCTATCCTGCTTGCACACTAAATTTAGTGGTAGTAGGACAGGTTGTCTAATTTGGTAAGTTAAGGATTGTTCACAGCTAAAAAATTAGTAATTAAGCTTAGAAATTATAAGTAATAATTCCAGTTTGTTGTATGACATACAAGGTTAACACAGCAACAAAATTTATCATAAATTGTGTTGCTTGGAATGCTAACATTGCTTGTCATAATACAAACTAGATTATTATTTGTAATTTTCTAAGCTTAATTACTAATTGTTTCGCTGTGAACAATCCTTTAGAGATAGCCAATTTTTACACCATGACCTGAAACAAGGCAATTATAAATAGTCCTTTAGGGTTCGTTTATGATTGACTGTCTCCACGGCGCTAGACGGCATATAAAATAGCTATCTTTATCTAGGGCACACGAACGACCACCTATCTTGCTTGCACACTTGATGGGAATAGGACAGTTTATCCATTTTGGTGCGTTAGATAGAGATAGCTAATAATTACAAGGAAACTTGCTGCATTGTGACATGAAAAATCAATTATAATAGGGTTTTTACAGTGTGAGAAATTCTCACATCAACTCAAAGGATTCTTCGCGCCTATTAATAGAATTTTACGTATAAAAAAGTCCGCACCATTGCATTAAAAATGTGAATTGAGCTATAGTGTTGAACATGGCCGCAGCAAAACCTTGATAATTTTATCGTGTCTCATTTTACTGAACAACGCATAGTTTTGTATTACAATTATAATAATAACAACAATTAACGGTGAAACAGATAATATAGTGTGTTAAACTGTTTACTGTTGTGTTTATATAACGATAACCTTACAATTAGTCGTATCAACAATGGTTTTATCACGGGCGAGTATGCTATTGAGGAATAGCTTTTTAATGAAAAGCAATCCAGTGAAAACGGCGAATAGAAAAGCAACGACTACCACGACGGGCGCTATTTTGCCTGAACCCGACAAAATACCGTTTGGGTTATTCAGCCTACTAGGAGCAGTTATTCCGGGATTGTTGGTTGGTGCTGCGATAAGCAAGACAATCGCGAATTTCTTGGAAGAAAATGATTTGTTTGTGCCATCGGATGACGACGACGATGATGATTAAATATTTATATTTGTTTCATTATTGTTGTTATAGCTTTTAAAATAATTGTAGTGCTATATTGAACATTATTTATGTTTGTTGTTATTTACAAAAACGCCTCAAGAAATGTATAAAACCTTTATTTATTGTACATAATTTTACTTCGAATAAATTATTATAAGTTACACAAATATTTTTTTTTTTTTACATACAAATTGAATATAAATATTAAATAATAAGCAAATCATCTAAATTTGATTTAATATACATATTTTTACACAATACAAATTGCTCATTTTTTTTATTTTCTTGCAAATTGATTATAAATATTAAACAATCTTTCAAATAACAAATTTTCAATTAAAAACACAGCATTAGATTTAAGTTCGATACTAATATCGTAAATACTTTAATATATATATATATATATATAAATACTCTCAAAAACCATGATGTCTACCAAAAACTAATATTAAATGAAATATAATTCAAGTTAATGCAAAAACGCAACATTAAAAAAAAATATATATATATATATATGGTTGAATTTTTTGTTTTTGGTAACGCCCGTTTGGCAATAATCCAAAATTGACTAAATTCAATAGTATATAACCTACATAAAATAATCAATAATAATTCTACTAGTTACTATTATTTATTGCTTGTTTTTCGTAAGGTCATACAAGAATCACCTCATTTTTAAATTTAAAATATTAAAAAAAATGTTTGGCCATAATCCAAAATTGACTACATTTAGTAGTATACAACCTACATAAAATAATCAATAAAAATTGTACTAATTACTATTATTTATTACTTGTTTTTAATTAGGTCATAAATAAATCACCTCATTTTTCAATTTAAAATGTTTAAAAAAATCAATTTTAAATACAGCATTAAAATTACGGCGATCTATTTTAATTATATTATATTTGTGTGGTAAATGTAATTTAAACAGTTTTTCAAAAGGTACTAATTACTATTATTTATTGCGTTTTTAATTAGGCCATAAAAGAATCACCTCTTTTAAAATGTTTAAAAAATCAGCTGTTATTATTTTTATGTAACCTGCATTTTAAATACGGTGTTAAAATTATAGCGATTTATTTATATTATATTTGTGTGGTAAATGTAATTTAAACCATTTTTTAAAATGTATTAATTACAATTATTTATTGCTTGTTTTTAATTAGGTCATAAAATAATCAACCATTTTTCAATTTAAAATGTTTAAAAAAATCAGCTGAAATTATTTTTATGTAAGCAGCATTTTAAATACAGCATTAAAATTAGGGCGATCTAATTTATTTATATTAGTGTGCTATATGTAATTTAAACGATTTTTTAAATTATGCCTGAAATATCCCTTCATACTACCAACATTAAACTATTTATTTATATGTATATACCCATGGTTACATTTAATTGTCCGGCCGTAGTAAAATCGAATGTTAAAATTTATATTAAAATTAAACAATTTATGCATTTATTTCATGTTTTGAGTATGTTAGTTGGTTTATATAGCGTTCCGGATAGAAAGCTAGTTACATACACGGATGAATTTGGATGTTTACATTATAATATCCGTGAAGGGTACTCCGTATATGATATGGACACATGGTGCCTACGGGTGCACCTAGTAATTTTTATTTGATGTTTGTAGTATGAGGGTTAACAGAATTGAATTGAAATTTCTGAATTGATTGATTTTAAGTATAGAATATATATTCAAACTAATTCAGAAATGATGTATGATAAAATTCAGAGATTAAAAAAATATTGGTAGACACCATTAAAAACGTAAATAAAAGTATATTCCCTGTAAAGCTATATTCACTACCAATTTCAATTTGAAAAATGATAGAAATTTCACTTTCAATCATTTAAGAGCATTCACATTAAACAGTTCACAACCAATTTAGCTTTTTAAATTGTAATTGTGAGTTACGGTACATATTTATTATAACTTCTGAAACATTTTTCATATATTTCTTATTATAAAATAGCAGAATGAGACAAAGACAACTTGTAATTTGGAAAATTCAATTCAAAGTTTGGAGTTTGCAAACATCAAATTATTCAATTTTAATTTATTTAAATTGAATTTGGTTTTGTGAATGGTTACATGTAGATCCTATAGCTAAACTTGAAAGTATTGAAATTGGTTGTGAATGCAGCTTTTAATAAATTAAAATTCAGCGTGAATTTAATACCCATGGTTACAAGATACAAATTTTATTTACAGTTTTTTCCCTTGTTTGTTTCAGAAAATATGACAATCATGTGTGATTTATTAATGTTAGCGTTAAATTCACGTTGATTCCTCAAACATATTACAACAATAACCTACCGATTTAGTCTGGTAAGCATTTATGTCGGCCCCAGCCGTGGAAACATTTCGTAAATCTTCTCGATTCTTTGTTTTTCAACGTCAAGAACAGTTTCCTGACTATTTCCGGTTGTTTTGCTCGCATATGTTGTATGTACACCTAAATAAACAAATAATTTGAAACATTTTTATAAAATTTGAATTTTCTTGTTACAATTTCAATATGTGTGGTAAATAGGGAAACGCAAATATAACATTTTTCTCCTAAAACTTGAAGTCTAGTAACTTAAATTTGAAAAATGTATCATTTATTGAAAATAGTCATGTTACATATAGATATTGTTCCATGGAAAACTAGCATGAATTTAAAACAAAATAAAGAAATATTATATTAAATAGATAATGGAAATATAAGTCAAGTGTAGATCACTCCTGCATTTTCTATATAAATTTAAAATAAAAAACTGAATTACCTGTGCTGACTTATAAGCCAATTTGATTTCAACTTCGCTACAATTCGCGCCTAGCCAAAGGAAAACTTGTTCACCATTATCCAAAATCATAATATCATCATCAGCGAGATCATCTTGACAAAAGTCGGGGCACTTCTCCGACACCGTAAAGTATCCCTTCTCATTAGAACATCTAAAGAGTCGAGTGTACTTCATAAATGTTGCATCTTTTTCGTATGGTTTTCGGCCACCGATTGCAACCCAGAAGAAATTCTCTGGTTCTTCACCTTCAGCGAGAACTTGAAGACTCACCCACGCACTATTAAACATTTTCTCAGCGATTTCCTCAACGAGACGAGCTTCGTCTGGATCAGCCTTTGAGCCGATCCAAACATAGACAATACCGGCATCTTCTTCCTGCTCGAACGGCACGTTTAAAATGTAACTGAAATCAAAAGAATCAAGATCAAGTTCGCAAAATATATACAAAAAGAACATTAATTTACCAAAAGGCAGAATTCAGTGCAGCAGCATCGGGTTTAGTCTGGACAAGCCTTGTAGTAAGGGGACTTCCATTCGACCGCAAATGGTAAAACTCCACAGTATTCGGTTTTGGCGCCCCTCGTTTACCTTGATGTATAATAAACTTGCGCTTAAAATGCGACATAAACTTTAAGTTCTCTTGTTGCTGATGTGTACGAACGACTTCCAATTTATCACGAAACAGAGCTTTGAATTTCTTCTGCAGCGTAAATGTAAAAGTTAACCACCCCATATTTCCCGCTTCTCTGCCTTGCCAAAAGTACACAACACACGGGACGTCTTCGTCCAGCGTTTCTGTATCATCGGCGTCGTCCACTGGCGTCCAATATCTGTGGAATCAAATAATACATAGGCAAATTGACTTTATTTTACATAAATGTCGAAGAACTTTGTATTTAAGCTAGAAAAAAAAAAATCTACCGACTAATCTTTATAAAAAAAAATCAGTGAATGCGTAATTGCATAAATAATGCCTGATAAAAATGATTTTTTTTTTGTAGCTACAGTTTCAGAGATAAAAAATAAAAACCTCCAATATAGGTCATTTATTATAGTTTTCATAAGTTTGGATAAGTTTCCCCAGATAATGTACCATTTACTGAAAAATCGCTTTTGAAAGTAATAAATTTATATGTTGTATCCATATTTACTAAATTATTTCACTATAAACAAAAATACAGTAATATTATGAGAGTTTAATCTACCTGCAAGTAAAAAAAAAAATCTAAAAAAGTCCACTGTAGGATAATGCGTATTTTTAAAGATCAGTGACGTTAATAAACGTATACGCATCGTGTTTAAGGAAGTAATATTCAAAATTCGGGAAAAAAAAATTACATACCGACACAGAAACACGTAACAGTCCATGCTGTAAAAGTGTCCGAGTTCTTCTTTCGGAAGACATTTGAATTTCTTGCCTTCTAGCACAAAGGCTTCCATTGCTTCCAAATCGTAGTTCCAGTCTTCAAGAAGTGTCTGGGCTTCAGCTGCAGGCATCATCGGTTGTCGAGGCATGAATAAAGCTGCTAGATCTGCTTTGGTTTCTTGTTGCATGGCCCATTTTGTAAGATCTGCGCCGGTTTTTTGAACCGATTCTGCGGTTCTAGTGAAGTCAACTGCGATTACTTCGTCCCAGCCAGCGAATTTGTACTTGAATATCTAAGTAAACACATTTTAATATCTTTCATTATGAACATAACTATTTTTGCCGTAAGTGTAGCCGTTCTAGTGATATTGGAGAGTCTTTAGTTTGAAGTTTCATAATTTTTCGTTTGAAAGTTTTGGCTCTAGAGCGTTCACACACACACAGACAGACATTTTCGATTTTCGTTTAAATACCTGTGTTTCGGTTCCTTCTTGTACACGAGTGACAAGTGCATATTCTGGTCTATCAATCATATTGAATAATTCTTGCGACAATTTAACAGCGGCAGCTCTTACCAAACGAGTAGACTTCTTACCAAACCTAAATTAATACGAATTATACATTTTCGGATTGATTAATTTTATAAAATATATATCATACCACACAAAAACATCCAAAAAACAATCTAAAATATACACATTTCTATTATTTAACAATGTGTTGACTAATTTGCCATGAGGTACTTCAACTTGCGGTAATTCTAAATATCCCATGCCTAAACGGACTTGGTATAAACGGGGCACAACGGGCAAAAAATTATCATCGACATGTTCCTAAAAACAAAGTTTATAATACAAAACATTTATATATATATATATATAAATATATAAAAACTTACTTCTAATGGATTTTCTGGTTTGACGCCGTCCGTTTCCCCTAAAGTTCTCCAAAAGTCGCGGCTTTCATCCCCCATTATTTCAGTTTGAATATCGGCTTTGTTTTTCCGTTCATTTTTATTAATTTTCTCTGCCATTAATCTCGCCTTCGATTTCAAAGTATTTTTACACTTTTTGCCATACCAAATAAATATTTTCAGTCCCGTATCCAAAACAAATACATAACGTGGGTCTAACGAGTCCGAATTAGCAACAACTGGTTCTAAATGGATTGAAGCTCCTGCCGCATGTACCCGATATAACCGTACCACATACGTCTATAAATTTTTCGTATTTTCAAACAATTTTTGGTTTAATTTTCTTAACTTACCATATCTTCAACGGTAAAGAATCCACTGCTAGTCCGTCCACCCTCAATATACGTTATCTCCGTATCGAACAAAGCCAGAAATTCCTCCGATTCGTCTGCTTGCTCTTCTCGGACTGTGCGACATTGGGCGCCGAGATAATTTCGTAAATTAACAGCATGGATCGCTGAACAGGCGCGTTTATCAAGCTAGAATATTACCAATATTATTTAAGAATTTTTTTGGGAATGTTTGATAATTTACAGTTGCTTTTTCTCCAATCCAAAAATATATTTCCCATGACAATGATCCTGAATCGTCTATAGCAGTTTTAAGTACAATATAACAATCGCCTTCGTAGAATTTTCCGTGCGCCACTTCTTCGATACGATTTGGAAGGAAATTTTCGATTTCCCAAATGGCTAAACCGGGTACATGACCAGCGTCATCGTCAAAGAACTCAGAATAGTCCAATGGTGGTTTCTCCAATGTTTCGTCCCAACGTTTTGGTCTAAATTAATCGTTAAATTAATAATATTGAAGCTTTACAAAATTAATTAAACAAGATTTGATACGCGTAAAACGCACCAATGCGTAGAGCTCGCCTTTAGGTAACATATGCGTTGCGAGCAGTGATTTTTAATTATTATGGCCTTTTGGTTAACAATTTGAAAAGATATACAATATTTTGTAGATTTTTTAGTGCATATTTTAAAATTCAAAATTATAATATTTAATAATATTTTTTCGGGCTTTGAGTTAACAATATGGAAAAGTCTTGTAGACATAAAATATCTTAGAATATTTAGTAAAATTTTTGAGTGTTTTAATTATTTTTATAAGGACAGGAAAAAAAATCAACTCACTTTAAAGATTCAGCTTTGACTTCTTCAGCAGTTTTCTCTGTATTCTTATCTTTTGCAATATCTTTCATCCCCTAAAAGTACACATAAAAATATTAGATTTTTGTAAATTGTCGTTTACTTGTTTTATTTGAATTTTTATATGTCTGATTTATGCCAATTTATTAGTAAAAATTTTAATTTCTGCCAAATTACGAATTTATAACACAATTAGAAGATAATTTTCCTGTATATATATATATATATATATATAAAACCAAAACCAGCCATCAACCTAACCAATACTCTACAGTAATATTCTGAAATGTCATTTATCTAATTGAGTCTATTTTGTTTTCCTATCAAAGGCGCAGATGCTCCGATTTAATAAGCTACATGCGAATCCATGGCAACATGTAAACAAGATATTTATAATGTTTCATGTAGCATTTTTCTCGCAACTGGTACATTTTTTGAAGAAATGTTTCAAACAAAAGTTGTGCGAAATATTAATATCTTTCAATATGAACATAACTATATTTGCCGTAAGTGTAGCTGTTCTAGTGATATTGGAGATAGAACAAAAAATGCATAGAGTAAACATGCGCACTTCCGGTTTGAATATTCTTTTCAAAAATAGGAGGTGCACATCTAGAGCATATACAAGTCTTAAATTTGAAGTTTCATAATTTTTCATTCGACAGTTTTGACTCTTGAGCGTTCACAGACACAGACGTCATTCCGAAAATAGTCAAATTCGATTCAGGGAAGGTTAAAACAATTATATCCGATGAAATCTCGAGTTCGACATTTTTCATGATTACAATACTTACTTATTACTTCGTAACTTGTAAACGACAGCAATGGCAAAGATAATTCTACAATGTAACTAAAAATTTATATATATATATATATTGCAAAAACCTTTAATATTTTCGCTTGATCTTGATCAGCCTCTTCTTGATCGCGTCTTCCCCGTCTTAATCTCAATTTTCTCGCAATTGGATCTTTACTTGTATCTAAATAATTAATAAACAATTGAAAACAGGTAAAACTAAATTAAAATAAAATCAGTACTTGCTGTTGGTGCAGGAGTTGGAACATTTGCGCCTGCTAAACGAAGTTGATGTTGCAATGAAAAATCAATATTATAAAATTCCAAACCAGCTCCTTTCGCTAGTTCCGTAGGTTTCGGCGGCATCACTAAATCCGGATTGTTGCGCAAATCTAAAGAATCTAAATCACCTAATAGGTGGATTGCATCGGGCAATGTGATCAATCGGTTTGAGCTTAGATTTAGTTTTTTCAAGGAACCACATCTAAAATATGTGACGTGTGACGTGAAATCGTGTTTAATTTTGGTCAAGTCAAATTAAAAACTCACCTGCATAAACCTTCTGGTATCATCTCTAAATGATTATTAGAAGCAGAAAATATTTCCAATCTCCCAAGTTTTCCAATCCCCGATGGAATACCTTCGAAATCTAGTAGATTATCGTTTAAATATAATCGGCGTAGTGTTGAAATTTTACACAATGAAGCTGGTAAACCAGTTAACTTATTATGCGAAAGGTTTAAAGTTTCAAGTTGTTGCCATAATTCCATTGCTAAAACATATTAATTAGAAAAATAATAATGTAAAAAGAGCATTTAAATAAATACCTGATTTTAATTCTGTAATTGCATTATCACTCAAGTTCAATCGTTTTAGATTCTGTAATGAGTAAAGTGCGTCTGGTATTTTTTGCAGAGCATTTTGAGCCAAATCTAAATCAAACAAATTTGCTAGACTCTCCATGCTTGTTGGGAAATTACTCAAAGTCCTTTGGGTATTTCGCATATGCAATGTTTCTAGATTTACAAGAGATGGAAGTTGTCTGTAAACAAATATCGAATGTATTACATTTACAGCGAAAGAATTAGTAATTAAGCTTAGAAATTGTAATAATTCCAGTTTGTTGTATGACATACAAAGTTAAAGTTCACAGCAACAAATTGTGTTAATTTTGTTGCTTGGAATGTTAGCATTGCTTGTCATAATACAAGATTATTATTTGTAATTTTCTAAGCTTAATTACTAATTGTTTTGCGGTGATTACGCCTAAAGACTGCGTTCGAAGTTCTCTTGGCAGGAAACATTACATTTGGTATTCAAATGTAGGTAACAACTTAATATATAAGATTTTCATGATAAAAAGGTTCTATTGCATTAGATACTGTTTCAAATTTCGTATATATGCCATTAAATTTTTTGGGAATAGTAAAGTAGAGCAATGCATTTGGATATAAATGTTTATAGCGTTCAAATTTGGAGTTTAAACGCTATAAATATTTCCAAATACATTACTCTAATTTACATTAATATCAAAGCGGGGCACTAAAATGTCAAAAAAATTGAGTTAAACTATCGATAATTGATCTTTCAATTTTTTTTGTATGGTCATAATGGTTTAAATTTATTATATAAAAAAATATAATTTTTGTAAATTATTCCAAATTGGTTAAAAAAAAAATGTAGTGTTTTTGAAAAATTAAGTTAAACTATAAGGTGCCTTTGTTCCACACTTAGATATTGATGAAATTTTGACCAATTATTACAAAACAAATAATTTTTTTCTATTATATTCTGATAAATTAATTTGTTTATTTTAAATCATATCAAAATTCATTTTTTACTCTATTAATACTATAAATAATTTAATATTTACTTTAAAAAAGAAAGATATATATACCAAAAAAAATTAACAACAAAAATTAGGGCTTCGAACCGGAACTGAAAGCCAGAAAAAACGTTATTTTTTTCGGAACGAAAACCGGAACCAAACTGATATATATATATATATATATATATATATATATATATATATATATTAATTGAACCGGACAAAAACCGAATAAAAAAAAATTACGATTCGAAACCCTGACAAAAATATTAAAATATTTTAATACAATTACTATAATTTTAAAGGTTTTTATATTCCCACTCTAAAAATTTAGTATCCTATATATTTTTAAACGAGGAATTAATTTCTTATAGTTAAAAAAAATTGCGTTACCCGATTTTGATACTTAAAATGGTCAAAAAGGTCCTAAAAGGACATGCGATTTTTCTTCTAAAAGTACAGGAAATGTTCTAAAAATATATATACATTTTGAGTTCTATTCATTTTTACTACGAACCGGAACTGAACCGAAAACAAAAAATAAATTATATTGTTTTCGGAATTGAACCGGAAGTAAACCGAAACGAAAAAAACTACTGTTCGAAGCCCTTACAAGAATATTAAAATATTTTTTGGGGTTTATAAGTTAAATTTTTATATTTTTAAAAGTTTTTATATTCCCAGTCTAAAAAATTAGTATCCTATATATTTTTAAATGAGGAATCCATTTCTTATAGTTAAAAAAAATTGCGATACTCGATTTTGATACTTAAAATGGTCAAAAAGGTATCTTAAAGGTCATAAAGGACAAAAAAAAATTATTTCTAGAAAAACGGGGGATATGAAAATTAAAAAAAATGTATCTGGATTTTTTTTTTCATTTTACTTTGTTTTCGCACAATTTAGAATTGAAAAAAACGCGGTTTTATATAAATATCACGTTTTTCGTTAACTTTGAACTACTGTATATTGGAACCCTAATTTTATAAAAATCTGAAATTTTGCACAAATACTCAGAGGTTTTAAGAGAACATTTTCGCAATGTTAGAAGTTGTTTTTTTCATGTGCAAACCCATATATATTTATGTATATATTAAATCCATTAATATACGAACTTACCTAAGTTGAAAGTGCCCAAGAGGATTATAATTTAAAACAAGTGTTTGTAAATTCGCAAGTCTTCTAGTTTGAGGTGGCAGAGTCTCTAAATTGTTATTGCTCAAATCCAAAAACAACAAATCAGTTAAATTTATAAAAAGTGTATTCGGTATAGAATCGATGCTACAAGCAAAAAAATAATCAGTCTAATTAATCAATATTTCGTAAATGAATAACTCACTGATTATTGCTTAAATTAAGAACGAGTAAAGATCTAGCCTTGTCCAAGCCTTCTGGCACTTCCTTTAAATTATTAAAGCTTAAATCTAACGTTGTTAACTCTTCCAAATGAAACAATTCCGCTGGAATGCCCGAATTTTTCACTTTATTATGTCGTAAATTCAACGTTCGTAAACAGCCTAATTCAGTTAATTCGCCAAATAAACGTTCGAGTCTGTTTCCCGTCAGCGACAAATGCTCTAATTTCAACAATTTGCCCATTTCTTTTGGTATTTCAGTTAGGTTAGTTTTATCTAATTTGAGCCATTGCACCCCCGTCATCAGCCGTACAGCTTCCGGGAATTTCCCGTCCTTTAACAGACAACTATTAGCAAATCTAGCAACAACTTAATATCTAATTTTCTTACACTGAAATCATTTTTGGTAAAGTCTACGCCTCGTACAAATGGCAAAACACCTGTATTTGCCATCGTAGATAAAGTTAAAAATACTGATTTTACGTAGTATAATTATGCGTTTGTCCACCTAAGACACGTTGGAAATTTAATAATCTTTAAATTGTTATAATGTGCATACCAATTTTATCTTTTTAAATTATTTTTACTTACACAAATGTCGTCATTACAAAAATAAAACTTTAAATGAGAACTGATCACTGTTGCCAACTATTTATATATATATAATTTACCTAAAACTATGAAATTAATAACTTTATTGCATATTTGTAATCTTCAAAAAGATACCATAATAATTTCAATAATAATAGATACTTTCTATTCTCTAAATATATTGCAATTGTTCCTATTTAATGTAACATTATTTTTATTTACTAGTCTAATGGCAACATTGGATTAGAATAAAACTTAAGCATTTTAGGCAAAAATAAGTAGCATGTATTTTTCAAAAAATTGACTACGTAAATAAACAAATGTATAATACAGGAAATTGTACATATCGCTGGTCCCTAAGAAAGTCGTTATTCATGACAAAAGTTAATAAAGCTCTTATTCACGTATTTACTTCATGAATTGAATTCGTGAATAAGAACTTTATTAACGCGTTTCGGTAGTTAAAGCCTTTATATTCGTCGTGAACGACTTTCTTCTTAGGGACCAGCGATATTTGCTCAGTCCAATGAAATACATTTCAAATTTTGCTAAATGTTAGGGATTTTTTTGTATATTAATTTTGTTTTGCGCAGTATTTTTGATTAGGGCAATATTTTGTATTAGAAAAATTAATTTAAATTCTTTTAAATATTAAGTATTTGTAAAAATGTCGATCTCAAATAATTCTAGTCGAATTCACGACTTTTAAAATCACAGTTAACAACTGTTAGGCTTGTTATCTTTGTACCTTTTATTTGAACTAGATCGTATATACTAAAATGATAATCAAAGTAGTAAATTAGACTCGTAACATTAAAATATATAATAGAACTATTTCTGAACAATCAGAATATTTTTAATTTAATTTTCCGGTTGTGTTTAATTTTGTATAATAAAATTTAAATAAGAACTGGTGCAAGTGCTAGTGCTTCCAGCAGATTTTTTGATTTAATAAAATAATATATGATTTTAATTATTTATTTATAGCCCCTGGGGCCTGGGCTCACAATTTGAAAAAACTTTGTCTTAGAATTTTTTGTAGAAAATTCTAAAAAAATTAAAAGTTGACTTGTGTTATGAATTAGTATTATATCTGAATTACGATATTAATACCAGAATTACTTGAATTGAAAATAAATTCTATATGTATTACTTTGAATTAGATGTTTACAAGTGGCCAGGCGGCATGAATTACCTTGAATTAACTTTGAATTATCGTGTTATGAATTAGTATTATATCTGAATTACGATATTAATACCAGAATTACTTGAATTGAAAATGAATTATAGGTAATACTGTGAATTAGAATTGAGATGTATATAAGTGGCCAGGCGGCATGAATTAGAATTGAATTACCATGAATTAACTTCGAATTATGAATTAGTACATCTGAATTACGATATTAATACCAGAATTACTTGAATTGAAAATGAATTCAATGTATTATTTATAGCCCCTGGGCTCACAATTTGGAAAAACTTTGTCGACATAAAATATCTTAGAATTTTTAGTAGAACTAGTTGACTAAGGGAGGGGTTCCAAATTTTGGAAACAAGAATCGAATCACCGACCAATATTGCTCTTTTTCCATTTTTCTAAAATCTGCGGATACTCCCGCTTTCACACGCGGTCAAAACAAAACTACGAGTCCGATTCGGCTGAAATTTTAACAGTAGCCGTCTAAGATAATGTACTACACAATAGGTTATGTCTCTTGCGACAGTGGCGCCATAGGCCGGTGAGGCTAAGTACTTGTCGGACAGCCGTCGTACATACATCCAAGTATTTGAGTTATATATATATATATATATTTGGATTCAGGGAGACGAGACAAACACTTATTGTTAAGATTTTTTTGATCCGAACTAGTTACAGACACACGAACGATCAGTATAGCTCTTTTGAGCTAAAAAATGAATATCCAATTTTTGTAACATCGATAATTTTTTATATTTTTCTACAATTTCTCCATACTACACGACGATATATTTTATTTATTGTAACAACGAATTAAATTACAACAATTGTTATTTATACTAAGTTTCAAATTTATTACTACAACAAAATTTTACATGGTACTTCGTAATGTGTATTCCAAGATAATGAAATGCAATTTTGACTAAAAAATTAACATTCTATTGGTGGGAGGGAGAGTTGTGGGAAAGGTACAATCAAATATAAAACCATTTCGTAATGAATTATTACGAAAACCCTAAATTGTTTCAATTTTTCTCTGATAGTGGAAACATCTTATCGATGGATCGGTGGCATTGGTAAACCTTGGCCACCGGACACTGCAGTATTCGGGCCTAATAGCATCTAAAAAAAAAAAATGAATATTTACTATAAAAGTTTTCCTAAATCTATGTAACAAAATAAAAAAATCATTTTGCATTAATATTATTGTAATTTCAGTATTGATTTGAGTACAAAATTATTAGCCATGTATAATATAATTTTTGCGATTGTGATTTCGGTGTGTTCTGTGCTTCAGTATTTTACCTGTTTTTGTTGAGATCTTTGCACATCTTCCATTTGTGCCCGTTCAACTTCAAAGATTAATGGTGCGAATAAAATAACGGAGGAACTAACGAAAATCCAAACAATATTGCGCGACAAACTATAGAAACACTTCATGCCGCATGATGTTTGCTTAGTAACATTTGATGTTGCAGAACGTACAGAATCGGGAAACATTTCAGTCAAGCCCCATAGTCTCTCGAATAAGGTTTCTTCGGGCTAGAATATTAGATTTAGAACATTTGTAATAATTAATAAATATTTTAACAACTTCTAGTTTTCTTTTTTTGCGAATGAAGTCACCTGGGTCATATACCGCTATGTGCCCCCAATTAGTTGAAAACTATTTATTTAATTATAGATCAAATATTAATAAAATGTAGTAATGCTAAAACCACTAAAAAGCAATAGTGAACAATTTTATATCATAAAATATATGTTAAGATGATTCGAAATAGAATAAATAAATAAAATTGATTTATTGACTAAATTTATATTCCTCATAAAATTTATAGCGTATCGTAAATGAATTCTGAAATTTGTTTACGGTGATTATGTAATATTTGAAACATAAAGGAATAACGCTTTCATTATTATCGAGAAACCTAACCCAAAGTCTCTGTTATCTGCGAGAAGTTTCCAGTAATTATAATCATAAATCAGAAGTGATTTTAATTTAAATAAATTTCATGAATTAAAATTGAATTACCATTAACTTTGAATTATCGTGTTTGTTTTAGAATTAGTAAATCTGAATTACGATATTAATACCAGAATTACTTGAATTGAAATGAATTATAGGTAATACTTTGAATTAGATGTATACAAGTGGCCAGGCGGCATGAATTAGAATTGAATTACCATGAATTAACTTCGAATTATTGTGTTATGAATTAGTATTCTATTTGAATTCCGATATTAATACCAGAATTACTTGAATTGAAAATGAATTCTATGTATTACTTTGAATTAGAATTGAATTGTCATGAATTAACTTCGAATTATCGTGTTATGAATTAGTATTACATCTGAATTACGATATTAATACCAGAATTACTTGAATTAAAATGAATTGTTGGTAATATTTTCAATTAGAATTAAGATGCATACAAATGGCGAGGCGGTATGAATTAGAATTGAATTACCATGAATTAACTTCGAATTATCGTGGAATGAATTAATATTATATCTGAATTACGATATTAATACCAGAATTACTTGAATTGAAAATTAATTCTATGTATTACATTGAATTAGAATTGAGATGCATACAAGAGGCCAGGCTGCATGAATTAGAATTGAATTACCATGAATTAACTTCGAATTAACGTGTTATGAATTAGTATCATATCTGAATTACGATATTAATGCCAGAATTACTTGAATTAAAAATGAATTATAGGTAATACTTTGAATTAGATGTATACAAGTGGCCAGGCGGCATGAATTAGAATTGAATTACCATGAATTAACTTCGAATTATCGTGGTATGAATTAGTATTATATCTAAATTCCGATATTAATACCAGAATTACTTGAATTAAAAATGAATTCTATGTATTACATTGAATTAGAGTTGAGATGCATACAAGTGCCAGACGGCATGAATTAGAATTGAATTACCATGAATTAACTTCGAAATATCTTGGTATGAATTAGTACTATATCTGAATTACGATATTAATACCAGAATTACTGGAATTGAAAATTAATTCCTATGTATTACATTGAATTAGAATTGAGATGCATACAAGTGGCAAGGCGGTATGAATTAGAATTGAATTACCATGAATTAACTTCAAATTATCGTGGAATGAATTAGTATTATATCTGAATTGCGATATTAACACCAGAATTACTTGAATTAAAAAGAATTATAGGTAATACTTTGAATTCAAATTGAGATGTATACAAGTGGCCAGGCGGCATGAATTAGCATTGAATTACCATGAATTAACTTCGAATTATCGTGTTATGAATTAGATTTATATCTGAATTACAATATTAATACCAGAATTACTTGAATTGAAAATGAATTCTAGGTATTACTTTGAATTAGATGTTTGCAAGTGGCCAGGTGGCATGAATTAGAATTGAATTAATTTCGAATGATCGTGTTATGAATTAGTATTATATCTGAATTACGATATTAATACCAGAATTACTTGAATTGAAATGAATTATAGGTAATACTTTGAATCAGAATTGAGATGTATACAAATGGCCAGGCGGCATGAATTAGAATTGAATTACCATGAATTAAGTTCGAATTATCGTGTTATGAATTAATATAATATCTGAATTAATACCAGAATTACTGGAATTGAAAATGAATTCGTATGTATTACATTGAATTAGAATTAAGATGCATACAAGTGGCGAGGCGGTATGAATTAGAATTGAATTACCATGAATTAACTTCGAATTATCGTGTTATGAATTAGTATTATATCTGAATTACAATATTAATACCAGAATTACTGGAATTGAAAATGAATTCCTATGTATTACATTGAATTAGAATTGAGATGGTATATTTGGTACGAAGTGTGTGCTCGCATTGTCTTCGGGTAGATAAATGAGGTTAGGATGACTTTTGTGAAAATCATTAGACTTAACCTAAATAACTAAAGTGGGTGTGTATGGTATAATAAAACGCTCACCTCATCGGCATATTCGTCGGGTGCACCACGTGAAGACTGTACAATTGAAGATGCCTGTGTAGAGCCTTGTGTCGGGGTTCCGACTACGGTGAAGTCTTGTTCGTCGCTCTTCAGGTCGTCGGACAGAACACTTTCATCATTCTCAGTCATAGGCATTGTTGCTTTGTTATTTTCGCCTGGAGCCATAATGATAAACAAGTATAATTACTAAACTAGCCGGGGATATATATTCCGAATAATCCTCGTGCAAGTGCGAATCACTTGTGCATTGACAAAATGGGGAACACTTTGTAATACGCAAGCGCATTCTATTGCAACGATATTAGCGATAAAGAAGCTCACAAAACTGCTAGCACACATTGATTTTAAGAATTGTTTTTGTTGGAAATATTAATAAAGAAATTAACGAAAATTTTGCAATTACCTTTCCATTGATTTCAGGTTACTAAATTTCGAATTGACAGTAGGTGTCTCTAGTAGCAACCGTGATGTTTTAATTTCTATACAGGCTATTGCATTACATTCATGTATGTTGTACAACTTACCAATTAGGCGTTAAATGTTGTACAATCTGATTTTAATTGTTTTACAACTTTTGGATAATCGTAGTAATATTTAGATCACATTACAACATTATATGTTAAGGCAAATGTAATTTAGCTATTGTTGTTCAATTTATATTTAATTTTGTTGTTTATATTTTATTATTAATTGTTTTAAAAATAAATTTCCTTATACCATTTTGTTTTGAGCTTAAATAAATAAATAATAAAACTATTTTCAAATTTGAAATTGTCTAAAGTAGACAACTTCGATTCTAATATATACATTTATTTATAAATCGAATTTCATTTCACTGAAATATATGAAACATCTTCATTATATATTTTAAAATTAACAAAGCAAATTAAAAATATATTTTTTTTTAAATTGAAATTAGATTAACTAGACACAGCTCAATCAAATTAGCTCGTCTTTATATGCGATCTATAGTGCTCGGTCGTGTATCTGTAGCATTCTACGAATTCACAATTTATTGCATATTCGTTTCGCGTATTCCTAATTACGAAAATAATAAAATATATAAACGATACTACTTGGATGTAATACGGCAAAAATTTAAATCTTACAAGTTCTATATAAAGTTTTTTCAGGAACTCCAAAACCATAAAGTTAATTATTTTAAAATATAAAATAAGCGGATATTATATGTTTTCTGTGTTTATAAAAATGATTTCTTTACAAAGTTAATAAATATTATTAAAAATGTGTATTATTTTTTGCCGTAATCGATGTACGAGCTGGAAATATTGGTGCCTGCAGAAATGCTTATGTAATAATCTATTTTTAATTCAAATTATTTAAATAAATCACATTTTACTATACTTAGTAAATATATATAATTTTCTAAATTGACAATAATTTTCTTTTATCATTCTATATTAAAATCTCTTTTAAAATAAACTAATGGTGCAATTCTGAGCAAACTTATACATCTATAAGTATAATTTGTAATATATTGATAGTTTAAAATACATTTTAATTGATTTGCAACTCATTGATTCTAAAGATATATCGAACATAATACATATGTGTAATTAATAATACTAAAATATGTATCCATTAGAGAACTACAGCATCTTCAAAATCTTACAGATTCTCCTTATAGATTTATAGACTGACACAGAATCGCACCATAACTTTTTATGATATACCGGAGATTTTAATAAATTCGTAAACTATTTTAAATGTAATAACTTACCCGAATATCATAAGGTCAAACATCAACCTCGAAAAATAAAAAAGAAATTTACCGACTAATCTTTATAAAAAAAATATCAGTGAATTCGTAATTACATAAATAATTCCTGGTGAAAATGTTTATTTTTTTGATCAAAATCAAAAAATTAGGGAAAGAATAGGGAAAACACAAATAAATAAGAACAAAATGGATGATAATTACTTTATTATACAATGTCATGTAAATAATTAAAAGTTTTACAGAAAAGATTACAAACGAACTAGATATCTATGATACAAAATGTTAAAAATTGAGAAACATGAGATCACATGCACACACACACACTATAACAAGCACACAACAGCCACACTGATTGGTTTATTTATTTATTTCATTATTATTAGGACAACAAGGTATCACTATCAATGATATTATACTTTCTGAAGCGTTTATATACGTATTTCTTTTTTTTTTGTACATTGCATTCCATATTTTCATTCGACCATCATTTTATAAAAGAAATTTTAAACCTTTGGCTTTTCGATATATTTATTAACACTTACGAGTTGTTTTCATAGAAAATTGGAAATTCAATTCGCTTTGTTCGTTTTCTATATAATATATATTTACTGCCAAACATATTGGCATATGTCGCATTATAAAATTACACTGTTGCTAAGCAAATATACACATTTCCATAGCAACACTGTTAGTATCGATACATTTGCTCTTGCTACCAGCCATTTATTTTTTAAAATTTTAAACAGCTCTTAAAAATAAATACACCTACTAAAAGGTACAGCAGAATAATACTGCAAGTGATTTTAAATTAATTACTTCAAATAACTTTGACTGCTTTTAAAGAAGAGAGAGACAGAGGGAATTGTTCAAAATTAATTTTAATCGAGAATATCGCTTTTTGCGACGATTGTTGGTTATATTAGACGCGAGTGTTTATTATGCTATTATGGACGTGCACATTTGTTTACAACATTTAGAAATATTTTGAATCGGAGCGAAAAGGACACATTTAAAATTGATGTCATCACACAAAAATGTCTTCTATCAGAAGTGGACTGTGTTTGAATTTTTCTCCACTAGACAGGCATTAATTGAGTTGAATTTGACTGACTTTAGGGATGGAATTAATTTGCTAATGACTACAAGTTGTAGTACAATGAGTTCAAAACCGTAATTATCCCTTCCCAATTGTAAACTAGAGTTGTTCAACAGTTTATTGTTAAAACAAACAATATCTAATCGTTATTTTGACAACAATAATATTTTGCTCCCAACCTACTTAGCAGATGAAACTAAAATTGGACGCATTGCGTATATTTGTAAACACCTTTACAAATTTAATTTCTTAACCGAATTTATCATTCGTTGCGTTGGCTGCTCGTATATTGTTTTATTTTTATGTTTATACTGTTATACATATATTACATAAATATTTATATAGCCGTGTTGTGCGTGGTTAATTAACCGGGCCATTTAACCGAATAAATAACCAGTTATTTATTTAAATAACCAGCTATGTATTCCCGTCAATTTTTGTATACAAATATTAAAGCAGACCATTTCGTTTGGAAATTTCAAGTCTTCCTTAACACGTTGATTGCCATCCGAATTTATCGGGATTTCTACAGATGCCTGGAGATATTTCGAGCGTCAAATACGAGTAAACCCGGTGTTGACGTCATTTATGAGACCCAATTTACGAGATATCTCGTAGTCGGCAATCAACGTGTCAAAACAGCCCTTAGACCATTTTTGAAAATACTAATACATTTTGTATGTCTACAAAGATTCTTCAAATTGTAAATAAAATATGAAATAGATTTTTTTTTATATCAATAACATTATTTTAGATTGTGAACCTAAAGATCCTGCCTTTCTTCAAATTGTAAATAAAATATGAAATAGATTTTTTTTTATATCAATAACATTATTTTAGATTGTGAACCTAAAGGCAGGAATAAAATATCTGGAGTGGCCTGCACTCGACTTTCTTTTACGAAGTTTTCACTAAATATATATATATATATATATATATATATATATATATATATATATATATATATATATATATATGTATATATATATATATATATATATATATATATATATATATATATATATATAAATAACCAAAACTAGCTATCAAACTAACCAATACTCTACAGAAATATCCTGAAATGTCATTTATCTAATTGAGTCTATTTTGTTTTCCTGTCAAAATGCAAAAGCAGATGATCCGATTTTATAAGCTACATGCGAATCCATGGCAACGTAAACAACATATTTCTAATGTTTCGTAGCATTTTTCTCGCAACTGGTGCATTTTTTGAAGAAATGTTTCAAACAAAAGTTGTGCGAAATATTAATATCTTTCACTATATTTGCCGTAAGTGCAGCCGTTCGTGTATATCCGTTGAAATCTCGAGTAAAAGAAAGTAATTAACATAAATAATAATTTTGAAAAACAAAACAATTAGGTTGAGCGTTCACAGTAAAAATTATCAATGAACAATTGCTTTCATTATTGTTTATTATTAACTTTAAAAATCAGTGGTAACAAATAGGGGTTTAAAACCTGTTTTGAATATAAAAATTAATTCCACCAATTAGCAATGGGTCCATTTTCTAAGTTTCTAGCAGTAAATACGAATAAATACATACGAATTGGCAGTAAATACATATATAGTAAAACGAACATCTTTATATATACCAACATTCACGATATAATTTATTCTAAAACACAGACTAAACTTGAATAATATTCGGACCATAAGCTGGGATCGTGGAGGGCTTTGTAAATTATTATAGCATAAAACACTCTGCATGTTTATACTTGGCAGTTTTCTATAATAAATGGGGATGATATCTAATTTTATTATTATAGGTTTTCTGTTTGCACACGGAGACTAGCCTACACTAACTTTAAAATACAATTCTAAATCAAACAAGGCGACAAAGTTCATTTATTATAGGGTACATTGTTCTATTCATTCTATTCATGAATCACAGATACATAAAAACACCTAATTTTCATCAAAAACATCATTAACTACAACCCTATAAATTAAATTATTCCGGTGAGTTCATTAAATGAACACCAGAGCGGCGTAATTCTAAATTTCGTTTCTTTGCGCTTGTTTGACTTAGAAATGTTTGTTTTGAATCCGAAGAAAGCAACTGTAATATTGCTTCTAAAAAATGCATATAAAGTTCTTCTGGGGATGTCTATGCCGTTATATATATATATATTTTAATGTTGGGTAAAACATTTGGTTGGTTCAAAAAAATCACAATCTATTGCCAGTAAAAGATTTTAAGGTAATTTTGTTTGTAATTTATATAATTATTAAGTCTTGTTGATGTTTTCAAGGACGGATGGTAATTTTTTGAAACCAACTGCAAATAGTTCACACACGGTTGTTATTATTACACACACACAAGGCGTTGGAGATCTTAGTTGGCGTATATCATATAGGCCGACTGGTATCGGCAAAAAATGTCTTTCGTTCCACTGGTCATACCAACACGTTGCCACATCACTATTTATTTAAAGAGTCTTTGCTTTGTCTAGAAGATCGTTTATAAATTTCTGAAACAAACAAAAACATAATACATTACTATCTTATTCATAATATAATGAATAAATGAATTTTAATATAAATACTATTTTTGTTTCTCTGCTTTAGCTCTCATTAAAAGTGTTTCAAGTTAATAAAGTACACGGTAAATGTCCCTTGAATGTTGAATGCTTAATTGAGTCATTTTCTCATTTCCCTCTTGCAAATGTAAATGCAGAAATCAGTTCAATTTAAATATCATTTATAACCATAAATAACCAAGGCAAAGTTTTAATAACTTTTGTTCCCAAATTTTTTTATGCTTTAGTTGTTAAATGACTTTTAGCTATTTGCATAAAAAATCCCTTCCATTCTCGTTTTATACCTACAATATGAGACATTATTTGTCTTTCGAAATTAAAATCGGTGGGTCAGGTGATCCAGATAACCTAATATTGGATACTGATCGAGAATGACGGTTAAAAGGGAAATAGATATCGTAAAAGTACTTTGCAATATATATATATATATATATATATATATATATATATATATATATATATATATATATATATATATATATATATATATATATATTATATATATATATATATTTATATATATATATATTTATATATATATATATATATATATATATATATATATATATATATATATATATATATATATATATATTTTGATTTCAGTAATGCTCAAGCAACAGGAAAACTTCAAATTCAATTTTCAATACATTTATATATGTAAATAGACAACACAGTGACAAGTTCTTGGTAAATATTTTTAAGCAACTTTGAATAATTCATCATTTTTATCAACTCATACATTGTATGTTGCTTAAGTATTACTTTAAAAACTTTGTTTTTTATGTCATAAATTTCGCTTACTGCTTCATTAAAAATTTAGAGTGCTCTGCACTGGACATTCATTTATGTAAAACCAAAACATATGTTTTTATTTAATGTAGCATATATTTATATTATAAGATTATAAAAATCTGGAGTGCCCTCGACTATTATATTCAATTTCTAATGCTTTTATACGTGTAAATATACACAGCAACAATTTCTTCATCATTTTTATGTAATTGGAATGTAATCTCTCAATAATTGAATTTTATTGTGTTTTAAATTCATTCTACCATTACCATGTGTAGTAACTAGGGATACATAAATGTAATATAACTATTTTCAAAGTCGATTATTTAGTAAATGGTACATTTTTCGATAAAAGTTTTCAAACAAAAGTTTGTGTGAGAATTAAATATCTTCAATTTTTATATGGCTCATTTTTCTTTAAACCGTTTCCATTTCGAGATATACTACACTTACGGCAAAAATAGTTATGTTCATAATGAAAGATATTAATATTTCGTACAACTTTAATTTGAAAAGTTTCTTCAAAAAATGTACCAGTTGCAAGAAAAATGCTACGAAACATTAGAAATATGTTGTTTACTTTGCCATGGATTCGCATGCAGCTTATAAAATCGGATCATCTGCGCCTTTGATAGGAAAACAAAATAGACTCAATTAAATAAATGACATATCAGGATATTTCTGTAGAGTATTGGTTAGTTTGATAGCTGGTTTTGGTATATAATATATATAGTGAAAACTGCGTAAAAGAAAGTAGAGTGCAGGCCACTCCAGATATTTCGAATTGGGACAGTGTTCGTTTCCCTAGTTACCATTATTTCATGGTACTGGCAGAATGAATTAAAAACAAATTAAGTTATATTACATTTCTAGTGAAAATTGAGTATATGGAAAGTTTTTTAACTCGAATGTTAGTAAACTTTATGTAGTAGTAAAAATGTTAAACCTACCTTCACATCAGTCTGCGACTTCTTGGCATTGGTGAGCAACGCCTGCAAACAAAACAATTAAACACGCATATTAATAAACATACAAACAAATAACCATGAACTATAAATATAATTTGAAAATAACAATATGTGTGTGTAATATAATACAAATATATTTCTAACGAGTTACACTAAAGATTATATATCATTTCTAAAGTAAATTACAATGCAATGAAGAAATAAAGGTGCAGTGACGTCACACGCATCTATTGAATAAATTGTATCAAATAATTATGAGCTAAATATACAGTTTACTATATGTAATTAACAGAGTACTCGTGAGAAATATGGTGATTAATAAAGCACTATTGAAAACTCATTCTCATCAAATTCAGAATCAAGGATTAATTGCACGAGATTGTATGGAAATTAATTTTCATTGTACTTGAGTTAAATTGAGGAAAATTAAGATGCAATCAAATCATAGCTTCAGGCTTCATGTATGAGAGATGCTTCATTATATGAGAAAATATTGATGTTCTACCTGTAAATGTGTTCGCCTCTCATTATCACTGTCCATGTCCAGAAGTTCATCAATATCGACTTCCACTTCGTCATTTTTGCACTCATCTTTCACCTGAAACAAACATTCCAAATAAACGTTAATCAAAAATACTATAACATGCCAATTAAATAATTAAAATTCAGCAAAATCAAATATATATTGACAGTAGAACTCGAAATGAATATTCAAACGAGAAATGCATGTGTTTACTCTATGCATTTTTGTTCTATCTCTAATATCACTAGAACGGCTACACTTACGGCAAAAATAGTTACGTTCATAATGAAAGATATTAATATTTTGCACAACTTTTGTTTGAAAAATTTCTTCAAGAAATGTACCAGTTACGAATGAATGAATATTCAAACGAGAAATGCATGTTTACTCTATGCATTTTTGTTCTATCTCCAATATAACTAGAACGGCTGCACTTACGACAAAAATAGTTACGTACATAATGAAAGATATAAATATTTTGCACAACTTTTGTTTGAAAAGTTTCTTCAAGAAATGTACCAGTTACAAATGAAAGAATATTCAAACGAGAAATGCATGTTTACTCTATGCATTTTTGTTCTATCTCCAATATCACTAGAACGGCTGCACTTACAGCAAAAATAGTAATGTTCATAATGAAAGATATTAATATTTTGCACAACTTTTGTTTGAAAAGTTTCCTCAAGAAGTGTACCAGTTACGAGAAAAGAATATTCAAACAAAAAATGCATGTTTACTCTATGCATTTTTGTTCTATCTGTAATATCACTAGAACGGCTGCACTTACAGCAAAAATAGTAATGTTCATAATGAAAGATATTAATATTTTGCACAACTTTTGTTTGAAAAGTTTCTTCAAGAAATGTACCAGTTACGAGAAAAGAATATTCAAACGAGAAATGCATGTGTTTACTCTATGCATTTTTGTTCTATCTGTAATATCACTAGAACGGCTGCACTTACGGCAAAAATAGTTATGTTCATAATGAAACATATTAATATTTTGCACAACTTTTGTTTGAAAAGTTTCTTCAATAAATGTACCAGTTACGAGAAAATTGCAACGAAAAGTATTCGATTATTCCCATCACTAATATTTATTAGTCCATCTTCGTGATATATTACGTACGAAATGTTTAAATTTGCATATATTTATGTTTGATAATAACCAAGGAACAAAATACAAAATGTTTGTTTTCTTTTGTGTGTCATTTGTGTCATCCGATCCAAATAACAAATGAAACTGTTGATGTATTATAAATCGAGTCATGTCATTGAATATAATATCATATTATGCCGGTTAACGGAAACGCACATATTAAAAATAGAAGAAATAACAATAATAAAATATTTCGCAATGCGTCAAATGAAACGGTCGGCGTGCCGACTACAAACTCAGGTATCTGCGGATTATGTGCTGGATATATGTTCAACCTTTTCTTTAGTATACGTAATAAAGTCTCGCAAACTTTGCATTTATTTATCCAGGACCGGACTGGAAAGACAACGTTTACCACACACTCAATTAAGGAACTGCTTTGTTTTATTTATATTCTGTTTACTTGGTTATGATAAATTAAATATTTTTACTCGCCAAACTAGTCTAAACATGTTTAGAATATCTAATCAAGATTGTAGGTTTTATTTATTAAAATAATTGATTAAAATTATGGCGCTAAAAGAAGGAAGCGTTTCGAGAAAAGTATTGAGTTTTGAATCTGGCAAAAAGTTCAAGGATGTAAATGTATTCGTAATAATAAATGTTTTTTGTTCATTGACCTTAACTTTTGGACCACAGCACGTAATTTATTCGGAGATTCACACACAATTTATTTATGCAAATGTTCACTAGTCTACACCACACTACAGTACACACTCGTATATTGCAATTACAAACATTTTAACTTTATTATATGCATATATACGCATGTAGGTAGTTTTGTGTTTTATGGATTATGAAAGCGCAGTTGAATGCTAATAATTTATGAGTTTTTAACTTCATTTTATGATAAATGGGACCTACTTGAATTTATAGGGGAAGCTGCCAACTACATTCAATTATTTAAACTACAACCAATGCGGTGTTTAATTTAAATTTTTATTAGAACAACACAATTTTTATTATTTTTAATCGCTTAAACAATGTACCTAACCTAACCTAACCAATATGTATTTTTAATCACTATAATTATAAATTTTTAACATTATTATCCTCTGTAAATTCAAATCAAAATTAATTTTAATTAAATACTAGAAATGTACGAGATAATTTCAGTTAATTCAACTTGCCCCATGCAATGATATATAATACGGTAAAATAAACATGTTTAAATGAAATAATTTAGTCCAGTCAGGAAATGTGAGCAACTTAATTATTCAGTTTCAATTGTTTTGCATACAGGCACACACACACACAGCTATTATGTTGAGCAGGATTTAATCTGTTGCTTACGCAAATAACGTAAAGCAAAACAAATATGGTAATAGGTATTAATTTGAAGACTACAAAATCTTCATAGTGATAAATTATACTGCATTTTTGGCTATTTTCGAGATTACATCATTAAAATATTTTCTATTGTGATTTTTAGTTTAACCAGAAAAAGAAAAAACTAATTTTGAAATTTAATACATTATAGCTATCTCATAACAGGCTGAATTGTTGCAATTAATCAATAATAATATCATTGGTATCTTTAGTTTTATCTCTTCAAAATTCAGTGGTTATAAATAAATTTTGTTCTTTAAACATCAGTGATTAAAAGAATGATTTCTATATAAATAAAAACATTAAAACATCCACTGAATAGATAAAGGTATTGGTGCCTGCACCTATGCTTGTTTTGTCAGATAATCAATTACTAATAATTGCTTTGTATAATATTTGAAGTTTAAAATATTACATGATAGTTTTTAATAAAGTTACAGGAATACAAAAATTGTCGGGTTGATTTTAGAGATTGTTTTCGTTATTTCAAAAACGAGTTAAATTAAAAGTGATTCTTTTCCTTATGAAACTTGAGGATATCAAATTTCTTACAACTTTTCTAACAATGGATAAAATACAAACATTTTCTTGAAATGTGCTTTCATAAAAGCTTTTTGATAACATTAATATATAATGAATGTTTGTTTTCTTGTATCCGATCGGAAATAATCAAAATGCATTATCAAGGAAAATCTACAGGAAATGAAATATTTGCCATGACAATAATAAATTACCTTGTTCATAAAAAAATCCATTATTGAATTAAGCCACAATGTTTTTATTTGTGTATATTTTATTATTTTTCATTTAGGAAATAGAATTATTACATTTATAGAACACAATTTTAATGTATTATAGAATATTTTAATATTTTAGAATAGTAAAAATAATCATCGATTTATATTCTTATAAAAAAAGGATGAAAGGTTTTAAATCACAATGCTTTCCTTTTATGCAATACGAAAGTTAAAATAATCATCGATTTGTATTCTTATAAAAAAAGGATGAAAAGTTTTAAAATGTATTAGCAGATTAATTTGTTAAATTAAACTACTAATTGTTCTCAAGTTGATGAATATTTATAAACCTCATTTAAATATAATCAGGCCATTTACGTTGCAAAATAACACTTAACGAAATACCGCTAATTTCATTATTCATTTTAGCTCTTAAACATTTTAATCAACTACAAAAGCATACATATTCAAAGAGAAGGTCACATTTGCATAATTTCGGGATAACCAATCTCCAAACTCAATTATGAATTAGAATAAACACACTGAATAACTGAAATATCGGAGATTTTTTGTAATATTATCACTAAATTCGGAATGATATTAATATACTTTTGGATACGATTTGATTTCGATACTATTTACTATCTTATACGAATGTATATAAGACGGTTTTATTTACAGTTTGTTTGGGATATATATTTCTAATGAACACTACGGGAGGAAAATATTGAATGTTTAAATTACATTGAAATAAAATAAATAATTTATTGCTAAACGGAAATATGGCAAAAAAAAACGTTAAACCACACAATGGATTAATCATGTTCTGATTCATGTTCAAGGAATTTTACAACTCTTAACGACTATCAACGTTAATCGTTAAAACAAAATCACATTGAATAAAATGTATGAAACCAGTTTTTCGTACACTCTCACGTTTCTCTCGTAGTAATAATATATATAAACATCTTCTTTGAATCGTTTTAATCGACAATTTATTGTCGAAAATTATATCATTTTTTGCATCCTATAATATGACACTTTTTATTAAAATTATTTACAAAAAAATAATAGTTAGACCTGTTCTTAGCTATATAACTACTAAATTTTAATTAACAGTCTCTTTATAATACAAAAATTAGTGTTAATGTAACTTTAAGTATTAATATTTTTTAATTTTATGTTTTTTAAAATCCGTTGTTCATAAATATAAATTATATAATTATTATTGGATTAACTGTGTTACGTAATGATGACAAATGAGATGACATTAATTTCAATGCTAAGTAATCATTTATATAGATTAGGTGCAAAGGATTAAAAACTCTGAGACAATAGTTATAATTGGATGAAATGAGCAAATGTTATTAGCTTGCGAGTATTAAATATAAATATAACTGTTAAACTTAATTTCAAATAATTAAATATAAAATTGAGGCTCAGCTTCACTGTTAACACACTTAACTTTATGTCGAACTTATAATTTGTTGTTTTTAAGGAACGTGAAGATCAAGAATAAAATAAAATAATTTGATGTTTTAATTACTAATTTTTGATAATACCTTCAGAGGAGTAGAAGGCACAAATTTGGTCTTACGAGCGAGCGACGACTAACATCCAAGTATATAAGTTATATACATTTTTGGATACAGGACGACGAGACAAACACTTTTTTATATAGATGGTTATTTCAGTGTGAAACTGTCTCCTAAAATCGGGCGTAAATGCATGTCACCTATTAAAATTTTCGTGCCAAATAAGCTACATGATTTATCAGACGCGCGCGCCAATTCAACATAGCACCATAATTTCTTGAGTCTTGAATTATTTAAACCTCCCGAATATTATTCTAATAATTTGACGCTGCAATCTTTTCAGAAAGAATTTATTTTCAAATAAACATTAACCCTATTCCTTTATACAATTTTCCACAACTGCGTTGGTATTTCAATTTAGTCTATCGTTGCCGTGGAAGTGTTTCCTGACCTTGAACCTGATACGCAAATGGCACGTCACATCGCGTGGTGCCATATTAAATTCATATATATTAAAAAAAAAAACTAACAACCTTGAACTACATCCTACAAGAATGAAATCAATCGAACATAATTTTGTGTTTGTTAGACAACATAAACGATTTTCCGCTCAATTACAATCTAATAATTTAATGAGATTGTTATAATTAATAATGCAGTTGCCGGGATAATGGGTTCATTTCGGTTTTATACCATCGTAAATATTGATATGATATGTATTATTAAAATGGCAAAATGTGTCAAGTACGGATTTGAATTAAGTGGTACGAAAATAAGGCTTCTTTGAATTAGAATATTCGCGCTTGGGTTTCAGTCTGATGTTATTTGTGCTCATGTAAGAATTATGCAAAGTATGGGTAGGTGTACTGCCGTTTATGCATATTAAGATCTATATTGCGATTTTGCACGCTATTCTAACACTAATAAATTTGAAAATTTAAATATTATTATTCTTTATTGTATGTAGTAAAAAGAGTATAACTCAAATAATGCATTAATTGCTTCTGATTATTACGTTTTGGCATCTGATTTTGAATGCTCCAGTTTGAGGATATTCATTAACAAAAAGTGTTTGTCTCGTCGCCCTGAATCCAAAAATATATATATAACTTATATACTTGAATGATAGTCGTCGCTCGCTCGTAAGACCAAATTTGTGCTTTCTACTCCTCTGAAGGTACCAGAGCGATTCACACCAAATTTGGTACACATATAATTTGGCACTCGATTTGAATCCTTTCGCAGTTTAAATTCAATCACCCGTATACTTCCCGAGTTATAGGGCCCCAAAATTTAGAGCCCCCCTTAATACTGGCCTTATAAAAATAATTAAAACAATCAAAAATTCTACCAAAAATTCTAACATATTTTATGTCTGCAAGATTTTTTCATATTGTTAGCCCAAAGCCAGAAAAAAATTATTAAATATAATAATTATGAATTTTAAATTATGCACTAAATTATATTTTATCTATCTACAAGAAATTGTAAGACTTTCTATATCTATAACATATTTTCAAATTGTTAACCAAAAGGCCATAATAATTAAAAACCGCTGCTCGCATCGCATATATTACTTATAAGTCGAGCTGGACGCATAGGTGCGTTGTACCTAAGTTTGTTTTATAAAAAAAATTCTGACTTGTTCAGTAGAAAGTACATAAAAATTGTACACATTTAAACAGAAAATTACATTATGATGTTTTAGCATTAAATGGCGAGTTTTAAAAAAAAATTAAATGGCCGTAAAAATTAAATTAATTTTATTTGAAAATTTAACCACGTATTAATTACATAGGCATACATATTTGATCCAATTTTTGTAAAGATCCGATGATTTTTAAATTAGTAATTGTATAATTAGTAAATAATAAATTTGTTTAGATAATTTTTGGTTTTAATGAGATTAAGATGCATTTTTATTAAAACAAAGCCTCGATAGTCTATTAACGAGTATTTTGGTATTTTTTAAATTTTACTACGACCAATAGAACTGGAGATATTTTTAGTGTAGCGATGTACTCGAAATGCATCAAAAAGCACTTTTCTCAGGAAGCTCTAGTTGAATTTTACTGATTTAAAATTTACTGAAGTAAAAATTAATGATGAAGGTGTGCACTATAATTTAAAAGAAAAAGTGTCTGGACTTGAATAATGCATGATTACGTGAATAGAAAATATTTTTCAAATATCGATTTAAGTTTCAACACTTTTATTCTCACTAAATAAAAAGTTCCGTTCGAAAGATCCTGCAGAAGTGCAGCGCCGTACTGACCGTATTTTATACGCCAATGCGCATTGGATAACGCAGTAGCGTTTGGTGCAAACTGGGGTATTAAGACATTAATATTTATAGGGACATAAGACATAATCTAGAAAGCAATTTACCATCAGCCAGAAGATGATGTTTAATAACCAACATTGACAAGACGAGATTACATCAATGCATATAACAAAGCAATGTGTTTCACACATTCTTGAAAGTGTTTGTAAGATAAGGTGTTGGGAATATAAAGTTAACGACCATTGCAACTTCTCAGCAGCATCCAATTTTGCTTTTGCAATTTATTCTGCTGGATGTAGCAATGTCTTTGTGTACAATGCGCTAAGATCAGAGACCAAAGTTTTCCTGAGGGGATGATACACTCAAATTACTTTCAGATCTTGCTTGGGATTCATGTAACTTATAATTTCTTTTTGCAAACACTAATTTCTCGATTTTATCAGAATTTCAAATCGTTGCAAAATAATAACGACTTCAAAAACGTAATTTAAATATACTTATGTTATCTAATGACCAGTTCAAGAACGGGCCAGGGGCAGCTCGTACATTTTGCCCAATTACATGTCTACTTTGAACGAACTCGAATTTATAATGAAAATACACGTTTTACACTTTCCTGAATTGATATTAATAATTTTCAATAGCAAAAACTGTATATTCAAACCGGTGGATAAAGTTAGAACAAGATATTTATATTGTTGTTATTTTTACGCTATGCTACGTATAAACATACATTTTATCTGAGAAATACTGTAAAAACGAGCTAAAAAACAAAGGTGCCTCTAGCAGGAACAATATATGTAGGATCTTTGTTGTCTCATAACGGGTTCTTTTTGTGTTTCGTTGTAATTTTTTTCTTTCATTCATATTTTTTGTTGCTGTTAAGCTAACTGTATTTTTAAAACGATACGCTTTAGCAAATTACTTCATCCTTTTTTTGTGTTAATTCTTGTTGAAATATGATATAAAAACAAGTATTCGTTTAGGCCCCAGTGCCTAGCTCGGAGTACTACACTTATAATCATTGGAAAAACATTTTTTTAAAGTAAAAATACGGCATATTGTAGATACTTTTTTGCATATTTACCGTTTCTAGACAGAGAAGGAGATATAAACAAGTCTAGGGCCTTAAATACTTAAAAACTAGAGCATTTAAAACAAGATTTGGTACGCGTAAAACGCACCAACGCGTAAAGCTCGCCTTTAGGTATGCGCGTTGTGACCAGTGGTTTTTAATTATTATGGTCTTTTGGTTAACAATTAAATAATATGTGTACCAAATTTGGTGTGAATCGCTCCGGTACCTTCAGAGGAGTTGAGGTCACAAATTTGGTCTTACGAACGACGACTAACAACCAAGTATATAAATTATTATATTTATAGAGGTTGTGGTTGTAGTTTTGTGAAACATTTTATTAATAATAAATAATTAAAACACTTGGTAAAGTTTCACAGTTTTTATTTAAAACGACAATTGTTTCGACTGTTAGGTCATCTTCAGGTCTGATAGATTTTACTCTATATATTATATATAAAGGGTTGTTCACAGCGAAACAATCAGTAATTAAGCTTAGAAAATTACAAATAACAATCTAGTTTGTATTATGGCAAGCAATGCTAGCATTCCAAGCAACAAAATTAACACAATGTTTGATACATTTTGTTGCTGTGAACGTTAACATTGTATGTCATAATACAAACTAGATTATTATTTGTAATTTTCTAAGCTGAATTACTAATTGCTTCGCTGTGAACAATTCTTAAACATGTAAATAGAGTAAAATATGAAACGTACGTAAAACAAATAAATCCGCTGTATCTTCCACCAGCAACCAACCAGAACATAAATTATGACCAACCCCAAGGCAGTCGTCAAGCTGTCTCCTGTAAAATCGCAACAAAGCATAAAAAACCGCCTGGAGCACATGGGATGGCTTTTATTTTCATTTGATATTATCAACATTTATTATTCTTGTCACGATTTACAGCATTTGCAAACAACAACAAACACCACACACGTGCGTGTTCGCTCGTGTGTAAGTGTATGTGTGTACGCGGATGACTAAACGCATCCAGCATCTTGGTTGGATAACACTAAATGTCAATATTCTATGACACAGAAATGACCTTGAGTATTTTCGTATCGGTCACACAGAAGTTCCCAAACGACATTTTACATTTTGCAATCGCGTAAACATGTGTCATATTTAAACGGCAGTATCCGTTTATAAATTATATACATTGTTGTTATAAACCTTACGTCTGAATTCCAGACTTTTTATTTTATTTTTTGTTGCTTTCAATTCCGGCTCGTTGAAGATTTGCGAGGCGGAACATGTAAATTGTTTTTGGGAATGTTCAAGAACACGTGTAGAAATTCACATATTGCTACCATATATACATATATACAAAGCAGTGATTTTATACAGCAAAGCCCTTCTATATTGTAATATTAGTCATAATTATAAGTCAATATTGAGGTATCTTGCGCAGAACACATGCGTGGCATCACACGTACGTATTAATTTGGTTTATTGTTTATATTTTAAGCATAATTTATTTCAAAAGTAACAGATTTACCGGTTTTTGAGTAGTAAAAGTACTCAAGTTAAAATACGGGTTTTTAGCTCGCCCTACGAAGTACTAAAGAAGCTAAAGCAATCAGTTGTGTGTCTGTAGCATTCTCGAATCAAACAATTTCCTTAAAATAAGTGTTTATCTCGTCGCCCTGAATCCAAAAATGTATATAACTTATATACTTGGATGATAGTCGTCGCTCGCTCGTAAGATCAAATTTGTGCTTTTTACTCCTCCGAAGGTACCGGAGCGATTTAAACAAAATTTGCTACACATATTATTTGGCAACCCATTTGATTCCACTCGCAGTTTAAATCTAATCGCACGTATACCTCCCGAGTTATAGGGCCCCAAAATTTGGAGCCCCCCTTAATATTGCCCATATAAAAATAATTTAAACACCCAAAAATTCTACTAAATATTCTAAGATATTTTGTATCTACAAGATTTTTTCATATTGTTAACCCAAAAGCCATAAAAAATTATTAAATATGCACTAAAAACATTTTTTTATCAAAATAATCCACAGAAAAATGTAAGACTATTTAAAGGCCATAATAATTAAAAATCGCGGCTCGCATTTTCTATATTACTTATAAGGCGAGCTGGACGCATAGGTGCGTTGTACCTAAGCTTGTTTTATTAAAAAAAAATCCGACTTGTTCAGCAAAAAGTACAAATTTAAAAAGAAATGTTTTAGCATTAAATGGTGAGCTTTTTAATTTATTTTTTAAATGGCCGTTTGTAGCCGTAAAAATAAAATATTTTATTTGTAAATTTAACTACGTATTCATAACATAAACATTCATATTTCTTCCAATTTTTGTAAAGATCCGTTGATTTTTACATTAGTAATTGCATAATTAGTAAATAATAAATTTGTTTAGATAATTTTTGGTTATTTGAGGTAAGGATGTATTTTTTGCTCGCCGTACGAATTATCGCAGAAGCTAAAGCATTCGGGTGTGTGTCTGTAGCATTCTCGGTTCAAAGCGAGCTAAAAATTCGGAAATTAAGTTTGCCGAAATTATGTAGAGACTTAAATCTTATTCAAGTGGAGAATATTAAATCATGTTATACCATGATCGAAGAACGCAGATACACATTTAATAGTCTGTGGGATAAATCACAGCTGCCACTATTGACGTCAAAGTAAATAGACTAAATTGTACACAGGAATATAGTAGCACTCAAATAATATGCAATATCTGTGTGCCTGTCCTCTGTCGTATTTCTGTTAAATCTAATAATTCTACCGCTGCAATTTCATTATGTGGTATCTATGTGATGTCGAACACAGTATATAGCCCTGGGGCATGGCATGCCATCACATGGATGGCATCGATCGGTGCTAAAGACACTATAAGCAGTACTGTCAACCACCATATCTCAATGTCACCATATGTCAACTTCGGTTCGTTGGTTAGCAGTTTGACTGTCACGCCTACAGACAAACACACAATGCATGCATAATGCCATAAAAAAGCATGGAGAATTGTTTTAAATATTACTAATGGAATAACCAATTTGAAGCTTATCTAAGTACAGTAAAAACAAAGCTCAGATTACTTTACTTTCTTGTATAGAAGGTCATGAAAAAGAGCCGTAGTTCCAAAATGGTTGCACTAATAGAAAAATAGATTCAAAATAAATTATATTAAACAAACAATATTAACTTTCGTTTAAAAAAGATTGAGAGTGAATTTCATTTTGTATATTATTTCGTTGTAGTCTTCATTTTCACACACATACTTCTGGACAAACACTTATACACCATTAACACGCTAGCAGATGCTCATGTTAAAACAATTTGATATCATGTTCCAGACTATGCAAACCACCATTTCAGATAACACTATACTATTTCGAACACTCATGTACAGACATACGCAAATGGGCTATAAACGTGAACTTAACATGTGCGCATAACGTACATACGATATATGATTACAGTTGTATAGTATTTCTATATAAAATAACGATCAAAAGTATCAGTTTACTGTTTACAGTAATTAGCATGTCGTTACTGATTGTATAAAGGAGCCTTATATATATATATATATATATATATATATATATATATATATATATATATATATATATATATATTATATATATATATATATATATATATATATATATATATATATATATATATAATCTCAAACAAACGGTCAAACTAACCAATACTCTACAGGAATACTTAATAATTGTCATTCTATTGAACAAATTTGATGAATCGCTACAGCGTTTGTATTTTTCTCGATGAATATAATGAAATATGAAAATGGTTTTCTACATACATAAAAAATGTTTAAAAACCCATCTGAGGGCATTGGTGCCTGCACCTATGTTTGTTTTTCTTAATAATTGTCATTCTATTGAACAAATTTGATGAATCGCTACAGCAGCGTTTGTATTTTTCTCGATGAATATAATAAAATATCCAGGTTAAACTTTTCGGTTTACAGGGAAATTGTAGATTTGTAAAAGTATAAGATATTAAATTGCAATGAATCTTAAAGACGTCATTCTTTACAAATGCGAACTGGGTCGGCAATAAAGTTGAACATTTCGGAAAATATATTCCACTATTCAAATGTCATTTTCTCCAGCAGGCAACATCGTGTATACCCATGCAAATTCTAGAAGGAATACTTAGATTATCAAAAAATGATAAAAAGAAACGTTTAGCTACATTTGCAACATTTTTTTTTTACAATTGTATTTGTATTGAAAAAGTCACTGTTTTTATATTTTAATGATACACATAACGCCCTTTACTAATCATTAAAAATCTTAATAGATATACCTAAATCCGAGCCTGGTATCCGAAGGTATATTAGCTGAAGTTTTACGTTACTAATTTAGCTTACACAGCACGTTTTATAATTATGTTTAAAAGTTTTAGTTCGTGTTTTCAATTATAATTCAAGTGCAAGAACTCTTTATATTTATGTTCACCAAATGTCATATCTTATACATACAGATAGCATCTTAACCATTACCAGCTTGTATAATGTACATAACAAAAGTCTAAAGAAAAACTAATGTTATTATGTCAGCATAAGACGTGTTGATATCATTTTATATTTGTCCTGAGAAAAATAGTAAAACATACATACAAAATCTTTCCTACTACCCAAAAATTATCTGGAGAGGCCTGCACTCAACATTCTTTTACGTAGTTTTCAATAGATAGATATTAATATATATAAATTAATGAAAATAACTGGATAATTATACCAATTTATAATGGATCTGAATTTGAAGTACTTATCGTATTCACTCTTAAACAGTGAAACTCCACAGTAACACTCTGAAATTGTTAATTAATTATGTTAGCAAATATATAATATAAATTGATTCTATAATAATTTACCTAATACAATGTATTCTAATAAGAAATCAATATTTTAAATATTAATTCATACAAATAACTGTCAATGTAATGCTTGTTTGTTTTCAATAAACAAGAAACAAATGATGTAACTCATGGTTGATCCGATTTAAATACAATAAAATTTGTCACAAGTGTAGGTATAACTATGGCAACGTAAATAAGATATTTGAGTTTCTTCGTAGCAGTTATCTCATAACTGGTACAATTTATGAAGAAACTTTTCAAACAAAAGTTGTGCGAAATATTAATATCTTTCATTATGAACATAACTATTTTTGCCATAAGTGCAGCCGTTCTAGTGATATTGGAGATAGAACAAAAAATGCATGGAGTAATTTTTTCGCTGCAATTGATTATGAAATCGCCGTACGACAAGCTGTTTGTTTAAAGCTTAAAACTGCACTAATATTAGGACATTAAAGTTGCATTTACAATATATTTTAGTTTCACTTTGAATTCAAACGTCGCGTCGATGTAAATCCAGTTATAAATTTCGTAGCAACGGAGTTGAATTTGTAGAGATACTGAATTGAGATGTGTTGTTGTTCTCCACGATAGAGAAACTATATAATTTATTGAATAGAAAACTAAACAAATTGGTACACTTATAAGACCCTAACAAATAATGGCTTTAGTGTTCTGGGATTATCTTGTTTAGGGAGGGGTTTTGTTGTATAAACGAGACTTGTCCAAATGTAAATGGATAAAGTTCAGTGACCGCTTTGAATATTTGATGGGAAGGATGAATGGCAGACATTATATATACCTATAGTATACACAACCTTCTGGGACTTGGGACAGAATAACGTTCGTGGCACACACCGGGTGCTTGGCTCAGAGGTAAAAAAGGATAACTTCGGTAGTTGGCAGCTTTACGGACTCTTAGGGGGGCTGAAAGGCGGTCATGTGTTGCTGACTTGCAGTAATGTAATTTATGGAAACGCGTAAAAGAAAATGGTACACGAAAAATGGAAAATATGCGTGCTATTTTTTCTAAACATAAAACAGTATCTTTTAAAGTATGGGAAAAAGGAGATATCAGTTTACTTATTTACAATACATTTTGGTGAAAGTATCGAGCGAAAGATTGAACAAGAGATAGTACAAGCACCAATGATACAAGCTTGCCATAGATAAACAAATTTGGTCTTACGAGCTCATCCAAGTATATAAGTTATATATATTTTTGGATTCAGGGCGTTAAAAATTATATAAGACGAATATTTGTTCATAATGAATGCAGACTGCAGGTGCAGAATATATTTTATTCGTCTCTAGATCGAAGTTTGCACGATTAGAATAATTTCTTTTTTTTTACTACTAATGTAAAAGTAAAAGCGAGCAAAAAGAAAATGCCTTATGAATAATTTAACTTCTTTCAAAGAAAAGTTAAAATTCGCTCAAGTAGCATTCATTATCCTATATCTACATCGTAATTAGTTATGTTAACTTGAACATGAAGAATTCATTCAAATTTATCTTGAACGCTAATTTACAAAAATAGTATCACTATACACTTGTTTTGGTATTACTTATTTTATTATTATTACTAAAGTTTACTAAAATAAACATAGATCAAATGAAATGCATTTCCTAACCGCGCTGCCACCATTTTGTTTTCAATTTTATCAGGGCTAACTGAAATAAATGCTCGTTTTAATAACCGCTATTCCAAATTGGTTATAAAAGAAACCGGTTTTCGATTTTTCGGTTAACTCCTAAATCAGTTTAAAACGGTTTATATTCATAATGTTTTATGGCAGTCGTAGAATAAATTTAAAACAACATTATTATATTATATAGATTGTCCAAGTATAAGACTAAGGCCACTCCAGTTTTTCTAAACGTTAAAAAAGTTTATTTTTGGTACACTGGTGTACAAACGTTTTTAATAAAAGAAACATAAGTATATCCCTAGAAAAAAAGTATACCACTGTATTATGTGTAAAATGTAGCTATACTTCAACGCTAAGTATAAAATAGAAATGATTATAATTGGCTGTGTTTACGCACAGCATGTAACTCATGTATGTAAAATAGGACGAATGTTTAAAATTGCTCACTTCAGCATTTGGGTCGTTTATATTTTAAGACTATAATTACACAAAAATATTCGGTGATTATTTATGTTCTTTTCTTATGTTCCTAATTATTGAGGTCGTGAAACATTTTAAGTAAGGTTCGGGCTACTAATGAGTTCGAAAATAAAGCAAACGTTCATTACTCCAACACACAAAAATGTCTAAAGGGGAAATAGAAAATTGTACTAAACGACTACGAATTGTAGGACTTGTACATAAATAACAAATACGTACGTAGTACCGAAGATGCTAAAGCAATCGGTCGTGTGTCTGTAGCATTCTCGAATTAAAATATTGTCTTAACAAAAAGTGTTGGTCTCGTCGCCCTGACTCCAAAAATATATATAACTTATATACTTGGATGTTAGTCGTCGCTCGCTCTACCAAATTTGTACTTTCTACTCCTCTGAAGGTACCGGAGCGATTCACACCAAATTTACTACACATATTATTTGACATCCCATTTGAATCTGTTCGCAGTTTAAATCCAATTGTCCGTATACTTCCCGAGTTATAGGGCCCCAAAATTTGGAACCCCCCTTAATACTGCTCTTATAAAAATAATTAAAACACTCGAAAATTCCACTAATAATTCTAAAATATTTTATATCCACAAGATTTTTTCATATTGTTAACCCAAAGGCCGTAAAAAATTATTAAATATTATAATTTTGAATTTTACAATATGCAATACAAAGAATTGTAAGACTTTTTATATCTATAACATTTATTCAAATGGCCATAATAATTAAAAATCGCTGTTCGCATCGTATATATTATACTAATTATGGCGAGCAGAACGCATAACTGCGTTGTACCTAAGCTTTTGTTATATTTAAAAAAGCGGAGTGGCCTACACTAAAGTTCTTTATCCGCAGTATGTCTGTAAATGTAGGAAGAAAAGTACAACAGGAATGTTAAAATTCAAGGATATATTTGCTGCTTAGAATGTTAGCATTGCTTGTCATAATACAAACTAGATAATTATTTGTAATTTTCTAAGCTTAATTACTAATTAAATCGCTGTGAAACAAAATTAAATTTAAAGCTTCGTATTTTATCTTTAACTGTTCTTGTGGTAGAACGTTTACAAATATACAAACAAACACACAGTAGCCACATAAACGAAAATATCAGTATTGATTTAAAGAAGCTCAAAACGTGTATTTCTGCTAGAAATTTCATTATTACCATTTTGGTACATATACAAAAAAAATCTACAAAATAATTTCAGACTTTTTATATCTATAATATTTTTTCTGATTGTTAACTCAGTCTATAATAATTAAAAATATTTATTTTTAAATTTTAAATATATGATTATACGCAAGCGAGCTAAAGGTATAAGTGCCTGCACCTATGCTTGTTTGAGAAGTAATTAAATATAGTTGAACAAAGAGTCCAGCAAATTGGTTAAGTTAACCGTTTAAAATTGCACGACTGTTTTGCATATTTCCACAGAAAACAGAAATATGCTGTCGGATTACAAAACCACGCGTCAACACTGCAGGATTAGGCTTTATAATTTATTAATGCAGCATACACAACATTATAAATATACGAGTAGAAATTCAACTTCCTGCGTGCGTTTGTTTCTCAATCAGATATCCAAGGCCGTCTTAGATAATATTTCCTTGCTAGCGGATGTAATCTAAAACCCCGCATAGACAGACAGATAGACACCGGCACTTGCAAATACCAAAAACGTAAAATATTTAACCGAATTCCCCCGGCCAATGCCAGGAAAAATAAGATTGTTTTGACCCAGTTCTCGCATTCTATAGTATGGAGGGTTTTAAAGGTAATTTTAGTGCTTGTTGTAAATCTAAGTTTGTTGGCTACACATTCCCATTTGTATACGAAACATTTCTAGTGGGGAAAATGTACACACATATTTTTTGCGTTGACAGATTGACAAAATTGTTTTGGAAACATTTATCTAACTATCGCAGGCACAAAAAGTTTGGCCCATATTTCAGGTTCCCGCGAGAGAGTATTTTAAAATTAAGAAAACATCGATATGTAGACTCGTAGACGAACGAAATATTTTAAAACCCATCCATCAAGAAACCTTGGTTCATTTTTCAATGTCTTGGAAAATAAAAATAAAGAAACTATTTTTTAAATATGCTTTAGACAATAATCTGTCTTGTACAGAATATGATAATTTTTTTGGCCAAGATAGTAAAAATAAAGAATAAGACGTTTTAAGTTCGTCACTCGCACCAGTGTTTGTTTACATAACTATACGAGTTAAGTAACTTCATGAAAAGAGAAAAAACAAAAATGTTGTCACGGACAAACTTAACCTCAGACATTTTAGCCTTTTTTGATTAGTTAGGAATGTAAACACAGAACATATACGCGCCTTAGTCACCTAAGGTGAGGTTATTTTAACGGAAACTATGCACACAATGTGATTCTAAATTTAAAGCCGTACTAATGAAACAAAACCAAAACTCTTTTCGTTTTCTTATACATAAGTTTGTTTATTTTGTCTTTTACATGCAAGTTGGGGAAGAGTTTTGTTTCCCCAAGTTTGTTGACGTTTGGAACTGGTGTCTTATGCATTCGGTCGCTCGAAACTTAGTTTATAAATAGTTCCAGTGACGTTTTGTTATATTTTCGTAAAGTCATTAAATTAAAATGTCAAATACATGCAGTGCTATGTAAATACGCGAGTAGAGTACATCGTTTAAAATTTAAAACTTAATTAGAAAATTTGATGACGGCAAACTATTTTTATAGAATCTTTGATCCAAGTATATTATATTTTTAACAGTAATAAGCTCACTTTAATTAAAAAGTCTTTCTAAATTATTTGGTCGAGCGATAAATAATATACATTTTGTACGAGACAAGAATTTTTTGTTACGGACATTTTTATTTCGCCGTACGAACTACCGAAGAAGCTAAAGCATCGTGTGTCTGTAGCATTCTCGGATCAAAAAGTGTTTGTCTTGTCGCCCTGAATCCAAAAATATATATAACTTATATACTTGGATGTTAGTCGTCGCTCCTAAGACAAAATTTGGCTCACTCCTCTGAAGGTACAGGAGCGAATCACACCAAATTTGGTACACATATTATTTAGTACCCCATTTGGATCCATTCATAGTTTAAATCCAATCGTCCGTATACTTCCAGAGTTATAAGGCCCCAAAATTTAAAACCCCCCTTAATACTGCCCTTACAAAAACAATTAAAACACTTAAAAATTCTACTAAAAGTACTAAGATATTTTATATCTACAAGATTTTTTCATATTGTTAACTCAAAGCCCGAAAAAAATGATTAAATATTATAATTTTAAATTTTAAAATATGCACTAAAATAATTCTTTTATCAAGACTTTTTATATCTATAACATTTTTTCAAATTGTTAACCAAAAGGCCATAATAATTAATAACCACTGCTCGCAACGCATTACCTAAAGGCGAGCTCTACGCGTTGGTGCGTTTTACGCATACTAAATCTTGTTTGATCCAAGAATGTTACAAACGACCGAATATTTTAGTTCTTCTATACTGCGGCGAGCTAAAATATTGGTGAAATCTATACTTTTTTGTACAGACTTGAGCGGTAAGCTAACTTAAGTGCAATAGTAAATCTTATCTATAAAAATAAAATACACAAAAAAAAAAAAAAAAACGGGAAGTTAAAAATACAATTCCATCTATCAGCTACCCTATAGTATGTCATTTTGTCATTCATCATTGCCTATTTGCAAGTAACCGGATAGAAACACAAAATATAAACAAGTGATTTATCAAAACACATTCAATATTTGATGCCTTTTAATATAATATACTTCCACTTTGGGTAAAATGGCCCAATAAATGCGTAAGTACGTACTAACTTTGGCATTTAACCCAAAAAATAACCTTCCATGATTCGTAACTTTAAGCTTTAGCTTTAACCGAGCTTTAACGATATAACTTTATTACCGTATCATATAGCTAAGGGCCATCTGGCAGTTCTGGCAAATGTTAGAATAGTCCGTAATAGACGGAGCGGGGCTTATATACTTTTAGAATTAGGAAGACGTAAAATGAATTATTTTTGAAAGCGTCAATGTTACAGAGACACGCCCGGATACTATAGCTCTTTGAACATAGTGTTAAATGAGCTAAAAAATAAAGAATGAATTCGGCAGAATATAAAATTCTTTATTGGCGTCTGAAATATGGGTGTTTGACCTGAACGAAGGTAAACAATATATTTTTAGTTCTAAACGGAAAAAAACAATAGGAAATATATATTGGTTTCTTGGCAAATGGTATATCCGACATAAGTATATGCGACGTGTTTTTATGCCTTTTATATTTTCTAATCCATATAAAAGTAAATGTTCTTTATGTGATTTCGAACAGCGGGAAAAAATTGCTTACGTCTGATTCAGTTATTTACGCACGCGTGTGCAATTTCTTCAAATATTTTCCCCATTCTGCAAAGAAATATGATTTTGCAATAACAATTTGTCATTTGTGGTAAACGGAAAATTCTTCGTGTAATAATACAGGATGTGCATTCGATTTATGCAACATATGCGTTTTATGCCTTTAAAACCATAAGGAAAATATCTAGCATACTATCAAACTTAGAAAGCATCAAATTGCGGATAAGCGGGATTACATAATACTTTATCATTCATACAATTAATCAAGGATATAACTAATTAAGTTATATAATAAATATTAATCATTATTCTTGGTATTTAAAGTTCAATATATCGATTTTTATTATTATTAATTCATAAAATTAATCAATATTTGGTTAACCTTCATGCCATAATAAAATTGATGCAATTCAAGCGTTTATTACAAAAAAAAAAACATATTTTATTGCTAAGGCTTTAGTTACGGTACTGCGAATACCAATGCTTCCAGCAGGTATAACAAATTACGCAAATAAAAATCAAACTGAAAGATTTAGTGCAAATTGAGCGGTATATTAACATTTCAATATAAAATGATATAACAAGCATAGGTATACAGGCACCAATGCCGTTAGCTCGCTAAATAAATAGCTTGGTTGAAAACAAACTAATAAAAAAATAATAAAAAAAAGTATAGTCACAGATTTTTAAAGAGATACTTAGAATAAGTGTACATACTTGATTGGCGGTTATAATTAAATGTATAACGCAATGAAATCAATTGTTTTATTGGATATTTTAATTTTTTTTTGTTTTCAATCTTTTATAGAACAATTATGTTATATTAAGAGGAACGCCGCTATTTAAAACTAAGGTGTAAATGATATTGGATGTATAATTTGTCATATTTTATATATACCAAATCTGGTTAAACTCGGTTTAGTATCTTCAATTAAGATGCTTCAACAAAGTTGGTCTTATGAGCCAGCGATATACATCCAAATATATAAGATATATATATTTTTTTTTTCGGAATCAGGAAACCGACAAATACATTTCTGTGTAAAATAGTTTTGAATCCTCCAGTGTTACAGACATACAACTAATACTCTTTTATATTACCGTACGACAAGATAAAAACTAGAATATTGTTTCGTATCAAAATTGATGACAATTTGGAAATTCCAAACATCGTAGTTTAAAATAAAATTTGGCAAGCCAAACCAGTACGTTTTTAGAATATACGTATAATTTTCCAAAACCGTTACGTAAACAAATAAATAAAATAATTTGTAAAAATATAATTACACTAATGAATGAACGAATAATGTTTTAAATGAACGGATATTTATTCTGTTTATTGATGTTTTAACGTAGTTAAATGTTCATGGTCGCCAATACATCAATAAACTATTTTAAAATTATAAATAAAATCGTTGTAAATTCAGTAAACATGTGTATGTTTATGCATATAGGTTTGTCCGTGTATATATCTAATCTATAAAACGCAATAAATCGATGTTGCATGTTTATAAAAAAAACCTAATGGAACTATTTATGATAACAATTAGTATAAATTGCATTTTACTGACATACATTTCAACACGCTATTACTGTAGGAGCGGTACAGATTAGCAGAAATCATTCTTTTTTTTCTCTATTTATTTTAATGGCACTTTTGGGCCTTTTCTATTTAGTTACAACATTTGCTGTTTTGGTTTTTCTCTAATTTTTTCATTCAATCATCTGGTCGTTGCTTTAGGTCATTCAGTTAAATAGGCAATTGAAAATAATGCCAAATGTTAACCGACTTAATAAACATTATTAAAATGTTGTTTATTATTTATTGGCATTGGTATCACATGATGAGACACGCATCATAAATTATACATATCAAAGCAGCTGTCAAAATCAAATAAAAAATCATATTGCTTATATAATATGTGTATAAATATTTGATTAATATTACTAGATAAAAATATATTAATAAAGAATTGTTTACAGTCGGATAAGAAAGTAAAAATCTTATAATTCAGAGCAACAGTATGCAAAGCAATTTCAATTGTTGCTTGGGTATACCGAATGATTGTTGAAATAATCTACAAAGAAACGAATTTCTTTGTGTATCTGAAAAGTTGCAGAACGTTTTTGTAAAAGATTTATGTCGTCTCCTGTAGTGAAAATTACAATAAGAGCAACGCAAGTTTCTCCGAAGAATCATAATAATAAAAGGAAACATAAGACAAGCACAGCTCCTTTTTGGGGGTTTGTAAAGTTTATACAAAAGTTTTCCGCTTGGTTATCTGTTACTTATATTTATACGAGAAGTTTAAAAGTTTTTTTTTTTTGGTTATTAGTTATCTGATATTTCGGCGAACATAAATATTCGAATTTAGAACAGGAAGTTCTCATGTAATTTGAGCAATGCTTTCGTGGAATAACGGAGATATTGTACATTTACCAACGGATATTTACAAACTGTAGTAGCGTACATTTATATTTTAAGATGCTTGTCAACTTCAAACAAATTAATATCCGACCATGAACCGTTTTGCTAGAGTTCATAATGCTTGCATTCTTGCAGTTATTGGACATTTAAATATATTTTATAGTAATTTAAAGTGAAAATTGATTTTGAACAGATTTTATTGTATGCTAATAACCTTTAAGTAGATACTCGTATGTAGTAATACGTATATGTTGAAAAATTAGTGCAGGTTATCAAAGATCAAGACCGTAATTCTGATTAATCTGACATAAAACCCCGGTGACAAATGTTTCACCGGTCACATTAAATATTGTGTAAATATACGTGAGATGCATTATGCATATAGAATGAGAGGTTTACTCACTGATGCCATTACATAACGTATGTATATATTACGAGCATCTCAAAAGTGGAATGTTACAGCAACACTTTCTTTATATACCTAAACCGGAATCACATCCTTATAGATTGGAGGATTAGACAATTATCTCTAATTGTAAAGATTGCGTAATTTTGAATTCAGGATTATTTCACAGATTTGTTACCAATAGTGCACCTATTTGTCTGTCTGTCTATATTTGTGTGTGTGTAAAAATATATCTAATATTATTTCCAACGCGTATCGAGCATTTCATAGTATAAATCACCTAATAACTTAATAAACCATTAGTAAGTTATTACATTGAATGCCATCTAATCGTTTTACTACGTGATATTAAATTGGCCTATTTGTTCCGCTGCATAAACGTAAGTACTGTTTATTTCATTTGCGCATGATTATTCGTTTAACCGACCAAACTATTTTTAAAGTTCATGATTTTTGACAGTAGCAATTGCTTGGGTATTGACATTTATATATATACTCGATTCTGTTTGTGAATATTCTTTATTTGCCTTTTAACATTTTAGCTGTAATTTTCCAAGTCTTAAGGATTGTTCACAGCGAATTATTTAGTAATTAGGCTTAGTAAATTACAAATAATAATCTAGTTTGTATTATGACAAGCAATGTTAACATTCCAAGCACCACAATTTATGCTAAATTTTGTTGCTGTGAACAAACTGGAATTATTACTTATAATTTCTAAGCTGAATTACTAATACATTAGCTGTGAATAATAAGCACAGATGTGTTCCCTTTTGCAATTGCACGATTAATTTTAAGATATGCATATTCATATTATTTTCTACGATTGAATATAAACCATAATTCAGGTTGTTAAGTTGAAGAATAAATATTACGTGACGTATCTCAGTGGTCTCTAATATATTGGATGGTGGGTGTTGGCAAGGAGAAATAATGGGAGCAGATTATTGAAATTGAAGTGAAATAAGTTCGTTCACATAGATTCTCCGTAACGTAACGCGAAACGTAACCCAAGTGAAGTCGGTTAGTGTAGACATGGCTCGAAGCCAAATGATGCCACATAAAAATACTTACATTGGACGGAATTGAATGCTTCTAGGAAAAGATGCAAGAATCAGGATGAGAGAAAATCAACTAATAAGGTGAAAACAACCTTTAACCATTGGGTTCACTATTATTTTATGAGGAGTGGTTTAAAAAGTCCGTGGGTATTTTCAGAAAATAGCAGAACATCAAATTTCCGCCATATTGGTTTAGTAATCCGTGTTAAGCGTTCGTTTAAATCGTACAAGACGAGTGATTTCCAAACCATGGATGAAAGAGACTTGCATATATTGGACTGTTTATTGGAGAAGGTACTTTTATATTTCCAATTTGTCACTATTAATAATTTCCAAGCACTAACCGTCTTGATCAGTCTGGCTCATACGTTATAGCGTCTGTTGCACCAACGTAAATATACGCTATGTTTACTCGTCTAATTTTAGCAGTTCAGGATGCATTCGTTTCGTTTCGTTTACATGATAGTTAAATTGAGCGCTACTTTACGACAACCGATCCACGTGAACACACCATGACATTAGTACAACTACAGCAGACATATATATATATATAACTGTGCTTTATTGAAAAACAGTGCAATAAATGGACTTTGTACGTGTTCTGCATCCCTTCTTGTTAAAGTGCTTTTATCTTTCTGTTTTACCACATTTTGCTGTATTGTCTATACGCTAAACCACTTAGTAAATGTATCAGGAACATGTTGTAAGGTGTGGATTTAAAATGAATTCGAATTATTGCAGCCTAAAGCTGTTTCGTTTAGTTTTTAATCCGGTGAAAGTAAAAATCGCATGTGTCTGCATTATGTGCCTTCGATAGCTCAGTTGGTAGAGCGGTGGACTGTAGTATGATTACACGTTGATATCCATAGGTCACTGGTTCAAATCCGGTTCGAAGGAATCATTTTTAAGTTAATTCACAATACCAAATCTAATTTACCAATTGATTGGTATGGTTTATATATCACCTTCGATAGCTCAGTTGGTAGAGCGGTGGACTGTAGTATGATTACACGTTGATATCCATAGGTCACTGGTTCAAATCCGGTTCGAAGGAATCATTTTTAGGTTTAATTAACAATATCAAAACTAATTTACTAATTTAATGGTATGTGGGTTAAATACTCGGTTACGTATCACCTTAGCTCAGTTGGTAGAGCCGGTAGAGCGGTGGACTTTACAAGTTAATATCCATAGGTTACTGGTTCAAATCCGGTTCGAAGGACATCTTTTAATTTTTATTTATAATATTAGGAATAGAGTAAAGTAAATCCGGGATAATCATTTCGAAGCAAGTTAATTAATTAATAGTTTCTAAAATTCTCGGCTTTATGCAAATCCCAAACTCCTCTAATTTTTATAACCATGGATCGACTAATTGTAAATTATATTTGTCAGAACTCCGTCACGAACCGACTGACTTGTGATTAATTATCTCTTCCATAATTCAGTGATTTAACTATTATAATTATATTTCTTGTTTATTATACTGAATATATACCTTAAAATTAATCTCTTAAAAAATTTCACTCTTACATATATTTAACTGATTTGTAAATGAATTTTGCTATGCACTTGTATTACCGTTGGTTATTTTATTAGCACTGGCAACGGGAGTGAATTATTAGCAATATTTCAGGAAACCACCGCAACCGCAGATTCACCATAACCGCAACCAAACCCGTCACTAGAGTTGATTCAATTTCAGAATATACTATTAATAAAGCGTGATGGGGGTCGTTGATTATTTTAAAACGGCATTCACGCCCAAGAGCGAATCGCAAAACTAAGAAACAAAAAGTCAAGTATTTGGAGTTAATAACTTCGTATTTTTATAAATTATCGCTGGGTTAAGTTGATTATCATAAAGAAAACTGATAATCAATTTCCGTTTTAGTGAATCTCTCTTTTGAGCATTTTCTTTATTATTCCTTCGCTCTTTTGCGTATTCCCTATTAAGGTGCTCGTCTGGTTTATATCTCGTTCTCTGTCTAGGAACAATTAATTTCTATTGATTTCAGACTTATTAAGATTTATATATATAATCTAGTAAAGCAGAAACCTAGAGCCATACAATATCTACAATAAGGGGTATTTTTTATAGCGAAATTTTATTACTGTAGCTGTTAATTGGTGTAATAAAAAAAAATATCTATTTAGCAATTTGCAGCTATTGTAATAATATTTCGTTTTAAAAAAATATGCCATATTGTAAATATTGTATGGTTCTAGGTTTCTGCTTTACTAGATTATATATATAAATCTTAATAAGTCTGAAATCAATAGAAATTAATTGTTGCTAGACAGAGAACGAGATACGAACCAGACGAGCACCTTAACAACATTCGCTGTATTATCATTTCTTGGTTTTCCTCATTCTCTTTTCTGGTCGTTCTCTTTTTAATTAATTTACTGTTTTGCTCAGTTCTCTGTCTTTGTTATTCTATCCGTTGAAAATTCTGTTTTGCTTTTCGCTATTTTAGATTCACCGTTTTGCGATTCCTTATTTTTTTGGGATTCGCACTTATGCTAAAGAACCATATACTGACCAATAACTTTAAAGACTTAAACAACTAGAAATACTAATATATCTTACATTTTCCACAAATGACATTGAAAATAAATGTTCACTTGTTCCATTTGCAGTTGGATAATGACAAGGTGTAAGTATAAAAATGTTGAGCTAAATGTATATCGTTAGGCGGTCATTCCCATCAAAGTGTGTTATGTTGTGCTCGCTCACTTGTCTGCATCAGTGCTTACTTTAAACAAAATATAAAACCAACACAATGAATGAGATGTCGTGGTCCTCAATTAATTAGTTAAATAAAATGGTTGGTCATGTAACCATGCTAAATGCCTACTTATTTGGTTTAACTGGCGTTAACTACTGCGGTAGAAAATATACGTAACATGTTTTGATTGGCTATTTGTTGTTTTCAAGACCGTAATCATCGTATTTCCTGTGGCATTCCATGTGAAATTAGATGGATTCCACTGTAAGAAAGTTCTCCGTTTACGACGTATCATGTTTTGATTGGTCGTGTTGTGATTGAATGGCTTTGAGATCGATACGCAACCAATCAAAATAGGGAGCGTTTTTACGGTGACAACTTTACATGTGATGAACTTTACTCGGTGTATATAATGTGGTTAGCTATCGATTTACAACTTATGAATGAAATGTAATTAATGGAAGTGGTTTCGTAATGTTTAATTAATTAATTAATTAATTAATTAAAGAAAAATCCCCTTTCATCTACTTTAAAGATAACTTATTTAAAGATTTTCAGTCAAATATAACGTTTAAATAACGGATATTAATTAGTATTTTGGTATATTCAATCGTTTTCTAAAATCTGTAAGTGGTAGAATCCTTAAAATACGAAAAGTATTATTATTTATGATTAATTATTATTTTGCCATTTGGTTCAATCTAAAAAGAATTATTAAACGTATACGTAATGTATAAAAGAAAGTAATGTAATCACAAAAGAACATTTTAAGGAGAGTTTTACGTAAAGCTGCCCGAAGAAAACTTTTTGAGTTATCTTTCCGCCTCGAAGTATTGATTTAATATAATTCAAAAATTGAAATATGAATAAACAACTTGTGAAAAACCCGGAGTTTATATCATTTACCTAATCCGAGAAAACAGTTCCCGAAAAACATGCTTTTCATGGGTTTTGAGTTTCGTAAAACTTTTTATCCCAAATTAAGAATGTGCAATAACCTCTTAATATTTATAATAATCAATAATGTTGAACTGTAATTTATTTTAGACTGCTATTGTATGCTGTTAATGAAATAGAAGTAATTTATAAATGGTTGATAGTGTTATCGAATACGATAATGTATTCTTGGAAATTGGAATAGATCAAAGTGATTCCGCGCTGTACTGGGCACTGTTACTCCGGAACAAATATGTCCCGCTTGTTTTATGTGAATGAGTTTATCAGTGAGGGCGACATGGTCGACTAAAACAGGACATGAGATTGCCGCTGGCCAGCCCTTCCCCTGCTCATAAAACTCACGACTACAACCATAAATAATCGAATTAAATATTATATTCGTATCAAGATTGGACAGATACGATTGTGTAATTATTGGTTTATTAGTTTCCGGGTTAAGAACTAATACAAATTGCTTCCTTTCCGATTTTTCTAAAAGTTAAAACTAATTCAATGCTGTGTAATCTACAGGATATTGACTCGGTTTACGAAACATATTTACTGTGTGTGTATGTATGTGTGTGTGTGTGTATATGTATGTGTATATATGTGGGTGTGTGTGTGTGAACGCTCTAATTTTCAAAATATTATCTTAACCGGAAGTAAAGGTTCACTTTTGCTAATTATGTGCATATCTCGAAAACCACACGAGTTAGAGAAAAAAGATTATTGTAAAAGTTGAAGACATTAAAATTTCTAGCAACTTTTATTTGAAAAGTCTTTTCGAAAAATGTACTATTTACTGTGAAATCGCTTTTGAAAATGGTTATTTTATAGTTACGTTTCCCATTTTGTTTTATAACTACCGTAGGGTGAATACTGCATTATTATAAATACAGATAATGAAACGGCAATAAAGTTCACATGAAGGCCACTCCAGCGCTTTCTTGTTCACTAAAACCACGCATTATATTTTGTAAACGAATGAATAACAAAAGATTCAGCAAACACACAGAACACACATGGCTATATTATGCAAATGAGTTGAACAACACACATGTGTGCACTCATGCACAAACCCCCAAAATGTGTAAAGTTCTTTCGCGTGGAACAGAGGGAATCACATCACTTGTGCACTTGCTTAAAAATCACTATTGCAGAGATTTTACGGGTAATTTCGGCAGTGGAATCAAGTTACCAAGCGACCAAACGACCGAGAACCAGTCGGTTAAAGTTAATAATGAACAAACGAAGCGTCATCAGAAAACGAATGAGACATTTGTGCCGGGATTCTAAATTTACATAATTTCTAGATCTTGAGACTTACTAATTATAAGAACTTGTACAATACTTCCTTATATACATCCGTATAAGAATTAAGGAAAAAAGGTTTTTAAAAAAATACACAGTGTTTAGTTTCACTAATTTAACAATTTAATAACGACTAGTTTCACCAACTATGTGGCATCTTCAGGTCTTAACTCTAAACTCTTAAACAGTTTAGAGTTAAGACCTGAAGATGCCACATAGTTGGTGAAACTAGTCGTTATTAAATTGTTAAATTAGTGAAACTAAACACTGTGTATTTTTTTAAAAACCTTTTTTCCTTAATTAACATGGAGTTTCACATAGTAAAAGCTTACAAAATTCAACCGTATAAGAAAGTAAAAACATTTCTTTATCGCAGAGAGAGCAACAGAGAAGGAAAATACTGTAATATTCAAATTAAAATATGTATAACCCAGCATAATTAGAATGAATAATAAATTGAATACTCTCTTTGGTGTAGCCAAATTTTCACTGGAAACATGTTAATGATTCATTTTAGACCAATGTCTCGTTCATCTCGGGCTGTTCACCTTTGCCGAAACCGAGACCGTGCGCGCGTAGCAAGCGTAAGCACGTTCGTGACCTTGAATTGTTATTCACTCGCTTTTAGTTTCTATATTCGTGAAAGAGAGATGGGATCGTCGTTCGATAAGGCACTTTGAGGAACAATTGCAGAAAAAGCAAACGAAATTTTAACAATGTATATAAAAAATGCCATTGAAGAACTTGATTGGATAGAAGAGAAAGTGTATTTTAGGGCGTTACAATTTTTTTGTGATGGTCTGCTTCGATGTGGGTAATTAGTTTTGAATTAGATTTTCTGGTATGTCTAGACGGCCCATAGATTTTGTCGACCTACCAGACCTTTCTAGAATCCATTTGACGATGACATTGCATTTTGAAAGGAATCGATCAAATTATGCTTACATTTTATGTTACATGGGCCAAAATTTCGGAGCAATACGAATTCATTGCATTTCGTAAATAACATAATTTATATAAATAATCCTTGTTTGAATTTTACTGAAATATTGTACTTAATTTCTTATGCCAGAGTGGGTGCTATTTAGTTAAATGAGCCAAACGATTTGATAATAAAATAAATCATGAAATTTTCGGGCTCCAATTAATGGTAATTTTTGGATAATATTCACTCGAGTCAGCAATAATAACAAGATTATTTATTCTTCACTGAATTCTCAAAGTTGGTACATATTCGACACAATTGTAAATTAAATAAAAAGCTTGTTTGTTTTTCCTGTCGAATTAAGTTATATGTTGGTTTGGTTCGGTTTGTTTTTCAATTATCTTAAAAAGTTAGGTGAAAGTTGGATAGTTCGCAATTTTCGATTAAAAGTTTACTGGCAATCAGGCTACATTTCCAATTCTTTTGAATTGTAACAGTTGTTTTCTTTTTAGAAGATTATTTGCTTAACCCCACATATTTCGATTTAAGTTTACGAATATATAGGGTGTCGATTTACGAAATCTTAACCCATCAGGTCCAAGTACCGAAGAAGCTAAAGCAATCAGTCGTGTGTCTGTAGCATTATCGGATGTGTTTGTCTTGTCGCCCTGAATCCAAATATATATATATATATATATATATATATATATATATATATATATATATATATATATATATATATATATATATATATATATATATATATAACTTATATACTTGGATGTTAGTCGTCGATTTGGGGCCCTATAACTCAAGAAGTATAAGGGCGATTGGATTTAAACTGCGAGCGGATTCAAATGGGATGCCAAGTAATATGTGTACCAAATTTGGTATTAATTGCTCCGGTACCTTCAGAGGAGTAGAGAGCACAAATTTGGTCTTACGAGTAACGACTAACATCCAGTTATATATATATTTTTGGATTCAGGGCGACGAGACAAACACTTTTTTTAAAGAAATTTATTGATCCGAGAATGCTACAGACACACGACCGAATGCTTTAGCTTGTTCGGTACTTCGTACGGCGAACTAAAAATCTAATACAACCCTGTTTTAATACACATGTTGAGCGTCGGACACAGATCGGCCAGCCGTAGCATGACATGAAAGGCATCGTTCATAACGTGAACAGTCGTAATTCGTACACATAAGCCATAAAAACGAACGAAAAAATAAAAATATATATGAAAAAGCACAATAAAAAACGACGATAAATAAATAAATAAGACAAACCAACCGTACGGCATAAAACAAATAATTGAAAATGTCGACAGCCGCGGGATGATGCTGTTTTTGATTTGCCTGTCTGGGGCCCGAAGACTACTCCTCCTTTTAGTATGTTTATATAACAGACACACACATACATATGGACGCATCACTACAAATCTCTTTATAAAGCCAGACGCGCGCAAGCATTATTTCCCCTGCATCAGGATTTTTTAAACTTTATTTTCTGTGTAAAGGGAAATGAACCAGACCGAATGCCTAGTACTGGAATTTCAACGACAAATGGGGCTCTAATCAATAATACCACTTGTTAGAGGTTTAAAAAAAAAATCAGGATTAATTTTTAAACCAGGTCGAAATATTTCAATAATTTTAGCAATAAATAATTTCATACATACAACTATCAATATTTGCAAAAGAAAAACAAACCTAGATAAAATCATGTATAGAGATTTAAAAAAAAAAAACACTTACCGATGAAGTTTCGTACAATTTCTTGAGCTCCTCGTACAGCCACATCTCGACGGCGAGCCGTTTCCGGATGAGACTCATCTGGTGGTGTCCATATTTGGCGGTGAGGAACTTCTCGCGGCGCTCTTTCACTTCCCCCTTATCGGAAAAGTTGACGCGGAGGCCCGTTTTTGCTGGGCTACGTTCAGTCGCGGCGGCAGCGCCGGCAAGTATGCCATTTGGGCCGGATGACGTGCCGTTTGTTGTTGGATACGAACCAGCAACACCACACTCCATCACTACCGGGTTACGTTTCTGCAATCAAAAATAATAATATAATGATTACAATATGCACAAATATTGATATTGGTAGAACGAATTACATACTAAGTATAAGAAATTTGAGTGAAGAACACTACAGATTTTTTACTCTCGGCAAGAAAATCGATTGATTTCAAATGTACAAGATATCTATTTAATAAATAAATATAATTTGAAAATCGAACTGCCCTAATACAGACCATGCGCTAATAAAAAAACATATTTTAACGTAATGAAAAATACATTTTTAAACGTTAAATGTTAATCTTTGGGAAGTGGTTCATGGTTAGTTACCCACAAAGTTTTATTTAACTAAATGTGACAAAAGAAACACACGTGCCAATAATATTTAAAATACATTTTATATAAGTTCTGTGAATGAATCTTAATTTAGAAATAGACAAAACAAAGCTTCTATTTTATTTTAATAAATATAGAAAAATTCTCATTAAATACTCGGTGCCAATTTTTGCCTGATTTGCGTAGTATAATTACGAAAATACATTTTATTCGCTGACGGTTTTATATTTATACATTTGAATCCAACTTTTATGGGTATCAAAGTTCAGAGGTATAAAATACGGTTCTCACACCCTACACTAATAAATTATGCCTTTAGAACACGAATAATGTATGAATACTAAAAACAAAGTTTATTCAACATTTTTTTGTGGTCACATCTCTGAAAGTACTGAACCGATTTTAACCAAATTTGGTATATACATTAAATAAATACGAGTTTATTTGCTAAAGTGATTAAAATTGCAATAACCCTTATGGTTCAAGAAATATAGAGCCCTAAAAATGATAAACCCTTTCTGACTAATAAAATTTATTTTATATATATATATATATATATATATATATATATATATATATATATATATATATATATAAAAGAATGAATAATTAAATAAATTCTATAGTTTCAGTCAAGAACGAATGAATCGAATAATTTGTATCCCATTACACAATAACATTAGAAAAGACAATAACTATTAATTGACTACTAAACAACTAATCAACAAGCACATAAAACATGCAACAAGCAACAAACAAATTAATTGTTTACTTGATATTAGCAATAAAACTTTTTATATGCATTATAAAGTATACATTGAACATAAACTAGTGTTAAAATTGCATCCTTGATAAGAAAAATAATATTAACTCGAGCATTCGTAGAAAAAAATGAAAAAACTAGTATAATTCATAATTTAAAAAGAAAACTGGAGTGTCCTATACTCAACGTTATACTTAGTTTTCACTATATATGTGTTTTAAATTTATGTCTAGGGAAACGTAAATGTAACATTGTTAAGTATTTCGTTTGAGTCAATTTAAACCCATAATTAAATTATTTGGCACTTGCATATTTAGCTTCCTGTACCGTTTGTAGAAAAGAGCTATAGTATTCAGACATATGTGTGTCGTATTTCGTCTCCCTGTTTATGGTATTTAACTTATTTAAATATATGTTTTTGAAGGCATCAAACTGCATATTACGTATAAACGTAGAATGATAACTAATAAAACGAAAACATAAATTGAAAATACACAACAACTTAACGAATGAATGATATTTGGTTACTATAACATGAAGTACTGATAATCGCTAGCGTGTATCCGGTTTTGATAGTTGAAGTTTTCAAAGCGGAACTATAAAGCAACATTCGTATGGAAAACCAATTTTTCAATGTCAAGATAATTGCGATAGCACTGATAAAAAAAATCTGGCAGCAATAAAAGAAATGGAAATGGAGATAATGAAGAATGGGGAGTTCTGAGATTAACGTCCAAGTGCCGCAGCTAATTTATTAACTCTAATTCATGTGCTTGTGTCGTTTGTCATTCGAAATTGGATCATATATTGATTAGCAATTGGTCTAATCTGTCTAATTAAATAATTTGACTGGTGGTGATTTTTGAAGTATTTTTTTTGTAATTAAAAATAATGCATAGTTCCGCCACTGGTAGTAACCATAGAAATAACTAAACATAGCGTTCCACACATACATGCATACACACAAACATCTGGGTGTACAGTACATATTGTAGAAATTAATGAAAGATGTTATTCATTTTCAATTTGCGGTTCATTCAAATGAATCACGAATTCTTTTGAATTCCCAATACATTGAAGAAGATTTTGTGACAATCTTAAAGGAAATTATGTAAAACGTTTCGTATAATTTACTGATAATGTTATATCGTTTTTTATAAATATAAAGGTTTTTCCATTTATCTCATTGTCATTTTCAACTGAAGTAAGAATAGATTTTACATTAAATCAAAAATCCGTGAAGGGTTAACTTGTCTATTATAATTTACTCAATTTATAAATACTATTTAAAGCACAATACTTTGAGTATACATAAAAGAAAGTTCAGTGGCACTGCAGATTTTTATAATGTAAAATTAAAACTTTTGGCAGCCTCAAATATTGGAATTTATACTACAAAATCAATGCGTAAACAAGTCATTTATTTTGAAGGAATCAGGTAACGGGAAAATCCTTATTATTCTTAATTTAAATCTAAAATAAATCTATTCGAGAAAACGCACTATAAATTAACTTATTTACTAGTTTCTGGTTTGTTTATTTATAGAAAGATCAAAGAACACGATTCACCATGAATGATAAATTACTATTTTACGGTGGTTTTACCCATCGTACGAGTTGTATAAAATTTCGAAGGTGATGGTATTTTTAAATTAGGAAAATCTAGTATGCAAACAAGCTTTGAAGCTATTTTTATATGTATATACAATCATAATTAGACCGTAAAAATGTGCTATACCGTTTTAGCACTTAAGTTGAGGTAATCAGGTGTACGATAATATTCGAGTGTTTTCATTAAATATGGTATATTGTATCTGATTTCTGAACGACTAAAAAGGATTTGTTGAATTAATTCAAACAGTGTTTGTCTAACAAACATATTAAACATATTTTTAGGCCAAAAACAAATTAATACTTTTATTAATGTAAATTCAAACATCGTATAACTAACAAATTATAAATATTTTCATTCCAAAATTAATAAATTTACAAATACTTTCATTGGGGTTTTGAAAAGAGAAACAAAAATCTTAAGTAACCATAACTTGACTTTCTTATACTTAATTTTCACTATATATGTAATATTTCTTTTAGCTAGCCTTACGAAGTATAAAAAAGGAATCTGCCATGTGTCCGTAGCATCAAAAAGTGTTTGTCTCGTCGCCCTGAATCTAAAAATATATATAACTTATATAATTGGATGTTAGTCGTCGCTCCGAATTTGTGCCTGCTACTGCTCTGAAGGTACCGAAGCGATTTTCACCAAATTAGATACATATATTATTTGGCATCCCATTTGAATCTACTCGCAGTTTTAACCCAATCGCCCGTATACTTGCAGAGTTATAGGGCCACAAAATTTTAAACCCACCTTAATACTGCCCTTATAAAAATAATTAAAACACTCAAAAATTCTACTAGAAATTCAAAGATTTTTTATGTCTAGAAGATTTTTGCATATTGGTAACCCAAAAGCCATAAAAAAATATTAAAAAAATTATAATTTAAAATTTTAAAATATGCACATATTTCTTTTATTATATCAAATTAATCTACAAAGAATTGTAAGACTTTTTATATCTATAATATATATTCTAATTGTTAACCAAACGGCCATAATAATTAAAAACTGCTGCTTGCATTGTATATATTACTTATAAGGGGAGCTGGACGCATAGGTGCGGTGTTTTAAATTCATTCATTGTCATGAAACTATATAAATATGTGTGGTAACTAGAGAAACGTTATTGCAATATAATTAAATGCGATTTTTCAGTAAATATTGCTAGAATTATATATTTCTGTTAGAAAAAAATTACCTTTTCTCTAAATCGTTTTGTTATTGTTGCTCAATATTGAGCAAGCAAACACTTCCTGTTGAAATATCCTTCTAAATAATAGATGTTCTTTTCCAGGAAATACATATCTTTCAATTTAAAAAATATAATTCTTATTGTCAACGTTATACGTATTTAAATTAGAAAATCAAAAAAATCATAGCAAAGAAATAGTGAAACTATATATTGACAAAAGAAAATAAGCTTGCGTCATCAGCGCTATTTCATTATTAAAAACGTCCTTTAAACAAACAAGGCAAGACAGGCAGGAAACGCGAGAAAGTGTAAACACCAGCGCACACAGGATACATGAAACCAACAAAAAAATAAATAAAAAAATACCGATGTGTTCTTGACTTCATAGAAAATGAAACTTATACTTTATGGATGCATCATCATACAGGTATTTGCACGCGAAACAAAGTGCACAGACCCGACCCGACCCGCCTACACGCCACACAAAAGGTTTACTTGCTACTGCAAGACCAAAGGGTGGGGGTTGTAGACGGAATTCGTGAAATTAGTAAACCATATCTTCTGGACAGAACATGGGATGTGCATGAGTATAATGACCTTGAGAACACGGCCGACACAGTAGACAATCAAAATAACAAAAGGTAATCGTCATGATTGCCATTTTATTTGTTCACAAAGTTATTGTTTTGATTGTTTCAGTATTACGGTAAATAAACAAATGCCTATTTTGTCAAAAGATTACCGTATTATTTATGTAGTATCGAAGAAGCTAAAGCATTCGGTCGTGTGTCTGTAGCATTCTCGAATCAAAAATTTCATTAACAAAAAGTGTTTGTCTCGTCGCCCTGAATCCAAAAATATATATATAACTTATATACTTGGATGTTAGTCGTCGCTCGTAAGACCAAATTTGTACTTTCTACTACTCTGAAGGTACCGGAGCGATTCACACCAAATTTGGTACACATATTATTTAACACCCCATTTGAATCTACTCGCAGTTTAAATCCAATCGCTTGTATACTTCCTGAGTTATAGGGCCCCAAAATTTACAACCCCCCTTAATACTGCCTTTATAAAAATAATTAAAACACTCAAAAATTCTACTAGTAATTCTAAGATATTTTATGTCTACAAGATTATTTCATATTGTTAACTCAAAGCCCGAAAAAATAATTATTAAATATTATAATTTTTAATTTTAAAATATGTACTAAAATGATTTTTATCAATATAATTACAAAAAATTGTAAGATTTTTTATATCTATAACGTATTTCAAATTGTTACCCAAAAAGCCATAATAATTTTAAACCAGTACTCGCATATGTTACCTAAAGGCGAGCTTTACGCGTTGGTGCGTGTTTTACGCGTACCAAATCTTGTCTTTTTTTGTGTATTAGCATACGGCGAGTTGAAGACAGTAGTGTCTACACCTATGCTTGTTAAAATAAAATGTAAATAATGTTGTTTTGTTTGTAATAAATCTATTTAAAACGACTAGTTTAACCTTTGACATTGTTATTAAGCAAGTAATTAATTTTTTTTTTAAGCAATAAGGAAATGAGTACAATCACCGAATATGACTAATACAACCGCGTATGTAAACCAGCATATGTGCAAGCACTAATGCATTCAGCTTGTCACAGAGTAAAGTTATATTAATGACATAAAAAATAAAATTTAAGAATACATTTGTATAACTATTAATTCTTTCTTTTTAAGAACTATACATTTTTGAAAACGTATACTAAAGTATCTCAACAATAAAACTAATTATTTTATTGAATATTATAATTTTCAATATTATTATACATCAAAAATATTATATATATTTTTAAATGTAACCAGTACATAAATTACTTTCGTTATCAGAAATATGTAACACGAATTTCTGTGCATTCCGAAATAATTACACACATGACCAAACACTCTTTTGTACATATTGCACGACGATTTAAAAATATGGCAAAAAAAAAAACGTTCCCGGATAATGTGCGGTATTCCAAACAGCTATAACATAAATTATGTTGATTAGTCAAGGACGATTGAAGCATTCAACCTACTATTCAAGTTCAATGAGTTTATAATAATGTAGCTATTTGTATTTCATAATGCTTAAATTATATCCATAATTTAACTTGTTTCCAGGAAATGTGCATATTATTTACTTTTGGAATCGAATTTAAAATCACATAAATTATCTTTACAGTAATTTGAATATAATTGTGCGAATATTGACATTATTTTAAATGCAAATTATAAATTCGTCACAAAAAGCATACGAGAAATGCAGGTAACAGATATTACCAAAAAAGTGAAAATATATAAATATTACGTTCATCTGTGGGCAGTATGTGCCCATATCATATGAAAGTTTGGTATTTTCGTTGGTTTCTCCGTAAGTCTATAAAGGGATAGATTTTCATCTACTTTATAATTTACACGATATGCAACAAACTGTCGGTATTTTTACATTTATTAAAAAATAAAATAATAGATCTAAAGTGAACGCTGACAGTGGTTATAAATAAACTTACTGCTTTGTACAATTCACACACAATATATATTAAACTGTACTGCTTCTATATATATATATATATATATTTATTTATATTGACATTTAATAATTAATTCAACGTATAAGAACGTAAAATGTGTTATTTATAAACAACCAGTTCACTCACTATAAATAAGATTTGGTACGCGTAAAACGCACCAATGCGTAGAGCTCGCTTTTAGGTATAAGATATGCGTTGCGAGCAGTGGTTTTTAATTATTATGGCCTTTTGGTTAACAATTTGAAATAATGTTATATATATAAAAAGTCTTACAATTTTTTGTAGATTATATTGATAAAAAACAAATTTTATTGCATATTTATTAATTTTTTTCGGGCTTTGGGTTAACAATATGAAAAAATCTTATAGACATAAAATATCTTAGAATTACTAGTAGAATTTTTGGGTGTTTTAATTATTTTTATAAGGGCAGTATTAAGGGGGGTTGTAAATTTTGGGGCCCTATAACTCGGGAAATATACGGGCGATTGGATTTAAACTGCGAGTAGATTCAAATGGGGTGTTAAATAATATGTGTAGCAAATTTGGTGTAAATCGCTTCGGTACCTTCAGAGTAGTAGAAAGCACAAATTTGGTCGAGCGAGCGACGACTAACATCCAAGTATATAAGTTATATTTTCGGATTCAGGGCGACGAGACAAACACTTTTTGTTAAGGAAATGCTTTGATCCGAGAATGCTACAGACACACGACCGAATGCTTTAGCATCTTCGGTACTTCGTACGGCGAGCTAATGAAACCAACCATAATTCTACAAGTGGCAATATTTTCCCTAAGCAAACATTTTAATTGTTATGTAATGAATTATTACATTAAAAATATGGGTTTGGCTTTCGAAGGAAAAAAAACTTGTTGAACAGAAAAGCATAAATATTTGAACAGTTCATTAATATTCAACGCAAACAATATGAAGGGAATACCATGCATATTAAATACCGACATTAAAAAAAAAAAAAGAATTCCTTACATATCGCGGATTCTCTGAAACGGATCAAAATTTCTCCCAACGAATTTTACTAGAAATTAAGAAGCTATTGTTCGGTATATGGAAATAAACAAAAAATGTAACCCCAAGAATTTCCTTTTAATTACTTAATTAAATTTAATTACTATTTATACTAATTTCCCTAATAAAATTTAAAAAATTGTTTGTTTAAAGCATTTTCTCATAGTTAATCTAATTATTATTTTCTTTAGTACGTTTAAATCTTTCACTATTTACTTAGGAGTTTCAGAAATTATAGTGTTTTTCATATAAACTGATTTGAAAATTATTATTATTAAATTGAATCTTACAAATGTAATCAAATTCGGAATTAGAATCCCTGGAATTCTCCTGAGGCCCACTATAATAATGCTTCTAGTCGGGCATTCGCGCTGATAAAATAAATCAAGGCTCAGTAATTAAAGCCAATTGTTTTATTAAATATGTAAATTTGAAATCACAAATAAAAATTATCAATTGGTGATTTATAATATTCAATATATAAACAATTGGTTATAATTGAGGAATGAATGGTTTGTTAATCGCGAATCACGTCCGCGTTAGTTGGGTTACATATAAATATAAATAAATATCTATAGTGGTTTACTTTTAAAAATAATATGTATAAACATATTTATTATCTACCTAAAATAAAAGTAAGCTGTGTTGGAGGCATTAATGCTTGCACCAATACTAATTTTTATTAATATTGCATTTTAAAAATTTAATCTCTTAATTTTATCTCAAAATAAAAATGAAATTTCAAGTGAAACAATAATGCGTAAGTAAAATTAACCTAAAATCTAAACAATAACCAAAAATAAATTGAATAACCGACAAAGAAAAACATTCTGGATAAGACCAATTGCAATGCGAACTGATACCAATCAATTTTCATTGATCAATAGCGCAATTTATTGTACCGGCTTCTATAAATATTGATAAAAATAACAACAATTGTACCTTTAGGTTGGGATAAAATGGGTAGGCACCGCCCGAATGCAAATTCGAGTTCCAACTCCCGCACTAAATCACACTAGCACACACACTACGGGGGCGCAACACAGCAAAAAATGTTTCTACAAACGGGCACGGGCAGGTCGATGGCAGATGGAACACGTAACACTCTCGTACAAACGACGGTAAACTCGATACTGCGCTAAAACGAAAAGCCACTGTATCGGGCTTCGGCCACCATCGGACCGGTTACTGAAAGCACCCGATACCACGCGATCCCCACCTTGACTAATTATTATTTTAATGATGACCAGGGTGCTTATTAATCGGAAAACCGGTAAATCTGTTTGGCAAATTGCTAGCCAGAAAAACTTGACGAATTATATTATTATTGATCTATTTCCAATGAGCATAGTTAATTGTCTAATTATTAGGGGTATTTTAAATTTCAAATATTTACATACTTTTTATCTCGCCGTAACAAAAAGTGTTTGTCTCGTGTCGCCCTGAATCCAAAAATACATATAACTTATATACTTGGATGTAAGTCGTCGCGCGCTCGACCAAATTTGTGCCCTCTACTCCTCTGAAGGTACCGGACCGATTAACACCAAATTTGCTACACATATTATATAACACCCCATTTGAATCTACTCGCAGTTTAAATCCAATCGCCCGTATACTTCCCGAGTTATAGGGCCCCAAAATTTAAAACCCCCCTTAATACTGCTCTTATAAAAATAATTATAACACTCAAAAATTCTACTTAAAATTCTAAGATATTTTATATCTAGATGATTTTTCATATTGTTAACCCAAAGCCCGGAAAAAATTATTAAAGTTTCTTTAACAAATGTACAAGTTACGGGAAAACTACTATGAAAAATCTTAAATTAGTTACGCATTTGTAAGATATACGAAGTACTGAAGAAGCTAAAGCAATCGTTGGTGTGTCTGTAGCATTTTCGGATCAGTATCACGCGTACATTTCTAATTATTTTCAAATGCAACCGCACTAGCGCTGCTCCCAAATTAGTACATGCTTACGCATATAGATGACTCTGTTTAACCCAACAATTCGTTATATCTCCCGTTTGTCAGACCACTGGTTGCAATACTTACCGACATTTTTACATTTCATTCAGTGTGGTCGGCATCGACGTAACGCGTGTTCGTTACGGCGATGCCGATCACAGCGTACGTAATATAAAATTTCTCATTCTAACTCGAATGAAATAAATGTTTGTAGGGGCCCATTTAAATAATAAAAACATAATCTTTGTACACTGTAAACACCAATCACCATTTTATAGATGTTCGTTTACTGTGTTTTCTTACTATAAATATGTAGATATGTATTACTAGTTTAACCCGTGGGCACTATGTGCGCGTATCATATACATAGTTCACTCTTTACCGATTCATATGTGTATATATCTTTCATTAACAAAAAGTGTTTGTCTCGTAGCCTTGAATCCAAAAATATATAAATAACATATACTTGGATGTTATTCGTCGGTCGTAAGACCAAATTTATGCCTCTATTCCTCTGAAGGTACCGAAGCGATTTGAACCAAATTTGCTACACATATTAATTAACATCCCATTTCAACCAGTTCGCAGTTTAAATCCAATCGCCCTTATACTTCCCGAGTTATAGGGCCCCAAAATTTGGAACCCCCCTTAATACTGCCCTTATAAAATAAATTAATTTTTAAAGAAAGTCTTGTATTGGCAACAGTTTTATTATTTATTTAAATTGATATAATAAAAAAATGTTTCCAATTTAATAGCAATTTTTTAGAAAATAACGCGTATAAAGACTATATATTACAGTGATTCTAAACCTGTGGTTCTCGGATACCTGAGGGTACATATGCAGACTGTAGGAATTTTCAGAATTCAAACAGACGATATACATATAAACGACATATAAATCATTAATATTGCGTTAGACCACATATTGCCTGCGGCTGCGAGCGTATTTGGTTATTTATTAGGTTTACGAAAATAAAAAAAATGGAGGTATCCTATTCTATTCAGATAAATAGTCGTTGACAGTACCGTATTTAGGCGGGGGGCCACTAAGGGCCATTAATTTTAATATTATGGCTCCTATACTTGTCATGCTCATTTTATCAAAAAATTATATGTCCGTATATAATTAATTGCGCACGAAACCTTTTCCGGATTAGTAGAAAAGGTTTGACCTAACCTAACCTAAAGCCACTCTCATTAAAAATGTTTGCGATTACAATACTGTGTGTATAAGAAACTTAAAAGTTAAACTACAAATAAATCCCGTTTACTAAAGCTCTGATATGTATTGAATTGTGATTGTTGGCTATACGTGCACTTGTACGTCTTTACTCCGCACCGATTAGAACCGGGATTATGTGTCCTATATGTTCCCTGATTGGGCGGGCCTAGTGTAATCCGGGATACAGTACTACAAATGTAGGTAATTCAGAGCTACCAATAAATCAATAATAATTGTATAGGAATTATAAGCATTACAATTTCCGGTGACTAAAAGCATCTTGTTGGCGCTAATTGGCGGCAGCGCCAAACACAAATAGTATTTTATTCAACAAACAATCAATATTTAATCATAAATATTGATGAAAAACAAAATAGAAATATAGTATATGTCATTTTCCACTAGTTAGCGTTTGCAGTTCTTGCCTAGGAAAATAAACCTCACTTTAATATCGAAAAACAAATCACTCATTGTTTTGAAATCACATAAAATCATGCCAAATCAATGAGTACATAATTGTTTATTTAGAAATTGCATTCTTGCTATACATTTATATTATTGCTATGCCAAAAATAAAATACAAATTATTATTACTATTACAAATCACGAATTTATTTATGTAAATAATTCATGTATCTACGGTATTTCGTAAAATGCATTGATTAGGTTTAAACGAGTTGATATTGCAAATAAAAATGCATTTCCCTAGACAGACACACAGCAATTTGGAATTTTAGCTACACACGGATACGACTGCGCGGGAACATTGATTTGGTTGTTTCAGTTGAATCCATAGAATTTAAAGTACTGGATTCATCACTAGATATAGTGTGAAGTTAGCAGCTATTCTATAAAAATTAAATAATACATTTTTTGTTACTTTAGGTACCATTACTTCTACAATTTACATACATAAACTTTATAAATACTGTTTCTGAATCAAAATTTTCTAGCGTCTTTCCCAGTATTATCATAATAGTCGTAAACCTATATTCTAGAATCTAAATCACTAATATTAGTGATTTAGATTCTAGAATATAACTACATCGTAGATAATAAATGGCTAATAATAATAATAAAATATTTGCACTAATGTGTTACGATTATCGAAGGAAGTTTTAATTGTAGATTTTAAACATGAAAAAATTCGAACACGTTTTGATGAATCTACAATAAAAATAGTTGAAGATACATATAAGCCCGATATTACAGTCATGGTTTAAGTTCAAATATATTGATTCACTTTTTCAGCGATTCCCGCGATCTTGTGACCGGTAAAGTCTGTGAGTCCACCTATGCGAGTCCGATTCGTACCGAATTTTATATCTCGTAGTTTTTGATACATCGAAAATTGTTTTTATACATACGATAAACTAACACAGGACAATGTTCAAATTCACTATTTATTTATTTGTGTGTTTTGTGACGTGTACTAGTGTTGATGTAGGATCAGTGAACAAACGTAGTGATATTGACTTACAAACATGTATCGAGAATTTTGATATACACAAAGACAAAATAATAAGGACACAGGATTCCAGGAATATGGGTGCGAAATATTTAACGGAAATAGATCTTGGTTCACGGGAAGAATGTCTGCGGCTGTGCTGTGAAACTGATACTTGCGACGTTTTTGTTTATGAAGAAAAGGTATTTATTGGCATTTGTTATTGTTGATTTATGATGCATTCTATGTTAGCCGATTGTTTTCATTTTATAGCCGGTTAATGTTTTAGTATGTACATTACTTGTATATATATAATAATCTGAAATAAACTTAGATTGTTTGTTGATTTATATTTATGTCAATAGTTTGTTGATTTATCACATTGTTCTTATTTGTATTTTGCAGAATTTAAAATTGTTTATTTAGCCAGTGGAATATTTTCACATTTCACTGGTCTTATTTGTTTAAGATAATTTATCTAAATCTGATTTTTTGTGTACATTATGTAGAATTATTTGAGAAGTAATTACACTATATACATATATATATATATATATATATATATATATATATATATATATATATATATATATATATATATATATTATTTATATGGTTTTATTACTTCTAAAACCTACATAATCAGACTTAGACAACAAAAAGTGTTTGTTCGTTCGCTTATAAGACAAAATGAGTGTCCTCTATTCCTCTGAAGGTACCGGAGCGATTTAAACCAAAGTTGCTACACATATTCTTTGGCAATCCACTGTTTAAATCTAATCGCTTGTATAATTCCGGAGTTATAGGGCCCCATAATTTGAAACCCTCCTAAATACCACCCTTAGAAAAATAAATATAACCCTTAAATATTCTACAACAAACTAATATATTTTATTTCTTCATAAAAATATATTGAAAATCATAATTTTGAATTTTAAAACGTGCACATTTTTATTTTGTTTAACAGAAAGTAAATATCTGGGGTGGCCTGCACTCAACTTTCTTTTACGCAGTTTTCATTAGTTATAGATATATGTATATATATATACTTATATATATATATATATATATATATATATATATATATATATATATATATTTATATATATATGCAAAACCAGCTATGAAACTAACCAATACTCTACAGAATAATCCTGAAATGTCATTTATCTAATTGAGTCAATTTTTTTTTTCCCGTCAAAGTAGCAGATAATCCGATTTTATAAGCTATATGCGAATCCATGGCAACGTAAACAACATATTTATAATGTTTTGTAGCATTTTTCTCGCAACTGGTACATTTTTTGAAGAAATGTTTCAAACAAAAGTTGTGCGAAATATTTATATCTTTCATTATGAACATAACTTTTTTTGCCGTAAGTGTAGCCGTTCTAATGATATTGGAGATAGAACAAAAAATGTATTGAGTAAACATGCACTACTGTTTTGAATATTCTTTTCAAAAATAGGAGGTGAACCTCTAGGGCATATACAAGTCTTAAGTTTGAAGTTTCATAATTTTACACGTTCTACAGTTTTGGCTCTAGAGCGTTCACAGACATACAGACACAGACACACACATACACACAGACACACAGACGTCATTCCGAAAATAGTCACATTCGATTCAGATTTTTTTGGTGATTCCTATACTTACTTATTACCCCGTAAAATAAAGTAAAAACCTAATTGCAAGACAGGAAGGTTTAAAATCATTAATTTCAATTTGATAATGTTTCACCCGGCGAAATTTACAGAGGAAATACGAATATATAAAGTCATTTTAGTATACTGACCAAAATAAATATATTATATAGTCATATCAGTGTTTATTTAAAATACAAATCTAGTAAATATTTGTAGAATTAGTATGGCGCGAATCACAGCTAGTGCACCCTAGGGGCAATTGCCCATGAAGCAAGCGCTTTCTTCTTCTGGCGAATTATATTAAAATACTTTGCGCTAGTGCCGCCCTCAAAATAGTACATGCTCTGGAATATAGATGACTCTGTCTAACCCTACAATTCGTTATATCTCTCGTCTATTAAACAATTGGTTGCAATATTTACCGACTTTCTTTTTCACCAACTACCTTATAAAATATAATGACTTAGTCATTCAACCACTATTCACGTAGTCAATTTTTGGAGGGGCTGTTCTTCTGTGGACGGCCTCATTATATAATTAAAACATAGTCATTGAAACACTAAACTCCATTTTAAATGAGATTGCTTTAGTCACTAAAGTTTAGTGGGTTAAAAACTAGTCTAAACACCACTTGCTTATACGTAATTATATATTAGTAGATATTTGTTAATAAATAAAAAAAAATTGGGTGGCATGTACTCGACTTTCCTATATGTAATTTTCACTGGAAATAAATATCCCAAACCAAAGTAATGAAATTGTACCAATTAGCTTACTATTATTACGATATCAAATACTGTTTCTTTAGTACAAAATATAGATTGTTCCTTTAAATCACCTTATTAATATTTTCAATTATAATATTTTATATGTACTGTATTTCAATATTTATTTGCAATAACCAATACGCTTGAAACACGTACTAAGTCGAGCTGTGTCAACCAGTGGAACATGACAAATATAATTTATTTCAGTCTATTTTGTTTCTCTGTCAAAATATTGTTCATACGATTAGTTAAACATAATCTGCACACTTAGGTATCAATATAGCAACATAAGATATTTAAGATTTTCCGTAGTAGTTTTCTCGTAACTGGTACATTTTTTGAAAATACTTTTCAAACAAAAGTTGTGCGAAATATGAATAACTTTCATTTTGTTCATAACCATTTTTGTCATAAGTGCAGCCGTTCTAGTGATATTGATAAAAGAACATATTCTGGTTTGAATATTCTCAACAAAAATAACGAGTTGTTACATTAAAATGTATATTTTTATAAAATTTAATGGGTTGCATAAGTCACATCGGTTACGAATTATGTATTAATTTACTCATTAAATGTTAAAATTAGGAACAAAATTTGTAAAAAAATAAAAAACGTTTGTTAGCTGTGTATGCTAGTTCGATTTAAATAGCGTCCGGATAACCGGATAGAAAGCTAGACACATACACATATGAATCGGTGAGGAGCGAACTATGTATATGATACGCGCACATAGTGCCCACGGGTTAAACTATTAATACATATCTACGTATTTATAGTAAGAAATCACAGTAAACGAACATCTATAAAATAGTGATTGGTGTTTACAGGGTACAAGGACTGTTTTTATTATTTAAATTACACTGCGATCGGCATCGCCGTAACGAACTTGCGTTACGCCGATGCCGACCGCACTGAATGAATTGTAAAATGGTCGGTAAGTATTGCAACCAGTGGTCTAACAGACGAAAGATATAACGAATTGTTGGGTTAAACAGAGTCATCTATATGCGTAAGCATGGACTAGTTTAGGAGCAGCGCTAGTGCGGTTGCATTTGAAAATAATTAGAATATTACGCGTGATACTGATCCAAAAATGCTACAGAGACACGAACTATTGCTTTAGCTTCTACAGTATTTCGTACAGCGAGCTAAAAATATCTTACAAATGCGTAACTAATTTAAGATTTTTCGTAGTAGTTTTCCCGTAATTGGTACATTTTTTGAAGAAACTTTTTATACAAAAGTTGTGCGTAATATTAATATCTTTCATTATGACCATAACTATTTTTGTCATTAGGGCAGTTGTTTGAGTGATATTGGAGATAGAACAAAAAATTATATGAAAATGCACCGCATTAACACCGCTTACAAGCTAGTGCTTGCTCTGGAATATAGATGACTCTATCTAACCCAACCATTCGTTATATCTCCCGTTTGTTAGGTCACTGGTTGCAGTACTTGATAGACAATTTTGTTTAATTCTGTATTCTTACCCGTTTGTGTTCATTCATGTTTGAATGATATTAATTTTTGTAGGGGCTACCCATCGTGGGCGGTGGGTGGCCCATTTAAATAATAAAAACATAGATAGCGAATTCGTTTCTAATTTTATTAAATAAATTAAGATATTTTTTGTCCATAAAGTTGTTTCAAATTGAGCCCAAAGGCTATAAAAAAATTATATTTGTTTTTTAATTATAACAAAAATATCTTTAAACAAGATTAGGTACAAGGCACCTATGTTTTCAGCTCGCCTTATAAGTGATGCGAGCATTAAAATGTACAAACAATTGTTTTTAATTATTTAGGTTTATGGGCTCACCATTTGCAAATTGTTATACATATAAAAAGTCTTACAATATTTTATAGAAAGACCAGAAATTAGTGCACATTTTAAAATTCAAAATTTTCTTTATGGCCTTTAGGTTACCAATAAATTATCTTGTAGACATAAAAATCGGATGTTCTAATTATTTTTCTAGGGGCTCCAAATTTTGGGGCCCTATAACTCGGGAAGTACGAGCAATTTGATTAAAACTGCCAAAAAATATATACCGGGAAACATTTCGGTAGCTCAAGTAAACCACCGGTTAATTATTGCTTTAAAAGAATTGGTAGTTTTGCTCCAGGCCCTATAATAATCTTTTGTTTAATACTTTATAATGAAACAAACCACGACGAGCTGTAGGCATTGGTGCCTATACTTGTTTGTGATTCCATTTTCTCTGTATGTACTAGAGTCCAGGAAGCTGTTATATATTCCATTGTGGCCCCCCCGAAGATTTTAAATGTAAATTTACGCGGCATGCAAACTATTCCAGTGCCGTACTTACAGTCAATCGGCATCTAAATGAACTAGAAAATCAAATTAAACTAACGAAACACGAACAAGAACTAACCAGACTCAGGTATGCTCATACATATATAGTTAATTTGTTTTTCAATAAACTTTAGAGATAATTATCTTTCTAGAAAACCGGATGACGCCCGACCGCAAGAAATTAATTCGCGGGCGGAAGTCACTAGGATTCCACCAACAATATCTCCTACGACAACTACGCAAAAAACTAAAATCGCTAAAGAAGTTTTACCTGCTGTTGCAGCCACTAAAGCACCACCAATTATAAGTAAGTTTCTATTATAACCTTGGTTGTATATAACCAGTAATTCTTAATAGTGCAACCAATACTTCATTTTATTTCTGAAGGGTAGAAATATATGAGTAACATAATAATAAATATAATGAGAATTCCGTAATTTCACATTTCACTTAAAAATACATAATACTATTTATTTAAGACTCAAAAGTCCATCTCAAACATTTAAGGACTATTCGGCAATACCCCACAATATCGTAAATTAATTAGTTTTGGTAATAATTATACTACGTATAAGATAATGTAGTTTAAACCCAGCCTATATAAAACTAACTGCTATAAATTGGCAATTGGTAATTTTGTAAGTGGAATTTTTGCCAGTCCAGCGTTTAACTCATAGAAAACGGACACCTATAAATTGGTAATACTGGTAAAATGATTGTGTTGATTCAATTTTTTAAGAGATAAGAATACCATTGGAAAACTATAAAAGCACAAAATTGCCCATTAGTATTGCTACCAGTGATCTAATAGACGAAAGAAATAATGAATTGTTGAGTTAGAGTCATCTATGTGGGTGCTAAGTACGATGCATTTTCATATAACTTCTTCCAGTATTTATTTTATTACCCTAATCTACTTGTTTAATAAACTAACTGCGCCCCTATTAAGCTAAACCTTTCTAATCTATGTTTATATTATTTAAATGGGCCGCCCACGACGGGGAAGCCCCTCCAAAAATTGTGAACACTCAGGGTAGGTGGCAAAACGGAATAGACCACTGGCTGTTAAAAATAAATTAAACATAATCGTCTATAGTATTGCAACCAGTGATCTAATAGACGGGAGACATAACGATTTGTTGGGTTAAACCGAGTCATCTATGTGCTTAAGCATGTACTAACGCACGGTTTTTCATTTTAATCTAATATGTCTGAAATTCCCGTGTATACACATATGTTATCCTAAACTATTGCTTGTTTAATTTAAAACTAATTGCGATCCCTCTAATAGTGTTAAATATCCCATATAATTATAATTTACAATAGATTGTGGCATTAAAAAAATTATCCTATTTTGCATAGAATTATGCCCATTAGTACTTGCTTTGGAGTATAGATGACTCTATCTAACCCAACAATTCGTTATGTCTCCAGTGTTTTAGATCACTGGTTGTAATACATACGGACAATTTTATGTTGCAAGTAGCAATCGTTTAATGTGCTTACACGTTCCGACGTTTTACGTACACATATACAAAATGTTTTGAGTAATTTTTGGAGGGGTTTCCAATTGCGGGAGCCCCATTTAAATAATATAAACATAGTTATTTAACCAGAATTGAACTGGTCTCTTGCTAATAGAATTATAGCAAATGCACAAGCAGCTATGCCTTCAGTTTCACCATATAGAAAATATACCCAATCCGCGCTAGCGCATAAATAATTTTTTAGAACTCGTATTAGGGTTCACAATTTGAACAAAATTGTTATTAAATGTCTTACACTTTCTTGTAGGTTCAATTCCAAATTATAATTTGTAATGGTTTATATACAGAATTCTTGTAGCTATTAAATAATTATTTGTTGAATTTTTGGATGTTTTTTTTTTCTTCTATACGGGCGATTGAATTTAAACTGCGAACGGATTCAAATGGGATACCAAAGCATATGTGTAATATTTTCTATATGTACATTGGTTGGATGAGAGGATATTTAAAGAATGGTGGACCAAAGAAATGCACTTGTGTGCATATGCATTTTGTTCAAGTGCAACACTGCCTGCTTCTGTCTCTGTTGCACTAATTATACACTTTTACAATTGTTTTACTTACTTTTTTTTTTCATATTCTCTCTTTAGTCTATAATAAGAATGTCAGCACCAGCAATCTGTTTTCACGGTCTTAATTTTAAATACTTAAATTGCTTTTCTTTTAAAATTCTGCTAGTTTTTGATGTCTTTTAAATTACTATACGAAAGTTTGATCCATCCAACTACTTAAGCTACTTAAACTTTTTTTTATTAACTACCATATAGATTTACGTCATCAATACAAATTACTAATTAATTGTGCATCCGAATTTGCCTAATTTTAAATAAGATTTGCCAAGAAATAGGAATTTTTCACGTTTACAAAACTTACTTATTACTGTTATAGATTTGAGCTTTTTATAATGACTTAATTTTCCTAGAATTTAAAGGAGATGTACACATCACTAAAAAATGTATAAATAACAGACTAGTAGATTGTACCTTTCGCGTAGTAATTGCTGTTAATTATATTTATAATTAATTACATAGATAAACCGAGAATTCTTTTGTTTGCTATGCAAAAAAAAAGTAAAAATTAAAAAAAAGTATATATAATTTGCATATATTTAAGTATGCATTTTCTAGTGTACACTTCGCTAATTATTTCAAGAAATTGCTATATAAAAACAGATATTTTCTTATATACATTGTTTTAAATAGCTCATTGTCTTTGCACTATTTACGATCTATATTATTATGGCATCTAATCGTGCTGAATTTTCATGGGAAAATTAATCGACTATGACATAGTGAAAGTGTTGATGATTCGTAAATAATAACAGAAATTTACGCTGATTCTAAATAATTAAACAAAATAGATATTCAATTACTTTCTCTTCAACAACCATACTTATTGTTTAATTATTTTTTAGTGTATACTAAATTTTAATATCTGGAGTGGCCTGCACTCGACTTTCTTTTACGCAATTTTCACTAGATATAATATATGTATATACATATATATATATATATATATCCAAAACCTGCTATCAAACTAACCAATACTTTACAGATATATTCTGAAATGTCATTTATCTAATTGAGTCTATTATGTTTTCCTGTCAAAAAAGCAGATGATCCGATTTTATAAGCTACATGCGAATCCATGGCAACATGTAAACAAGATATTTATAATGTTTCGTAGCATTTTTCTCGCAACTGGTACATTTTTTGAAGAAATGTTTCAAACAAAAGTTGTGCGAAATATTAATATCTTACATTATGAACATAACTATATTTGCCGTAAGTGTAGCCGTTCTAGTGATATTAGAGATAGAACAAAAAATGTATAGAGTAAACATGCGCATTACCGGTTTGAATATTCTTTTCAAAAATAGGAGGTGCACATCTAGGGCATATACAAGTCTTAAGTTTCAAGTTTCATAATTTTTCGTTCGACAGTTTTGGCCTTAGAGAGTTTACAGACACACACACACACACACACAGACAGACAGACGTCATTCCGAAAATAGTCACATTCGATTCAGGGATGGTCAAAATTACAAGACTTAAGGATTGTTCACAGCGAAGCAATTAGTAATTAAGCTTAGAAAATTACAAATAATAATCTAGTTTGTATTATGACAAGCAATGCCAACATTCCAAGCAACAAAATTTATCAAACATTGTGTTAATTTTGTTGCTTGGAATGGCTAGCATTGCTTGCCATAATACAAACTAGATTGTTATTTGTAATTTTCTAAGCTTAATTACTAATTGTTTCGCTGTGAACAATCCTTTACTTATTACTTCGTAACAGAAAGTAAAAATATGCACGCGCCAATACTTTTGGCTCCTAATTTCGAACTAAAACATAAAATAATCTGGAGTGGCCTTCACTCCCATACTTAGTTTTCAATATACAATAATATGTAATATATATATATATATATATATATATATACATAACGTATAACAAAGGAAAAATAAAAAATAATTTTCATAAAACTTCAACGTACCATTTTAGCATAGGATATAAAAAATAAATAAATACATTAAAAATATTACAAAATTAATACTAGTAGCATTTTACGGTTTGTGTGTACATAAAAATAATAGAAAATATATCGCAATAATTCATTAATTAAATACCTATTACTACTGGTATTTAAAAATGCGTGCAAATCGTGTAGTTATGTAGTTAAATTTGCAATATTTATATTTTACATAATTTAAAAACCAACTGGCAAGTATATTACACGAAAGAAACCAGTAAAGCATTCATAATTAAAAGTGAAAATGTTTCCTAATATATTATAAATGAAAGTAGCAGATAAATAAATGCATTTGTTGTTAATTATATCTATAAGCCTTAATTATGGAATCAGCTGGTTACATCAGTATACGTATGCGAATATCACATAGTATATATACTTATTGTTTACGTGAAAACAGAAAGTTTTCTTGTGATAATTCCTGCTTTAGCATATTTATACGCATAAACAAAATATAATGACGAAAAACGAACGCAACAAGAAAATCTTTGTCAAGCACACAACAATGCTTGTTTCACAACTGTATTTCTACATATATGATTTTAACAAACATGGGAACTTTTGTTTACAATTTTACATACGTTATGTCGAGTTGCTACAAGACACCAATTCTCTTAATTCTAACCAACGAACCACGCTTGGCCATTTGGACTGTTTCTGTTCTACTTAAATTAATTCATTCTTAATTTTAATAGTCATAGGGATAAAGCATGCATTCTAGTAGTGATTATTTGTATCCAGCTTTTAACTGACGCCAACTAAAACTATTGGTTAGTGTAAACAGATTAAGGGACTATGTTTGTATTATTTTAATGAGGCCCACCCGCGATGGTGAACCCCTCCAAAAATTTACCTACTCCCTAAAGAGTAGGATGCATGATTTAGGATATAATTATGTTTTATAAAATTGTCGGTAAGTATTGCAACCAGTGATCTAACAGACGGGAGACATAACGAATTGTTGGGTTAGATAGAGTCATCTATATTCCAGAGCAAGTACTAATTTATGTGCGGCGCTTGTGCGGTTGTATTTGAAGGCAATTCGCAAGAAATGTACGGGTTTATAAAAATTTTAAGCTCGTTGTACGAAGTAAACAAGTTCTTTTTAAAACAAACCACCGAAAAAATGCATTTGAAAATAGCTATTTATATGTTTAACTGGTTACTTATACAAAATAAAGCAGAGTTATGTAGTACATACATAACATTATAAATTTATATTATTAGCTAGTACGAAGTACCGAAGAAGCTAAATCATTCGATCGTGTGTCTGTAGCATTCTCAGATGAAAAAATGTCATTAACAAAAAATGTTTGTATCGTCGCCCTGAATCCAAATATATATATATATATATATATATATATATATATATATATATATATATATATATATATATATATATATATATATAACTGTATGTTAGTCGTCGTTCGTAAGATCAAATTTGTGCTTTCTACTCCTCTGAAGGTACAGGACCGATTCACACCAAATTTGCTACACATATTATTTAACACCCCATTTGAATCTAATTGCAGTTTAAATCCAATTGCCCGTATACTTCCCGAGTTATAGGGCCCCAAAATTTTGAACACCCCTTAATACTGCCCTTATAGAAATAACTAAAACACCCAAAAATTCAACTAAAAATTCTAAGATATTTTATATCTACAAAACTTTTTCGTATTGTTAACTCAAAGCCCGAAAAAAATTATTAAATATTATAATTTTGAATTTTAAAATACGCACTAAAATAATTTTTTTATCAATATAATCTACAAAAAATTGTTAGACTTTTTATATCTATAACATTTTTTCAAATGGTTAGTCGTTAGTCGTTTAAGCCCGGCTTAAGAAAGTACAGGGTAGAGGCTAGTCCAGTTTTTAAAACATTAAAACACCAACATAATATTGGTTAGTTTAGACAGATTATGTTTTTATTATTTAAATGAGGCCCGCCCGCGATGGCGAAACCCCTACAAAAATTTCGTACTCAATTATACTGAGTACGGACCGATCAGGAATTAACGTCGATATAAATGTATTGAATAAAATAGTCCCTAAGTATTGCAACCAGTGGACTAATAGACGGGAGTTATAACGAATTGTTGGGTTAGACAGAGTCATCTATATTCCAGAGCAAGTACTAATTTGCGAGCGGCGCTTGAAGGCAATTCGCAAGAAATGTACGCGATTAAAAAATAATATTTATTATCGATTTTGAAGCTCGTTGTACGAAGTATACAAGCTTTTTTTTTAAACTAACCATTTACCGAAAAATCACTTTTGAAAATAGCTATTTAACATGTATGTTTCCCTGGTTGTTTTACAGCAGACGTATTTGAATTTTACAACAAAATATAGCTGTATTATGTAGTATATACATAAAATTAAAAATGTATATTATTTATAAGTATTAAGTATAAGTATAAAGCCAGGCTTAGACTCAGAGGACTGGCTATTTGACTAATATTAGGCAAAGTATTTGTACAATTACGTTCTTTGATGGGAAACGGTAAATACCGAATAATTAGCATTAGCACGACTAGATAAATAATTACTAAGTACATTAGTCGTTTAAGCCCTGGTGGCCAGTCCAGTTTTTAAAACATAGAAAACACCAACATAATATTGGTTAGGGTAGACAATGACTTGTTTTTATTATTTAAATGAGGCTCGTCAGTGAAGGCGAAACCCCTACAAAAATTACATACTCATTTATACTGAGTATTGGTAGTGAACATAAGGATTTTGGATAAAATTGTCGATATGTATTGCAACCAGTGATCTAATAGACGGGAGACATAACGAATTGTTGGGTTAAACAGAGTCATCTATATTCCAGAGTCTATACTAATAGGTGCTAACGCGGTCGCAAGACTAAAATAAACATTTACTAATTCTTAGCATTTGATCGTGTGTCTGTGATATTTCATGGATCAAAAATGTTATTAGACGTTTTATATCTATAACAATCTAATTTTCTTGTATTGTAATCATGAAAAATTACAAACTCATTTTAATGGTGATACGCCATCCCTGAGTCGTTTCTCAAAATGATATATATATATATATATATAACACCCCAGTTATTTAATATCCATTTTAATTCAAATACCTAAACATATATTTATTGTAAACTACGAATAAGAAAGTAGAGTAAAGACCAGTGCAACTTATAATATATAAACTTCTATAAATTGCTTAAACTGGCAAAATGACTAAGTTTATATTATTTAATGAGCCGCCCGCAATTAGGCAGCCCTTACAAAAATTGGGGATCACTATAAGCGCAACTTGCGCTGCGCAAGGTTAAATTGCTTCTTAGAATAACAAAAATAGTATAAAATTGTCGCTAAGTATTGCAACCAGTGGTCTGACAAACGGGAGATATAATGAATTGTTGGGTTAAACAGAGTCATCTATATGCCAAAGCATGTACTAATATGTGAGCGGTGATAGTGCGGTTGCATATGAAAATAATTCGCGCTAGAAATGTAGGGCCAAAACTGCCGAAAGTAAAATTATGAAACTTCAAACTTAAGACTTGTATATGCCTTAGATGTGCACCTCCTATTTTGAAAAGAATAATCAAGCCGGAAGTGCATGTTTACGCTAGACATTTTTGTTTTATCTCCAATATCACTAGAACGGCTAGACTTACGGCAAATATTTTTGGTTATTTTTCACGCGAGAGTTTATTATGTTATTATGGACGTGCAAATTTGTTTACAACACATTTCAATAAAAAACATTATGAAATATTTTGAATCGTGGTGAAAAGAGCATATTTAAAATGTATTACGTTGATTTACCAGAACAATCATTACACAAACATTTATTTTCAGGGTGAATTGTATTTGTATTTTTCTCTGCTAGATGACACAATTAATCTCAATCGCGAATAGTTACACTAATTATACGTATTAATCGGCAAACACTAATTCTTTTTACTTTCTTTTACGAAGTAATAAGTAAGTCTTGTAATCTTGAAATGAATCGAATGTGACTATTTTCGGAATGACGTCTGTCTGTGTGTGTGTGTGTGTGTGTGTGTGTCTATGTGTGTGTGTGAACGCTCTAGAGCTAAAACTGTCGAACGTAAAATTATGAAACTTCAAACTTAAGACTTGTATATGCCTTAGATGTGCACCTCCTATTTTTGAAAAGAATATTGAAACCGGAAGTGCGCATGTTTACTCTATACATTTTTTGTTGTATCTCCAATATCACTAGAACGGCTACACTTACGGCAAATATAGTTATGTTCATAATGAAAGATATTAATATTTCGGACAACTTTTGTTTGAAACATTTCTTCAAAAAATGTACCAGTTGCGAGAAAAATGCTACGAAACATTATAAATATGATGTTTACATGTTGCCATGTAGCATGTAGCTTATAAAATCGGATCATCTGCTATTTTGACAGGAAAACAAAATAGACCCAATTACATAAATACATTTTAGAATATTTCTGTAGAGTATTGGTTAGTTTTGATAGCTAGTACTTCAAAACCATTAGAAATTGGTATTGGTATCATTTTCCACCCATTCATTTATGTAAGCTTGGTTTTCATACTGTTTCTGTTGGATTATTATTTTCTAATTTTATATTTTAATAATCAATATAATCAGTGAATACTGCGTAAAAGAAAGTTGAGTGCAGGCCACTCCAGATATTTTATGAATAATAATGGTTTGATTATAATAATTAACTACTATAACTATAAAATCAAGACCATACTAAATTTATCTTCTACATCATAAAGGAAACAGATGATTGTATCATTAAATTTAACTTGCAGATTTCAGCAATCCAAATGTATAATATTAAATTCAAAATAACAATGTGCATTTGGATTTGTTAAGATTATTCATCAAGGCTGCCATTACTATAATCACTGTAATACATTAATTGCGAAATAGGCACAGACAGTACATTCTTAAAATAATTAATAAAAAAATATCTAGATATATGTTATGATATCTTTATATTATAAAAAAAAAAACAATTTTCAGTAAATGGTACGTTTTTGAGTTGATGGTGATGATGTGATGAATGTTTGTATCACCCATCATCTCAAACTCTCCGAAGTAAATCATACGAAATATACGATTTTTTCTAACTTTTTCGTTATACATCCAAAAATTGACTTTACTGATCAAAGAATCACATTAATTAACAAAAAACATTAAAAAGTATAATGTAAAATAATTTTATTTGTGAGTAATTGCTAATGTAAGTGAATGCAAACATATGATATTGTTTGTTAATTAGAACATGTTATATAATGTAATAACGAGTTTGCAAATGGATGTACAAATTATGATTACATAAAACGTTGGAATAGCAAGCTGAAAAGAATTTCTTCACTTTTTACACATCACATGGCATAAGTATAGCACGCAACGCTGCCATATTATTCATTTGCCCGTTTTTCTTTTCTTTATCGCCGATTCGGATTAATACACACAGCGCTTGAGACCCGAACTTATTTCCCAGATGTTAAATTGTCTGGATATCATCGGTATATTTTTGGTATATAATCGTATTTGATTTGTAGATTTCTAATTACCGTAAATATTTTTCAAACCTATATTTCTGTCTGAAATCGTGTTAGATAAAAGATAAGATAACTAACAGACTGTGCGATACAGAAAGCTACTATGATTTGTATGCAAATTACTACTTTCAGAATATTAATAGAACTTAGATTCGTTTTATTTTGTTCACTGACTGGTTCATTAAATATGGAGTAACTTTTATAAGAATCACTTTTCTCTAAATCGTGATATTACTCCCAGTTAAGATCTAAGTATTACTTTCGACAGTTTTGCCTTTAGAGCGTTCACACACACAGACGTCATGTGGAAAATAGTTAGATTCAATTCAGAGATGGTCAAAACGTGTATTTCTGTTAATATCTCGATTTCGAATATGTTCATGAATACCTTTTAGACTTCGTCCAAGAAAGTTAAAATAAAATAATATTATGTTAAGGATTGTTCACAGCTAAAGAATTAGTCATTAAGCTTAGAAATTATAAGTAATAATCCCAGTTTGTTGTATGACATACAAGGTGTTAACGTTCACAACAACAAAATTTTTCATAAATTGTGTTAGTTTTCTTGCTTAGAATATTAACATTGTTTATCATAATACAAACTAGATTATTATTTGTAATTTTCTAAGCCTAATTACTAATTATTTCGCTGTGAACCATCCTTTAGTCTTCATTTTATAATAAATTAGTCTAAATACACCACAAAATGTCAATAGATTTTCTTTGATGATACGTAGAAGATAGTTCAGCGTAGGGCACTGCAAATTTTCTCTGGTTATAATAATAATATAGATATGTTTTATGTATTTCCAAAATTTCATACTATTAAAATTATTATTTTGCATATTTAAGGTCATTTCATAAAAATGACTTACCCTAATTAGAAAAATAATAATTTCTAGAATTTCTAAACTGAATAAGTAATAAATAAATTCGACGTTTGTAAAAATGAAAATAAATAGTGAGATATATTGTCAATTATAAAAGATTTCTCTATACTGAGATTTATAGATGTATGTCGATGAAGATCAAGGCGCAGTATAAACATTGACATTAACTTACATTAGAAGAAAATACTTTTTATATAAATTAAACTCATTTATCGTTTATTAAAATAGTTTATAAATTTCGCAATTAACTACTTATTTTATTTTTATTACAGTCCGCAAAAGCATTTGTTATTATCTTGTAAATTACTACTGTAAATTTTCAAACTCGATATTTTAACGAAATGTTTTGACCATCTGTGAATTGAATCTAAATATTTTCGAGATTAGTCTGTCTGTGTGTGTGTATGGACACCTCCTCTACTCTTGTTATTTTATTTTATCTCAAAAACAACACGAATTAGAGAAAGTAATCCATATAAAAGTTGAGGATAGGAAATATTTAGTTATTTTATATTTACGTTTCGTTAGTAACAATACATATTGATTTTGTTTCATTGTAGAAGAAAATAATGCATTATTATAAACTAGGGTCACCCGTGGGCACCATGTGCCCATATGGTATACAGTTGGTATGTGTTGTATCATTTAGACAGTTTCTATGATTGTATATAAAAAACAGGATTATAAATTTACTTACGATTGCTGTTTATTATTTGAATTGATTATTCAAATAATAACAAATCCTTTTTACACAACATTTTTAATGATTTGACATTTGATTCATTATTGTTTTTGAATTAAATAATCAGGCTAGATTCTGAATTTTGCAGTATTAAACTGCTGCAGTGTCACAACGGCAGTTTTAAAAGTGATGATAATTAGTTATATGCTAAAATACAATGGATTGTGCCATCAAAAATAAAAGAATAAAATTGCCAACCAAACATGTTTCTAAATATGTTTGAATTATCTCTTCAAGATTTTATTACTCTAATAATCAGAATTATAAATTTACTTACTTGCAGTTATTATAATTTGACGAACTATAAAATCTTACCGCAACTCATATTTTCAAAAATCACTGCTTCTTGGCCATTTTGAAGTGAAAAATATTAACTATGAATTAAAATAAATGTACAGAAACACGTATTTGCTAAAAATATTTGCTAATTAGGCAATAATATGCACTTATTTCATATTATATACTTAAAAATTGAAATTATAACATGCTACTCCCCTTAAACTTAAGATTAAACTTTGAATTGAAGATTTATCACACAAAAACCAATATTGACATTTCATTCTGACGTTTGATTCGTTTTTGTCTATTTCAAAGACAACTTCAGAATCGTAGTGATTGTTTTATTTCAGTATAAACTATTTGATTATTTTTTATAACATTATTAACAGTCGCCATGGTGCAGTGGCTAAGTGTCATGCCTTTCACCCTGGAGGTCGTGAGTTCGATCCCCGTCTATGCCAATCTGCATTTTTACAAAAAAAAGCGTTCTACACAAACACACTCACAAACTCACTCACATACAAACATTTCTGGGTAATTATTTTAATGATACAGATAACGATAGGATAAGAAAGACAAGGCATTGCCACTCCAGTTTGTATTAAACTAACGGTTATCCAGCAATTATAATTATAAAAGTTGTTTTTATTAATATAAAATACATATTCTTCATTATGAGAAATAATCATGTCTAAATTAGTTGTATTCTTTTTATGGCAGATCTGAATCACCTTATTAAACTCAGATGAACTAGAGAACATTATTACTCTTGTCTATGTAGCACTTACTTGACAGCTATTTACCAGTAAAGAAGAAATTTACTTCCGCGAATATAAACTAGATTCAATACGAATAAATTGACAATAGTATAAATTAATTTCATCAACTCTAATCTCATTTTGAGATCGGAAAATATATTTATAACTTATTTAGTAAATATGTTTAAAACATATTTAAAGTTTGTTACGAAACACAGTCAAACATAAATCGTGATTTTCCTGCATAAATAAATTACTAATTATATAGGGAATATAAGTAATTTTCGGAAATGGGGTTTTAATTATCTTCATTGTCGGCTATATTGTATTTTTTTTTTAAACCAGGATATAACTTTGTGAAAACAAAATAATCTTATTGCTAATCTTGAATAAATTCGGTTTTCTGATTTGGCATGCGCATTAAAGAAATTAATTCAAACTTTTAACAGAGCATAAACCTTGTTTTATTCTTTAAGAATATGATTCTAGGATGCATGAATTTAACACGAAATAAAAACAGTGACAGTAGTAATTTTGTGGACCAGTTTCATAGATTTCTAAGAAAATATTACTAATTACGTGGGTAAATGAGTTCCAAAACCCGTCTTACTATTCAAAAATATAATTTCGGTACATCAACAAAAACATATATTAATTTTCACGAGACGAGACTAACAATAATGAATTTTAATTTTTAATTTCCTAATCAAACCAACTTCAGAAAATATAGGATAAATAGAAATTACCAAAAATGATTGATATTAAATTGTTTATATTAATATGTTTTATTGAAAGTTATAAAATTAAATGTACTAGAAATTGAATAAAAACTAATTATATTCTTAATTCTTCCACCTCATTATCAGTCATCTCAACTAATGGTGCAATTAATACATCTATAAGTACAAACTGTAAAATATTGATAGTTTAAAATATATTTTAATTGAATTGCAAATCATTGATTCTATAAGATATATCGAATATAATACATGATATGTGTAATTTATAATACTAATGTATCCATTAGAGAACTACAGCTTTTCCAAAATCGTATAAATTCTCCTTATAGACTTATAGACTGGCACAGAATCGCACCATAAAGACTTATTGAAGATAAAAACGTATTTTTCACTTCAAACATGAATGAGAAGAATAACTTTTGCTATATATCAAATTAAGTCATATAAACTCCTAAACCCGAATAAAATCTAAAACTTACCGGACACACAAGGGCGGGATTCTGATATGCAGTCACATAAAAATTCCCCTCGTTATACGTAAATAAAGGTGCACGCCGTAATTTCGATGCCATTTCAAAAATAAATTACACTCGGAAACAATTGATTTTAAACTTGAAACAAACCGACTGACAAAACTGTCAAACGCACTACGCGACAATACGAACGGTTCTGATAAAAGAACAAAAGCAACGATGTAAATGACAGCAAACTGGTTGAAACCGTTCGTTTTGAAAGATACAACAAATGCAGTTAAGTTTTGCAAAAAAACACAGTTAGGTTGTTGCTCGGTTACTTAACGCCGGTCACACACTAACGTCTGCCCAGCCAGCGCACTCAGTTGAAAGTCTCTCAGAGCAGTCAACCACGTTTTTTAATCTTCCATCTCCAGCAAATTATATTCCAGCGAAAACTCTCTATTTTTTTTACGTTAAATGTTTACTCCACAACTGATATGCACTAATTACGATACTGAGATTTATATATTCAGTCATAATAATATCATATTAAATACCCTAAACTCCCTATCCAAATTATTATGACTACTTGAATTTTTAGCTTAAAAACATTATTTTACGATTATAGGAATATTTTCTAAAATACTCCAATTTCGTGACGAATATTGGAACACAGTTTTGATCAAAGTAAAATTGGAGGATTCTCCTCCTAGTACCTAATACGTAAAAGTTGAATATTTTATCCTTAGAACACAAATGTGATATGTGCTGCAGCTACAGTATAAGTTTGTAGTTTTCTAATGTTTGTAGTTTTTAATAATATCAAATATTGCACTCACACTGAGTCATTTAGTAATTAAGATTAGAAATTATTAATCATAATCCAGTTTTTTTTATGATAAGCAATGCTAGCATTCACAGCAACAAAATTACCGCATTAATAATGTATTTTGTTGCTGTGACCGCCAGTATTATTTATCATAAAACAAACTGGATTATTAATTATAGTTTTCAATCTTAATTTCTAATTGGCTCACTATGAATGGATCCAGTTTAGAGTATAAAGGTGACATGAAGCACTGTATAATTAAAAATATTTAAAATATGATCTTAATTTCAAATTGGCTCGCTGTGAATGGACCCTTATACAATTTAGAGTATAAAGGTGACATGAAGCACTGTATAATCTTAAATATTCAAAATATGATCTTAATTTCTAATTGACTCGCTGTGAATGGGCCCTTGTGCAGTTTAGAGTATAAAGGTGACATGAAGCACTGTATAATCTTAATTATTCAAAATATGTATTACGTATTTGTTCCATAGAGCACAAAGGTGACATGTCCTGATTAATTTTTGCAAAATTTTAAATTTCTTCACTTAAATAATTGATTTTATCATTAAATTTTGGATGTTATAAACGTACCAACCCATAAAAATAAAATAATGGTAGCTTATTAGACTAAGGAACAAAAAAAAATGTGTAACTTTAATTTCAGAAGTCAAAATTTGTATAAAAAAATTGGGATTTTTGTATTTTTTAACAATTATTATATATAGATTGATATCTTAAATAATTGGAATTTGATAATTCTGATTTATTTATCAGATTTCTTTAGCTTGTTTGGACTTAGATCCATAAATTGTTTGCTTAGAAATAAAGAAACGTGTATATCTGTTGAAATCTCGAGTTCGAAATGTTTCATGATTACAATTACTTCGTAAAAGAATGTAAAAATTAATAATTAAAAGAATTTGTATCACGGAAATAATATATGTCAAGGGAATAAAACCCAATGTCACAAAAATTGGTGTTATCTGATAAGAAAGTAATATTTGAGAAATTATATATTTGCGAACTAATTACTTATATTATGTATACTTAATTTGGTTAAACTATGTCCGGTACCTTCATAGGTGAAGGCCCCAAATTATTATATTTATGAGGGAAAAAAATCCAACAATAAATGACGTATAAATACATTTTCGAAATCAGGCAGGCGTAAAATTAAAAAATAAATAATATAAATTAAACAAATTAGATATTTAAATAATATTAAATATATTGCTACGAATATATATTCTTCTAAAACATATTTAAATACATAATTAGAGTATTCAAAAATACATTAGGTATGATTCTAATGTTCTAATAATTTTTAGATGCCCAAATACAAACATCATTATTTTTAAGTAATATCACAAGCATAATTTAATAATATTGAGAAAGAGTATTGTTATTTATTAATTAAAAATGAATGTAGAGAGAGTTTGAAATACATACATGGGTTTAAATATCAATTGTAATTTAATTCAAACTTGGGCATTTCTTAAGTTCGATCATTTTCATGATTAAAATATTTCCATTTAGATTTCGTCCAAGAAAGTAAATGCTGGAGTATACTTTTTAAAAGTTTCATAATTTTCGTATATTTCCGTTAATATCTCGGGTTTCAAATTTTGCATAATTACAATACTTCCCCTTTTAGACCACCAAGAAAGTAAAAATATATATATAAACGTTCTAAAAACCTCATTCACATTAAAAACATAAAAAGCATGCACTAATGTCTAAACTTATTGTCAGAAGAATATAAAATGCGACGTAGAATTACTCACAGAAAAAAAAAACTCTATGAAGTTTCTTAAATAGAACAAAAGTTGTTCTTAATTTCATCAGTGTACAATTTACCTACATTTGTGCTGCTGTTTTGGTAAAATCAATTTAAATTCCCTGCTGATTGCTGTCAATCAATACAATTGTGTAAACATGTATTTTTAATCGTCGCTTCTTATAGGATCTTATGTTCCACTGAATCATTGATGAAAAAATGTTACTGTTTCTTCGAGCCCAATTAAATATAGATCTGCTTCCGCCTACACCGGTACCGGAATTGATTGAACTATTGTGAAAATAATCCCGTTATACTTAAAGATATTTTTTTAAGGTATATCATGTGGGCTGTGACGGTTGACTCTATATGTATAGTCGTTTGTTTCACAAATACAATAGAAATAAAAGTACTCATGTTTTGTAGGAGTATCGTAAATGGATCAAATTTTATATGAACTAAATAATGTATATATATAATGGCACAAATCATCAGAAATTTCATGTTTGTACAAGTAATCGTATCGCTTTTTACTTTCTTATACGATTGCATTGTAATTTCGAACGGAAATACACGTTTTGACTCTCCTTTAACTATATTCGAAATGATGTCTGTGTGTCTGTCTCTCTGTGCTCTATAGCATAAACTGTTTAAAACATTAACCTCAAGATCTATATAGATCCCTAAAAAAGACTCTTATATTTGAATGCATTAATTTAACTGGATGTAGTGGTTTACTCTATTTGTTTCCATATCCCAGAAACAGCACGAGTTACAGAAAAATTGTTCTTATAAAAGTTAAAGATAATAAAAATATTAGCAACTTTTGTTTATAAAGTTATTTCGAAAAAAGTACCAGTTACTGAGAAATTAGTTTTATAAATTACAATCTTACATTTACGTAGATACAATATTCAAGGAATTAATTTATAACAAAATAAATCAATTACATTTTATGGTAAATGTATAAGAAAATCGAATGAGGATCACTCCAGATTTTTTATCTTGTCGTACTGTAGTACAAAAGAGCTATAGTATTTAGCAGGGTCTGTCACGTTATTGGAATTAAAAAGAATTGCACAAATATTCGTTTCATATCTTCTGAATTCTGAAAATGTATTTTAACCAAATTTGGTATATATATATATATAATTTGAGGGTTTGCTTTGTCTCCTACGTAAAAAATTAGGTTGTCCTTAAAATTTTTAATTAACTTTTCTTTGAAATTTTTATGAAAAATATATTATTTTCTAAAAATGGCTATTGAGAATGTCTATTTTATATTTACGTTTCCTAAATTGCTTTTGTTTTTTCATAGCTATCGTGGGATGAGTTTACAACCAACTAAAGCATTATTATCAATATAGATAGTAAAAGTACAAGAAAATCGAGTGAAGGCCACTCCAGCTTTTCTTAATATATCTGCATTCTATAGCGTAGGCCAAAGATACAAGTGCTAAGAATGTGCAATAATTTGGGCATTTTTATTCAACACAAAATTTCTTTGTGTCAAATTGCAAAATTATCTCATTGTATAATATTATATTAGGTAATTAAATTGTGTTATGTAAAATATCAGGTAACATTTTTATTTCGAAAATAACTGAATTATTTTGTTTCACATGAATTACATTTAAAAATGTAAGATATTCATTCGTAATTATGATTTTTTCACAAAATTATAATTCACATTGTTTACTTATACTATATTCCATCATAATTACGCAAAAGGACAATACACCCATGTTTTACGTTATAGAATATTATAACGGAGAGATAATTTTTTCAGAACGTTTATTTACGTTGTGATAATTACATAATTATTGTAAACACACATATGTTTAATACACAATGTTGAGAGAAAGTACAAATAAATGCCGCTGATTTCAATGGATCACTAAATATTCTTCCTTATAGACAATTGGTGATAAAAGTTTTAAAACGATTGCCGTTCTAGTGATATTGGAGAAAGGACACATAATACAGTTCCGGTTTGAATACGAGGGCTGTCCGACAAGCCTATGGCGCCACTGTCGCAAGAGACATAACCTATTGTGTAGTACATTATCTACCGCGGTCAAAACAAAACTACGAGTCCGATTCGGCTGAAATTTTAACAGTTGCCGTGTAAGATAATGTACTACAGAATAAGTTATGTCTCTTGCGACAGTGGCGCCATAGGCCGGTGAGGCTAAGTACTTGTTGGACAGTCCTCGTATTCTTTTCAAAAATAGGAGCACATCTAGACCATATACAAGTCGTTTGAAGTTTCACAATGTTAGGTCTGACAATTTTGGGTTCCACAGATCAATCCGAAAATAGTTACATTCGATTCTTTTCATAATTAATGCGTAAAAGAAAGTAAATATCTATTCTATTGATGAATATATATTTTTTTCTTTTCAGATTTATAATTATTTACTAAAATAAAGGAGTATTCATGTTCATGCTGAGGGAAATTTTAATAATATTTAAACTAAAACAGAAAATTAAAAAAACACTTACCAATTTTCGTGTACACATTCTTCTTTTATTTTCAACGTGGGAAAAACACAAAACACGTGCAATTAATTAGTAAACGAAAAAATTAACACAAATTTACATACGCACTATATGTATAACTTTGTAATTATAAACTGAAGCTGAGCATTGTTAGACTAATTGCTAACTTATAATTTCTATGGAATTTCAACTTTTACTTCTTCTATAAATTTGCATTCCAATATTAGAAAAGCATGTTCACTTATTCGGTTTGTTTCACAAACTGATAATATTGCTTTATCTTATTTTATCTTCACATTACATTTGTAAATAGATAAATAATTAATCAGTATTTTGACACATATAAGTCATGTTCAATCGAAGCAAGATGCTATTGTACTGAATCTTTCGTCACTTACGACCGGACAAAGTCATTTAATATTGGACTAATTTTTAAATTGTAGTCTATTTATGATATGTACATACATAAAACACTGTGCCAAGTGTACTATGTCACGTATTTGGTATGTCTTCATCTTCAATCACCTATACCCTGAAATCAAAATGGATTCTTTGCGGCGAAGAAATTATTGGTAACGTAATATAATTTTCTTTTTGAATAACTACGATTCACCCGATTGCAGTAAAAAATAGTACTTTGTTGATTAGTTTTAATTTCGTTTTCAACTATTTACAATATTAATAATACGCCTCCACCAAATTTTGACCAACTCTTCAAACCAAACCTAAACTATCGTAATTATTTAATTTAACTTAGTATAATATAATTTTAAAAAACTGCAGTCGACTTTCTTGTCTTTTCATTACTGTATTATTATATATATATAATTACCCAGAAATGTATGTATGTTTGTATGTATGTGAGTAAGTGTGTATGTGTAGAATGCTTTTTTTTTTGTAAAAATGCAAATTGGCATAGACGGGGATTGAACTCACAACCTCCAGGGTGAAATGCAAGACTCTTAACCACTGCGCCATGGCGACTGCTAATAATGTTTTAAAAAATTATCAAATAGTTTATACTGAAATAAAACAATCACTACTCTTCTGAAGTTCAGTCTGCTTTGAAATAGACAAAAACGAATCAAACGTAGCAGAATGAAATGTCAAAAAAGTATTTGTGATAAATCTTCAATTAATTAATGATGATTTGAAGTGTATTTAGTGTGTTGTGTACTTTACACAGAGTGGCTATCTGCTATATTATATTGATATTGTATGTCAATGAGAAATATAAATAATTGTTAATTAATAAAATTAAGTTTTATTTATTCTAATTTGAAGTTTGTGAGTCGCTATTAAGTATTTATGTTAAAATGACTGACCAAAGAACAAATATAAATAAAAGTTCTACCACGTGAGCGTCAAAAACAGTATTTCAATGTGAATTAGTGACGTACGAGTTACGGAAACATTGTTTGAATTGTAAATCTTAAGTTTAAGGGGAATAACATGTTATTATTCAATTTTGAAGTATTCAATATGAATATTGCCTAATTTGCATATATTTTTAGCAAATACGTGTTTCCGTCCATTTATTTTAATTCATAATTAATATTTTCACTTCAAAATGGCCAAAATTGTTGTGTAAAAAGGGTTTGTAATACATATTTCTTGAATAATCGATTCAAATAATAAACAGCAATCGTAAGTAAATTTATAATCCTGTTTTTTGTGTAATAATACAATTTCATGGAAACTGTCTAAATGATACAACACCAGTTGCACCATAGAAGGTTAAAATCAAAGTTTACCAAAATTTAGTTTAAATTAATCTTAGTTTAAATTTATCGGATGTTACACAGTGCATGATAAGCGATCGATTAGTTAATCTCTGTATTGTGATCTAAGAACAAAATAGCGTTTAAAAAAAGGACTCGATTTTTTCTTTATTATTATTTGAGATGTGGAAATTTGTATTACTATTATAGTCAAACGATACAAACTGGAGAAAAACCGTGTAATTATTATTAAATTACATGAAAATTCGTCACCCGTCAAAACTGCCCTATGTTCTGTATATAATATGGGCACATGGTGCTCACGGGTAACCCTAGTATATATATAATATATATATATATATATATATATATATATATATATATATATATATATATATATATATAAACCCACATGTATGTGTTTGTATAAATGTATGTATTTATATGTAGAACGCACTATAATTAGTGCAATCGAGAAATTAAATCGAAATTACCATACAATAGTATAAATCACTTAAAAACCAGAAATATTTACTAAGATGACTAATACGGCTCTTTTACCGTACGAGAAACTGAAAATATGATCATAATTCACTTGTAGATTCGTGCACTGCAACATGGTTTCCCGAGCCATTTAATTGTCACGAACTTTTGTGTCGAAGTAATTTAACGAAATATTTTCTTATTTTGGCCAATATTTTTGGAAAGTTGCACGAAATTGTTTAAATAAGCATTGAAGGTCACACAATGGTACCTATTTTATTTTTAAAGAGACATCATTATTCAATTGAGAGCATCCGAGGTTATTTTGAACTCGCGCTATATAGTTATTGCAGTAGGTCTTTGTCATCACAATACATATAATTTGAAGCAAACGCGCAGAACACGCGAAAATGATAATTGATCATTAATTCTTAAAAACTTAATATCCGATTCCAGATTGTTTTTATCTCAAGGATATTGCTCGTTACGCTTAGCAAATAGGCAAATGTATATGGCCGTGATTTATTGTCTATTAAATAGGGAAACGAATCCTGGGTAAGACGAAGACTTCATTTGTAGCAGGAAGTTGGAAAATTGATTGATTTCCCACTGCAGCGGGGGGGGGGGGGGGTCCTATTACTCCGAAAATATATAACCTATTAAATTTTAGAGCTACAACATTGGTTTTACAAGCTTAAACATCCAGATATAAAAGTAATATAAATATTCGGAATCAGGAAGACGTCAAACGAATTGCTGTATAATTTTGACTTTCTTATACGAATTTATATTAATTGTAATGCAGTATTGTAATAATTAATATTTTTGAATTTGACATATTATCGAAAATTCACTTTTTGGTCACCCCTGAATCGAATTGGATTATTTTCGAATTGTCTTCTGTGTGTATTTGTGTGCAAACGGTTTATTCTTGTCTCTTTTTTAATATCTCAGAAACAGTACACATTAGAGAAAAAATGATTCTTATTAAATTTGAAGATATTCAAATTTCCAGCAAATTTTATTTGAAAAGTTTTTTCGGAAAATGTACCAATTGTTACTGAAAAATCGCTTTTGTAAAAAATAGCCATATTGATATTGTTTCATAGCAATCTTATAAAAATAATTGAAATATCCAAAATTTTTTCTAATAATTCTAAGATATTTATATATTTACAAGATTTATTCATATTGTTAACCAAAGGCCATAAAAAATTAATATAATATTGAATTTTACAGTATGCACTAAATTTTCTTTATCTAAATAATCTACAAAAAATTGTAAGACTTTTTATATCTATAACATTTCTTCAAATTACTAACCAAAAGGCCATAATAATTAAATTGATATTGTTTCATAGCAATCTTATAAAAATAATTGAAACATCCAAAATTTTTTCTAATAATTCTAAGATATTTATATATTTACAAGATTTATTCATATTGTTAACCCAAAGGCCATAAAAAATAAATATAATATTGAATTTAACAATATGCACTAAATTTTCTTTATCAAAATGTTCTACAAAAAATTGTAAGACTTTTTATATCTATAACAATTTTTCAAATTACTAACCAAAAGGCCATAATAATTGAAACCCGCATCGCATATATTACTTATAATGCGAGCTGGACGCACAGGTGCTTGTATTTATTCCGACAATGATACAGACGCAAGACTTTTTATATCTATAACATTTTTTCAAATTATTAACCAAAAGGCCATAATAATTAAAAACCGCTGCTCGCATCGCATTACTTATAAAGCGAGCTGGACGCACAGGTGCTTGTATTTATTCCGACAATGATACAGACGCAAGACTTTTTATATCTATAACATTTTTTCAAATTATTAACCAAAAGGCCATAATAATTAAAACCCGCATCGCATATATTACTTATAAAGCGAGCTGGACGCATAGGTGCTTGTATTTATTCCGACAATGATACAGACGCAGGGCCGAACACTATAACTCTTTTGTACTAGCATATAGCGGGCAACAAACTACTATAAAATTTTCTAAATTTAATATAATTGTTATAATCGTGTATTTGTATGATTGTGTGCAGGCAGACATTGCAGCCGCTATCAATTCGAGTGCCGCACATCGGGCGAATGTATTGCGATCTATAACGCATGTGACGGCATCCCTCAATGTGCGGATGGCAGTGATGAAGCACCAGAGCTTGGATGTCCAGCATCAGCGACAACAGCTGCTCCATCATCACCGGCGAGGCCACTTCAACAACCCGTTCATACCAACAACGCATACGAGCAAACGGTAATATTATTATAATTTCATTGAAAATGAATTATAACGACCGGACATTCTTTTTTAAGCAAGTTAAATGTATAAAAATTATCCACACGCCGAGAAACTGTTCCATCATTATATTTTAAGCTTACATAATGTAGGTATGTCTCATCAAATTAAAGGGCGCAATGCAATTTTTATTTGCAATTTTAACGTAAAAATATCTGGAGTGGCCTGCACTCAACTTTCTTTTACGCAGTTTTCACTGATTATTAATTATAAAAATATAAAATTAGAATAATAATCCAACAGAAACAAAGCTTACCTTATATAAATGAATGGGTGGAAAATGATACCAATACCAATTTGTAATTGTTTTGAAGTACTAGCCATCAAAACTAACCAATACTCTACAGAAATATTCTAAAATGTCATTTATCTAATTGAGTCTATTTTGTTTTCCTGTCAAAATAGCAGATGATCCGATTTTATAAGCTACATGCGAATCCATGGCAGCATGTAAAAAAGATATTTATAATGTTTTGTAGCATTTTTCTCGCAACTGGTACATTTTTTGAAGAAATGTTTCAAACAAAAGTTGTGCGAAATATTAATATCTTTTATTATGAACATAACTATATTTGCCCTAAGTGTAGCCGTTCTAGTGATATTGGAGATAGAACAAAAAATGTATAGAGTTAACATGCACTATCGGTTTGAATATTCTTTTCAAAATAGGAGGTGCACATCTAGGGCATATACAAGTCTTAAGTTTGAATTGTCATAATTTTACGTTCGACAGTTTTGGCCCTAGAGCGTTCACAGACACACACACACACACACACAGACGTCATTCCGAAAATAGTCACATTCGATTCAGGGAAAGTCAAAACGTGTATATCCGTTGAAATCTCGAGTTCGACATTTTTCATGATTACAAGACTTACTTATTACTTCGTAAAAGAAAGTAAAAAGAATTAGTGTTTGCCGATTAATACGTATAATTAGTGTAACTGTTCGCGATTGACATTAATTGCAGAGAAAAATACAAATACAATTCACCCTGAAAATAAACCATATTTGTGTAATGATTGTTCTGGTAAATCAACGTAATACATTTTAATTATGCTCTTTTCACCACGATTCAAAATATTTCATAATGTTTTGTATTGGAATGTGTTATAAACAAATTTGCACGTCCATAATAACATAATAAACACTCGCGTGAAATATAACCAAAAATACCTCGAATATCGTTTCCAGTCCTTTGAGATTCGAGTTATAGAAGTACCATTTGAAAATGAGTTCTATTTTCAGAATCAAGTGCGAAAAGCTTTGCCTCCAATGCTGGCTGATAATGCGTATCGACAACCGTCATTAGCGAACTCGAATCAACGGATTCCGATGGCGGTGGAGGGTCCTCGTGACCCTACTGATTTTCTACGGCCTGTGCCCGATATCAGGGGCGAGCCAGCAGCGTTACCGGCCTCTTATAATGACCCAGCACTGACACAAGTGCAACCCCAGCAGCCGTTCATGCCCGCCAGACCGTCATCGGGTAACAACTGGTTGCCGCACCAATCGAATCAAATGCCAGTTCTGCCACCGATTTCACAATATGGAGGTAACTTTTACAAATTCATACACGTTTGGGTTGCTATGGTAACGGGTTCAATATGTTAATATTTGTTTATTTGCAGATAAAAACAGTCACATTTTCAATCACAAGGAGAGCGGACTACAGGTGGTGGAGTCTCCAGACAGGTACAAGTATAAGGGCGCAATGCAGACGCTGCACCGCGCTTTGGCTATGGGCCAATACGTCGATACTACCAGGGGAGGGTGAGACAAATTAAAAATCGTTGACCACATGTGCTTCTCTAGAAACTAACCTGCTCAATCAAAGTAACATATCGATACCAACCAAATTCGAATGTATCAATCTATTCATAATTTATATATCTATTTAGTGCCTTAACTAGCAGGCAAATTTTTCATTTAAAGTAAATAAACCATCAAGTTCACATAAACGTAATCGAATAATCGATACGCATTTGCATAAGGGACACCAGGTAAAAATAATCTTTCATAAAAGAAAAACTATAACAAGTGCTTATTTTGGAAGTTTAAATTTTTTGTCACCGAGCAAGAAAGATAGAAATTAAGAATTATTTGTACCAGATATTCTATATGCAAATACGCATCGATGATCATGACCCAAAATTCCCCTAATTTTATTTTAATTTACTTTATCTTTGCTCGTCGTACGGTAATGCAAAGTATTATTCGGCATTGTGTCTGTAACATTAGGGGATTTTAATTAAATGCACAGAATATATTTTCACGTCTCCCTGAATCCGTAAATGTATACAACTCATATACCTGCATGTATACCTATAACAGCTATATCCAACACCTGTTTTAGATAATTAAAAGTTTAAATTTAACTATATTTAATGAGTTGTATTAGCATAATAAACTAATTCGGTTCACCATAGTTGGTCTAATATAATTACTGAAATTAATAGCGACTATTTGATTTTTAAATGAAATATTCTAATCTAGAAAACATTTTTACAAAGAATTAAATATCATAAATCCAATCTATTTATATTTTATATGAATATTATTTTTGTGTTTTGGCAATATATCGTGATTAATAATTAAATTGGGAGCAAAATCCGAATTCAAATTAAATATATATATATATATATATATATATATATATATATATATATATATATATATATATATATATATATATATATATTTTAATTATTTGCTCTTATTGTTTAATATTGGGCACATTATTTAGCTAGTATGAATCCACAAACAAATATTTAAATTAATTTAGTGTATCATCAATTATAATTTCCTAGGTATCGATATTTTATTATCTTTATTTAATCACTCAAGCACTAACTTTTCATTCTAGACTAGACATAGAGGAAGCACTTGTAGATATTGCACTTGGATTGGCTTGATTATGTAGCATAACCAAATAATAAAAAATAATATATACTATTTTAAATAATGGTAGTATCAAATGTATATAACCAAATAACATGTAAATACCTAATGCTCATAGATAATGAAATACTAGAATTGTAGAATTACAATGATTTTAAATTGCAGTGGAACAGGAGCCCAATATGGAGATATAAATGGCAGGAATGATTACCAGAAAATACCTAATTATTATGGAGAAGTGTATAGACCTCAGTATCCAGTTCCAGATAATTGGCAACAAAATCGGGCCGCAGGTGATGCTTATTTATTTTGTCCATTAAAATTTATAGTTTGATCACGTAAATAAAAGCCTTTGCGCATTAAAAATACATACAAACGACATAATTATATCAAAATAACTCGCAGTCCAAATTACGTCTCTTGATTGCCCAGAATATTAAATTATAAATTTAATAATGTTTCATATAAACCTTTTTCTTTTTAAAGTTTTTTTACTTATGTTCTAAATTTTTACATTTGTTGATACAGTGATTATCATGAAACTATAATGAATCATTCATACAGAAAATACGAATCGATGTATTTTACGTTTTTAAATGTAACTAATAGCAATAAAATCATAGTTTCAGGTGAAGGAAGTTCATATATAACTAGCGACTGGCAACCAGTACAAGTTCCACAAACGCGAACTGCCAATGGTTAGTGTTCCTAAATTCTTTACAACATAAATATACAAATTTACTTTTCAGATCAAACCAATCAAATATACAGGCCAAACGCTGAAATAAAACCAAACTGGAAAACCGATTTAATAAGTACTATCCGATTGTTTTTAAATATGAATTTTTAAATAATAATTATAATTGCATTTAGGCACTCAAGCTGAAGCAAAAGAATATGACCACACAATCATTCGTGAACCAAAACCAGACGAAGAAAAAGTAGTTCATCCTGAAATTGTAGAAGAAGAAAAGAAGACTGAAGAACATGTTCATGATACCAGTAAAAGCGTCCATAGCGAAAACAGCGTTCATAAAAAAGGGCATGCGCACAGTGCTACGGCTGAAGAATTGAAACAAAATGTTGAGGATTTATTGGATGGCGAAGCTGAAAGACCTGGCGGAGCTGTTTTATCGTTAACTTTAGGTAAGCGATTACTACACTGTATAGCTCGAAGTAGGCTCATCTAGAAAAAAAAACAAAAATAAATAAAATATACTGGAATTTCTTGTACAGTGTTCGAATTAAGGGGCGGAGGAAATTCCACTTGTTTAGATTTAAATTGATAATGGTGATTTTGTTGAAAACATAAATAGTGCGACATTATTATATTTATTGTACTTTCTAAATTAGTAGCTAAGGCGTTGGGCATGTAATCCAGAGGTTCTGAGTTCAATTTTGAGCGACAACCGTTGCATTTTATTTATTTTCGATTTTCGTTAATTTTGCATAAGCTTATCCAATTATGAATGGGCACTAAGTTTTTTTAAGGAATTCCGATTTTGTATATAATTTGTTTCATAAAACACACTAATAAGATGAGTTTCGTAATCCTAATAGTTACAGATTTATTTCGTCTTATAGTGGAATTCTGAGTATATCTATAACTCTATAGATTTTTATAAAATATTGGCAACGCTATAAGTGTTTCATTAATTTAATAAAACATTTTATTAATGAATTTACTTAATAAATAAAACATTATCCGATTTATCAACAAATTTTGCTGCAAAACAATGGACAATTATAAGCGTTTAAATATTTATCGAATTGTCTTATTGATCTACAGATACGCTCACAATGCCACCATTAAATTGACTTTTAAGAACCAAATATACATTATTATAAACGAGCCAAATAGTAATTAAGATTAGTAATTCCAAATAATAATCCAGTTTGTTTTATAATCAGCAATACTAGCATTCACAACAACAAATAACGCATTAATTATAAATGTTGTTGCTGTGAACGCTAGCATTGCTTTGCCATAAAACAAAATGGATAGTTAACTGTAATTTTGAATCTTAATTGTTAATTGGTTCGCTGAACCACTGCAAAACATTGAATATTTGAAAATTATAAGGGTTTAAATATTTATAGAATTGCCTTATTGATCTACAGATACGCTCAGAATTCCATCATTGACATTTAAGAACTAAATATACATTATTATAAACGAGCCAAATAGTAATTAAGATTAGTAATTCCAAATAATAATCCAGTTTGTTTTATATCCAGTAATACTAGCGCATTCACAACAAATAACGCATTAATTATAAATGTTGTTGCTGTGAACGCTAGCATTGCTTTGTCATAAAACAAACTGGATAGTTCACTGTAATTTTTAATCTTAAATTATAATTGACCCGCTGAGAATGAACCTATATTCGAAATATATAAAAACTGAACATTTAACTTCTTTATACTTCAAAATTATGGCATTTTAAATTGTAATAATCATAGCAATTGTTCGATTATTTGAATTATGATCAGTTTGATTACGAATCGGGGAAACACGTTTATAGTAAATATTTTATTAAATAAGAGTTGAATAGTCATTTAAATGAAGTAAATTTCAATGGCAACTAAAGTTAACTAAATACGGTAGTTAGTTCAGATAGACAGAGCATGCGATGTTATAATTTATATATATATATATATATATATATATATATATATATATATATATATATATATATATATGTACAATTTTTGTTTTTCAGGGGTATGTTTAACTTGTATGATGGCAATACTGATAGGTTGCAGACTGCGAGTGGTTAGACGAAGAATGCGACGTGGTGGTAAGTCACCATATGCTCACGACGCGGATTACCTAGTAAATGGAATGTACTTATAAAATTATATAATGTTAAGTTAGTTAATAAAATATTGTTAAAACTGTTGAAAAAATAACAAAATAAACGCCATTTATGTAACTCTAGTTATATATGACACTTTATTTTCAAAACATTAGTACATAACATATTCATAGAATACATGAATTTTAATATCTTTGGATAATAATGTGAGTTTTAAAGTGGTACACAAATAAATCTATGTATATTAAAAATAAAAATTGAAAAAAAAAACACATTTAAATTTAATACCCTTCATATAATATATATATTATCATATAAACATATATTTATATATACTCACTCACTTTCTACAAAATAAGTAACAAATGTTCTCAGGTAATTAATGATTTGTAACAATCGTTATTAAAGGTAACTATATATCAATATGATATATGACATCATTGCTGTATGCTTGTTCGATGGTTAGTTTAGTTAAGTTATAATGAAGTTATCAAGGCACGGGTAAACGTAGCTTAACAAAAATATCGCATTATTATTATTAGTTAAATTAATTTAGAAACACCATCGACGATGTCAAACGGATGTGCTTTCTGAGTTACACTGCACAAGCACATGACACCGATGTTTCAGTCGTTCATTGTTCGCCATTAAATACGTATTTTCCACGTACAAATCTTTTATCAACAAATCGGAACGGGCCAATTTTTCAGAGTACGATTTAATTTGTAGTTGCATCTCATTCATTTCTTCTCTGTACTGTTGCCAGCAATCTGCAATAGAAATCCAACTTCAATTACATACATTTAATTCGACACAAGATGAATATAACAAAATCGAAAGTTAGTGTAGTTGTATACTTATTCGATGTGTGTAATACAAAAGTGCAGTGATCAATAAATGAAAAACGAAGCCAAAAACTTGGTACCCAAAAGAAACAGGAAGCTTCAAAAATATTCCGGAATTTTCAACGAATTATTTCTAGAAGACCATTTCATTGAAAACAAAAATACTGAAAAGGTAAGACCTAACTGCATGTATTTTCAATTGAACTAAGCAAATACGGATTTATGAGTGATTATAATGGCAGTTATGTGAAGGCAGGTAATTTTACATGTGTTACAAAACTGTCGAACGTAAAATTATGAAATTTCAAACTTAAGACTTGTATTTGCTCTAGATGTGCACCTCCTATTTTTGAAAACATTATTCAGACCGGTAGTGCATGTCTATACATTTTTTGTTCTATCTCCAATATCACTAAAACGGCTACACTTACGGCAAATATAGTTATGTTCATAATGAAAGATATTAATATTTCGCACAACTTTTGTTTGAAACATTTCTTCAAAAAATGTACCAGTTGCAAGAAAAATGATACGAAACATTATAAATATGTTGTTTACGTCCTTTACTTTAATTTGGTATTCATTTATAAACTAGTTATGTATTAATAATCTTAATATTAAGTAGAGGACAAAGAGAATAATCATTGGGCTAAATGTTATTGCATATTTACTAGAACAGATTGTAAATATGTCACAGATGTGAATAAAAAATATCTGGAGTGGCCTGCACTCGACGATATATATATATATATATATATATATATATATATATATATATATATATATATACATATAACCAAAACAAGCAGTCAAACTAACCATTACTCTACAGTAATATTCTGAAATGTCATTTATCTAATTGAGTCTATTTTGTTTTCCTGTCAAAGACACAGATGATCCGATTTTATAAGCTACATGCGAATCCATGGCAACGTAAACAACATATTTATAATGTTTCGTAGCATTTTTCTCGCAACTAGTACATTTTTTGACGAAATGTTTCAAACAAAAGTTGTGCGAAATATTAATATCTTTCTATATGAACATAACTATATTTGCCGTAAGTGTAGCCGTTTTAGTGATATTGGAGATAGAACAAAAAATGTATAGAGTAAACATGAGCACTACCGGTTTGAATATTCTTTTCAAAAATAGGAGGTGCACATCTAGGGCATATACAAGTCTAAAGCTTGAAGTTTCATAATTTTAGGTTCGACAGTTTTGGCTCTAGAGCGTTCACAGACACACACACAGATGTCATTCCGAAAATAGTCACATTCGATTCAGGGAAGGTCAAAACGTGTATATCCGTTGAAATCTCGAGTTCGACATTTTTCATGATTACAAGACTTACTTATTACTTCGTAAAGAAAGTAAAAAGATATATCATCAAGCATTACCATCTTTTAGAGATATGATTGGAATTTAAGTATATATTTAAACTAAACTATTAGGTTTTCCAACTAAATAATCAAAAACTGTCTATTTTTAGAGAGATCTAAAGATATTGTACTTGCCTGTATTAAATAGTTATTTTTTCGGTACCATTGTGTATCTGTTAGCTTGAGTTGTAAATTATAAAACTTAAATTTTTGTTATTAAGGCGCTAGACTTGTATATATCTCATTATCTGTCTAGAAACAGTAAATATTTATTGATTTCTGACCTATTTAAATTTATATAAATAATTTATATAAATAACAACACACTAGAACCATACAATATCTACAATATGGCATTCTTTTATATATCGAAATTTTATTATTGTAGCTGTAAATTGGTATATAGATCATTTTTTGGAGTATACCAATTTACAGCTACAATCAAATTTCGTTAAAAAAAATATGCCATATTACGTGGTTCTATAGTGCTGTTTTACAAAATTATTTATATAAATCTTAATAAGTTAGAAACCAATAAATATTTACTGTTAGATAAAGAATGAGATATAAACCAGTCAAGCGTCTTAAGAACAAAGCTATCTGAAATAATATATAGATACTGAAATATCCGTAACAGTTGAAGCTAATATCGCTAAATAATTATGAAGACTTATCTGAATCGAATTTTACTCGCGACATTATGACCCGTTAACTCGATCGAAGGTTAAACAAATAAGAAAATACATGCATTTCATAAGTACTTACGGTGCATGACGCTCTCTGAATTCCGTTGTTGTTGATTCAAAATATATTTTAAATGTCTACAATGCTGATCCAAATCACGTAATCGCCCATGCAAATGGTGTAATGTGTTTAAAGACACCACACAATTTTGATCACCAGCAACATGTACCCCAGGAAAGCTCCATCTTTGGTGTCCATTTAGCGAATTATCAGTGTCACTACTAATATGATGTTTATGCTGCAACAAATCGGGTTCTTTACGTTGAGTTCTCGCAGTAAACATACTACGATCATGTTTCCTGGTTCGCTTTGGACGGCAAGAACTATTATTTTGCTGCTGAGTACTATCAGGAATGTAATTCAATGAATGAGGCTGAGGAGATGGCACTAGTGGTGGATGCCACGATATATTTGGTGGTAGAGACGAACAAGTCTGGTTCTCAATTCGTATGTTTATCGAACTGTTCTCCGCCGTAATCGATTCTACAGGAATTGGTTCAGTGTCTGGTTTAGTCCAGACAAAAGTAGGATTCGTGTATTCACGATCATTTAAATTTATCACAGAAGAATCCAATGATTCGGAATGTGCAGTATTTGGATACTGCCACAGATGTGGTAACGTCTCCGATGAAAATATATTCGCAGACACAGTTACACTAGTTAAATTACTGACTTTAGTTTCTTGATTTGGTTTTTTATGACTTTGTCCCCCGAAATTAACTTGAACGGATACATCATCACATGACTTTTGTATTTGCACCGCAAGTAATTTCTGTTGCAATTCTGCAATTTCTTTATCTTTATTCTCAATGTGGACTTCCATTTTAGATCGAAACTCTTCATACTCTTCCTCCAGTTCCGTAAATTGTTGTTCCAAGCCACCTTTTTCCTCAATCGGAGATAAACGACCATCCATTGCGTCCTGTGATGCGAATTGTTCTTCATACTCCCCCATTTTGATTAATAAATCCGTTAATTTATCACTGCTGATTTTCTGTTCTTGCTCAAACATTTGCCGCTCTTCGTCCAGTTTATTTGACCAGTAATTCTCACAATTCTCGAACTCGTTACGCAGTAAATCTAACGCTTGTTCTAAATCGCCACATCGATCAGTCAATACTTTATTCTCCTTTAGTTTTGTGTCAAGTGAGTGTTTCATTTCGATGAATTTCTCATTGGTTTCGGTTGTAGAATCAATTTTGGTTGGGGCTGTATTAACTATTGTAGCTGTACTAGTAAGAGATTCGTCTGAGGATACTTCTTTATCGAGTGTTACTACTTGTAGTCTATCACATAGCTGAGTAATAGGGTTTAAAAGATGACAATTATCTTTACAGTCTGTTTTATCACTGATCATCTTAATCACACTGAGTTGAACTTCTTCCAATATAGTTTCTAACTCTTTGCACCGGTTTTCGAGATGTACTTTGGTTTGGTCACCCTAAGAGAAACATTTGTGAAAAGTTTAAAAGCGGTATAAAAACTAGTATGCGGAAACAATTTTGTGACAAAGATGACGAAAAAAAACGATTGGAAATCATTGTGTGGAATAGCAAGTCACAATGCCCAACCAAATTTACAAGTAAATGTTTCTTCGTTATGGTAGAGCTGGGCATACTACTTATAAATAGAACTACTTTTCTGACTAGATAAAAAATGTAGAATGATACTTTTTATGAAAAACATTTATTCTAGGTCACAAATACTTTTAATTAGTTTATCTAAAAGAAGTATTTTACTAGATATACTGTTTAAATTAAATCTGCAGTATCCTATACTGGATGTTCTTATACTAATTAAAGAACATATGTAGATATTATTTTGGGTGCTTTCCAGCAAGACAACTCTGGGAGACAATGCCAAATTAAGTCGGGCATCTCATTTTGTAAAGGTATCAGACTTTGTTTTCCAGTTGTGTCTGGCAGAGTCGAGTTATGTTGTACTCGGGTTTAGTTGGAACCATACACTGTCCTAACTGTGTATCTTGCTGGAAAACACCCTTTATTACTAGAAAATAATATGCAACTATTTCATAATATTATTTTACTTTAGTTTTTAATTTTGTCATTCGTTGATACTGCGATTACAATGAAACCATTCGTTAAATACGTATTCATGGATACAACTTATTAATTTCTAATTTCAAAGGCTATTTTCTAGTAATAATACGTATTTTGAAGAAAACTTTTTAAACTAAAGTTATATGAAAGTTAAACTATTGCCCAGCTCCGGTATTAAACAGGAAATAATTATGCACCTTAGTAGATAATCAGATATACCGAAACTATTTAAACTAAGGGTTATTATTGATATTACCAGGCAGACCGAATACGTTTTGAAACATAATAAATAATACAGATCTTGAAATATAAATGTGTTTCTTTGTCGCTTTCCGAAAAGTTTATCAAAGTAACATTTCTACATAATAATAGATCGAGTTTTACTTCTTTAAGTACACAAACGGTAATTTAACTATTTATGCATATTTCAAAGATAAAAATATCTTCTGCCATATCACATGCTCTAGGTTCAATGAACATGGCAAGATATGTTATTGATTAATCAGATAAAATTTCAAAAAATGGACAAAATTCATTTAAATGTATATTACATTATATGGTTGAATTTGATATAGACAAATTTTGTTTATATATTTTATTATGCATTAAGTTTTTTGGGTGAAATCTAAGAGGAATGAAAAACTCGAAATTTTAACGGCAATACACGTTTTGAGCGTCTCTGAATTGATATTGATTATTTTTGAGACTTCTACTGTGTGTTTGTCTCTCTACAGCAAAAACTGTTAAAAATAAAATTATGTAATTTGAATATTAAAGTTTTTAGCCTAGAAGAAAACCTATTTTTCACCCAGTAGTTAAATCTAAGCCCTGCTATTTTTGACTATCTCAAAAACAAAACAAGTTAAAGAAAAATTAATAGGTACAAAAGTTATAGATAGATAACTTATAATTTTTATTTAAATTGTTTCTCAAAAAGTGCTTCATTTACTGGAAAATAGCTTTTGAATTTAGAATAATTATATGTTGTATCTATGGGTACGAATTTACGTAACCAAAGCCAACATTTTTATAAGAGCAAAAACATATCAATACAAATTCTTGAGTTATACAGACTGAAATTGTAATTTCAAATTGTTGCGTTAATCGCAATGTTTGTTTTGAAAAACAGCCATCTGTCTAAGTCAAGTATTTAAATTTGATTGTGATATTTACATGTGTTGCCATGCATATGAATTACTCGTATTATCTAGGCTATTATTCTTCACGTCAAAATACAGTTATGTCATAACTTTATAAACAAAACAACAGGTAAATTATTACACAGCACTAAAAAAAAAAAAACCTAAACATCATCGGATTGGTGCCTGAGGTATAAACATGGTTTTTGACTAATTTTGATATAAAGAATACGATGATAATACCCGTAATTTCCCAATCAGGTCTAGATTTTATGATACAGTAGATAGCAATTTGAAATATGAGATCATACAAGTTTTATATAAATTATTAGTGGGATTTCTTTTTTGGCCATTAAATTAATACTATTAAACATAATATTATTTAATAATATATATTCAATAACACCAGAAGAATTTTACAACGCGTTATAGATCATGATCTCATATTTGAGTGACCTGATTGGGCAAAACGGATATTACCATCGTGACTGTGACTGTGTAATGTATTTAGAAGAAACGAAGTGTGGCTATTTCGAGAAATCGTATTCATAAAGTTACCCTAAAACCAAAAAACCAGCTTCTCCGAAAATAAAATAATACAAAATACAATTAAAATGCATTTATTTTATATATAAAAAACAAAAAACATACAAAATAAATAAAATCAATAAATAAATTCTATGATTTTCAATTAACAAAAGCAATTAAAGTATAGTATAAGTAGGAATTTTAAAATCTCGGAGAAGCTGAAGGAATGAGAGCACTTGAGCCAAAATAAAATTAGCATGATTCTAAGCAGTAAGATAGTGAAATCAAAAGTATATTACGTCCAATGTTTGTAAAATTTCCTAGAGCTTCTCCGTTCAACAAATAAAATATAACATGTGTATACAAAAACAATAAATACCCTTTTTGCGTGTGCTCAGTGCTTCAATTCCAGGATACAAAATAATATATAAAATGCAAGACGTACAAAAAAAATAATACTGATTCGCACTTAAACGTTAAATTTATCGCCTATATAAAATCAAACTAATCTTATCAGTACACCATTATAAAAATTTCTAAACCTGACGTATCAAACCAAATTAAAATAAGATCAACATTCGCGTGACTCACACACATTAAAATTAACTTACCACATGTTTTGAACTAGTCGCGTTGCCGGGAAATTTAATCGAATTTTGCAACAACATTTGTTCCAAGTTCGAGATGCGCGCTTGTAATTGTTGCACTTCGTCACTACTGTAACTCTCACTGCCTGTGAACGATAGCGACGAATCCAGACAGTCCAGTTCCGCTTCGAACCCGCTTTCGCTGGAATTGAAGGGTAGTTGGCTGCCCAATACGTCCAATAACACTTCGCCCGAATGGTTCTTTTGGTAGCATCGCCGCACTTTTCCTAAACGCGGACTCTCCGTTTCCATACTACAGTCATTCGATTTCGATGGCGAGTCAACACGCCTTTTTATGGCACCAAGGCCAACACCTTCGCAAATTACTGACACATTCTCCTCGTAACCCGACTGATTACTTACATTCAACGTGGGCGTACTCGAGATTTTTGAACGCATCGTGGCCACCTGTGAATTCAGAGTCTCAACCTCGGTGCATAACTCATCGTTTTTGTCTCGCAACTCGGCATTCTCAATCTGTAGTATGGACAATTTTTTGAGTAACGGTGCTAATTGATCTCGCTCGCGTTCCATATCAGATATTTTCTGGCATTCGGTCTCCAGCAGATTAACTTTCTCTGTTAAAGATACCCTAGTTTGTTCTAATTCGGTTAATTGATTCGTCAACGATGAGTTTTCTTTTTCCAGCGTTGTATTATAACTTTGCAACGCTATTAAATCATTCCGTAGTTTTGCTTCTTCATTTTCAAGTGTATGAATTTTATGCTCCAATGTGTTGTTTAGTGTAGAAACTTGTTCTTTTTCACCCACAAATTGCATTGTTAATTCTTTGATTATATCTGAATGGCGTTGTTCTAAAGCTCGGACTTGATTTTGTGTCGTTAATTCTAGTTTTGCGTGATTATCATCCACTTCTTGAGCTAAAAGCGAAGCTCTGTGATTCGCATCTCCAATATCTGTTCTTAACTTATCCCGTTCGGCGCTTAGCTGCTCCAAAACAGATTTTAAATATTTAACTTCGGATTGATATAATGCTATAGAGGCTTGTAAGAGGACAATATGTGGATTTAAATGCGTGAATGATATGTCTGTGCGGGATTCAGTTAACGAACGTAATTCATCTTCGAGAATCATTGCTAAATCAATAACGCCAATTGTGCTCTCGGTGAAACCTAATTCTTGCAATAAACTAGACGCCGATGCTATACCTGCATTCTCCCACAATTCAATAATCGCTTGCGATGATATTAAACCGGAACCATTAGGCCCTAAAGTAATATATTGCAATGATTTGTTTATGGGGAAAATCACGGAATCTTCAGTAATACAACTATTATTTATTGTGCTATCTAATGTGTGTGTTGGGGATGTGATTTCGTATAAGCAATCATCTTTTTGCATAACGTTTAAAAATTCTTCGATGCTGATTCGTCGTGTTAGGTCCGCTTCATGCTTACTAGCTAATTGTTGTAGAATATCTTTCGCCAATTTGTGCATTCCAATATATTCGCAAACTCTCACTAATTCTAAATGGCTTAAAAACCCATCCATCCCAACACCAAGTTGATCCAACGCCGAATGTAACAAAATCTCGTGATTCTTCACCGGTTGTATTTCTTTATCTTGTGTCCAATTCTTAAATTGTTTCTCCATCTCGTGATTACCCGGAAACGAAGTACACCTTTTTAGCTTCCCGTTCGTTTTGCGTTTACGCGAATGTGTAACATCACTCTGTGAGTTAGACCTTTGTACTTTATTCAAATTTTTCAACGGTTTATTCTCATAATTACCAATGAAAACCTCAGAATTTTTCTCTAATTCTATTTGTTCGGTGCTTTCCGGTCGTGATCGCCGCCCGTATTTTTTCGACCCGTAAACAAATTTCGGGGATACTTCTCGGTCGGGAGATTCGCCCTCACTGTCTGAGGTGCCCTCGTCTAAATCGAATTTTTGTCGGGTGCTTTGGATATTGCCGAGCAGGGTTAATAGGCCTTCTTTGAATTCGTTGAATGTGACTTGTAGTTTGGTGTCGGTGAGTAAACATTTGATTAGCTCGACGCCTTGTTCTTCCAGCTGCAGTGAGTTGCACAGTTGTACCAATCCGTCGCGATCAAGGCTGCCGCGATGTGAAATGTCGTAATTATTGAATACGGAGAGCAATTGTTGCTCATATGGGTCCATAGAATGCTCCATCTAATTATAAAAAAAAAAGAAATTAATTACCCATTAACAAATACAACTAAATTTAAATAAACCAAAAAATTATCAGGGCATGAAGATTTTCATTTTTTTTAATAATATTTAATCACGATGATAATGAAGTTACTGAGTTGTTTTTGGGGTCTCTGAGATTATAAAAATATTGTTGCAAATCAATAGTTTGGTGGAGTCTAAAAATTATTTTCCCCCATTTAATGAACGTTAATCATTTTAAGAGGAACATATTTTTATAACTACTGATTCTGGAAGAGATATTGGCTAATTATTGTGATCATTTGCGTTCCACGAACACGCAAACAATGTCGCAATAATATAACCAATTGTCTTAAATTAAATATTTCCAACTTTTAAATTATTATTCTTTATCAGGGCCGTATTATAGCCTAGAGCAACGAGGTCAGGGCCCTGCCTAAAACTTCATTTTCTTGAAAATTAAATAGGTGCCCTGGGCCCCATAAATTTATAAGCATGGCCCTGTTCTATATGGCTCCTAGGTTCAATTTGATTTTTTTAAATATAATTACGGTCAAAAAATAAAATTGGAATTGTTTAGATATATTAATAAGAAATCTAAATTAAATATTGAGGAGAACTCTTTTTTAAATGTCCGTAACTCCGGAAGTATAACTTTTGGAAACGAATTACTGTGCAAAAGTTTGCCAATTTTGTTATGTAAATTATTAAGTAATCCAGAAAAAATAAAACAAAAAAATCAAGGGTTTAACTAATTTGAGCAGAACTCATTCCGTTGCAATTTTGGGCAAATAATACTGAGATCAGATCAGTTAGCAGTATAATTTAATTCGGTGTTGAGGAAAGAGAGGAAGTAAGAGTTTAGTTTTAAATCATGTTATTATATTTGAATGGAACGTATAATTGTAGTACAGTTATGTTTGGAGCAACTCGAAGCTAATCTGGGTGTTGAAAGCTAAGCGCCTTAGGATAGATTTAGGTTAGGTTTAAATGATGCAAATTCTATTTTTAAACATAAATATAAAAATAGCTCAATGCTTAGAAATTACAAGTAATAATTCCAGTTTGTTGTGTTACAATGCTAACTTTCACAACAACAAATTTTATAATTAATAGTGGTAGTTTTGTTGCTGTGAATGCTAGCATTACTTGTCATAACACAAACTAGATTATTATTTGTAATTTTCTAAACTGAAATACTATCTGGTTAATACAGCTCTAAAGGATTGTTCACAGCTAAAGAATTAGTAATTAAGCTTAGAAATTATAAGTAATAATTCCAGTTTGTTTTATGACATACAAGATTAACAATTCACAGCAACAAAATTTATCATAAATTGTGTTGCTTGGAATGTTAACATTGCTTGTCATAATACAAACTAAATTATTATTTGTATTTTTCTAATCTTAATTACTATTTGGTTCGCTCTGAACACGCCTTTCAAGGTGTATTCACAGTGAATCAATTAGTAATTAAGCTTAGAAATTACAAGTAATAATTCCAGTTTATTTTATGACATGCAATGCTAGCGTTCACAGCAACAAAATTTATAATTAAGTGTGTTCATGCTAACATTGCTTGTCATAATACAAACTTGGTTATTATTTTTAATTAGTAATTAAGATTAGAAATTACAAATAATTATTCAGTTTGTTATATGACAAACAATGCTAGCAACAAAATGAACCCAATTGATTATACATTTTGTTGCTGCGAACGCTAGCATTGTTTGTAATAAAACAAATTAGATTTCTTAATTGTAATTAAGCTTAGTTGTTACAATTAATAAATCCAGTTTGTTTTGTAACAAACAATGCTAGTGTTCACAGCAACAAACCGTATAATTGTGTTAATTTTGTGGCAGCGAACGCTAGTATTTTTTGTCATAAACCAAATTAGATTTATTAATTGTAGTTTCTAAGCTTGATTACTAATTGTTTCGATGTGTTTAAAGGTGTATTCACAATGAAACAATTAGTAATTAAGCTTAGTTGTTACAATTAATAAATCCAGTTTGTTTTGTAACAAACAATGCTAGCGTTCACAGCAACAAAACGTATAATTGTGTTAATTTTGTTGCTGTGAATGCTAGCATTGCATGTCATAATACAAACTAGATTATTATTTGTAATATTCTAAGCTTAATTACTAATTGTTTCGTTGTGAATACACCATAAAGGCGTGTTCAGAGCGATCCAAATAGTATTTAAGATCAGAAAATTACAATTAATAACCTAGTTTGTATTATGACAAGCAATGGTAGTATTCTCATAATATATAAATAATTATACATTTAGTTACTGTGAACGCTAGCATTGTTTGTTATAATACAAACTAGATTATTAATTGTAATTTTCTAAGCTTAATTACTAATTATTTCGCTGTGAATACACCATAAAGGCGTGTTCAGAAGGAACCAAATAGTAATTAAGATTAGAAAATTACAAATAATAATCTAGTTTGTATTATGACAAGCAATGGTCGCATTCTCATTAAAACCATTATATATTTTGTTGCTGTGAACGCTAGCATTGATTGTCATAAAACAAACTGGATGTATTCATTGTAATTTCTATGCTTAATTACTAATTGTTTCGCTGTGAATAGACCATAAAGGCGTGTTCAGAGCGAACCAAATAGTAATTAAGATTAGAAAATTACAAATAATAACTTAGTTTGTATTATGACAAGCAATGCTAGCATTTCAAGCAACAAAATTAACACAATGTATGATAAATTTTGTTGCTGTGAACGACAAAGGATTGTTCACAGCGAAACAATTAGTAATTAAACTTAGAAAATTACAAATAATAATCTAGTTTGTATTATGACAAGCAATGTTAACATTCCAAGCAACACAATTTATGATAATTTTGTTGCTGTGAACGTTAACCTTGTATGTCATACAACAAACTGGAATTATTACTTATAATTTCTAAGCTTAATTACTAATTATTTAGCTGTGAACAATCCTTAACTTTGTATATATATGTAATACAACAAACTGTAATTATTACATATAATTTCTAAGCTTAATTACAAATTATTTCGGTGTGACCATAAATAAAATGTAGGCGCAAAAGTACGCAAATTACGATTAAACCAAATTAAAATTAGGGGTTATTATCAACTTCCGCATAAAGGTCTATTAAAAAGTAAAAGCATGAAAAGGGTTATCTGCCACCTTAAATATATAGTAAAGTTTAGAATATGTGCCTGTGTATTTAATATTAATTATTTAATTCGTCTATTTTAATTATAATTGTATTTTTATGAACTCGGCCATAATTTACTCCTACGGAATCATGCACAATCACGTCATTAACATAAAACCTGGGAATGTGCCCAATTTTTCATATATTTTCCGTAAAATAAGCGCATTGTTACAAACAAAAACAAATATAACACTTTTTAATTATTATGCTACGCATGCCATTTTATTTGCAACTCCATTATCATTGTGCAATATAAACAAAATACACAAACAAGATACTTATCTATCAATTTATTCATTACTCACCTGGTCACAATTTTCGTTTGAAGATCAATCATAAATTATTTAAAACCATGCAGCAAGTTTTGCCTAAGATATCATGACAACAATGCAAACAATTTATAACATAACGGATAAAGAAATTACAAGAAAACGTCACAAATGACAACAACTCCCTCCATGTTGACATTTAACGACTGATCCGCAAAAAAGAACGTTACGTTACGTTCTACAAGCCCGTTCTTTCGATTACAAAAAAAAAAATGCTTAACATTCGTATAGCCAATCAAAAACCTTATAAAGAGACCATGTGACTAATACATGTTCTAGTATTGGTTACACGTAATAAACTCACTATAGTTTGTAGTTAAAAGAACGTATCTCACGCTTTACAATCACCTCCAGTCCTACCAACAAACTCATAAATATAATCCCTGTTATTTAAACATTATTTTCTTTATAAATATACAACTGCGTAATTGTATTAATAATTAGACTATAACTATTAATTTTAAAATATAAATAGCTAAATTAATGATGAAATTCGTAGTTTAAAAATAGTCGTAGGTATTTTTTTTTAATGTATTTATGCAATGGGGTTGGTACGCTTGGTTGTATATAAAAGTGATGTGGCTTTTGTAGTGATGTTTTGAGGTGCTTCAAGTATGACACAATGACAAATTTTAAAATATTTTTATTTATTTTCCTTAATTTCATTGTGACATATGCCAAAATATCTGATAAACGGCTATGTGCAAATGCGGATTGTACAGGTAAATATACTGTTTTCATGACCTACTTTACAACTAGATTTCTTACTTTAACCCTATTATTTACATTAAGTGTGTATTATAGCGATAAAGCACATATAATGTCGCCGAAACATACTCAGAAAACTATTAAATAAATTAGGGAAACTTTTAATTAAAATTAGGGCATACTAGACTATTTACTTCTTTCTGCTCAATTTTACTTATTCATGTTTTATTTAATTCTCTTCCATAATTTCTCTAAATAATCTTTTATTTGGTGTCTTAAATACGAGGCGTATTTCTAGGTTATGTCAACTGTCATTTATAAGGTAGGGTTAGGTTAGCTTAAAATAATATCTACATTCGTAATGAGATTTAAAAAAACTTGCTATATGCATATTTCGGCATCAATTTCAAAATCGAGTAAAAAACTATATAAAATGAATTAAGCAAATGATAGAAATATTTTTTTAAGGTCTTTTATTTTTTATTTATGTATTTATTTTTATTAGTGGTGTCTTTTGATATCTCTTGATATGATCCTTATTGGATACCACCGATTAAAACAAATATTAGTGTTTATTTAGTAATGTCCTTTGTGTTTTCTCAGTGGATGTTTGATCAATTTTTGATATCTCTTATAATAAATAAATTATCCATGATGCGTCAACATCTAAAAACAGCCTGTAAACATTTTCAATAATCTATATTACAATTCTTTGTTCTGTTTATTTATTTATTTATTATTATTTTTACTTTTTACACATTTTATACAACACAATATAAAAAATGGAATCATTATAAAAAATATGTTACGGTTGTAAAGTTTTTTTTTTTTTTAAATACGCCTTTTTTTGTTCGTCGTACGGTAGTACAAAAGAGCTATAGCATTCGGTCGTGTGTCTGTATATATATATATATATATATATATATATATATATATATAAAATTGGATCTTACTATTCGAAAATGAAATATAATAAAAATTAATCTTTAGTTGAAAAAATCTGAAAAATTAATAAAACTGTGTAATTTCGAACAATTAATTAAATTTGAATAAACTATGTAATCCAAGACCTTACTATTCGAAAATGAAATATAATAAAAATTAATCTCTAATTGGAATAATCTGGAAAATTAATATAGCTGTATAAAATGAAGTATATTTGTATAAATTATGTAATCGGAAAGGAAAACAAATATCGCATTAATATGTTTGATAAGAAGAATCCTTAATTATAGTTTTTATTAGCTCGTCGTACGATAGTACAATACAGCTATAGTGTTTTGTCTTGTGTCTGTAACAATTTCGGATTCATTTTTTTTTATTAAGAACAAGTGTTTGTCCCTGATTGCGAAAATGTATATAACTTATATTATTTGATTATGTCGCTCGTTCGTAAGATTAACTTTGTAGACCTATTTCCTCTGAAGGTACCGCACCGATTTTAATGAAATTGGGTATACATATAGTTTCCGTGCCCGTGAAGTTCCGCTCGCATTTTAAATCCAATCGTTTGTACAGGTCCGGAATTATAGGGCCCCAAAATTTAGAGTACTCCTAAATACTACCCTTAGTCAACTTTTTAATTTTTTAGAATATTTTACTAAGAATTCTAACATATTTTATGTCGACAAAATTTTTCCTAATTGTGAGCCCAGGGGCTATAAAAAAATAATAAAGATACATATTTGTTTTTAATCTTTAAAAAATTATAAATATAAAATTATTTATAATGTTTTTATAAATTGTGAACCTGTAGGTCAAAAAAATATATATAAATAATAATATAATTGCAATTTAAATAAAATGTTGTTGCATGATTGCAACAATAATTTTTCTACTTATTATATATAACCACTTATTTTTTGAAGAGATAAAATGAATTATAATACGCCGAAAACTTCTTGGATATAGAATTATTTGATTATCAAATTTCGGTACTTTTACAGAAGATGCGTTTACATAAGCCAAGTATTGTTAGGAAAATTATTTGATCCTAGAATGTTACAGACACACAACCAAACACTATCTGTTCTTTATGACACTCTTAATTCTCAAACCTATTAAAATGCTTGAAATTAAAAACATTCCCCGAATTTGGTACATTCCTCAAAAATTCTTAGAATAAATTAAACGTATTGTTATAAATGGTTTTAATTTTAATTGATATATCCATAAGTTAATGTACTCGTTCATCTTAATTTTTCAGAAATAATTTCTCTTGCGAAAACACAATTATACTACAGAAGCGATGATATACGTATATTATCGTTTAAGCAAAATATAGATATAAAAATATTGAGCAAATCAGCGGGTACTCGAGAAGATTTATGGGGGGCAGAGATAGATGGCAAGCAAGGCTATGTTCCGGTATCCCATGTACGAGAATTCAAGATATTGGTACCAAACCCAGCGTTTCTAGTATCAACGGATGTATCGCCTGAAAATTCAGCAACATTAACAATACCAGTTGATAGTGCTACAGAAGAAAATTATGTACAAGATGAAATAAACCCTAGTACTGTTAGTCCACCGTATGAAATAATAGATGGCACCACCTTTTACTCCAATACAACAAATGAGGACTACTCCACTGAGTCTACAACCGGGCAGGTTGCAGACGCCGCAATTCAACAATCCAAAACCGTTTTATCCGAAAGTATAGTTGAAGCGACTGAAGCAGTAACATCCGATCCAACAATTGCGACTAATAATTTAAATCCTATCCCAAATATAAATTCAGAAGAAACTCAAAAACCAGTTGAAGTCATTGAAAATTCACATCAAATGCCAACCACCAATTCCCAAAACATCAAAAATTCACCCGAAAATATAAACAATGAAGCAACGGCTCCAGGATTTTTAAGTAATATAAAGAATTTGTTTTCAACGGAAGAAGACGACACAGAAACTGATGAAGAAGATGATGAATTCGATGATGAAGAAGACGACGAAGAAGATATAGAGGAGGAATCCATAGAAAATTCGGTTGATGCTGCGATTAATCACGAGGCGAATTTATCGAAAGAAATGTTAAAAACTTCGGATGATATTCAATTTGTTGAAAATGCTAATGTTGAAACTGTGATAGATAAAGTGGAACAACCAATAAACTTGAAATTGGGTGAAGTTGTTGATAACGCTGTGAAATCAGCGGAAAATCTCGATAATATTGTAAATTCAATTGAAAATGCCGAAGTGTTTGGTAACGCAAATTCTGCAGAGGATAAAATTATGAAAGTAGATAATATTGATAATTCTTCTAAAAATTCAAGCAGTGAACTCGATAACATAGCTGCAATAACCGATAATGCAAAATCTACTGAAACTCCTGCAAATCCAATATCATCCAATAATATTGTAGACAATACTGCTGCGCTTAATCCCCATGAAATACCAAACATCGCTAAAACAGTTGAAATTACATCCGAAGTTGCGCCTAACTCCGTAATTTCCCCAGAAATTGCTCCTAACCCCGGAAATTCCCCTGAGATTACTCCTAACCCCGTAAATTCCCCTGAAACTGCTCCTAACCCCGGAAATTCCCCTGAAATTGCTCCTAACTCCATAAATTCCCCTAAAATTGCTCCTAACCCCGTAAATTCCCCTGAAATGGCTCCTAACCCCGTAAATTCCCCTGAAATTGCACCTAACGTAGTTAAATCACCGGAGAATGCATCAAATATTGTACAGTCCCTCGATGTTGCGCCTGCCGAGAATATATCTGAAGCACCCATCCAATCACCAGTTAATTTGGAATCTGATGAAGTTGGAAAAACATCTGAAAATGTTCACAATTCAGAGATAACAACTGATAACAATTTATTTAATGATGCAGTTTTAATTAAAAATGATTCAAATATAAATTCCGAGGAATCGAATCCCTCAACAGTTTCACAACTGCCTCCTGTTAATCCAACAAACTATAATAATGATTTTTACACGGGCGTGCCTTTAAATCGTTTACGTAAAGTTCCAGACGACGTAAATATCGAAGAAAGAGGTAATTCTCAAGTGCCTGAAAACGTCCTTTCTCCCGATGCTTACCAACAATTTAATCCTACTACAGAATCAACCGTGCCCGAATTACCAATACCATTTGATACTGAAACTGTCACTGAAAATCCGCTTACCGCCACTCAAGATACTAAACCAAATATTGGTGATTTGATAAACGACGCAATGAATTCGACTGATTTAACTCAGATAGTCGACAATGCAACTTTAAATGATTCTGAAGACGTTATTGGGGAAAATATTTCAACAACAAATGAAGTCGAATCAGCTGAAATTCAAACTGAACAATCTGAATCAATAAATGAAATCGTATCTGATGAACCAGGATTCTTTTCTAAAATATATACTGGCTTATTTGGTTCTGCTAGTGAAACTACCACAGTTGAAGATTTAAAAGGAACTAATGTTGAAGAAATAAAAGAAGAAGCAGTTGTGCCGATAGTGGAAGAAATAGTAGAAGACACGAAGCATATGCATTCGTATTCATCATTTTGGAAGCATCGTGCAGAAGAAAAACCGGCTGAAAAGTATTTGGCGGCTTCTAGCGAAGCATTTATAGCTGACGAAAGACCCATAGGTAAGTTAAATATTTATTTGTTAATAAATGCGTATATTTAATAAATAATTATATATTTTGTATATATATTCCTAAACATTTTATTTCATTTGTGCAATAAAATATGCAACTAAATATTATTTTCTAATGTGTGCAATTGGTTTTTGCGCAACTCGAACTCAGAAAAATAATTACTGTATCTGTTCATTAAACAGAGGATAAAAACTACTTTCAAAATATAGAATATATTTAAATTTTAAATTATATTTATAATAAATACTACATTTTTTTACTATACCATTGTAATATAAAAACTTACGTGAAATATGAAAATATTTGTAACAGATATTATGAAAAAGATATATTATTGTCAAATTTATCACATCATTAACTAATTAACAAATTACAATATGTGTATAACTCTCATGAAATCCGGCAAAAACATTTTGAAACTAGTGAATTCTAAATTGTGAAAAACTATGTGATGTAACAAATGGGAAAATTATCATAATTAACACATTCATTATATGTAAATACAACCTACTATTACTTATACGTTTCATATATTCAATTGCAATATCTAAACGTAAACCTTGGCCGTTAACCTACAGGATTTGATGAATACAGAAATAATAAATATATATATATAAAATAATTACTAGGGTCACCCGTGGGCACCATGTGCCCATATGGTATACAGAACATAGGTCAGTTTTGACTGATGACGAATTTTCATGTAATTTAATAATAATTACACGGTTTTTCTTCAGTTTGTATCGTTTGACTATAATAGTAATACGAATTTCCACATCGCAAATAATAATAATAAAGATAAAATCGAGTCCTTTATTTTTACAAAAAAGCGTTCTACACACACACACTCACATTTCTGGGTAATTATATTAATGATCCTGAAACAATATCAATATGTGTTGTTACTAGGGAAATATAGGTGTAATATGATTATTTTCAAATGCGATTTTTCAGTAAATGGTAAATTTTTGCTAGAAATTTTAATATCATTAACTTTTGTAAGATTCTTTTTTCTCTATCTACCATTTCCGAAATATCAAACCCAGTAAGTAATCTGTTATTTCCGGTTTTGAATTACATATCTTTTTCAAAAATAGGAATTTTATTTCTGGGATATACAAATTTTAAATTCATTTAAAGGTTTTTTTTTGTTTAACGGTATTTACTATAGAGCATTCACACACACACGGATATTTCAATTAAAATTTCAAATGTGTTAATTTTTATGGTCACAATACTTCCTTATATACATTCGTATAAGAAAATAAAATTGAATGAGTTGCTATTTATAAAAACAATAACCTTACAGCATTATCATACAATTGGGAAGTAAAGTAAGTTAGTATTGGATTATATACAGATTTTTCCAAATATAAACACGTTTTTATTGTTTCTATAAAAAAAGACACAGTTTCATATAGTGAACAGTTACAATTAAAGAAAGAGTAAACTGCATTTTTACTTATACGCTTTAATAAGTAAGTCTTCTCGAAATTTCAACGGAAATACACGTTTTGACCCTCCCTGAATCGAATGCGACTATTTTCGGAATGTATGTGTGTCTGTAAATGCTCGAGAGCCAAAATTGTGAAACTTAAACTTAAGATATAGTCTAGATGTGCACCTCTTATATTTGAAAAGAATATTCAAACTGGAAGTACTTGTTTACTCTATGCATTTTTCGTTTTATCCCTAATATCACTAGAACGGCTCATATGGATAAATATTAATATTTTGCACAAGTTTTGTTTCAAATCTTTAAAAAATGTACTAGTTACGAGAAAACTGCTACAGAAAATCATAAATATCTTGGCATAGATACACTTGTATGGAGATAATATTTAATCGTATGAACTATGCCTGACAATATTTGGCAGGGAAACAAAATAGACTCTATTAATGGGAAATTAGTCATTTAACCAGAGAGTGCATTTGTCATCAATAATGTGTTTCGAGCGTATTGTTTATTGAAAATAAATATTGAAAAACAGTATATATTAAATATTATATTTAAATATATTGAAAAAGTTAATATTAAAGAAACAATCTATATTTTATATTGAAGAAACAGTTATTGATAACGTTATTAAATAATAAGCTAAATGGCACAATTTCAGAGTATTACTGTGGAGTATTGGTTTGTTTGGGGTATATATATTTTTGTAGTGAAAACTATTTATGAGAAAGTCAAGTGTATGTCACTCCACATTTTTTGATGAGTGCATGATGCATAGGAACACAATTTATTTACAATGCCAGGTTCGGTAAGTTCAGTTTACAGTAGCTGAAGTTTCAACAATTGTCACCAGGAGTAAATTAATCTATTTCTGACAACTACAATAAATCAAAAAAGATGTATATCACTTAAAATGACCAAGTGTTTATTTTAGCGGTAAATAATATATAATATTTTACAACCATTTTTATATCCGATTATAATTCAATTAGTTTTCACTGTAAGCATTTTACGAGACATAAATATTATGAATGAACTATTTAAGTGATCGTAATTTTTAAATAGCTTCTATTATTATTTATAGAAATGCAGAGTTGTGATGCTAGCCAGAATCCGTCCGGGTGTTCTATTCAAAAAGATAATACAGTTAACGAACAACAGCATTCCGATGACATTTCATACGTATTTCCCGAAAATGTGTTCAGTATATTTTTATATCTATCACTAACAGCAGTTACAGTGTTACTATTCTCACTGGGTCATTATTACATCGAGAGAAAACGCAAAGATGGTACATTAATAGCAAGTATAAATAACTTAGAACAAAAGTTATTAATTTCATCAAAAGAATGCTTATTAGCACAAGATGAATTAAAAATTACAAAAGAGAGATTATCTTCTATTGAAGACTCAAGTTTTGGTTCAAACGAAATGGTAACTGCGTTAAAAGATGAAATAGATGAATTGAAAAATACAAGAACAGAATTAGAAGAACAAAATGCTAACTTAGAAAAAGAACTTGAAAACGCTACTGAAGCTGGTATGGAATTAAATATAATGTTACGCGATATATTAAGCACAAAATCTGGAAATGAACATTTAATGCAAAATATAGATCATTTACAAAAACAACTAAATGAACAACAACTCACTATAAATACAATGAATGCAACTTTAGGCCTGAAAAACACTGAAAATGAATTACTACAAACGGAATTAAGTGTAGCGAACGAAAAAATAACACAATTACAAACTGAATTAAACAAAATGGTTGTAAATGTACTTTCAGTGCAAGAAGAGAAAACCAAAAGTGAAACTGATTATGAAGACCAAATGCAGAAGTTAAAAATAACATTTGAATCTACATCTAAGAATATAAATAGTGAGTTAAATGTTTTGAAAAATGATAATAAAATATTAAAATTAAAAATGGATGATACTCAACGGTCATTGGATTTGAAAACGAATGAGTTTCAATTGTTGCAAGAGGGAATGAAAGATGTTCAGGCTGTGCAGAGTAATAAGGAATCGCTGAAAGCGTTGTTGGATGTGTCTAAAGTTAAAGCGGAAGTGCAACAGTTACGGAGGGAGAAACATAAGTTATCGGAAAAATGGCAAGGGGAAATTGAAGCTAAGCAAGTATTTGAAAAAGAGGTTCAAGTTATGATGCAAGAAGTGCAGATATTGAAGGATAAATTCGATGAAGCGGAAAAGGAGAAGGTTGAAGCTCAAACGAGACTGGAGGTTCTTTCTTCTTATTTCAACGACAAGGAGGCACAACTTCAAAAGTGAGTAATATTTTAATTATTTATATAGTCTAAGCAATTTGAAAATTTTATTAATTCTTGGTACAAAATTGTAATTTCGTGATGCTAAATTTGAATAATGTAACGAAAACACATTCCATATATCAATGCTCAAGAAATATCGTCAAATTTATCATCCACGCATTCACTATTTCCACTTTATCCGAAATCGATCACTATTTTAAAATTTTATTCACTATATTCATGTCATAAATGTATGAAAAGTATTAAAGACGCTAAAAATTCGTCAATGTTCTAACTTCGTTGATTCTAAACCGATTTTTAACATTTTTTTTATTCGGCAAAAGTTTATAGAAAAGTTCCTCATAGGTGTAAGAAGGTGTGTTTTTTATTTTTCCAATTGTCAATTAGCAAATATGTGTTTCTACTTTCTTTTACGAAGTAATAAGTAAGTCTTGTAATCATGAAATATTTCGAACTCGAGATTTCAACGGATATACACGTTTTGATCTACCCTGAATCGAATGTGACTATTTTCGGAATGACGTCCGTGTCTGTGAACGCTCTTGAGTAAATACTGTCAAATTGTTGAATTGTTAAACTTCAAACGTTAAGAATCCGGAAGTGCATGTTTGCTCTATGCATTTTTTGTTCAATTTCCAATATCACTAAAACGGCTGCACTTATGGCAAAAATAGTTTTATTCATAATGATAGATATTAATATTTCACACAATTTTTGTTTTAAAAGTTTCTTCAAAAAATGTACCAGTTACGAGAAAACTGCTACGGAAAATCTTAAATATTTTATATATGTTGCCATATATTTGTATATAGTTTAATCAATCATATTATGATTTGTGCCTGTCGATATTTTGATTTTTTCTAGTAAACACTAGGTAAAAGAAAGTCGAGTGCAGGCCACTCTAGCTTTTTTTTAATACACTCTTAATTTAAATATGTACAACACTTTTATTTATTTAATTGCCTGAAATTTGATAACACATGGTTTTTGGGGTCGCAAATACGAATCTGGCCTCAAAATCGGTCTAAAAACTAAATAGCGTCTACAAAATGAATATTTTATTCACTTTTTTATCTTTTTTCAGTCACTCATTTCACTTTTATCCTTTAAAAACTAGACTATTTCACTTTTTTGTATACAAAACTGCTGTGGAAACCCTCATAATGTAACGAAAACATATTCCGTAAATCAATGCTTTAGAAATATCGTCAAATTTAAAATTGTATATTTTTCTATTGCATCTAAACAAACTAAGTGTACTATTAAATCGTAAATGAAAGTTCTGATGTTTTCATTTTATTTTATTTTAGGGAAATAAATGAAAATGAATCGAAATGGATGCAAAAGGAAGGAGAAGCTACATCAACGATCGAACGAATCAAATGGATCCAAGAAGAACTTCAGAATTATAAGTAATATCCCTAAAGATGTAAATTACATTGAAAACATTATAATTTCTTCAATTTTGATTAGGTCACAAAATGAATTATTGAAGAAAGAAATCTTGGACCAAGAAGTAAGTTTAAAGAGTCAAATATCGATGTTAGAGAAGAAATCGCACGATAATTGGCTGTTAGCTAGACAAGCTGAACGCAGAGTAGAAGAATCGAAACAAGAAGCCAGTCAGTTGCGAAATCGACTAACAATCGTCGAGAAAAATTTCAACAACAGCAGTCTACTAGCCGATGAAACGAAACTACAAAATCGTGAGTTGATTTTAAAATATTTGTCACTATTCGGAATGGGCAGCTGCAAACAAAAATTAGGATAATCATAATATTAACCAAAGACAAAAACCAATGACTCGTGTTTTTAGAATGTAATAACTACAGTATTATTATTATTTTATCGATATTGCGGTAAAATTGTTAAGAATTGGCGCATAATAATTAAAAACCGCTGCTCGCATCATATTACTTATAAAGCGAGCTGGACGCATAGGTGCGTTGTACCTAAGCTTGTTTATTAAACAACTGATATATATCGAACTTACTTTAATGAAGAATACTTTATAGAATCAAATGGGGAATTGCCTATTTCGCCGCTACACTTGGGCAATGTGGATAATTCTGCTTCACCTCCGCTACTTTACCCACATAGAGATCATATGACGACGTCACCACCAATACCGGGTTTACCACCACCACCATTTTTGCCACCGCCTCCTGGTGGATTCATGCCGCCGCCAATGCCAGGTATATTTTATATTTACTTTCTACTTTCTTGGACGAAGTCTAAAACGAAGTATTGTAATCATGAAAAATCTTTTAACGAAAATACATATTATGATTATCCCTGAATCTGTGTGTGTGTGTGTCTGTGGTCGCTCTACAGCAAAAATGGTTGATTATATAATTATAAAACTCTAAATTTTAGATCTGTTTAAAACCCAGAAGAAAACCTTCTATTTTTAAAAACAACAATAGTGGATTATTCTTACTACTTATTCAATATCTCGAAAATGTGTATATTATAATAAATGAAGATATTAAAATTTGTAGCAATTTTTTACTTTCTTTTACGGAGTCTTGTAATCATGAAAAATGTCTAACTCGAGATTTCAACGGATATACATGTTTTGACCTTCCCTGAATCGAATGTGACTATTTTCGGAATGACGTCTGTGTGTGTGTGTCTGTGAACGCTCTAGGGCCAAAACTGGCGGACGTAAAATTATGAAACTACAAACTTAAGACTTGTATATGCCCTAGATGTGCACCTCCTATTTTGAAAAGAATATTCAAACCGGAAGTGCACATGTTTACTCTATACATTTTTTGTTCTATCTCCAATAGCACTAGAACGGCTACACTTACGGCAACTATAGTTATGTTCATAATGAAAGATATTAATATTTCGCACAACTTTTGTTTGAAACATTTCTTCAAATAATGTGCCAGTTGCGAGAAAAATGCTACGAAACATAAATATGTTGTTTACGTTGCCATGTAGCATGTAGCTTATAAAATCGGATCATCTGCTATTTTGACAGGAAAACAAAATAGACTCAATTACCTTGAAATATATAATATTCTATTATTATTCACCATTTTGGATAATTACCAATTCAGCAAACGAAAATATCTAATAACATTATTTATCTAATTAGTTTTTATGGAATTAGGTGTACCGCCATTTATGCCGCCGCCGCCTGCGTTATTCCCTGGCGATCATAGACCCCCGCCACTAGGCCGTATGTCGTCGCCCCCCTTGCACGGTAGATATTCCCCCGATTCGCGGGCCTATTCGCCGTATGATCGTGATGATAGTCCACCTATGTCACCTACGTATCCAGAGAGTGATTACCGCCGGCGATCACCGCCTCCACCAACCCACATGCAGCGCAACTATAGCCCGTACCACGGCAAAGGACGTCCGTCACACTGGGACGAGGATAGGGATTATCGAGGACCGCCGCAGCATCGAAATAAAAATCGCAATCAAAAAGGTTAGTACTAGATTCAATGCACATAGTTATTTAGTACTTCGACTAACCTGACTGGCTAGTATGTTAAAGTGTGTATATAAAAATTAGCTCCAGTGAATATGTATTGAATAACGAAAAAATCGATTCACTCAGAATATTGTTTATTAATTAATAATATAAAATTATTAAAAATTAATACAAATTTTCAGGTCCAGGAATGAGTTCAGGGTCAGGAAATTCAAATGAGTCATTAGACAACGGTCGACATTCAGGAAGAGTATAAGAGTTCGTAAGGTAACGTTTTTAGTTTACTTATTTTCTCATCACTGTGATGCAGTAATTTTTGAAATTTTTTTAAACATCAATTTTATATAAAAGAAAATGTTATTACACACTAAATGCAAAACCAACATTTTTCCGAAAGATAACAGAACGTCAAAACAAACCATTGTGATTGGTTGCTGTTAATGTTCCTTTATTTGATAAAATATTCAAATAAATATGAAGATATTTTTGTTTTGATGTACTGTCTACTTTCAAACGTACTTTTTCATAAGGGAAAATTTTATATATATATATATAAATGCCTATTAAGATTTAAAACAATAAAAATTAAATGCAATTTATAATATATACGCTGTAGGAACTGAGTTGTAATATTTTAAAATTTAATTTATATAATATAAATACTGTTATTGTTTTCATATCAATTGTGCTTGTTTATTTTTGGTTGTTCGGCGTTGTTGAAGGTTGTAGGTCTTCTGATGAGACTACTCTGGAGTTGGTTTGGTGATTAAATGGCGATTGTTCAAGTCTGTGGTACGTTTGTTATAATTAAACAAATGCTTTTTGTATATATTAACCGGAAATAAATGACAAACATCATTTTATAAGTGTATAAAACGTAATGTACAAAATATGTTAATATATTACAATATAAAAAATAATTCAGCAATTCTATTTCTTAATATGATCAGCTCCATTATTACTAGAATCTAGGAAAATCAACTATTTAAAAGGAAGAATTTCACTTCATACTTGAAATTACACCAACCTACTACTTAGTTAAATTCAAAACAGATTTTGATGTAATTTTAATTGTATTTTAATTTTATTTCTTGGAAGTATTTATTTGAAAATATATATATATATACATCAGGTTCTTATAAAGAAATGTTTTTTGAAATCATAAAATGTTGAAAATATATTATCGGAATGGAATCATAGAAATTTTATTATGTTCGGTTTATTTTTACTTTCTTTTACAAAGTAATAAGTAAATATTGTAATCATGAAAAATTTCGAACTCGAGATTTCAACGGGTATACACGTTTTGACCTTTTCTGAATCGAATGTGACTATTTTCGGAATGACGTCTGTCTGTCTCTGTGTGTGTGTGTGTCTGAACGTTCTAAGGCCAAAACTGTCGAACCTAAAATTATGAAACTTCAAACTTAAGACTTGTATATGCCCTAGATGTGCACCTCTTATTTTTGAAACGAATATTCAAACCGAAAGTGCTTACTCTATGCATTTTTTGTTCTATCTCCAATATCACTAGAACGGCTACACTTACGGCAATAATAGTTAAGTTTATAATGAAAGATATTCATATTTCGCACAACTTTTGATGGAAACATTTCTTCAAAAAATGTACCAGTTGCGAGAAAAATGCTACGAAACATTATAAATATGTTGTTTACGTTGCCATGGATTCGCATGTAGCTTATAAAATCGGATCATCTGCTATTTTGACAGGAAAACAAAATAGACTCAATTAGATAAATGACATTTCAGAATATTACTGTAGAGTATTGGTTAGTTTGATTGCTGGTTTTGGTTATATATATATATATATATATATATATATATATATATATATATATATATATATATATATATATTGAAAACTGCGTAAAAGAAAGTCGAGTGCAGGCCACTCCAGATATTTTTACTATAGAAATTGCGTTCATCTAATCGTAGCCTAAATTAATTATACAGCGAGCTGAAAGCTGTACTTATGTTTGTGCCATGCATTAAATATTTCATACTTTTCTTCAGGAATAAGTTGTCATAAAAATAGAATTAATAAATATTATGTAGGTTCATTTTTCGCCATGATTGCTGGAGGATTCGCCGGAAGGAAAACTGGAGGCATACCAATGCCTCCACCAGTGCTTGTTTCGCATAAGAAATGAGAATATTCTATTTCTTTATGCTTTCCAAAATTATTTTCTAATTGATCTAGTAGTTACGTTAATTCAGTAAACAGTTGCATAGCAGGGTGATGTGTCAGCGTAAATAATATTTAATGATTAATTAAAATTTTAGTACATTCTTTTAATGTGTATTAAAAAAACGTTCAGTGAATATGCTTTATGTGTGTGATTATGTCCCATTTACCGTTTTTATTGTTGAAAAATAAATTCCAAACATAAGTGGATATTACGTGGATAACGTATAAGATGTCTCGGCACCACACAACCAATAAATCTCCTGCAGCATTAATGAACCATTTAAGTGATTTATTTATAAATATTGATTATAGTTCAACAGACGAAAAAATCTCATTGGAATTATTCAAATCAGATATGGACCAAAACAGTTTAGTAAAACATATTTTAATAAACACAGCTAAGTTTGATTTGAAAAACACAGCACATATCGAGGAATTCTTAACAACTCCACTAAAACCTAGTTTAAAAAGTGTCCATATTAATCACGATCGTGACAAAGTTAAACATGACATAAAATCAAAAACTAGTCACGAAAAATATTTACGTTCTCTTTCTAACCATATAAATGAAGTTCCAGAGAGGGATATTTCATCAAAATCGAAAGAAGAAAGAAGTGACTTTTTATCGCTGGAAAATGGTACAGAAGACGAATTCTTCTATAACACTCTATTCGAAATAAATACACCGAAAAAGAAGCTGCAGCACCGAATGTTGAAGCGCGTAAAGAGTGATATGAATATTGCGTTAAGGTATTGGTGCATAGAAACTGAAAAAGAATTGTCTAAACGATCAAAGAGTGATTATAGGGGTGAGAAACGCACATCAGAAAAAAAGCATTTGACAATGGATCGGAAAACTTGCGATGAGTTAAATTGTTGCACAGCAGATTTCAAAGGTGATTGTACTAATTTTAATGTTATTCTTTCACCTAGAAATCGTTCTCCAAAGCTCAGATCAACTGATGGCGAAAAATCAAAATGCTCGAAGAAAACTGCAATAAAAGGTCGAAAAATCATCGTAAAATCAAATACGTTAGAATTAATGAAGCCTGCAATGAAAAGTATTGGACTACAAACAAAAATTAAAAAGTCACGCCACAAACAAATTTGCCCCGTAGATCAATGTAATCCTAAACTATTGAGGCCAGAATCTAAAACAGAAATTAGAAAACTCTCAAATAGTAATTTAACAATGTTAAATAAACAATTAAAACAAAATGTAACCATTTTGAACAAAACATTGAATCGCAACTTACACAAATTGGATAAGCAATTAAAGAAAAATTTACCAATCTTAAATAAACCATTGAATCAAAATATTAAATTAAATAAAGATTTTAAAATATTGAGCAAAACATCTCATCCAAGTTTAAGCATATTGAATCAAGATTTACAAATGGACACAATATTAAATGAGAATTTAAATATTAATCAAATAGTAAATAAAGATTTAAAAGTATTAGACAAAAAACCAAATCAAAATTTAACAATGTCAGTTTTTGAATGTGTTGATATTAGACATATTGAAACAAAAGAAAAACATAGTCCACCGCCAGTTAATGTCCGACCAACTATACCTCGTCGAATACGTAACGATTCTCCTCCTGCCGTTCCAAGCATCGTCACAGAGCGTCCACAAATACCTCGCAGGTTCATCAATGAAAAAGTTAAAAGTAAGCTGGAAGAATCAAAAATTATTGATGATAAAGATTTGCTGCAAACAAAAATCGGTGATTGCTTTAACGCACGTATAACTGGGCAAAATGATGATCAATCAACCAAACAAATCGCAGATTTATGCAGTTATTTTAAAAATTTATTAGAACAAACTGTTAAGTCGCATTTAAATACTGAAAAGATGAAAGAGCATAATGAAAATCCTAAAAGATCGTGGAGACGTTCGCGTAGTAAGTCCCCTATTTGCGATAATGATATTCAAAGAAATCAAGATTTATGTAGCAACATTTCAACTCCTAATACAATCATTGAAGTTGATGACATTTCTAATAGAATTACATCATCTCTTCGTAGTGCTAAACTATGCTCATGTATTACTCAAATTCCTATCGAAATAGAGCCTGAATTATTTACATATAAAAAACGAGCACAATCTGCAGAAGTCAATGATAATTCAATTGAAGAATGTGGTACAGTTAATTTGAAAAATGCTATAGGTGATGCTCATATGTATAGTGGAGTAAATGCGTTGCAATCCGTGCAAGGGAAGCCACAAGAAAGTAGTTTGGGAAGTTCAGTTACATTTAATTCACAAGTTGATATAATTGACGATCAAAATACGCGTAATACTAGGAATCTAGGAGATTCCATCCATGCTAAGACTATGATATTGCCCTTACCAAATAAAATCCAACGATCCCTTACTTCGCCAAACAAACAGGAATTCTACAAAACGATCAAGAAAAGCGCATCAGTTATCTCAATTGTCAGAAGTTCACATAATACTAAATCTAGTCTTGACTTAAATGCAACGACTATCACCCTAACTAGTGTTCAGAAGTCGCTAGCCGCAAGATCGAAAACAGCTGGATCGATTCGAAATTCAACGTTCTTGTTTACGAAAGTGAATATGGACAGTAATCAAGATACTTGTTTCAAGCGGCGCAACAATTATGATAAGAGTTTAAAAACAAAAATGAAAAAAACTGAAACTCGCCCGATATCAGGTAAAATGAATGCTGCTTTTATTAGCTTGATTTTTTAAAGAGGAATTCATAAGCAATATAAACATAAATGATCGACGATTTTTAATGAAATAATTATTTTGCATTCATTATATTTGTAATGATGCATTAGAATGCCATAATTTCAGATACCGATACCGTAATCCGATACTGTATCTGAATATCAGATACTTTATGAATCTTCAATATATAGAATTAAATGTTGCTAAATTTGCACATAGAAAAATTAATTAAGGTCAATAACAGCACAAGACAGGGTTTGATTTTGTTACGTTTTCTTTCTCTCAATTTCAAATATATATTTTCAGAAATATGTCAACTTTTTAAACATACAAAATATACGCATCTTGGAAAATATTTTTAATTATGAAAATTGTTCCTTATGAAGTAGAATTCATTGTAGCATATACATTTTTTTTTACATTAAAATGCCAATTTTTATTTGAATTTTCCCAGAAACAGTGTTTGGAATCTGAGATTAAATATATAATTAAATTAAAGATTACATTTTCGAACTCATCTCAGAGATTTCACACGAAATAAAATGTTTACTGAGTTATATTTTTGTAATGATACTGTCAAAATATTTATTTTCCATAAAAACATGTTATTTTAGTAACTTATTTCTATAATGCGCCACTCAGAATAGATTGTTCATATATAAAAAAATAATTGAAAGAATTAAGAAGTAAAATCTTATTTTTATGGTAAAACCGTGCCGTTATGTAAATTAGTTCCTGCTTTAAACGGTCAAGTTTTAGGCTTCGCAATAATAATTATGTCATTAATTTACTCATTAAGCATTCCAGATGGGCGATCAAATTCAAGAAATGTAAGCCCAAGCAGTCCGCGTACAACCTCCACTGTCTGTCCATACGAATATTTGGATGTTATACGGAAACGAAAATTACCATCAGAAGATTTAAATGTATTTACCGAACCGCAGATGAATAAAGAAATACCATCCCATAATACAAAACAATCAAAACATGTCAGTATCAAAGAACACTCAACAAATGCATCTAAACATATCAAAGAACACTCAAAGGATTCACCGAACTCAACAAAAGCCGATCATCATGAAAAAAAATTATCAAATGTACTTCCCAACAATAGGAAACCTTCACCCAATAGTGCCACAAAACACTCAGAAAAAAAATCAAAAGACACAAAATATGCAATGAGTATAGCCAGAAGTCCCAGAAAATACCCAGCAAAGCCTCATGAAGAGAAACCTTTTAATTTATTCGGTTATTATGCAGAACCTGAACCTGAACCTCAGCAAATCGACAAAATAGATGTTTCCAGAGCAAGTAATACATATCTACCTATGAAACATTCCAACGAATTCATAGGACCACCTGCACAGAATATAAAACCACGAATTCATGAAAACAGCAAAAATATAGGAGATAAATTCGTTCATAACAAATCAAACATGACAACTGTTGCTAATGAACATTGTACACCTGAAAATAAACTGAAAAACAATGAAAAAATTGAAGAAAATCATACTAATCTACAGCTGAATCCGAAGAGTAAACCAACAACTAAATTAATCGATGAAGCACATCCAAAATTAACTACCCAAGCAGCACATTTGAAACCTATAGAGACTTCACCTAAACCATTAAAAAAACGTTTTATTCGTGAACCGAAAGGAATGTCTAGTTTTGTTTCAGGAATGTTTAAACCTGGATCAAACCATGCACAGCTTAATAAAAAAAAGGCTTCTATTCCAGAAGATACCAGAACTGTCAAAACAGCTTTGATACCTGAAGAATTTGGTTTAATGTCATCGGCTGTCAAAGAAGAAGTTAGTAATAAAAATAAAGCATTAATAATAGAAGAAACATCTACAATAAAACCAATTGAAAACATATCAAATATAATAGAGGATACTTCAGGAAAAAATGTAGACATTGATAATTATTTGTTAACTGTAGAACAGAAAATTTCAGAGTCTAGTACCAAAACCAGTTATTCGTCATCTGAAACAAGTTCTTCTGACCATTCTAATACCCTAATACCATTAAAAATAGTAAACCCTTCAGATTCGAGTAATTCTCAACATTTTTATTCAGCCAAATCAATAAATGTAACACCTACAGAAAAAAATATATCTTCACGTAATAGTAGTTTTTCAGAATCTAAAAAAGATCATGATGTTTATCAGTTAACAGTTACGAACGCTTTTGAAAATTATCACTCTGAAAAATCAATGCTATCTTTAGAAAACTATTCTTCTTCAGACACGAAAAAAGAAAATGAACATCACAATAATGATTCTTCTATGCAGACAACGAAAGAATTAAAAAATAGTGTCCCGAAACTTTCCGATTATTTACAAGAAAAGAAAACTTTAGATACAACTGAACCAGTTAAATTACCTAATCAAAGATCACCTAGAAAAACTGGAATACCTATTACAATAAAAAGATTAGCTTGTTTGAGTGCAGCAAAACACATGTGCAGCACAAAGACTACTATGACTGACGAAGAAAAAAATACTTTAAAAAATGACATTATTAAAACTACAAATATCGCTGGATTAAAATCTGAATCAAATTCCATACCTAAAACAAAATTGATTATATCTGGAGATAAAGCAACAAGACAGTTTGCTAATTTAGTAAACAAATCCACAACGAATCATATAATTAAACGTAGTGTTACGCGAGAAAGAAGTTTCATTTATCCCGATAAAAAAATTGTTACTACTGCTGTTACGCGAGAAAGAAGTTTCATAGTGTCTCCCTACAAAAAGAACATTGTTGCTGTAAAACAAAAATCTTTTATAGATAATTATAAAAAAGAAAGTAAAGTTGTATTTAACTTTGAAAGGCAAAGCCTTTATCGCTGTGGAGTTGCACTCGATAAAAAGAATTTTAAAAACGTTACAAATAACAATATTAATAAAACATCTGCAATGCAAATATGCCTTGCAGAAAATACAAAAGAAGCAAACGCATTAAATAAAAATCAAAATACAACTAGATTTAGTCGTCAAAAGAACTCGGTAGGATCACCTGTAAAGAAGAATATTGAAGAATTTAGTAAAATCGCTGTTAACAAGAGAACTACTACACAAATGAAAAATCATGGATCACTGGACAGAAATATTGAGAATAACAGATCGACAACTTCAAGTAAGTGTACGCTGAATATAAGAGGAGAATCACTTGATAGATATTATGCTTTGAAGCCAATACAAAATGGAAATACATCGAAAATACAGAAAGAAGAAGCCAATTGTAAGAAACCAAATCAAAATAATGCGACTTATACTCAAATATATAAACAGAATACAACAAAAGTAATAAAAAAGGTAGATAAACAAAAGAAATCCGAATCTATTCCGACAGTTAAGAAACCAAATACAAATAAACAAACAAGTGCAAATAATCGTAAAACCGACAAATGTTCTATTGATAATAACAATGGATTAGATTCTTGTAAATCCGAATCTATTCCGACAAACAAGAAAGCAAATACAAATAAACAAAAAAGTGCAAATAATCGTAAAACCGACAAATGTTCTATTGATAATAACAAAGGATTAGATTCTTGTAAATCCGAATCTATTCCGACAACCAAGAAACCAAATACAAATAAACAAACAAGTTCAAATCGTAAAACTGACAAATGTTCTATTGATAATAACAATGCATTAGATTCTTGTAAATCCGAATCTATTCCAACAACCAAGAAACCAAATATAAATAAACAAACAAGTTCAAATAATCCTAAAACTGAGAAATGTCTTACTGATAATAAAATTCCATTAACCGCTTGTAATTCTTCGCATGATTGGATTTGTGTCCACAAAGAAGATAAATATGAAATCTACAAACCTATTTCTGATACTGAAAAACTTGATGATAACAACATACCGTTAGCAACAAGTAAATCAGGACGATTACTAGAAACGCTTACTTCTAAAGATCAAGATAAAGTGAGTGAAAATTGGGTGCTACACAAATCTGAAGTGGTGCCAATTAATTTAGTTTTACTTGATTACAAAAATCCACTAGTGGACGCGGATACGTATAAAATAAATAAGATAACAAAGGCATTAAGTGAACCATTCGAGAATATGAGTGATGCTGAAACAGACGTTTCTACGAAAGTTACAAAACGACGTAGTGTCCATACGATCCCTGCTAGTATAAAAAAATATTTTAGATTTAAAAGCAAAAATTCGCAGAAACAAACCAAGTAATACTAATTAACAAAATATATTATGTAACTGTTTTGTACATTTATTTTTTTTACAATAAAATTTCTTTTTTAAATACTATGTTTACATCATTGTGAAATTTCCTATTAAGGAATCACATTCCATGGTGTGTATGTTGCTGGATCTGGTGTGCAGAACTGAAAATGAAAAAATAACAATAAATATATCTTCACACTTTTCCTTCTTATTCGTAAAGTGAATTAACGAAACGTCGCCTTTTGCCGTCCGATTTTGTTCGGTTTGCAATATTAGTGGCATTTGTTTATTTTTATACATAGTGTCACAGTAATTTCGTATTAATTATTGTAAGTACATTTGGTGAAATTACATGTTGTATACTTTTTGGTTGATATGCGACATTTTTGAAAACTAATCGGCTTGTTTAATAATTCATATTTTTAATTTTGCATAACGCTACTAAGTAGGAAGTATGTATACGAGTTATATAAATCTCATTCGATTAAAAATATATATATATATATATATATATATATATATATATATATATATATATATATATATATTTAATAATAAGGAATAATCATGTTTCAACAAGTGCCTATAGCTCATACATTTAATCTTATATATTTAATATTTATATAGAAATTTGAGGCAGTAATTTTTTGGCGTTAATTATGTCTGAGCAGTACTGTCGATGTTTATGAACATTCGCTATAACGAACGTCATAATTTATTAAATATTTTTCAAACTCGCTAAAAGATATGAATAAATATTATAACGTATTCAGGGCTTCCACAGCAGTTTTGTATACAAAAAAGTGCAATAGTGTAGTTTTTAAAGTATAAAAGTGAAATACGTGACTGAAAAAAGTGAATAAAATATTCATTTTGTTTTTAGACCGATTTTGAAGGCCAGATTCGTAATCGGCGACCTCAAAAACCTTGTGTTATCAAATGTCAGGCAATTAAATAAATAAAAGTGTTGTGTACATATTTTAATTAAGAGTGTATTAAAAAAAGCTAAAGTGTGGCCTGCACTCGACTTTCTTTTACGTATTTATTACCAGAAAAAATCAAAATATTGACAGGCACAAATCATAATATGATTGATTAAACTATATACAAATATATGGCAACATATATAAAATATTTAAGATTTTCCGTAGCAATTTTTACTCGTAACTGGTACATTTTTTGAAGAAACTTTTAAAACAAAAATTGTGTGAAATATTAATATCTATCATTATGAATATAACTATTTTTGCCATAAGTGCAGCCGTTCTAGTGTAATTGGAAATTGAACAAAAAATGCATAGAGCAAACATGCACTTCCGGTTTCTTAACGTTTGAAGTTTAACAATTCAACAATTTGACAGTATTTGCTCTAGAGCGTTCATAGACAGACACACAGACATCATTCCGAAAATAGTGACATTCGATTCAGGGAAGGTCAAAACGTGTATATCCGTTGAAATCTCGAGTTTGAACTTTTTCATGATTACAAGACTTACTTATTACTTCGTAAAAGAAAGTAGAAACACATATTTGCTAATTGACAATTGAAAAAATAAAAAGCACACCTTCTTACACCTATGGGGAACTTTTCTATAAACTTTTGCCGAAAAAAAAAATGTTAAAAATCGGTTTTGAGTCAACGAAGTTAGAACATTGACGAATTTTTCGGCGTCTTTAATACATTTCATACATTTATGACATGAATATAGTGAATAAAATTTTAAAATAGTGACTATAAAGGATTGTTCACAGCGAAACAATCAGTAATTAAGCTTAGAAATTATAAGTAATAATCCCAGTTTGTTGTATGACATAGACGACTAATTGTTTCGCTGTGAACAATCCTTTAGGGTGAAAACTCTCTAATTTATCATACATTGTGTTAATTTTGTTGCTTGAAGTGTTAGCATTGCTTGTCGTAATGCAAACTAGATTATTATTTGCAATTTTCTAATCTTAATTACTATTTGGTTCGCTCTGAACACGCCTTAAGTGATCGATTTCGGAAATAATGCTTTGCTACCTGTGGCTGTTAAAGGTTAAATCGGCGCGAATCCATTTAAACACGCATTAAAGACGCATGCGCGTGGGGCATGTAACGAATGAACACATTCGGCTCACTTCGACTAATTTCGGTATAAAGTTTATTAACATTTTTATATTTCCTATTACCTGTTACGATCGATTTCGGAAAAAGTGAATAAAAGTGGAAATAGTGAATGCGTGGAAGCTCTGCGTATTGTATGTATACTATTAGATATTTTGTTACACATAACGAAAGTTGCCTGTATATTATAGAAGATCGTGTTGCGTTATACGAGTTTTAAATACTTACTTTCTCGGTTAAGTGATCCTCACAAAGTATACGAATCCTCGCAGAAGTGGCAGGAGCATTCAGTCTAAATAGATCTGTGTTTGAAGCATCAGAGCGAGCCGATTTGATAGCTTCTTTAATGGCGAACAAAATGGAGCTGGATAAGAATAGCGGGGGTTCACCAACAGCCTGAAATACACACTTGGTTATACAATATCTAGGCACACCTGAAAATAAAATCACCTTTGAAGAAAACACAGCGCGTGGATTTGGAGCTCCTTTCAACAACGCAACATTGAACTGCACAGGAATATCGCCAAAACCAGGTAACTTATACGCTCCGGGTCCTTTCGTGAAAAGATCTCCTTGTGGCGAGTAAACCATTTCTTCCATCGTGAACAATCCATAACCTTGCACGAAACCACCCTCTATTTGTCCGATGTCGATCGCAGGATTTAGACTTTCGCCTAAATCCATAACGATATCAGTTCGTAGGACTTGGTGATCGCCGGTTAAACAGTCGATCTCTACTTCGCTGCATGCTGCACCGTATGTGAAATAGTTGAATGGTTTTCCCGAGTTGGTTTCGAATGAGTAACCAATGTCGGGGGTTGCATAAAAACCAGTCGCTGATAGGCTTACACGGTCCTTGTAAGCGGCAATGACCCAGTCTTTCCAGGTGCCATTCGGGTTTTGTTGCTTGTACGGTGTTATACGTGCCATTATTTTTTCACATGCTTCCTAATTGTACATTCATAATTTGCCTTCATATTTATGTGTAAATTCTTTTTTTTTTGTAATAATGAACGTATTAATACTTACTTTAACTGCCATTCCATTCAAATCTGATCCAGCGCTGGCAGCAGTAGCAGACGTATTAGGTACTTTGTCAGTGGATGTTTCACTAATGTGAATTTCATCGACAGGAATATTTAAAACACGACTGGCGACTTGAATCATTTTTGTATGTAATCCTTGTCCCATTTCCACTCCACCATGGGACAGCAAAACTGAACCGTCCGTGTAAACTATCACTAAAGCGCCAGCTTGATTCAAGAACAACACAGTAAACGCAATACCAAATTTTGTGGGTACCATGGAAATTCCACGTTTCTTCCAACGGTTTTCACTAAATTAAAAATAATATTCATTAATTTCTTCGTATGAAAATTATTATATATATTATTTGATTGTTAAAAAGGCTGCAGTGGCCTTTACTCGACTTTCTTGTCACTATCTGTTTTTATAATAATGCTATATTTCGTTTTAAATTTACCCTACGATTGCTATTTTCAAATGCAATTTTTCAGTTAATGGTACATTTAAAAATATATATATATATATATATATATATATATATATATATATATATATATATATATATATCTGGAGTGGCCTGCACTCGACTTTCTTTTACGCAGTTTTCACCAGATATATATATATATATATATATATATATATATATATATATATATATATATAACCAAAACAAGCTGCCAAACTAACCAATACTCTACAGAAATATCCTGAAATGTCATTTATCTAATTGAGTCTATTTTGTTTTCCTGTCAAAATAGCGGATGATCCGATTTTATAAGCTACATGCGAATCCATGGCAACGTAAACAAGATATTTATAATGTTTCGTAGCATTTTTCTCGCAACTGGTACATTTTTTGAAGAAATGTTTCAAACAAAAGTTGTGCGAAATATTAATATCTTTCATTATGAACATAACTATATTTGCCGTAAGTGTAGCCGTTCTAGTGAATGCATGGCACAAACATAAGTACAGCCTTCAGCTCGCTGTATAATTAATTTAGGCTACGCTTAGAAGAATTCAATTTCAATAGTAAAAATATCTGGAGTGGCCTGCACTCGATTTTCTTTTACGCAGTTTTCACTAGATATATATATATATATATATATATATATATATATATATATATAACCAAAACCAGCTATCAAACTAACCAATACTCTACAGTAATATTCTGAAATGTCATTTATCTAATTGAGTCTATTTTGCTTTCCTGTCAAAATAGCAGATGATCCGATTTTATAAGCTACATGCGAATCCATGGCAACATGTAAACAAGATATTTATAATGTTTCGTAGCATTTATCTCGCAACTGGCACATTTTTTGAAGAAATGTTTCAAACAAAAGTTGTGCGAAATATTAATATCTTACATTATGAACATAACTATATTTGCCGTAAGTGTAGCCGTTCTAGTGATATTGGAGATAGAACAAAAAATGTATACAGTAAACATGCACTACCGGTTTGAATATTCTTTTCAAAATAGAAGGTGCACATCTAGGGCATCTAGTTTAATATTTCACAATTTTACGTTCGACCGAGCGTTCATAGACATACAGACGCACACACACACACACACACACACACACAGAAACAGACAGAAGGTCAAAACATGTATATTCGTTGAAATGTCGAGTTCGAAATTTTTGATGATTACAATACTTATTACTCTGTAAAAGAAAGTAATTGTTTAAAATTGTTTGGCTTACCAATTGAATTTATCAATTTCCTCTTTCCGTGTGTGATAATCCGCCATATCCATACATTCAGTCCAACATCGACCCAATGTACAGTGCTCTAGTTTTTGATTGTAGTGAGTCAAATCACCTTCTTTGTACAAATTCATTTGTTGAATTTCAATAGGATCTTTATCCAATTTGTCGGCGATATCTCGAATCATATTTTCGCCGGCAAACATACCCTGTGGCCCTCCGAATCCTCTAAAAGCTGTATTCGACGGTAAATTAGTTTTGCACACAAATCCCCTTACTTCTACATTCGGAATTAGATATGCATTCTCGAAATGGAACATTGCCCGTTCGCAAACCTAAAAACGAAAGAATTTTGTCACTAATTTGTTTTATCAGTTGAACACTTTAGAGTTTAAATCGAATTAAAATTGAATTAAACCAGGAAAGACACCAGAACAGTTATAGAATTAAACATTTTTGATTCAGAAGTATGAAATGAAATATAATTGGAGTATTACTACGTTGTTAATGAAACAATGCTCCAATTTTATTTAAACTTCGAAAGAATCAAGTACAATTACTACTTTTTAGGTTTTCATATTACTGGAATTTTTGTTTGGTTTTCTTGCTGGTCAAGTAACATTAATACAGTTTTGATATTTACCGCAAATGATAAATCCGCCGAATATCCAGCGTTGTTATAAATATCTATTTTGCACGCTTCAATTTTTCCATCGGCATTAAACGCAGTTTTATATTTCATTAAAAACGGATGTCTAGCTCCTGAAATCATCATATCTTCATCTCTATCCAACATACATCGCACTGGTTTTCTAAGTTTATACGCAGCAAAAGCAACTGGAAGACTGACCAACATTGCACGGGATTCTTTTCCACCGAATCCACCTCCTAAACGTTTTGCTTTCGTTACAACTCTGTTTATTGGAATTCCCAATATATGAGCTACCAATTTCTAAAAAGAATTTTTAATATATAACAAGCTTCGGTGCAAGGCACCTATGCCTTATAAGTAGTCTAAATGACTGTGTTAAGGGGGGTTTACAATAACGCATGGATATGTATCTGAGCATGACTAAGTTCATGCACTGTCGTAAGCCTTACTTAACCAATTAGCGGCCTAATCTAGTCTTACGTTAATTTCTGAAGGATGTTGTGTAGAACAAGTAATTTCAATTTCGCAATCCTCTTTCGGGGTTGCAATCGCGCAGTGAGTTTCCAAATAGAAATGTTCTTGAGCTCCTGTTCTGCATTCTCCTTCGATGATATGGCACGCATTTTTGAAACTTGCATCCACATCTCCCTTTTTGATAACGGTTGGTGTTTTATTGAAAAAAGATTCATGTTTGATTGCATCTTCAATTGTAATTATGACTGGCGATAATTTTTTGTACTCCACTTTAACTTTCTTCGTCGCAAGTTGAGCGATTCGTTGATTCTCTGCTATAATAGCGCCGATAATTTGTCCTTTACTCGTTACTATTTTCGAAACAAACATTTCTTCATCATGGAACACTGGACCCACATGATTGCGCATTGGATCTACATCTTTGGCAGAATAAAACGCAATCACACCTTTAGTGCGTAATGCTTCAGTAGCATCAATCGATACAATTTCTGCATATGCTTCGGTGCTTAGCACTAAAGCCATGTAAAGTTCGCCATAATGGCTAGGATTATCGTCGCAATAAATAGCTTCGCCACAGGTTTGTTCGAAAGCTCGGACGTGTGGAATTGGTCGCCCGACAAAATCGGATTTATTTTGAGTACCTGGTACTACTTGGAATACCTGAGTACCACTAGGTACTTTATGGTGAAAACCGGTTATCCCACTCATGTAAGACTCTGGTAAACATACATCGAAACCATTTAATTGTAGTTGTTGTGAAATTGCTAAATAAGACCTGTAGTACAAGCTCAATGTTAAAGACTGTCTGTAGTGGATATTTCCACCGGGTGCATTTGGCGAAATTGGAAGATCATTAGCAAGACACCTATACGCTTCTTCTAAAGTTTCTTCATTCCAAAATTTACCAGGGAGCATGTTTTGGGTGTCTAGTGCCATTACTGTTGTTGGAGCCATTCCACCATATGCTATTTTAGCATCTTGGATTTGTGTTGTATTCGGTTTAAACGTAATATTAACCGCTGCGTTAACAATAGCAATATCATCATCTCTTCGTCTAGCTTGTTTATATGCGTAAAAATATTGGTCTTTCTTAGTAAAGGGAATATTTAGAGCAACCAAAACTTCGTTATTTTCTACCCGGTTCTTTCTGTACCCGGTGAAAAAATCTTTGTCCATTGTAACTTTATGGCAACCATTTTCCAAATTGCAGACATCCAACACACAGTTAGCGGCCATGAAAATAGAATTCAGATCCGATATCGGACTACTTGTCATTATATTGCCTCCTACAGCTGCAACATTACGAATCTGTTTGCCAGCGAAATAGTACAACATGTCGACAACTGAAGCAAAAATGCGAGTCATTGCCGGATCTTTAGTTTTCATCTGAAGTCTTAACGCAGTCTCCATACGTGCTAAAGTGACGGCAGCGCCAATTTTTAACCCAGTTTTAGTTTCAGTAATCGTGTTCAATTCAGGAATTATAGTTGGTTGCACCAAAATCGGATATATAATACGTCGAAACTTCGTTTCAACGCCTGCTTCTGTATTCCCAACCACTAGCTTCGCCTCTGGGTGCCTATATTTGATTTCTAGTAATTCTTCTAGGGTATTTGGCCGTAACCACTTAACGTTTTTGCCAATAATTTCCAACTTTTGGTTATCATATTCAGCTTTTATTAGTAACTCGGGTGGGAAAATTGGTTCTTGTGTTGGATCATACGGTTGAAACGCATTTTTGTCAAATAATGTCACATCAGTAGCAATATTTTGTTGGTTTCTACAACATTGACTGCCCATGCCGCAAACGTCGCCATTCATGTTTGGTCCCTGTTGTTGCAGCTCCCATTCTTCAGTGAATTGTTTGTAACCTTCGATGATTGGTCTGTAACCGGTGCATCGGCATAAGTTGCCTTGGAATGTCGTGTCGAAAGATTTTACCGATGGTCGTGGATTATTTCGCAATAAAGTATACATTGACATGACAATGCCAGGTGTGCAGAAACCACATTGGGAACCGTGTGCTTTTGCTATGGTTTCTTGGACCGGATGTAACTTTGTTCTCATGTTGCCGATACCTTCGATTGTTGTGACTGCTGCACCGTGGATGGAACATACTGGTACCAAACAAGCGTTCACTGCCAAATGACTGACATTGTTTAAGGCATTTCATTTATTACAATAATTCATAAAGTAAATACACAATTAATGGAACATCTCTTTCATTTGTTGTTAATGTACTGAAGTGTAAATTTACTTAAGTTTAGCTCACGGAGTGACCAATAGAATGGATTAAGAGGAATCCCTATCAGCATTATTCAGTAGCACACAAATATAACAATATATAAAAACCAGATATTGAAATGGTTGCGTTTCAACTGTACCGCAGTGTTTACATATTACCGCTAGAGAATACAGTTACCTTGAAAATGCTCCTACAGTTTTTCAAAATATGACTATAATATGTATTTTTAAAAGATATTTCTGTTAATAATTGCAAGTTAAAAGTTCAATCTAGGCATGTACAGCCGTAAAATGCGAATATCGTTCTTCAATTCATAATAAACCTCTTATGAAAATCATCAATTTTTATTGGAAAATGTTTCATTTATTTTTATATGTAAAATATATAAATTTTGCAAAATTTCGTCTGTACAGTCGTACATTAGATCATACTTAAGCGACATATATTTTTTTGGAACGATTATATTTTAATTTAGGATCAGAAAACGTCAAGAGCGGAACGATGATTTTTGTTTTCATGCTACTGGGTAGGGATTCCATTTAAAATATGGCAAAATTCTTTTCAACGTAATTTACCATTTTACAACTACAATAATAAGATGTCGTAAACAAATATGCCATATTAAAGTTATTGTATGATTTTACACGGCAAGTTTTACGAAATTATTTATATAAAGCTTAATATATCCGCCATTAATAGATATTTACTATTGCTATACTGAGAACGAGATATAAAAACAAGCTTAGGTACAACGCACCTATGCGTCCAGCTCGCCTTATAAGTAATATATGTGATGCGAGCAGTTTTTAATAATTATGGCCTTTTGGTTAACTAATTGAAAAAATGTTATAGATATAAAAAGTCTTACATTTAATTTTAGATTATATTAAAAAAAAAAAAAGTTCAAAATTTGAAATTCAAAATTATAATATTTAATAATTTTTTTCGGGCTTTGGGTTAACAAAATGAAAAAATCTTGTAGACAAAAAATATCTTAGAATTTTTAGTAGAATTTTTAAGTGTTTCAATTATTTTTATAAGGGCAGTATTAAGGGGGGCTCCAAATTTTGGAGCCCTATAACTCGGGAAGTATACGGACGATTGGATTTAAACTGCGAGCGGATTCAAATGGGATGCCAAATATTATGTGTACCAAATTTGGAGTGAATCGCTTCGGTACCTTCAGAGGAGTAGAGGGCACAAATTTGGTCTTACGAGATACCGAGCGAGCGACGACTAACATCCAAGTATATAAGTTATATACATTTTCGGAATCAGGGCGACGAGACGAACACTTTTTCTTAATGAAATTTTTTGATCCGAGAATGCTACAGACACACGACCGAATGCTTTAGCCTCTTCGGTACTACGTACGGCGAGCTAACAACAAATGTAAGAGTTTTCCTTTCATTTTGCCGGGCAATATTACTAAAGAAATGCACTTTGAAAGATATATTGCAAAAAAAGGATACTTGATTTTATCATTTTTTCGGTCATATTTGGAAACCATCACCGTACAGGCACCACAACCTCCTTCTCCACATCCTAGTTTTGTTCCACTTAATTTTACTGTATCGCTATATTAAGGAAAATTCTTAAAACAACATTTATTTGAATAACAATCAGAAATTTTACTGTGTCGCTATATAAGGAAAATTCTTAAAACAAGAATCAAAAAAATAAAACAAAAAACAAAGCTTACTTATTATTACTGCACTTACGTAAAAACAATTATACTTGAATATAATATAACTAAATACAATGGTTATAATCATTTAAAAATAAAAAAATTGTATTTTGTTGAAATAAAATGTTGATTTATTGAACAACCAAACTGATTAAAGTTGCAATTGTCCTCGAGGAACTCATTGAGAACTGATTAGATTTTTTTCAATACGATTAGACAATTATTAGTGTAACAAGTGTAAATGTAAGATTATTTATGTTATACGCGTCTATTCATTATGTGTATTACGTTTTAAAACAGGTAAACCCAAATTGTATTGAGGGTTGCTTTGGCAGTCTAGAAATTTCCGGTAGCTAACAAGAAAAAATACGGTAATACATGATTTCTATCCAAATACTCAATTTGTTGGAAATTAATAAACAAACACGTAGAATTTCATTAACGATTTTTCAAAAGGATACATTTATTTCGTAAATAATACAACAATGTCCATTCTGGTTCAATTAAACAATCTTCCACCTATAAGCATTAAAAATAAAAGAAAATAATTTATAAATAATTACAAGGATACGAATATATGCGCAATTCAGTTTTTTATGTAACTTTTATCAGTGTTTTTAATATCATGTTGCAATTTATTCATTTGGCAACTGTTATCAACAGCAAATAACATAACAAACATATTCAACTAGAATATTTTCGCATTATTAAGAAAACATTCTTCTGAATATTATTTATTTATTTTGGAAAATTCATTTTATTTGTCCGATGCACACCGTGTTAAAAATGATTAAATACAAAAAATAAATTCGTATATATTATGAATTTTAAATTTTCCGTCATCCTTGCCAAATAAAAACATATATAAGCAAATGGTATGAACATAAACAAGAACCGGTTTTAAAATATGATAAAAACAGTAACAGTAATGTGTCATTAACAAGAAATTTGTATTAATTATTTACGTTTACTAACGTAACTATTACTTTTTTACCTTTTTTATTTGTAATAATAAAACATTGATGTTTAAAAGTTGGCATTTATTAATCAATTTTAAAATGAATGAATATAAATTTAGTGTCTATTTACCTTTTTCCCATTAACAAAAAACACCAAAGTCGATTTTTTATTCGGATTGGACATAGTGGTCATAAGTCTTGAAATAAAACCATGTACTTCTCTAACACGAGCGAACCAGAGACTGAAAATAATTCTCTTTAGTAGTTTAATTATCGTACAACAAGTGGCCTGCTTGACCTTATAAATAAGATAATGGTGTTTGGTGTTAAAAAATATATTTATGTAATCTTGCACTTGATAAAGTATAGCATTTCCAGGTGCGACAATATTCAAAATTATCTTATCAAAACCATTTCACCTAATTAATCTTTTATATATAAATCTAACTTCTCATGCTACTAATTTCGCGATATATATATATAAATATTGAATGTCATGTGTCAAATTGGTTCATGTTTCAATGATTATATTTATCATAATTTCGTAATTTTTACGACCTATATCTTCTTTTATATCCATGTTTGTTTCATTAAATATTAATTACCTCATAATATAAAAAAGTTATAATTTTATTTTTACTAGAAATTTTTAAATGTTTACTGTAGATTTTGAATCCATTTTTAAATTTATTCAATTGTTTTCGAAAGTAAGTACTTTGACCTTGGCAATTATAAAATATTTCCTTGGAATCAGTTTATTTACTACAAACATTTGGATTATAATACTAAGAAATTCCTAAAGTTATTTAAATAATACTGCCCTAAGAAACTATACTTACTAACTTATACAAATGTATATAAGAAAGTATTGGATGTAATCATGAATAATTACGAACTCGACTTTTTAACGATTTGAGTGTGTCTGTCTGCTTGTGTGTCTGTGTGCACTCCAGAGCCAAGCCAATTTAATTATGAATCCTTAAACGTAAGACTTGTATGTCCCTTTCATTTTTGAAAACACTATCTTAAACTGTAATTAATCGTTTAGTTTAGCTACTTACATCATATCTCTATAACGATACGAGTAACAGTAATAGTTGAAAATATTGAAAATTCTAGCAACTTTTGTTTGAAAACATTCATCGAAAATTATACCATTTATTGAAAAATAGCTTTTCAAAATGTCTATTTTACATTTACGTTTCCCTGATTAAATTGCGTATATTGCTTCACATCAATTGATACATTTATATAAAATAAAATAATTAAATTGCCGGGCAACAACAGATATTGTTACTTTCATTTAGTTTCATTCTTAGACGAAGTCTAAAAGGAATTATTGTAATCAAAATTTTTTTTTGGGCAAAATCAATTACTGTTTGAATTGAATTCACAATTCACATTATTTCGATAATTCACAAACTAAACTCACCTACATTTCATTCGACTTCAAATCACAATTCAAATTGAATTGAAACCTATTGGACAACTACAAGTTTTTTATGTGAATTAAATAATTAATTAATTAATCAAAAGGAATTAAAGCTTATTTACCAATTACAAATTTGTTATAATTCAAAAGGAATTGAAGCCTTATAAATGATTTTGTATCATAAATCAAAATGAATTAAGACCTGTTTAGCAATTACAATTTCTTTATAATTCAAAAGGAATTGAATCCTTGTATGTGATTTATTTTAAATTATAAATCAACAATCAAAAGGAATTAAAGTCTATTTTATATTTATGAATTAGAAATGTAACTTTTAACTTGAAATGTGATTGAAACCATTCAGCCTCTTTAAAGATTATAAATTTCGATGGTTTGAAACCTATTTGAGAGCTTGAAGCCTTTAATTCATAAATTCAAAACAATTTTTTCAAATGTATTCAATCAATCAAATGCCTTAAGTCCTCATTATCAAAAGGGCTCCAATTAAAGGGATTTAAATCCTAAAATGATTTAAAGTCCTTTTAATCCCTTTTTGAGATTGATACTACACGCCCCTTGAACAATTATACATTTTGAGGGCTTGAAACCTTTTATTAATGCATAAATTCAATTCGATTTCAAATGTATTCAATTCCAAAGCCATAAGTCCTCATTACCATAAAGGCTTCAATTAAATAGGATTTAAATCCCAAGATGAATTAATTCCATTTGATTTGAATCCTTTGATTAATTCATAAATTCAATTCAATTATTTCAAATTTATTCAATTCCAAAGTCATAAGTCCTCATTGCCAAAAAGGCTTCAATTAAATGGGATTTAAATCCCTAGATGAATTAATTTCATTTGATTTGTATCCATTGATTAATTCATAAATTCAATTCCATTATTTCAAATGTATTCAATTCCAAAGCCATAAGTCCTCATTACCAAAAAAGCTTCAATTAAATGGGATTTAAATCCCTAGATGAATTAATTCCTTTTAATTTGAATCCTTTGATTAATTCATAAATTCAATTCCATTTTTTCAAATGTATTCAATTCTAAAGTCATAAGTCCTCATTGCCGAAAAGGCTTCAATTAAATGGGATTTAAATCCCTAGATGAATTAATTCTATTTGATTTGAATCCTTTGATTAATTCATAAATTCAATTCCATTTTTTCAAATGTATTCAATTCTAAAGTCATAAGTCCTCATTGCCGAAAAGGCTTCAATTAAATAGGATTTAAATCCCAAGATGAATTAATTCCATTTGATTTGAATCCGTTGATTAATTCATAAATTCAATTCAATTTTTACAAATGTATTCAATTCCAAAGCCATAAGTCCTCATTACCAAAAAGGCTTCAATTAAATAGGATTTAAATCCCTAGATGAATTAATTCTATTTGATTTGAATCTTTTAATTAATTCATAAATGCAATTCAATTATTTCAAATGTATTCAATTCCAAAGCCATAAGTTCTTATTATCAAAAAGGCTTCAATTAATGAGAATTAAATCCCAAAATGAATGAAAGCCTTTTTAATTCTATTTGTGATTGCAACCATACAGCCTCTTACAATTTGAGAGTTTGAAGCCTTTTGATTAATACATAAATTCAATTTTTTCAAATGTATCTAATCAATAAAACGCCCTAAGGCCTCATTATCAAAAGGGCTTCAATTAAATGGGATTTGATTAGAATTCCTGCCCAGTTCTGTTGTAATAAAAACAATATGTTTAATTAAAAATTACATAGTACTTTATTTTATCAATCGCTTAAATATATTGTACAATACCTACTAATAAGCTACTATTTATACACAGTTTACACCAAATAGTTACACAATTCTATTATAATCAACAATCTTTTGCATTGTCACTAATCAGTTGCTTTTCAATATCGGTGCCTTCATACATAACCTGTTGTTGCATACCGGCTTTTATTTGGGCTAGTTTGAATTTTGTTTCTGAATAATGATATCTGCATTGCGTCCAATATCCTAATGTAATTAGTGTAAATGATGCCATTGCGGCATGTGAACCCATTAGTGGTCTGCTAGTGAACATAAAAGTTACTAAACCTACGCCAATGCCACCGCCAATTCCATACAGAAAACTGTTACGGAAACATGGGATTTTCGAGACATCTCGTCCAAATATCATCAGAGACTGGAAATAATCAACACCGATTAATATGCAGGTATATTCAAGGCATTTTAAGTTATTGAAATACAAATAATGATGCAAGTATCAAAAGAAAAGAGGAATTTGAAAATGTATCCCGACTAAAACAATTAAAACATTTTTCTTAAAAATAATATATCACCTTATCATTATCATCCGTAATATCTACTGGTTTATCTTCCATATTCATAAATTTAAACAATTATCAAAATATATTTTAGGTTATATATACATAACCTGAAATAAATGACAATTATCACGTGATGGTTTATTAGGTAGTTCCAAAACGTAACCAGCGATATTAAATTTTTATTTTCGTTAATATTTCAAATACTACGGTAGTAGAAAAGTGCATTAGTATAAGGAATCATAATTATTAGCTCGCCGAAGTACCGAAGAAGCTAAAGCATTCGGTCGTGTGTCTGTAGCATTCTCGGATCTAAAAATTTTATTAACAAAAAATGTTTGTCTCGTCCCCCTGAATCCAAAAATATATATAACTTATATACTTGGATAGTCGTCGCTCGTAAGACTAAATTTGTGCCTTCTCCTCTGAAGGTACCGGACCGATTCACACCAAATTTGGTACACATATTATATAGCATCCCATTTGAATCCACTCGCAGTTTAAATCCAATCGCCCGTATACTTCCCGAGTTATAGGGCCCCAAAATTTGAAGCCCCCCTTAATACTGCCCTTATACAAATAATTAAAACACTCAAAAATTCTACTTCAGGTTCTAAGATATTTTATGTCTACAAGATTTTTTCATTTTGTTAACTCAAAAGCCATAAAAAATTATTAAATATTAGATTTTTTACATCTATAACATTTTTTCAAATTGTTAACCAAAAGGCTATAATAACTGCTGCTCGCATCACCCCCTTAATACTGCCCTTATAAAAATAATTAAAGCACCAAAAAATTCTAAGATCTTTTATGTCTACAAGATTTTTTCATTTTGTTAACCCAAAAACCATAAAAAATTATTAAATATAATAATTTTGAACTTTAAAATATGCATTCAAATTTTTGTTTATTATTTAAAATAAATCTACAAAAAATTGTAAGACTTTTTCTATTTATAACATTTTTTCAAATTGTTAACCAAAAGGCCATCACCCCCTTAATACTGCCTTTATAAAAATAATTAAAACACCCCAAAATTCTACTACAAATTCTAACATATTTTATGTCTACAAGATTTTTTCATATTGTTAACCCAAAAGCCATAAAAAATTATTAAATATTATAATTTTGAATTTTAAAATATGCATTCAAATTTTTGTTTATTATATAAAATAAATCTACAAAAAATTGTAAGACTTTTACTATCTATAACATTTTTTCAAATTGTTAACCAAAAGACCATCACCCCCTTAATACTGCCCTTATAAAAATAATTAAAGCACCAAAAAATCCTACTAAAAATTCTAAGATCTTTTATGTCTACAAGATTTTTTCATATTATTAACCCAAAAGCCATAAAAAATTATTAAATATTATAATTTTGAATTTTAAAATATGCATTCAAATTTTTGTTTATTATATAAAATAAATCTACAAAAAATTGTACGACTTTTTACATCTATAACATTTTTTCAAATTGTTAACCAAAAGGCCATCACCCCCTTAATACTGCCCTTATAAAAATAATTAAAGCACCAAAAAATTCTAAGATGTTTTCAAGATTTTTTCACATTGTTAACCCAAAAGCCATAAAAAACTATTAAATATTATAATTTTGAATTTTAAAATATGCATTCAAATTTTTGTTTATTATATAAAATAAATCTACAAAAATTGTAAGACTTTTTACATCCATAGCATTTTTTCAAATTGTTAACCAAAAGGCCATAATAACCGCTGCTTATATTGCATATTTTACATATAAGGCGAGCTGGACGCATAGGTGCGTTGTATCTAACCTGGATTTAGATTATAAGAGCTATAGTATTTCAAAGTACTAAATGTCCTAAATTTGGTAAAATCATTTCGGTACTTTCATAGGACATCCGGCCTTGAATACCGTATTTCAAAATAAGGGAGACGAAAATGAAAGAAAACAAAAATTATATTGACAATATTTATTAAAAATTAAATACATTTTATATTTATATATAGTATAGTTTTTCTTACATTAACGCAAATGTATAATTAAAATAAAATGTCACTTCTCAATTGTCTTCAAAATTAATATAATTATAAAATATCTTTGGCATTTTGTAAAATTTACAAAAAAAAAACAAAAAAAAAAAACTGGCTAGTCCGTAAATTTGGCGTGTGTTACAACGCTTTGGTGAAGATCACATTTGTATAAAATCGATACAGCATGTTCGATGTCTCAATCACTTAGTGAGGTGCTGTGGCGGGCAAGATTCGGGGCCAACTCCCCAATCGTAGAATTATGCCTAGTCTTTCGGGATCCTTCATTATCAAGATCCAAACACGGGTTCACAGAATGGGATAAAGCAACAGTTTTATTAAAATCAATTGTCGCATAACCTTCGGCTGGACTCTCCGGCGGTTGCGGATTATTATTGCCACCAACCACATCCGGTTTGGATTGCTCCAAATCCAGCACTATGTAGTTTACTTTTCGTATGAATTCGGAAGATGTGATTGTAGTGTGTTGATGTTGTTGCTGATGCGTTGGTTGTTGTTGTTGTTGTAGCGGCACTCTTGGCGGTTCAATATCGCCGGGGTTTAAATTTGCGTAAAAATGTCTGGGGTCTTCCTTTTCTTCGTCACGTTCAAACATTGTCGGCGATTCGAAAACGCTTCTTTGTATAAGGGCGGCTGATTCGCCCGGGGTTATGTTCATGTAGACGTGACAACATTCGGCCTCCGTATCCAAGTTTAGCTGCGCATATGGCTCGCTGCTCGAACTCAATGTTGGGGATGATGTCGGCTCTAGGTTCATATAGGGTTGATTTGTACTTCCTGCAACTGAAAATTTAAAGATACAATGTCAAGAATACTATTGATTTATTAACCCAGATTATGCTACTGTCCTTTTAAAAGAACAGTACATATTTTCCTGTGAATGAAACGGCATTTTTTTGGAAATTAAAAATAAATGTTACTATTTTTGATTATTTTTGCATTAAATATGAAGGAATATATTATATTAACTAAAAAATGTATTGTTTTCTTTACCATTTGGGTTAATAAAATCAACAAACGTTGTAATCGTGCAGATAATCGGCGATTACGATTAATCGGGAATAATAAAATAATCTGCGATTACGAATTGTCACAATCGTAATCATTACATGACTAATAACAGGGCTTCCACAGCAATTTTGTATACAAAAAAGTGCAATAGTGTAGTTTTTAAAGGATAATAGTGAAATAAGTGACTGAAAAAGATAAAATATTCATTTTGTAGACGCCATTTTGTTTTTAGACCAATTTTGAGGCCAGATTCGTATATGCAACCCCAAAAACCTTGTGTTATTAAATGTCAGGCAATTGATTAAATAAATAAAAGAGTTATACATATTTTAATTAAGAGTGTATTAAAAAAAGCTGGAGTGGCATGCACTCGACTTTCTTTTACGTAGTTTTTACTAGAAAAACTCATAAAAATTATTTAATTCATATTCTGAATTTCCAGGGCTTCCACAGCAATTTTGTATACAAAAAAGTGAAATAGTATAGTTTTTAATGGAAAACAGTGAAATAATTGACTGAAATAGATAAAATAGAGAATAAAATATTCATTTTGTAGACGCCATTTTGTTTTTAGACCGATTTTGTGGCCAGATTCGTAATCTGTGAACCCAAAAATTTCAGGCAATTCGTTAAATAAATAAAAGAGTTATACATATTTTAATTAAGAGTGTATTAAAAAAAGCTAGAGTGGCATGCACTCCACTTTCTTTTACGTAGTTTTTACTAGAATGAATCAAAATATTGACAGGCACAAATCACAACATGATTGATTAAACTATATGCAAATACATACATATATAAGATATTTAAGATTTTCCGTAGCAGTTTTCTCGTAACTGGTACATTTTTTGAAGAAACTTTTAAAACAAAAATTGTGTGAAATATTCATATCTATCATTATGAATATAACTAATTTTGCCATAAGTGAAGCCGTTCTAGTGATATTGGAAATTGAACAAAAATGCAAAGAATAAACATGCACTTCCGGTTTCTTAAGTTTGAAGTTTCACAATTCAACAATTTGACAGTATTTGCTCAAGAGCGTTCACAGACACATAGACGTCATTCCGGAAATAGTTAGATTCAATTCAGGGAAGGTCAAAACGTGTATAACCGTTGAAATCTCGAGTTCGTAATTTTTCATGATTACAAAACTTACTTATTACTTTGTAAAAGAAAGTAGAAACACATATTTGCTAATTGACAATTGAAAAAATAAAAAGCACACCTTCTTACACCTATGGGGAACTTTTCTATAAACTTTTGCCGAATAAAAAAAATGTTAGAAATGGGTTTTGAATCAACGAAGTTTTAGAACATTGACGAATTTTTAGCGTCTTTAATGGTTTTCATACATTTATGACATGAATATAGTGAATAAAATTTTAAAATAGTGACTATAAAGGATTGTTCACAGCGAAACAATCAGTAATTAAGCTTAGAAATTATAAGTAATAATCCCAGTTTGTTGTATGACCTAGACAAGTTAACGTTCACAGCAACAAAATATATCATTAATTGTGTTCCTTGGAATGTTAACATTGCTTGTCATAATACAAACTAGATTATTATTTGTAATTATCTAAGTTTAATTACTAATTGTTTCGCTGTGAACAATCCTTTAGGGTGAAAACTCTCTAATTTATCATACATTGTGTTAATTTTGTTGCTTGAAATGTTAGCATTGCTTGTCGTAATGCAAACTAGATTATTATTTGCAATTTTCTAATCTTAATTACTATTTGGTTCGCTCTGAACACGCCTTAAGTGATCGATTTCGGAAATAATGCTTTGCTACCTGTGGCTATTAAAGATTAAATCGGCGCGAATCCATTTAAACACGCATTAAAGACGCATGCGCGTGGGGCATGTAACGAATGAACACATTCGGCTCACTTCGACTAATTTCGGTACAAAGTTTATTAACATTTTTCGTTTGTTGTTTTTAAATAGATTTTTTTTTAAATCCGATAATATTAAAGTTCTTGTGTACGGTGAACGAAGGAGTAGTGATTACCTGCAGCGCTGTCCGCGTCCAGCAGTGGTGCCGTGTTGCTGTAGGAGTGCTGCGTGCGTTTGTTGTTGTTGTGTTCGGCGGTGGGAGCCGTCGAGTCCGACGTAACCGGTGTCGGCGACGATGCGGACAACGGACTAGCAGGTCCATTGCTCGTCACCGAGCCAGGACGACTGCTCAACCGATTGTTCTGTGCTCTTGGTAACACTGCTCTATTCACCGAGTCTATAAAACTTTGTTGTTCGGAGGGCAACCGGGCCGATACCGGCGGCCCGGACGATACAGTAGGAATGGACAATTCGTTGGCAACCGACAGTAATTCATCATGGCCGAGATTACGTTGTTGGATATTTAGTTGGACAAGGTTGAACAATTGTTCTGCTCTTCGACATCGGAACGCGTAGATGCCGGGGCCGGTGGGGCATCTTCGTCCCGATTCAAAACTGAATATTTCGGCTTCGTAACCGTATCTCCGCAGACATCGCAGTGGCCAACGCGTCGCTGCTTTGCCGCGTTGGTATAAAACTAATTCCGCTTCGGTTAATTCTAGCTGGCCTGGACTTACATGTTGTCCTTGTTCATCAACATTCATTACTTGAAATATATTCGGATGAATGTCATTTATATCTTGCCTACTGCTAACACAACCCATACTGGTAAACCACGGATTTCCTTAAAAAAAGGTCTATTGTTACTCTATAATTCTGGCATGGGTAAACTATAGGCTAGACTAGGGCCAGTAAAAGGCTAGAAATATAAAAAAAAACAAGATTTGGTACGCCTAGAACGCACCAACGCGTAGAGCTCGCCTTTAGGTAAAATATACGTTGCGAGCAGTGGTTTTTAATTATTATGGCCTTTTGGTTAACAATTTGAAAATATGTTATAAATATAAAAAGTCTTATATTCAATTTTGAATTATATTGATAAAAAAAAAAATTAGTTCATATTTTAAAATTAAAAATTAAAATATTTAATAATTTTTTTCGGGCTTTGAGTTAACAATATGAAAAAATCTTGTCGACATAAAATATTTTAGAATTTTAAGTAGAATTTTTGAGTGTTTCAATTATTTTTATAAGGGCAGTATTAAGGGGGGCTCCAAATTTTGCAATCAATCAACATTTTAAATTTCAATATAATTATTAATATTTTTTGACCTTCAGATTCACAATAAATATAAAATGTCTTATAATTTTTTGAAACAGTAAAAAAAAAGGAATTTAAATTTTTATTTTTTATAGCCCCTGGGCTAACAATTTGGAAAAACTTTGTCGACATAAAATATCTTAGAATTTTTAGTAGATAATTATAAAAAAAATAAAAGTTGAATAAGGGCAGTATTTAGGAGGGCTCTAAGTTTTGGGGCCTTATAACTCAGGACCTGTACAGACAATTGGATTTAAAATGCGACGGGAACTTCACGGGCGCGGAAATTATATGTATATTAAATTTCATTAAAATCGACCCGGTACCTTCAGAGATACGTCTACAAAGTTGGTTTAACGAACGAACGAGCGACATAATCCAATGATATAAGTTATATACATTTTTGCAATCAGGGAGACGAGACAAACACTTTTTGTAAATTAAATTTTTTGATACGAGAGTGTTACAGACACATGACCAAACACTATACTATCGTACGAGCTAAAAAATCGGCGGCTAAGAATAGTCGATAGACCATTTTTTGGATTTGAGAATTACGATTTTTGTTGACTTTTTTAGGCATTATAATTTGCACTTTTTCATGAATTTTAGATTTTGAATTTTTCTAGACTTTAAATCTTTTTATACGTTAAGAAATATTCGTTTTAAGGTTCCGTGAATCCATTTTGACTATTTTCTCAATGACACAAACATAAAAATATGATATTTAGAATTTAAGATTTGTATATCTATTTTGGAAACGGATATTTCAGCCGGAAGTGAGCTTTTTTTATTTGTATATCACGAAAAGGCACGAATTATAGAAAAAGTGAATCCACACATATTGATATTGCAGGGCTTTCACAGCAATTTTATATACAAAAAAGTGAAATAGTGTAGTTTTTAATAGATAAAAGTGAAAAAAGTGACTGAAAAAGATAAAAAAGTGAATAACAGTAAATAAAATATTCATTTTGTAGACGCTTTTTTGTTTTTAGACCGATTTTGAGGCCAGATTCGTAATTTGCGACCCCAAAAACCTTGTGTTATCCAATTTCAGAAAATTGATTAAATAAATAAAAGAGTTATACATATTTTAATTAAGAGTGTATTAAAAAAAGCTAGGGTGGCCTGCACTCGACTTTCCTTTACGTAGTTTTTACTAGAAAAACTCAAAATATTGACAGGCATAAATCATATCGGCGCGAATCCATTTAAACACAAAGACGCATGCGCGTGGAGCATGTAACGAACGAACACATTCGGCTCACTTCGACTAATTCCGCAACAAAGTTTATTAACATTTTTATATTTTCTACTACCTGTTACGATCAATTTATTGCAAAGATTATTTATTTATTATTTAAAAACTGATGAATTTGACTACGTAAACTAGTCAATTACTAGATTAAAAATTAAAATTGATTGAATTGATCATATGTTGTACATTGGTTTTGAATCTTCCAGGAATGTTTAAGAGCAACTTTATTTATTAACAAAACAATCCAATTAAGTATAATTAAAAGCCAACAGAGCGTAAGCTTATGAGTAATAATATAAAACATTTTTTTACTTGATGCTATGATAAAAGTTGTAGTTCAAATATTTTACTTACCATACAATGCATAGCATCAATTTTAGTCACAGGAGAAACAATATTGTCGGTTACTTTTATTTGACATCTTTAATTACTGTATTTATTTGATCTTTCCGAGATTTTGTTATCCCTTGAGATGAGATGTTTGTTGGAAGAAATGATGGGCAGTCCAAGGCCGTTCGTTTAACTGAAACTACACTTCATCCTACTATAGCTTCAGTTCATTTTGAATTTTAATCCATACGTTATCTTATAAAATTCAATACCAATATTCAACAAATATTATTAATAAATCAAAATATAATCACTCGTCAGTTAGAAATTAAGAATAAAAATATATATCGGGTAAAATGTGGAAATTTAAACATATACTTCGGATTAGTGTACAGTTTTTATTCATTAGCTGCGCATGCGCGTTATATATAACCTCAATTACTATACATTTTAAATAAATAACCTTTAATTATTTTACTATAAAAACAAATGTTAAACTAAAAATGAGACGCGTAGTTGTTACTGGAGTAGGAGTCCTGTCTCCTTTAGGTTTAAGTGCCCGGGAATCCTGGAAGAATCTTTTGGATGGATGTTCGGGCATAGTTAAACTTGAAGGAATAGAATTTAGTAAACTTCCATGCCAAGTAGCAGGATTAATTAAGAATAAGAGTAAACCGATAGATTTGAATGATTTCTTTTCTAAAAGCGACCTACGAACTATGGCTCCAGCAACGGCTTATGCTTTGATTGCTACGAAAGAGGCATTGGATGATGCCAAATGGCATCCAGAAGATGAACTGGAAAAACAAAATACTGGCGTTGCTATCGGAATGGGAATGGTTGATTTAAAAGATATTTGCGACACGAATGATGCACTTAAAAAAGGCTATAATCGGGTAAGAAAAATCTGTGTTTCATGTAATTGGACATATAAATGGGGTAAAATAAAATTTAGGTGGTTTTTATTTGTGCCCTCTACTTTTCTGAAGGTACCGGTGCGATTTACACCAAATTTGCTACACATAATTATTTGGTATCCCATTTGAATCCGTTCGCAGTTTAAATCCAATCCGGCCCCATAAATTGAACCCCCTCCCCTTAATACTGCTCTTATAAAAATAAGTAAAACACCTAAAAATTCTAAGATAATTTATGTTTACAATATTTTTTCATATTGTTAACCTAAAGGCCGTAAAAAATTATTAGCTCGCCGTACGAAGTACCGAAGAAGCTAAAGCATTCGGTCGTGTGTCTGTAGCATTCTCGGATCAAAAAATTTCATTAAGAAAAAGTGTTAGTCGCCCTGAATCCAAAAATGTATATAACTTATATACTTGGATGTTAATCGTCGCTCGCTCGTAAGACCAAATTTGTGCCCTCTACTCCTCTGAAGGTACCAGAGCGATTCACTCCAAATTTGGTACACATATTATTTGGTATCCCATTTGAATCCGCTCGCAGTTTAAATCCAATCGCCCGTATACTTCCCGAGTTATAGGGCCCCAAAATTTAGAGCCTCCCTTAATACTGCCCTTAGAAAAATAATTAAAACACCCAAAAATTCTACTAAAAATTCTAAGATATTTCATGTCCACAAGATTTTTTCATATTGTTAACCTAAAGGTCGTAAAAAAAATATTAAATATTAAAATTTTGAATTTTAAAATATGCACTCAATTTTATTTTCATTTTATCAAAATAATCTAAAAAAAAAGTAAGATTTTTTTCAAATTGTTAACCAAAAATAAAACCAAAAGAATTTCAAGATATTTTATGTATTGTTAACTTAAAGACCGTAAAAAATTATTAAATACTATAATTTTGAATTTTAAATATGCACTAATTTATCTACAAAAAAAAAAAAGCTTTTTTATATCTATACAATTTTTTCAAATTGTTAATCAAAAGGCCATAATATTACTCATAAGGCGAGCTGGATGCATAGGTGCGTTGTATCTAAGCTTGTTTATATCTACAAACGTTTCTTCAGATTGTGTACCGAAAGGCCATAAAAAATTATATAAAAATAATTATTTTGAAATTTAAAATATTTAATAAAAATATATTTTAATATATCAATAAAATCTATAAATAAATATATGACATGTTATATCAATAACGTTTATTCAGATTTTGAACCTAAATACCATAAAAAGTAAAAATTATGAAATTTATAATCATTCATTCTTTTTTACCTCTTCAAATATCAGTTATAAATAATTTTTCTTTATTAAAAACTTCAGTTTACAATGAAGAAATTTGCTAGATATAAAATATCTTATACTTTTCTAAGGGTAGTGTATTAAGGGCTCCAAATGTTGGGGCCCTATTACTTTAGACGTACAGACGATTTAATTTAAAATACGACGAGTACCCAAGTTATATGTTTATCAAATTTCATTAAAAAGAGTTGCGGTCACAAACTCAAGTCTTACGACCGAGCGAGCGAGTTACACACATCCAGTTATATATATTTTTAGTCAAGAACTTTTTGTTAAGGGCATTTTTTTATTAGAAAATGTTACACACGACCGGTTACTATAGCTCTTTTGTACATTCTGTACAACGACCTAATTAACATAATAAAATTAGATTCGTCGCATAAAATAATCCCGGTGTTATTGTCTTATTAGTTTAGTCACTATACTAAAGATATTTAAAAAAAAAAAAATCGTAGAGTAAAGAATTCGTAATTATTCGTATAGGTAAGTCCATATTTTGTACCGCGTATTTTACCAAATATGGCAGCGGGTCAGATTAGTATCAAGCACGAGTTTCGTGGGCCAAATCATTCGGTGTCCACTGCCTGTGCGACGGGAGCACATGCGATCGGCGACGCGTTTCGTTTCATTCAACGAGGCGACGCTAACGTGATGGTTTGCGGCGGTGCCGAAGCCTGTGTGTCGCCACTTTCAATTGCAGCCTTCTGCAGATTACGTGCTTTGAGCGTTGCATTTAATGATACGCCCGAAAAGGCTTCCCGGCCATTCGACAAGAAACGAGATGGATTCGTTATGGGCGAAGGATCTGCCATTTTTATACTGGAAGAATTAGACCATGCGCTGAAACGATCGGCTGAAATTTATGCAGAAATATTAGGGTATGTTTTACCAGTGAAATTTGTATTGCAATATTAGGGGATTTCCTTTTAAGGATTAAATAACTAATTTATACCTAAATACTGGATTTTGGAAATAAAACACTGTTAAGTTTAGATTAGATTAGATTTGAGAGGGAAGAAATATATATTTTTATTGCAAATTTACTGAATCATCTCATATTTTTACTTTCTTTTACGAAGTATTAAGTAAGTCTTGTAATCATGAAAAAAACTCGAGTTTTCAACGTATATACATGTCTGTTTTGTGTGTGTGTGTATCTGTGAACGCTCTAGAGACAAGACTGTCGAACCTAAAATTATGAAACTTCAAACTTAAGACTTGTATATGCCTTAGATGTGCACCTCCTATTTTTGAAAAGAATATTCAAACCAGAAGAGCATGTTTACTCTATGCATTTTTTGTTCTATCTCCAATATCACTAAAACGGCTACATTTACGGCATAAATAGTTATGTTCATAATGAAAGATATTAATATTTCGCACAACTTTTGTTTGAAACATTTCTTCAAAAAATGTACCAGTTGCGAGAAAAATGCTACGAAATATTATAAATATCTTGTTTACGTTGCCATGGATTCGCATGTAGCTTAATAAATCGGATCATCTACGCCTTTGATAGGAAAACAAAATAGACTCAATTAGATAAATGACATTTCAGGATATTTCTGTAGAGTATTGGTTTGTTTGACGGCTTGTTTTGGTTATATATATATATATATATATATATATATATATATATATATATATATATATACATATATATACATATATATATATATATATATATATATATATATATATATATATATATATATATATATATATACATCTAGTGAAAACTGCGTAAAAGAAAGTCGAGTGGAGATCATCTGCGCCTTTGATAGGAAAACAAAATAGACTCAATTAGTTAAATGACATTTCAGAATATTTCTGTAGAGTATTGGTTAGTTTGACTACTTGTTTTGGTTATATATATATATATATATATATATATATATATATATATATATATATATATATATATCTAGTGAAAACTGCGTAAAAGAAAGTCGAGTGGAGATCATCTGCGCCTTTGATAGGAAAACAAAATAGACTCAATTAGTTAAATGACATTTCAGAATATTTCTGTAGAGTTTTGGTTAGTTTGACTACTTGTTTTGGTTATATATATATATATATATATATATATATATATATATATATATATATATATATATATATCTAGGGAAAACTGCGTATAAGTCGAGTGCAGGCCACTCCAGATATGTTTTTACTGTACAGACCTTAAGAAAAATGCCATTGGACTAATATTTAGCTCCGTCCATAATATACGTTATTTTAAATTTATTATATTCTTATAAAACTAGTATTTTATCTAGATATGGGTTATCAGGGGACGCAAGTCACTTAACAGCGCCTAGGGCCGACGGATTAGGTGCTATTTTAGCGATGACTCGAGCCTTAAGAGACGCAAACATAGAGAAATCAGAAGTGGGATACATAAACGCTCACGCTACTTCTACTCCACTAGGAGACGCAATAGAAACACGAGCAATAAAAACATTATTTGAAAATCACTACAGAAATCTTGCAGTGTCTTCTACAAAGGGGGCGCACGGTCATCTTTTAGGTTCAGCAGGCAACTTGGAGGCAGCGTTCACTGTGCTAAGCTGTAAAGAAGGAGTCTTGGCGCCAACTATCAATGTAGAAGAGTTGGACGAAGAGATGAACTTAAATTATGTAGCGAATGTTAAACAAGAGTGGAAGGCGAAAAAAGGACGTCGAATTGCACTTAAAAATGCGTTTGGATTTGGGGGCACGAATGCCTCGTTGTGTTTTGCTGAATATCAGTGAATACTTGTTATTGTAGTTGTTTTTCATTTTTGTTATTTCTGTGCACTGTGATACACCGGAAATATAAGAGAATTTATTTTAAGAATAAAAATTATTATCGTTAATTTTCTTCCTCTATTTTTTTTACAGAGTAATAAATAAGTATTGTAATCATGAAAAATGTCGAACTCGAGATTTCACCTTCCCTGAATCAAATGTGGCTATTTTCGGATTGACGTGTCTGTCTGTGTGTCTGTAAACGCTCTAGGGCCAAAACTGTCGCACCTAAAATTATGAAACTTCAAACTTAAGACTTGTATATGCCCTAGATATGCACCTCCTATTTTTGAAAAGAATATTCAAACCGGTAGTGCATGTCTATACATTTTTTGTTCTATCTCCAATATCACTAAAACGGCTACACTTACGGCAAATATAGTTATGTTCATAATGAAAGATATTAATATTTCGCACAACTTTTGTTTGAAACATTTCTTCAAAAAATGTACCAGTTGCGAGAAAAATGCTACGAAACATTATAAATATCTTGTTTACGTTGCCATGGATTCGCATGTAGCTTATAAAATCGGATCATCTGCTATTTTGACAGGAAAACAAAATAGACACAATTAGATAAATGACATTTCTGAATATTTCTGTAAAGTATTGGTTAGTTTTGATAGCTAGTACTTCAAAACCATTAGAAATTGGTATTGGTATCATTTTCCACTCATTCATTTATATAAGGTAAACTTGGTTGTCATATTGTTTCTGTTGGATTATTATTTTCTAGTTTTATATTTTTATAATCAGTGAAAACTGCGTAAAAGGGGGTTGATTGCAGGCCACTCGATATTTTTTTAATGGATTTTGGGTTTTATCTTAAGTAACTTTATATACATCTTATAATTTTTGAAATATTAGAAATGTTTCTTAAATCTATAATGAGTGATCCATTTTTTAAAACCCTATAATTCCGGAATTAAAATAGCTATTAGATTAAAATGCGACAGGAACAAATTGAACACTCAAGTGTAAATAATATAATTTGGTGAAAATATCCCGGTACCTTTAGAGAAGATGCGTCCACAAAGTTAGTCTTACGAGCAACAAAATTCAAGCATAAATTACTTACATTTTCGGAATCAGGTAGATGTGAAACGAATACACGACCGAACACTTAAGCACTTTTGTAAATACTGTTCGCCAATCTAAAAAGGCTTTAAAACTTTTTACTTTCGACACTATATCATGATGGTCAAGTTATGGTCGAATACCAAGCAAAATCAAACGCGTTTCATTCTATTCAGTTGAAATCGGAGTTCGCCAGTTTTTATATCGAATCGACAATCAAAAATCGTGAAAGTTAAAGTATAGAAAGAGAAGCAGACAGATTTTTGAAATAGTTTGGTTTGAAAGCGTCGGGTTAGTTATTTTTGTTGGACTTACACGAGATCTACATCAATAATGAAGTTAAACCAGTTTCGAAATGAAAAGGGTATTTGATAAGTAAATTTTATTCATTTTATTTGAATGTTTCAAGTTTTTAATACATTGTAATATTATCAACAATACATAAGAACCACATTATGCTTTTATATTATAGTATATGTCCATACAATGTTCTGCTATACAAAACGATTTATACTTTAACAATACACCCATAAATGGAATGCAACAAATTACCAACTATTTACAAATATCACTGGATTCAGAACGCACATTTCTTTCAAATTTTATTAATGAATCGTAAAAAAAAACAACAAAATTTTAAGGGAGAAACCACTTACTTGCAACTATTTTAAAACAAAATCATATTATTTTCAATGGATATTATTTAAAAACAAGAAATATTTTTTTTATACAAATATGTATTAAACAATAAAATAAATATAATATATTATAAAAGAGAACAATTTTGACAGTTTGAATTGAAAGGTATAGAGATAGGATAGATAGAACATAAATTGTACGAACTATTTGATTCATAATGAATTTCTTTTTTACCAGGACACCTAGAAACGGCAGTTGCATATCATCATTTAATCCTTTCTACTTAAAACCGCGATTGTTTACTTGAAGTTGGATGTGTGGTCCGTTCACGCACAATTGTGCGAATCGTTTCCGAAGCGTTTGTCTCAGTTCTTCACGCTGCTCGGGCAAGTGGCGCGACTGGAATTCTCGGACTTCCTCAGCGGATATATAACTTCCCTCGGCTTCTTCATCGGATGAACACGAATCCTACACATTAATCAAACAGTAACAATTAATTCGGCACTCCATTTTATTAAAATAGGGTCTGGTAGCTTCAGCCTACGAATTTATGTATTCTTTATTCAAACACGGCAAAAAAAAAAATACCGCTTACCTCTAACATCTGCTGTAGACTAAGTTTAATACTATTTTCCCGCGGATAGAATTTTGAGTGTTTGTACTCCGAGTGACAGTCAACTTCCAGATTACAACAGCTACCGGAGCACGCCATTTCTGATCCCTCTGGAGAACTGGGTAGACTAGACGTTCCCGACGTAGTCTCACAGCACCCGTTATTGTTCTCCGACGAGTAGCCACAATCGTGCGAATGTTCACTGGACGACCACGTTTCTTTCGCCGGCAAGTGTTCCATCTTGAACGGCTGCTTAGTCGCCAACGGCTCAGACAAATCACTATCATCATGCTCGTAATCGCATGCGAACGTAAAATCGGGCGGTTTATTTTGTTTTTTGGATTTTTTAGTCGATGAATGTCCATTAGCTGCTGCACACTTACAATTGGAGTCTGTCTCATACCAACTAGTAGTGTCTTTCGAGTTGACCTCATCGATTTTGTGACCAGCTTTGGCCCCGGACCCGTTTAACAATGATTTATTCCCAATACAGTCTTTACAATTGCCGTGATTCTCTTTATTAGGTTTGTCCAAATTCTTAATCGGAACAGTTATTGCACACGAACACACTTTGCCCGCTTTCTCATCTTCGATCGGAGTTTCGCAACGATTGCAATTCTCCTTTTCGTCTGCCATTCGTTCCTTCTTGCGGCGGCGTTTCAGTTTTTTCTGTTCCTTGCGCTGCTGCTTCAGTTGTTCCTCTTTCGTTAGTTCTTCGTACAGTAGTTCCAGTTGCGAGATACCTTGTTTCATTTCTACGGCGGTTTCGAAACTGCGACATAGCGTATCCACGGCTACAGCAGCGAACACTTGGCATGTGCATTCTTCTTCGCGCATGCGCACATAGATGCGATGCAGACGCTCGTAGACGCAGATACCCAGGCATGTTAGTACTTCTTCTTGTGCGATTTCCAATGTCTTGGCGTGCCGTTCGCGACGACTGCTTCCACAAAGAGAGACAAAATGCAAGTTAGTTTAGTTATAATAAGCCACTGGTTTTAAATCAGGGTTGGATCATTGTGAATATAATATTCTGTATTCATAGAATACAATCATCAAAATAAATAGTGATGTCCTATACTTCTAGGGATGAGTGAAAACGAAGTAGTTTTCCATGAAATCTATAAAATATTGGTATAATATACCATATCGATCTTTTGAATTATACCAAACACATTTCTTAATTTTGTTTTGCATAAAAAATCAATGGTTTACATCACACTTTAAAATTACAAATAGTTACATCCATTTTTGATGCTCTACATTTTATACGTACGTTTTTGGGGAAACAATTAAAATTTTGCCATGGCCAATTAAATCTATTAGAATTCAACAAACGGATACATTTCGTCATTACAAATATAACAAGGCCTTATTTGACCATAATAAAAAAATATGCAAAAAAGCATAGGACACATGCCACGGTGAGTAGGAGTTAGTACTAAAGTTTAAGTTACCAAAAAATGAAATTTTCAACAAAAATGACTTTTATTTTTAAACTAAATTCTTGTTTGACACTGTCCAATTTTTTATCATATATTTACTAGAATTTGAATAATATGACTATTTAATGAATAAAAAATATCTGGAGTGGCCTGCACTCCTTTCTTTTACGCAGTTTTCACTAGATATATATATATATATATATATATATATATATATATATATATATATATCTAGTGAAAACTGCGTAAAAGAAAGTCGAGTGCAGGCCACTCCAGATATTTTTTATTCATTAAATAGTCATCTTATTCAAATTCTAGTAAATATATGATAAAAAATTGGATATATATATATATATATATAACCAAAACAAGCAGTGAAACTAACCAATACTCTACAGAAATATTCTGAAATGTCAGTTATCTAATTGAGTCTATTTTGTTTTCCTATCAAAGGCGCAGATGATCCGATTTTATAAGCTACATGCGAATCCATGGCAACGTAAACAACATATTTATAATGTTTCGTAGCATTTTTCTCGCAACTGGCACATTTTTTGAAGAAATGTTTCAAACAAAAGTTGTGCGAAATATTAATATCTTTCATTATGAACATAACTATGTTTGCCATAAGTGTAGCCGTTCTAGTGATATTGGAGATAGAACAAAAAATGTAGAGTAAATATTTTGGATACATTGTTACACTTTTGGTCATAATTATATTTCTTATAGTCGTTTGCGCCACTCCAACTTAACATCCTAAGCTAAGTTTGACCCATAAAATTTTGGATAGCAATTTTTTGCTTTCGGTGTCCTTAAAATTTAAAAGACGATACAAACGGTAATTAATTCAATAAAACTAGATAAATAAATCACTATAAACAATTTTGTTTCGAACTTGATCAAAATGATGTGTTTTCGTCGTTTGGGGCGCTAAGGAATTAGCAAGAGCTAAATAGCAACGAACAACATTCAGCGGGTTATTACGATATTTGCCAAGGACCTAATCGAATATTATAGTGAGCCAACCCTGATTGAAATCAATTAGTAATTATAGAGAAATAAAACAAAAACATACATGTCATACCTGCCCATAAGTTCAGGCTCGGCACGGGAAATAAGCTTGCTGATGTAATCAGTTTTAGTCTGCAGATGTAAGTGTTTATCGGGTAGACAACGTTTGATGCCAGAATACAAAGCGGACACATAACCTTTCTCTTTACACGGTTCTGGTTCTTCAACGAGCAGGGTGTAAGCACGCTGCACTTTGGTGCGACACTCACCGCAAAAACGATGCTTGCGCAAGTAGTTCTCTAGTGTTATATGCAAGGTGGTCGACTCAATCAGTACCACCTCTTCCTTACACTGCGGACGCATACACTCCCACACGTCGCGCCAAGCCGGCGTTATCGGACGGCTGCGCTGCGAATCTAAAGAGTGCAACAAACAACGGTGGCTCTTCTTTGAACGGCGCGGTTGACTGTCCACTAGATTATTTAACCGAGAACTGTGGAATAATATTATTGGTTGGTTGTATTAGTAGATACACGTTTTGTGTTGATTAGATTTTGGTGTATACCTGTGCCCATGAAATAATGTCCCTAGAATGGATGGCGTTATTGGTTTGTCGGCTCGTAATGTAATTACACCATCTTGGTTCACTGTTAATGGATCAAGTGTGGGGTGGCCGCATTTGAACAGTTGATAATATAGTCTTTCAACGCTATAAAAATTAACTTGATCTTAGAATGAAACTACATTATAAATCCGGGTCTGTATTATAGCAACGATATGTGTATAACGGGACCGACTTGGAAGACGCCATACTACTCTCTTTCTAGGGTCTTACATCATTTAGTGTTGTCCCGTATACGAATATTTTATGACTAGGTTCACCCGTGGGCACCATGTGCCCATATGTATACAGAATATAGGTCAGTTTTGACTGATGACGAATTTTCATGTAATTTAATAATAATTACACGGTTTTTCTTCAGTTCACAACATTTTTAATGATTTGATATTTGATTCATATTGTTTTTGAATTAAATAATCAGGCTAAATTCTGCACTTTGCAGTATTAAATTGCAGTGTCAATGTTTCCGTAACTCGTACGTCACTAATTCACATTGAAATACTGTTTTTATTTAAATATTTATTTAAACTAAGTTTTGTTAAACTTTGATTTTAACCTTGTAGACACATAACACGTATTTGCTAAAAATATATGCCAATTAGGCAAAAATATGCACTTTCTTCATATTAAATACTTCAAAATTGAATAATAACCACCCTGGAGGTGGAGGATCACAGTAACTGGTTACAAATTTATTTCGTTTCTAATTGACTTTAAAGAGCTAAAATAATATTATTTCGATAGTATTAGAGCGATTATAAACCATTTTACTGCTAATTTATCGTCAAAATGCTTTTCAAGTTCGAAAAATTCGAGATTTTATTTACAGTGGTCCAATTTCGGAATATACTATTAATTTAAAATCGAATTCAGACATTGCTCACTTAACGCTGTTCATTAGATCCATAAAAAATGTAGCTCAAAATGAAACCACGCTAAGTGAGTCATACTCGACTTTCTTATACTTCCATTATCTATTTAATTTTAGTGTCTTTTTGTTTAATTAAATTTAGTGTCTTTTTGTTTAATTAAATTTAGTGAGTATTATAAATTGCCGGAAAAAAAAGGAAAGGTAACGGAAAGGTAAAATTGAAAATTTCCGTTTGAATTATAAAGTTTCCGATTTAAAAAATGCACCAATTTAACTTAACTACGGAGTTGTAATTATACATGTTTTAACCGCGCAATTTAATTTAAATGTCTCACGTATTTTTACACCTGTCAATAATTATTGATACAATTATTGACTATTTTATTTATATATTTTAAATAATAAAACAATTTATGCTTTATAGGCAATATATACAAAATTAGATTTTTAAATTATAGTTTTGTTTCAAAAAACAATTCTTAAATAAATAAGCCCACTTTAATTTGGAGTTACTTTTGGGGATAAATACCAAAATCAAGACATATAGTAAATTGTAGAAAATGCTCCGAAAAAGTTCGAAATATTTAGAATTTTGTAGTTAGGACTGAATTTAAGTTAAATCGGTAATTATTAGGGTGCATTTATAATAGAATTTCTCCACGGCAAGTTAAATATAGCTATCTTTATCTAGCGCATACGAATGACAACCATCCTGCTTGCACACTAAACTTGGTGGAAGTAGGACAGGTTGTCCATATTGGTGCATTAGATAAAGATAACCAATGTTTACTCGGAAACTTGACGTGAAACAAGGCAATTATAAACAGTCCTTACATTGACAGGAATACAGTCGTTTGAAGATATATAATTTCGGTAAATCACAAATATTAGTCTTTTTAGAGAACTGCTTCAAATTTGGTATTAATCGAAAGTAGAAAGGATGAAGAATTCATATTTGATTTAAAAAAAAAACTACTTAAATTTCCGGAAAATTACATTGCAATGGAAAATTATTTCGGAAATTTTACATCACTAGTTAAGTTTAAAACAATGTTTTTCGTAAATTATGTAACACAAGTAAACTATAGTGTAAAAAAGACCCACTGTAAAATTGTTTCTTCTACTGGGTATTTCATTCCAGTGAATTTCGTTAGTCACGTTTAGTTTACGATTTTTGGGGATTTTCCCAGGAAAATTATCAATTAAAGTAGAATAATGAAGTAAATTTACCTTCTGCGGCAGCCTACACATGGAACGGCCTGATTCAAAACGCGAAGCATATCGGTTTTTGTAACTTGCAGAGCGGCACCTAGTTCAGCTGGTGTAAGCAACTCGACTTTGCGAATGAATTCTTCGAGTTCTTTTCCCTTGACGGGTTTATTATCGCATATAAGACCCATTGAATTCAAGTCCATCACCATCTATACAACAAAAATCGATTATATATTTCACTAATCACATAAATATAGAAACAAAATAATATTGGGGGGCCTTCAATCCATTTTGACTATTTTCCTAATGACATCTGTGTGCGTGTCTATCTGTCTGTGTGTGTCCCTACATCCTATACCATTGAACATACAATTATGTTTTTAATTTAAGATTTGTATATGCCAAGAAAGAAAACCACCTATTTTTGAAACAGAAGAGCTTATTTACTCGTGACACTGTTTTAAATATCTTCAAAACGACACGAGTTACAGAAAAAGGTAATATTATAAAAATTACTAATATTCAAATGTTTAACAACTTTTGTTTGAAAAGTTTTTGCGAAAAATGTACTATTCACTATAAAATCGCCCTTTAATAACATCGTGACGCGAATCCTCTAAACGAAAGTACAAAAAACGTGTCTCCAAAACGACACGTGTTAAAGAAATAGTACTTTGAAATGTTTTTTCCAAAAATTGTACAAATTCGCTAAAAAATCACCCTTAAATAACGATAACGTGAACATCAGGTAAAAATATTATTTATAGCGAAATCCACGATATGTACGATATTTATATGAACCACAAATTATTTGTGCAATAGGATATTGTTTTAAGCATCAAATTAGCCTCTCGTTAACATAAACAAACCATTAGGGTGAAAACTCTCTATTTTATTTTGTTCACATTATCGAGCGTCTACTGTAATTTGTTCACGTTATCGAGCGTCTACTGTGATTTACTGCGATGTCATTTATTTTAATAAATGTCATTTTTTGTTTACTAAAGTATAAAATTTAAGAGGCAGCGGCGCAAATTGCCAAACTGAGAAACACATTAACACGAAACTAATGCAAGATGCACTATTTACTATGCAATAAATTAGGGATTTCCCCTCTCTTGTTCTAGTTTAAAAAACAAATGAAGTATATTGTTTAGTTTGGCAACTGAAATGTGTTGGTTATATTTGGGGCGAGTGTGTATTGTGTTATTATAGATGTGTAAATTCGTTCACAACATATTACTGCTCACCAAATGAATCGTGGCGTAGAAAACATATTTAAAATTAATTAATTATTGACAAGAACTCGGGGCGAATTATGTTTGAAATTTTCTCTACTAAAAAACCAGGAATTAGTCTCAATCGCGAATATTGATTTATTTTGTTTAAATTTATGCTAGATTACCATGAAAAATTAAGTCTTAATATCAAAGACGATATTTCAGTAAATGATACATTTTTGACAAAAAAGAAACAATAAGTCATATAAGAATCACTTTTTTCCTATAGTTTCGGGGATATTGCAAAAGTAGCAGGAGTAAACTGTTATTTCCGATTAATACCATCGTAATAGAAAGTAAAAGCAAAAATCGGGGACTATAACGTAAATCGACTTCGAGAACTTAAATATTTATATTATGAAACAATTTTATCATTTGCGCCCTACATATAAACATTTAATAAAAAAAATGAATTTTGTGACCTCCTTTATACATAAATATTTATAACAGATAAATAACTGAAATGATAATAGTTGGATATTAATTCGCATTTGACAATCAAGTGTTGCTACGAAAGAATCAACAATATATAATCCAGAGAGAATATTATTAAATTTATAAACAATGATCTAAATTAAGTTTCATTAAGACAAAAAACATGAACATTTAAAGAAAATATAAACGAAAAAATAAAAAGAAACACTTTGGCCGACGTTGGAAAATTACGTTATTTCGACGAAATTCCGATGAATAAATATGCAAATGTACTTAGTGATGCTAAGTTAGGGTGAATTCACCACTAGAAATGACAATTTTCCCAAAAATTAGGATAGTGACAGTTTTGGCTCATCCCAAAAAATGAACGTCAACAAAATGAAATATTAGGTCACAGGAAAACGCGTGTTTAGGGTTATGTGAAATACTCGCTGTACGTACATGTATATTAAATAAACATTCACGAAATGCAACATATATTAGTAATTGTATAAGCCAGGGTAATTCAGAAAATATAAATAATTACCGTTAGATTTTCGTCGACGACAAGTGGTAGTTGTCTCCTACCGAGAGGTCGATCTGAGCGATACACATCAACTAATTTCGCCATTATATCGCAATTATACAAACGTACACTGCGTAGATGTATAATTGACTAGCTGATACAGTAAATAAACAAATCTCACTTTGTTTTACGGCAGCTAAAATTCAACATAACATGTTTTTTGCACTGCCATTTGCAATCACTTTTTATCAGTTGAGACGTGAACTGACGTGAATATAACACAAATCGTAGAGGACACTGCGCGCGAATAGGCAGACAATCGTGACGTCACCATGTACCAAAATGCTCAAATCAAACCATTTACCACTTAAACATCTTGTATTAACACATACTTTGTATAAAATACGTGATTCTAATTCTATGTGTCTATCTAATGCAAAATTGCGTGTTAATTTTATGAAATAAATAAATAATATGTTTGAGATATAGATATATTTGGTCTTGGTTATGCATGTTAGTAAATAAGTTATATATAGTTATTCCAAAACGTGACCGGATTTACTGGTTATATTTCTATCCGTCTTTTAAGGATTGTTCACAGCGAAGCAATTAGTAATTAAGCTTAGAAAATTACAAATAATAATCTAGTTTGTATTATAACAAGCAATGCTAACATTCCAAGCAACAAAATTTATCAAACATTGTGTTAATTTTGTTGCTTGGAATGCTAGCATTGCTTGCCATAATACAAACTAGATTGTTATTTGTAATTTTCTAAGTCAAATTACTGATTGTTTCGCTGTGAACAATCCTTTAATGATTGTTCACAGCTAAGGAATTAGTAATTAAGCTTAGAAAATTACAAATAATAATCTAGTTTGTATTATGACAAGCAATGTTAACATTCCAAGCAACACAATTTATGATAATTTTGTTGCTGTGAACGTGAACCTTGTATGTCATACAACAAACTGGAATTATTACTTATAATTTCTAAGCTTAACTACTAATTCTTTAGCTGTGAACAATCCTTTACGGTTACGAATATTAAAATATAAGTTAATTATTTAATTTAATATTCTACACAGATTGCTAACGCAGAAATAACCAGTGCTTAAGGATTGTTCACATCGCAACAATTAGTAATTAAGCTTAGAAAATTACAAATAAAAATCTAGTTTGTATTATGACAAACAATGTTAACATTCCATTATGATAAATTTTGTTGCTGTGAACGTTAACCTTGTATGTCATACAGCAAACTGGAATTATTACTTATAATTTATAAGCTTAATTACTAATTCGTTAGCTGTGAACAATCCTTTAACTCTCGCATAACGTCACTATCACGTTTTTTTTTGCGCATTGCGTGACGTCATAGAAATACTATACGTTTTACTGCCTGTTTAGTAAGAATTTTCACTTGAAACGAAAATTATTCTCACTTGTGACGTCATTAGAATGCGCAAAACGTTGTTTGCGCATACTGCGCATTATAATGACGTCATACATGATAAAAATTCTCGCTTTCAGCGAAAAAGAGCTCATAATAAAATAGTTTAGAAAATATAAAATAAATATTATATCAAAGTTTAATACGATTTAGACTGCAATTGAAATTATCGGGGTACAGCACATTCTGTATTAAAATTCAGGCAATAATTAACACGAAAGATATTAACGAAAACGTACATATGCCATAGAATCATTTGGGGAATAGTAAATTAGAGCAATTAAATGTTTATAACGATTAAATTCAAAATTTAAACGCTATATAGTGTCTAATACATTCTCAAATAATTATTGCTAGCATAGAATGTGCTGTTTCCCGTCAATGTATTAGTAGTAGCCATTTTGAATTATTGTATTTTTTTGGGATGTGCATGACGTCACAGTTTTCGCCGCGTATTATTAGCTTTGTTCGTTTGTTCTGCACTGAGTGTTCAGTTTATGTTTTGTCTTTCTTCCACTTATAATGATGAATAAGGACAGATTATGAATAGAGCAAGAAATGCAGGTTTAACGAACGAATCTATTAAATACAGTTACCTTCATACTTGTTTTCAAGTGTGATCTGTCAAATAACTGATGATATGATCGATTTTATATGAAAAAGTGTGATTTTAAGTTGTTAAATAATGGCAGACTCGCGTATTACGTTTAGAGAATTTTGTGATGTGTGTGAAAAAGTGCAAATGTTTAATAAATTCCCTGATAAAGGTTCATGTTTATCAAAGTTTATAAAACAGTATAAAGATTTGGAGAATACTTTATTGCAAAATAATGAAATTACAGTAATTGAATTTCGTTTCTTATTCAAGTGAATTGATTGAAAATGATAATAAATTATAGGAAACAACGTTTTTTCCTGTGCTACGACTTTTGGTGCCTGAATATGAACGGGAAAGAAGTCCGTACGGTTTGAAAGAAACTTCGCTTTCAAAGTTATTAATAAGAGTTTTGTGTTTGCGGGGAAATGATGCGAGTAATCTGGACAATTATAACCAGATGAGTACAAATTCTAAGAATGTGAACGATTTTGCGAATGCTGCTAGCAAAGTTTTGAGCAAATGGTGTTCTGTCTCCAGCAGTTTAACAATTTCAGATGTAAATGAGTTTTTAGACCAAATTGCGAATAAGCATGCTGAACATTTACCCCGTATGTATTTTTACTTTCTTTCCTGAATCGAATGTGACTATTTTCGGAATGACGTCTGTTTGTCTGTGAACGCTCTAGGGCCAAAACTGTCGAACGAAAAATTATGAAACTTCATATTTAAGACTTGTATATGCCTTAGATGTGCACCTCCTATTTTTGAAAAGAATAATCAAATTGGAAGTGCATGTTTACTCTATGCATTTTTTGTTCTATCTCCAATATCACTAGAACGGCTGCACTTACGGCAAATATAGTTATGTTCATAATGAAAGATATTAATATTTCGCACAACTTTTGTTTGAAACATTTCTTCAAAAAATGTACCAGTTGCGAGAAAAATGCTACGAAACATTATAAATATGTTGTTTACGTTGCCATGGATTCGCATGTAGCTTATAAAATCGGATCATCTGCTATTTTGGCAGGAAAACAAAATAGACTCAATTAGATAAATGACATTTCAGGATATTTCTGTAGAGTATTGGTTAGTTTGGTAGCTGGTTTTGGTTATATATATATATATAACCAAAACCAGCTATCAAACTAACCAATACTCTACAGAAGTATCAGTCGCCAAAATAACTAAAATCTCACTATTTCAAAATTTATGTTCACTGTTCCTATAATAAAGTGGAAAGGGGAACAAATATTTAAAATTCTAATTACAAATTTCAATATTAAATAAATATTATATTTTAAAGTAAATTGATACAATTTACGGTTGTTAAAACTATTCAGTTTACCGGTTACTACAATTTTCGAAAATAAATTAATCGGTTAGAGTAATTGGTTTTCTGACTAATCCAAGTAACCGGTTAGACGAGTAACCGGTTTTTTGGCTGATTCAAGTAACCGGTTAGACGAGTAACCGGTTTTCGGACTGATCCAAGTAGCCGGTTAGCCGAGTAACCGGTTTTCGGACTGATCCAAGTAACCGGTTAGACGAGTAACCGGTTTTCTGACTGATCCAAGTAACCGGTTACACGATTAATCGGTTAGCTAATTAACCGGTTTTCTGACTGATCCAAGTAACCGGTCAGACGAGTAACCGGTTTTCTGACTGATCCAAGTAACCGGTTAGGCGAGTAACCGGTTTTCGGACTGATCTAAGTAACCGGTTAGACGAGTAACTAGTATTCTGGCTGATCCAAGTAACCGGTTAGACGAGTAATCGATTAGACGATTAATCGGTTAGACGATTAATCGGTTAGATGAATAATCGGTTAGCCAATTAACCGGTTAGTGAGTAAGCGATTAGCCAAATAACGTTAAAATGTACTTGTTTAGTGAGTAACCGATTAACAAAATAATCGATGCTCTTCTACCTGGTTAACCGTTTAGTAGCCGGTTACTATACGGTTAACCAGGTAGAAGAGCATCCATTATTTTGTTAATCGGTTACTCACTAAACAAGTACATTTTCCGGTTTCTGGCTGATCCAAGTAACCGGTTAGACGAGTAATCGGTTAGACGATTAATCGGTTAGCCAATTAACCGGTTAGTGAGTAACCGATTAGCCAAATAACGTTAAAATGTACTTGTTTAGTGAGTAACCGATTAACAAAATAATGGATGCTCTTCTAACTGGTTAATCGTATAGTAACCGGTTACTAATACAATTTTTTGTTCAGGTGAAGTTGATAAAGAATTTCATAAAATAATAAAATTATGTACATCAATGGAGTTGAAATGGATAATAAGAATAATATTAAAATATACTAGAATTGGTTTAGGAAATGATAGAATTTTAAGATTATTTCATCCAGATGCGCCAGATTTGTTTGATGTATCCAATAGTTTGTCAAAAGTAAATACACTAAATATTTTATTTATTCTACTTAATGCGTAAATTTCATACGAATTAATTATAGATTTGTAAAGTATTAAAAGATCCAAAAGTTCGTTTGCACGAATTAGACATCGAATTATTTACACCGTTTCGACCGATGTTATCATTACACTGCGATGCTACAGTTTTAAATAAAACGTTTAAAAACGACGAGAAAGTTTTCTATGTTGAAAATAAATACGATGGAGAACGATTTCAAATGCATATGCGAGATGGCATTTTTAAATATTACTCGAAAAATGGTTACGAATATTCCAAAGTTTACGGGGAAGATTTTCAATCAATGGGGCTAATAACTCCGCATTTAGCGGAAGTATTTAAAAATGTTGATAGCGTTATTTTGGATGGGGAAATGATGGGCTGGAATACGAAAACGAAAAAATTTGGATCGAAAGGTATTTAAACAGTTTCTGCATATTTTCATCATTGCGTTTTTTAATAGTTTTTCTTTTTAGGAATGTCGTACGATGTGAAAAATTTAAAACATGATAGTGTACACAGACCATGTTATTGTGTATTTGATATACTTTATTTAAATGGAAATGTATTAACAAATCGGCCATTATCTGCAAGAGTAAATATTTTGGATAAGTTGCTTGATCCAATTGAAGGAGTTATATTAAAAAGTCCAAGGCTTCAAGTAAAAACCAAGTATAATTGCAATTAAACGCATGAATCCAAAAACGGTTTTTCAATCAAAATATATATATAACATTTTAATTTTGTATAATATTAATTTGTGTTAAATAAATCTGGATTATGCATTCATGTCTTTCAATTTATTTTGTTTAACATTTCATTTTTGTTGTTTCCATTTTAGGCAAGATCTCCTTGACGAGTTAAATAAATCGGTAGATCGACAAGACGAAGGCATTTGTTTTAAAGATCCGGATTCGGTTTATAAACCTAATAACCGGAAAGCAGGATGGTGGAAATTGAAACTAGAGGTACGTTTCGCCGATATAATAATTAGTAAATATAACTAATTATTTATTTACAGTATTTCGATGGCCATATGAATGAATTAGATGTTATAATAATTGGTGGATATTATGGAGATGGTAAACGACAAGGATTGATAAATAGTTTTCTCCTTGGCGTAGCAGAGTCTCCGCAAAATGAAGGTATCTCAATTTCCTTAATTTTTATAAAAATCGCATTTTCTCTCATGCCACATTTAATATATTGCAAAACTAGCAAGAACAAACAGTTACTTCTGTTTAAAATATTGCTTTAAAAATAGTAGGTTCATTTGTATAAAAATCACCTTTTCTCTAACTCATGCCACATTTAATATATAGAAACAGTAGCAGGAATAAACAGTTACTAGTAAAAGAAAGTAAAAAGCTTGTATAGGACCCGGACATGCAGGAATAAACAGTTACTTCTGGTTAACATATTGCTTTAAAAATAGTTTTAAAGCAATATGTTAACCAGAAGTAACTGTTTATTCCTGCATGTCCGGGTCCTATACAAGCTTTTTACTTTCTTTTATTAAGTAATAAGTAAGTCTTAACTCGAGATTTCAACGGATATACATGTTTTGACATTCCCTGAATTGAATGTGACTATTTTCGGAATGACGTCTGTCTGTGAACGCTCTAGGGCCAAAACTGTCGTACGAAAAATTATGAAACTTCAAACTTATGACTTGTATTTGCTCTAGATGTGCACCTCCTATTTTGAAATGAATATTCAAACCGGAAGTGCGCATGTTTACTCTATACATTTTTTGTTCTATCTCCAATATCACTAGAACGGCTACACTTACACGGCAAATATAGTTATGTTCACAATGAAAGATATTAATATTTCGCACAACTTTTGTTTAAAACATTTCTTCAAAAAATGTGCCAGTTGCGAGAAAAATGCTACGAAACGTTATAAGTATCTTGTTTCCGTTGCCATGGATTCGCATGTAGCTTATAAAATCGGATCATCTGCGCCTTTGATAGTAAAACAAAATAGACTCAATTAGATAAATGACATTTGAGAATATTTCTGTAGAGTATTGGTTAGTTTGACAGCTTGTTTTGGTTACATATATATATATATATATATATATATATATATATATATATATATATATATATATATATATATATATATATATAGTGAAAACTGCGTAAAAGGAAGTCGAGTGCAGGCCACTCCAGATATTTTCATATTGTTAACCCAAAACCCGAAAAAATAATTAAATATTATAATTTTGCATTTTAAAATATGCACTTAATTATATTTTTAAATGACTTTTTATACCTATAACATATTTTCAAATTGTTAACCAAAAGGCCATAATAATTAAAAACCGCTGCTCGCATCGTATATATTACTTATAAGGCGAGCTGGACGCATAGGTGCTTTGTACCTAAGCCTGTTTCCCGATAATCTCGCATGAATTTAAATTAAAACAAAATATAAGAAAGTCGAGTGAACGCATTGCTGCGTTTTACGCAATATCAAATCTTGTTTGTTAAAATCTCGACATCAAAAATTCGTATAAGAAAGTAAAAAGTCATTTAATTTGTTTTAATTGTTGTAGGTGAGTCGCCTTCTGAATTTTATTCGTTCGCTAAAGTTGCAAATGGATTATCAAACGAAGAATTAGATAAACTTTTAAATATGTTAAAGCCGCATTGGGAGCCATTTGATAAAAACAAGAAACCGGATGGGATTATTTGGAAAAAAGAAAAACCAGATGTTTGGATAAATCCGAGAAAATCCTGTATTTTACAAGTAAGTTCTGTACTAATCTCCTTTTCCTTGGAGAAAATGACATACATATTAATTGTTACAGTCTTTGAACCGTATCAATTTACTTTATAACGCTAATATTCAATATTTATTAACAATTAACAAAGACATTTTTATTTATATCGACTCCTATTAAGAATTGATATTAATTTCAGGTAAAAGCGTCCGAATTAGCGCGCACTACAGATTTCCAAACCGATTATACTTTACGATTTCCCCGTGTTGAGAAAATACGATACGATAAACCGTGGTACAATTGTTTAACTCTTACCGAATTGCAAGAATTAACTAAAAATAATAAGGCTGTTGAAAAGTTGAACGGGCGTTACTTAACTGAAGGTGATGTTGAGGTTTCACCGTCTAAACGTGCGAAAAAAACTAAACACGATACAACATCGTTGTATCATCTGTTTGACGTAGCGAAAACATCAAATCTACTCGAAAATAAAGAGTATTGCGTTTATACGGGAAATGAAGAATTTTCTAAAGAAATCATCGAAGTTAAAATTAAAGAACGGGGGGGAAAAGTCGTACAAGTGGCAGGTATATTTATTATACATATAAATAAATAAATAAATAAATAAATAAATAAATAAATAAATAAATAAATAAATAAATAAATAAATAAATAAATAAATAAATAAATAAATAAATAAATAAATAAATAAATAAATAAATAAATAAATAAATAATTAATTTTTTTTTTCAGGCGCAAATACAGAATGTATATTAATTGGTGATGAAACGCCTCGCGTAAAATTCCTATTATCAACTTGTAACTCAGATATTGTTAAATTAGATTGGATGATACGTGTTTTAGATGCATCAGTCTTAGTTAATTTAGAACCAAGTGATATGATAAATATATCAGCAAAAACAAAACTAGCATTTTCAAGTAAATTCGACAAATATGGCGACTCTTATACCAAAAAGGCAACAAAAGCCACATTAGAAAAGGCATTAAAAAATATTGAAATTGAAGTACGCCTCTCAATTTTAATTCTTGTAACAGATTTAATTAAAACGAAATTAATTAATTTATTTTAGGGTGATTATTTAAATTTAATACCATACGAATTCACAGCCTTTGATGATGAATTATCATTTAGAAATATACTTGGTATATTTCGCACTTGTTTTGTATATTTTGATACATTTTTAATAGTAAATTTGCCGACGCAAGAAAAATTAGAGCATTTACGAAATGCTGAAAATGATTTTTCATTTTATGGTGGAACAAAATGTGAGATTATTAATGAATTGACTACGCATATTGTTGTACATACTAGGTAAGAATAGAATATGTTTAGCTCGCCAAAGTACCGAAGAAGCTAAAGCATTCGGTCGTGTGTCTGTAGCACTCTCGGATCAAAAAATTTCATTAACAGTGTTTGTCTCGTCGCCCTGAATCCAAAAATATATATATAACTTATATACTTGGATGTTAGTCGTCGCTCCTAAGACCAAATTTGTGCTTTCTACTCCTCTGAAGGTACCAAAGCGATTTGAACCAAATTTGGTACACATATTATTAAAAACCCTGCTTGCATATATTACTTATACGGCGAGCTGGACGCATAGGTTGTACTTAAGCTTGTTTATTTATATTTTACTGTTTTTTTCAAGTTTTTATTTATTATTTAGTGATTTAACAAGAATTGAAACTCTCAAAGAAGAAATTAGGGAATATAATGGAAATATTAAAATCGTTAACGAACATTGGATTGAAGAATGCGTTAGCATGAAAGAATTAATTTCTGAAGAATTATTTTCAGTTGCATAATATGTAAATTTTATGAAAATGTACAATATTTATATTTTTACTAATTAATATATGACATAATTATAAATAATTTTTGAATTTTAATAAATTGTTACCAAAATATACGTTTTTTAAACTCTATTTATTATTTTAATAAAAACGCAGACTATATTTTTATTTTCTTGGACGAAATCTAAAAGTATTGTAATCATGAAAATGTACGAACTCGCGATTTTAACGGATATACACGTTTTGACCATCTTTGAATCGAATCTGACTATTTGCGGCATTATGAATCTTTAAATTTAAGATTTGTGTATTTTCTGAGTTACTACTTTTTTGAATCACTCGAAAATAACACAAGTTAGAAAAAAACTAATAAATTTAAAAGTTTATTTTTTGAAAAATGTACCAATTCCGAAAATATTGCCTTTGAAAATGGTTATTTTATATTTTCATTTCTCTAATTACTACATTGATATTGTTTTATAGCAATCTGGAGTGAATTTAAAATAAAATAAAGCCTTATAAATATAGAAAGTCGAGTGAGTGTCACTCCAGATTTTTATTATTCCTATCCAAAATTTTACAAAATAGTACATTTATATAATATTTTTTAATGTAATTCCATGATAAATGAGTAGCAGGGAGTATTTTAAGATTATTACGGAAACATTCGTTGGGTTTATAGAAGAAATTAACCACGAACAAGGAACCATTAACCATTGAAAGTTGAAATTGATGTAGTTGGTTACACAACATCCATTAGCAACTAAGGTTACTTTAAAAGAAAATTATTCTGCGCATGCGCCAATTGACAATTGGCGCATGCGCAGAATAATTTTGAAAAAACTACAATTGGCAATTTTAGTTCTTATTTCACCCGTTAAATTGACAATATTTTAAGATTTCGCTCCAGTGGAACACGAATGAACGTTGCTGAATGATGCAATCAACTAAACGTTGAGTAATTAATTTCCGCGCATGCGCTTGTTCAGTTTGTCAACGAAATGTCAAAGTCGAACGTCAAAATATTGTTTGAAAACATTAGCACCGAGTTCATTAAATCAATGTGTACGTAATTATCTTTTATGGTGAGAGGTTATTTGAATCATTATGGCAACGCAAGAGAGGCTGATGAAGTCTTTGGACTCTCTAAAGTCTTTGTTATCTTCTAACCTGTCATCGGATTCAACAGCAAAGTAAGAATTTTACAAAAATTGCTACATTTCAAACCGGAACATAACAACGCATTTATTGTATTGTTTTTAGAAAAAAAGAGAAAATCTTGCATTGTAATATTATTGGGGATGCAATGTGCAATTCCAGTGTTAAAGTTGCTGCTAATTTTACAAATTTACTCACTTTTTCCATCGAAATTTTACTTCAGTTGTGCGATGATCCTGAGTCGGATGTGCGAATGATTGCGGACGAAAGTCTTAATAGAATTATTAGGGTAAATATAAACGTTTTAATAAAAGTCCATTTATCTGTCGCCATGGTGGCTAAGACTCTCGCCTCACCCTGGAGGTCGTGAGTTCGATCCCCGTCTATGCCAATCTGCATTTTTACTAAAAAAAAAGCGTTCTACACACACACACTCACTCACATACAAACATTTCTGGGTTATTATATTAATGATAATTTAAGTTTTTTAAATTGTATTCATGAAAATTTCATACTTGATAATTTAACGGAAATACACGTTTTAATCATCTCTGAATTTAATATTACTATTTTCGGAATTACGTCTTTGTGTGTGTGTGTAAACACATTTTCCAAATTTATTGAGTGTAAATTATGAAACTTAAGACTTGTATATGATCCGGGTATGCACCTATTTTTAAAAATAATATTTGAATCGGAAATAATAGTTTACTCTTGCTACTTTTCCAATATCTCCGAAATTACATGAGTTAGAGATAAAGTAGAAGATATTAATATTTCTAGCAACTTTTGTTCGAAAAGTCTTATCGAAAATTGTACTATTTTCTAAAAAATCGGCTTTTAAAATACAATGTTGCATTTACATCTCCCTGGTTACCACATAAATTCTACTGGAAAGATATTTTGTGTCTATAAATTTTCTGTATATTATTAACCCAAAGGCCGTAAAAATTGATTAAAGAACATAATTTTGAATTTTAAAATATGTACTAACATTTCTTTTATCAAAATAATTACAAAAAATTGCAAGACTTTTTATATCTATAATATTTTTTCGAATTGTTAACCAAAAAGGCTATAATAATTAAAAAGCGTTGCTCGCATCGCATATATTACTTATAAGGCGAGCTGGACGCATAGGTGCTTTGTCCCTAAGCTTATTTCACGGTAATCTCGCATGAATTTAAATTAAATCAAAATTAAAGCAATATTATATTAAATAGATAGTGGAAATATAAGTAAGTCAAGTGAAGACCACTCCAGTTTTTTAATGCATTTCAAGATAAAATTAATTAACATTTTTTTAATTGATAATTTAAATGTTATAGTATATACCTTAAAAAACGTACATTTTAAACAAATAAGTAACTTAGTAGTCAAGCTATGAATTGAATTGCGGTCTGCTTTAATTAGTATGTTGATATTCAATTCAATAATTCAGAAATTCAATTCAAGAAGTCAACATTCAATTAGTGCAGAAGCCACTTGAAGTAATTCAATTCAAGCTATGAATTGAATTGCGGTCTGCTTTAATTAGTATGTTGATATTCAATTTAATAATTCAGAAATTCAATTCAAGAAATCAACATACAATTAGTGCAGAGGCCACTTGAAGTAATTCAATTCAAGCTATGAATTGACTTGCGGTCTGCTTTAATTAGTATGCTGATATTCAATTCAATAATTCAGAAATTCAATTCAAGAAATCAACGTACAATTAGTGCAGAAGCCACTTGAAGTAATTCAATTCAAGCTATGAATTGAATGGCGGTCTGCTTTAATTAGTATGTTGATATTCAATTCAATAATTCAGAAATTCAATTCAAGAAATCAACATACAATTAGTGCAGAAGCCACTTGAAGTAATTCAATTTAAGCTATGAATTGAATTGCGGTCTGCTTTAATTATGCTCAGCTCTGCATGTAATATGGAATTATTTAAATATGTTTTCATTAGGCAATGACAAATGGATACATTATAAGAGTACAATCCGAATTACACAAAGAGATAAAAAAGAATGGTTCTGTGCGATCGTTAAGGGCGGCATTGTGGCGATTTGCCCAGCTGTGTTACATGATCAGGCCACATAAAGGGAAAGTATACGTTCATAATCTTATACCATGTATTACAAAAATTGCAGAAAGATCTGAAGAATCGTTGCATGAAACTATGGCAAATAGTTTACCGAAAATAATGGATGCTTTGGGCTGTTTTACGACTGATAACGACGTAAAGGTATTTAACATAGTAATTATTTTAATTGCCCAATTATTACAGTTTAAATAATTTTCTTTCAAATTATATTTTAAGATTACAGTATTTATTCCTAATTTTACTGCCAACGACTTACGATAGTATAATCTTATAACGATAAAATGCAGTTGTATTTTTGTAAACAACATACAACGCAAATAAGAAATTGGCTATTAAATCAATAGCACTTATTTTAATTTATTGATTTATAATAAAATGAAGTTAAAATGGGAATGAGTTTATTAGATTTTATTATGCACTTACAAGGGGTTTATTTGAATTTTTTTAGCCCCATTCCTTTACATACAGTTAATTGGGACATTCCTGAACATCTGAATTAAAAACCTACCGATTAATCTTTATAAAAAAAAAATCAGTGCATTCGTAATTGCATAAATAATGCCTGGTAAAAATGTGTTTTTTTTTGTACTTACAGTTTCAGAGATAAAAAATAAAAACCTCCAAAATAGGTCATTTATTATAGTTTTCATTTTTTATCTCCGTAACTGTAAATACAAAAAAATTCACATTCCTACCAGACATTATTTATGCAAATACGAATTTACTGTTTTTTTTTTTATAAAGATTAGTTGGTATTCACATTTTGAATACAGCGAAGCAGAAGCTGTAATATATTTATTCTTTTATTTTTAGTGTTTGCTTAAAGCATTTCTTCAAAACATATCAAATGCATCTGCAGTTTTGCGGCGTACAGCCGCATCCTGTATTATTACAGTGTGCGTTAAATGTCGTAAACCACATATTTTCATCTCGTACGTTTTGAATACATTGTTGGGTAAGCAGAAAACAGTTTTCGATTTTGTTAACATTTAAAAATAGACTCATTGATATTCTGTATACACGAAGTGAAAACATACTTCATGTTTAACATCAAGTATATTTCACTTTTATTTAACATGGCGATTTAATATAGGTTTTTTATTTTATTTTAGTATGTTTTAATTTAATTTTAATTTATGAAGTTTAATTTTAATTAAAAATGTTGATCAATTTTTATCTTTTTGCTCACTTCTCTCAAATAACAAGATTATGTACAACGCACCTATGCGTCCAGCTTGCCTTATAAGCAATGTATGCGTGGCGAGCAGCGGTTTTTAATTATTATGGCCTTTTAGTTAACAATTTGTCTCGTCGCCCTGAATCCAAATATATATATAATATATATATATATATATATATATATATATATATATATATATATATATATATATATATATATAACTTATATACTTGGATGTTAGTCGTCGCTCGTAAGACCAAATTTGTGCTTTCTACTCCTCTGAAGGTACCGGAGCGATTTGAACCAAATTTGCTACATATATTATTTGGTATCCCATTTGAATCCGCTCGCAATTTTAATCCAATCGCCCGTATACTTCCCGAGTTATAGGGCCCTAAAATTTAGAGCCCCCCTTAATACAGCCCTTATAAAAATAATTAAAACACTCAAATATTCTACTAATAATTCTAAGATATTTTATGTCTACAAGATTTTTTCATATTGTCTAACTCAAAGCCCGAAAAAAATTATTAAATATTATAATTTTGAATTTTAAAATTAATATAATTACAAAAAATTGTAAGACTTTTTATATCTATAACATTTATTCAAATTGTTAACGAAAAGGCCATAATAATTAAAAACCAGTGCTCGCAACGCATATGTTACCTAAAGGCGACTTGACGCATTGGTGCGTTTTACCCGTACCAAATCTTGTTTTATTTCTGATAGCCTCAACCATAAGTTAAACGCACTTGATGTTACACAAGAATTACATATATTTACACTCCGTGTAGACATATCGATTAACAAATTAAATATTCGTAACTGTTTTAAAAACAAATAATAAAATGTCTCTCTAGATTTAATAATTCCTATAACAAATGAACATAAAACGCCATTGGTCCTTGGTGTATTGGGTTGTTTACGTAGTATTTTGCCACACATGAAACAAACATCAGGCGATCAAGAGTTGAAGGGAAGTTTCGGTGTAAAACGAACCAAACATGATAATACATTTTGTCCAAGTAGAATGATTCAAGTAGGCAAAATTAAATTTAAAGTATGTTGATTGTATTTTAAATAATTATATATATTCAGGTTTACGAATTATGTTTGCATTATGCAGCACATGTCGATCATAATGTAATTAATGCAGCTCTGGAAACATTAAATACGTTGCTGCAAAATTCTCCATTGGAATTGATGAATACTCTATTATCATCTGACGGAATAACACGATGTAGGATTACGGCCACCGATTCTAGTATGCGGCTCAAACATCGGTCTCTAAGTATGTTTTTAAATTCATTTATCAGTTAGCTCGGACTTGCCACTGGTAGTAACCATAGAAACATATTATTCTACACATAAATGCATACAAATCTGGGTGTTTATACTAGGGTCACCCGTGGGCACCATGTGCCCATATGGTATACAGAACATAGGTCGGTTTTGACTGATGGCGAATTTTCATGTAATTTAATAATAATTACACGGTTTTTCTTCAGTTCACAACATTTTTAAAGATTTGACATTTGATTCATATTGTTTTTGAATTAAATAATCAGGCTAGATTCTGAATTTTGCAGTATTAAATTGCAGTGTCACAACGGCAGTTTTGAAAGTGATAATTAGTTATATGCTCAAATACAATGGATTGTGCAATCAAAAATAAAAAAATAAAATTTCCAACCAATCATGTTTCTAAATATGTTTGAATTATCTCTTCAAGATTTAATTTCTCTAATAATCAGAATTATAAATTTACTTATTTGCAGTAATTATAATTTGACCAACTATAGAATCTTACCGCAACTCATATTTTCAAAAACCACTGCTTTTTGCCCATATTGAAGTGAAAATATTAACTATGAATTAAAATAAATGGACGGAATTTCACGTATTTGCTTAAAAATATATGCAAATTAGGCAATAATATGCACTTATTTCATATATTAAATACTTAAAAATTGAATAATAACATGTTACTCCCCTTAAACTTAAGATTTACAATTCAAACAATGTTTCCGTAACTCGTACGTCACTAATTCACATGGAAATACTGTTTTTGACGCTCACGTGGTAGCACTTTTATTTATATTTGTTCTTTGGACGGTCAATTTAACATAAATGCTTAATAGCGACACTCGCAAACTTCAAATTTGAATAAATAAAACTTAATTTTATTAACTAACAATTATTTATATTTCTCATTGACATACAATATCAATATAATATAGCAGATGCCACTCTGTGTAAAGTACACAACACACTAAATACACTTCAAATCATCAAATTAATGGAAGATTTATCACAAAAACTTTTGATATTTCATTCTGACGTTTGATTTGTTTTTGTCTATTTCAAAGCAGACTGAACTTCAGAAGAGTAGTGATTGTTTTATTTCAGTATAAACTATTTGATTATTTTTTATAATATTAACAGTCGTCATGGCGCAGTGGTTAAGAGTCTTGCCTTTCACCCTAGAGTTCGATCTCCGCCTATACCACCAATTTGCATTTAAAAAGAAAGCGCTCTACACATACACACTTACATACATACAAACATACATACAAGCATACATACAAACATACATACAAGCATACATACAAACATACATACAAACATACATACAAACATACATACAAACATACATACAAATATACATTCAAACATACATTCAAACATACATTTCTGGGTAATGATATTGATGATAAATAACACATTTTCTCACCGATAAGAATAATAAATAATAATTTGGGTAAATAAATAAATAGTAATTTTTATTATCCTAGGTCAACTAAGTGTAGCAACTACAAGAACTTTAGCGGATGAATCCAGTCTACTTGACAACGATATTACAGAAATAGAAACCGATATTGAGAAATGGATTGAGAATTCAAAGTTGCCTATACCAGATAATATTCAAACGACAAATAACGTATCAATAATGAATCCAGCTGTAATTAGTGCAAAAGAACAGCAGCAAACTGATAATTGTGAATATAGTAACATTTATATAGGGCCAATAGATGCTTCTTTTGATACAGTAGATACTAGTAATATAACGAAACAGCTGGATGACCTGGATGTTTCGGATGGGATACCATCAGAGAAAAGTTCACCAAAAATCGTTAACGAAAAAGTAATAGGATCAAATGATGACAGCAGTATTTTATATCAGGTATCATTTTAAAAAATATATTCTGAAACTCAAAGCCCAAACTTTTAAATCCCAAAAAATAGTTAAAAGAGTTACGACGTGTGTTTTTCTAGGACACCGATACAGGATTATTTACGGATGCAGACGTACCATTAAAATATTGCTGTCGATTTATTGCCCGATCATTTTTGTTAACTGGGCATCCAAATACTCTCATACCAGACAAAAGTGTTCGGATTTCAGTCAAGAGTCTAGCGCTTGCTTGCATATCGAGCATCGTGCAATATTACCCGGAAGTTCTGTTGATGTACCTCGATAAGAATAGTGCCAAAATAAATGTAGATAGTGCCAAACCTAGTAGTAATAACAGTGAACTCTCAAAACAACAACAACAAATATCTGATATTTTATTGTTCAGTGATCATGCAGATCCTCAGCTTAGAGGCAATGTTAGTTGCTTAGTTGGCAATTTTATTCAATCGGTTTTGATTCATTCGCAAAGCGATTATGATAAATGGTTGTTGAATTGTACTGTGACAAATAACATAGATGTGTTTCAATTGAAGTACCTTGTGCATCTATTAGTGAAGGTAAGACATATCGCACATATCTCGTTCTCTGTCTAACAACTGTAAATATTTCTTAATTTCTGGCATATTTAACTTTATATACATAATTTCATGAACCGTGCCGTCTAGGCACATACAATATCTACAAAATAGTTAATTTTTTTACTACGAAAGTTTATTATTGTAGCTGTAAAATGGTAAATTTACCATGTTGCAGCTACAATTATAATATTTCACTGTAAACAAGATTTGGTACGCGTAAAATGCATCAATGCGTAAAGCTCGCCTTTAGGTAAGATATGCATTACGAGCATTATGGCCTTTCGGTTAACAATTTCAAACATTTTATAGATGTCTTACAATTTTTACTTTCTTTTATGAAGTAATAAGTAAGTCTTGTAATCATGAAAAATGTCGAATTCGAGATTTCAACGGATATACATGTTTTGACCTACCCTGAATCGAATGTGACTATTTTCTGTGTCTGTGAACGCTCTAGGGCCAAAACTGTTAACTTCAAACTTAAGACTTGTATATGCCCTAGAGGTGCACCTCCTATTTTGAAAAGAATATTCAAGCCGGAAGTTTTTACTCTATACATTTTTTGTTCTATCTCCAATATCACTAGAACGGCTACACTTACGGCAAATATAATTATGTTTATAATGAAAGATATTAATATTTCGCACAACTTGTGTTTGAAACATTTCTTCAAAAAATGTACCAGTTGCGAGAAAAATGCTCCGAAACATTATAAATATGTTGTTTACGTTGCCATGGATTCGCATGTAGCTTATAAAATCGGATCATCTGCTACATTGACAGGAAAACAAAATAGACCCAATTAGATAAATGACATTTCAGGATATTTCTGTAGAGTATTGGTTAGTTTGATAGCTTGTTTTGGTATATATATATCTAGTGAAAACTGCGTAAAAGAAAGTTGAGTGCAGGTCACTCCAGATATTTTGTAGATTATATTGATTAAAAACAAATTTAGTGAATATTTTAAAATTCAAAATTATAATATTTAATAATTTAAATTTCGGGCTTTGGGTTAACAATATGAAAAAATCTTGTAGACATAAAATATCTTAGAATTATTAGTAGAATTTTTAAGTGTTAATTATTTTTATAAGGGCAGTATTAAGGGGGGCTCCAAATTTTGGGGCCCTATAACTCGGGAAGTATACGGGCGATTGGATTTAAACTGCGAGCTGATTCAAATGGGATGCCAAATAATATGTGTACCAAATTTGGTGTGAATCGCTCCGGTACCTTCAGAGAAGTAGAAGCACAAATTTGGTCGAGCGAGCGACGACTAACATCCAAGTATATAAGTTATATATATTTTTGGATTCAGGGCGACAAGACAAACACTTTTTGTTAATGAAATGTTTAAATCCGAGAATGCTACAGACACACGACCGAATGCTTTAGCTTCTTCCGTACTTCGTACGGCGAGACAATAAACTGTTCTATGTTCTTTAATAAATTTTTACGGCCATTGGGTTAATAATATGCAAGAAATGTGTAAATACAAAATATCTTAGAATGTTTAGTAGATTTTTTTTATCTAAAAATGCTACAGATACACAACCGAATGCTTTAGCTTCTTCGGTGCTTCGTTGGGCGAGCTAAAAAATATGCCATATTGTAGATATTGTATGTTTCTAGATGACACATTTTACGAAATTAATTATAGAAAATACAATATATCATAATTTTGAGTTAAAATTGAGGTGGGGTAAGCTATGCAATTATGGTAGAACGAACTATTGCCACAATTTATCTAACAAAAGTTATGATTCAAATCCAATTGAATTACTTAATATAGTTTTATACTAATTGGCGAAAATTGTATGTTTTAAGAGTTTACAAGATGAATCGTCGACATGTTCTCGACTCAGTTTAATCGGTGTGGGTGCTTGTATGACAAGTATTATTGAATCTGTGAATAGTTTGTCAATTTTACCAATATTAAATATATTACCGATGTTAGTGAAAAATCCGTATTGGCTAGTTAAGGTAACAACAAAAAACAGCGTTAAATTGTGCTTATTGTGTAATCCTTACAATTATATTATAGGTGAAATTAGTAGAAGTCGTTTGTGAAATACCATTTACCACTCTTCAATTTGTGACTGAAACCTGTGAATTTCAAGATAAAATTATTCATAATGTTCTATTCTCATTGCTTACTGACGAAGACCAAAGAGTGAGGCATGCTACCGCTGTAGCTCTTGGCAAGTAAGAATACATATTTTTAATTACTAAGTCTACTTGTGCTACTAAGTACTACGTTTAAATTTTAATAGATGTTCCATTACTTTATATATATATATATATATATAATTTAGTTAACATTTGGGCACAATGTGCCCATATGGCTACTGTACGAGACGATGGCAGCTGAAGTTTATTAGTTATATAGGTCGCGATTGTGAATTATGTTATTATAGACGTGTACAATTTTTTTAAATAGTGCTAACACGAACTGTCCTAACACAAACATGTTTTCTATTCGGGGTGAACTGTGTTTGTCTTTCTCCGCTAGATAGCGAGCTTTTAATACATATATATGTAATCCGCCCATTGACCAGTGCCCTTAATCTTATTTGCAGAATCATCCCAAGGTTATATAACGAACGTGATTTGGCCAATGAGTGCATTACAACAACCAGAGCGTTACATTACAAAAATAAATATTTAAAAAATCTGTTTAATATATCTTTGGATGTAAATGTGTTTGAAAATCGAGTTTTAAAAAATCTACCGAAACCGTACAATGCATTAGGCATTGATGTAAATTATGCTGCTGAACAATCTCTTTCGAGAGTAATAAGTCATCTTTCACAGTATTTACTAAATCCCACATCAAAATATGCAGCGGTATGTTGAAATCTGAAGGCGTTCATAGATATAATAAAAAGTGGACATACAAAATTCTTCTTATTTTAGTATGGAAGTAGTGAAGCACTTTGTTTGTTAGCACATGCATTTGATACAACGAACTATTTCCACGCATGGAATTGCAGTAGTATTATGCGAACATCGAAAGACGGACAAGCGGATATATTTCAAAGATCAATGTCTCAATCGATTGACAGTCCTGTACAACAGATTGAAACTGTATTCAGTGCCGCTTCCGGATTATTGAATATATGTGTTAATTTGTTAACGACGACTACGATAAGCCAAGAAATTACTTGTCATCAGTGGCTACTTAGTTTAGCTGGAAATGTGTTTTCTGGTAAGAATTATTTTGCTCATCTGGGATTGAAATACTACATAAAAAAACTATATTCTTATTCGTAAACTGATTAAATACATAAAATAAAATTGGTCAAATTCTTTTAAAAAGCAAGACCTTTATATGGTCTCATTTACAGGACTTCCACGCATTCACTATTTCCACTTTTATTCACTTTATCCGAAATCGATCACTATTTTAAAATTTTATTCACTATATTCATGTCATAAATGTATGAAAAGTATTAAAGACGCCAAAAATTCGTCAATGTTCGTTGACTCAAAACCGATTTTTAACATTTTTTTTTCGGCAAAAGTTTATAGTCAAATATGTGTTTCTACTTTCTTTTACGAAGTAATAAGTAAGTATTGTAATCATGAAAACTCGAGATTTCAATAGATATACATGTTTTGACCTTCCCTGAATCGAATGTGACTATTTTCGGAATGACGTCTGTCTGTATATCTCTGTGTGTGTGTGTCTGTCTGTGAACGCTCTACTAACAAAACTATCGAACGAAAAATTATGAAACTTCAAACTTAAGACTTGTATATACCCTAGATGTGCACCTCCTATTTTGAAAAGGATATTCAAACCGAAAGTGCATGTTAATTCTATACATTTTTTGTTCTATCTCCAATATCACTAGAACGGCTACACTTACGGCAAATATAGTTATGTTCATAATGAAAGATATTAATATTTCGCACAACTTTTGTTTTAAACTTTTCTTCAAAGAATGTACCAGTTGCGAGAAAAATGCTACGAAACATTATAAATATGTTTACGTTGCCATGGATTCGTATGTAGCTTATAAAATCGGATCATCTATTATTTTGACAGGAAAACAAAATAGACACAATTAGATAAATGACATTTCGGAATATTTATGTAGAGTATTGGTTAGTTTGATAGCTGGTTTTGGTAATATATATATATATATATATATATATATATATATATATATATATATATATATATATATATATATATATATATATATATATATATATATGTCTAGTCTAGTGAAAACTGCGTAAAAGAAAGTCGAGTGCAGGCCATTCCAGATGTCTTGTATACAAAATTGCTGTGGAAGTCCTGAATAGTACATAAAAAACTATATTCTTATTCGTAAATTGATTAAATACTTGAAATAAAATCCTTTTAAAAAGCAAGATAGTCGCTATGTTGAATAAGGATCAGTCTTCATTGTTATTTCTCATTATTGAAAATATAAAATTACCATTATAGGTATATCGGTGCATAATTTAAACAATGCGGAAGAATTCCATCCAGAAACATCGACAAATAAACAGTTATGGGACATGTTTAGTGATAAATATCTCGGTGAAGTAACTGAACAATTTCTGCACCATATCGTCCGAATTTTGAATATTTTTTGCCACATTATCGATGAAACTTTACCCACTTTGCCACCAACTAAACCTGTATTGCCAAATTTACCAGCTGCAACCAGTTTATCTCCAATAAAACGCAGAAGTAAAAGTGATATTACAGACAAAAGTAAAATACCACCATTGAAACATGCATTGGATAAAGATGATAAAAATGACAAGAAAAATGATAGCAGCAAATTTACAGCGATGGGCTATTTTGCGAATTTACCACATTACATGAAATTCTACGATATTTTAAGGATGGCTTACACAAATTACAAGATAACTTTGGATTCAGATGCCAGTGAAAAATTCTTACAATTATTAAAGATTTCATTGGATACTTTATCGCAAGTTTTGGAAATGTCTTCAGTTTATGAAATGGGACGCATTGCCGAAGAGCTATTATATTATCTTCGATCAACAGTTATTTTGGAGCCAACTGCAACAGTTCATTGTGTTTTACAGTTGTTAAAATGTCTATTTGGTACAAATTTGTGTTTTCAGATGAACGATTTAAGTTTAAAAACTAAGATAGTTCAACCTTACCAACAAGTAAGTCTTGTTATTAAAACAATAACAAGAGGTTTAATTATTTATTTATTTTTAGGATTCTCAAGCAGAAAAATCGGGTTTTTATTTTAACATTTTCCAAGCAACGTATGAAAGTTTGAAAGAAAGTATAGATACTGTAAAAAATTCAAATAAATATGATAAAGATGGTGATCAAACGGTTATGGGTTATTTACATAGGAAAGACCGTAAACAAACCGTGAATTTTAAAAGTTTGTCTAGATGCGCTGACAAAACCGCGCTTGCAAATTATATTAGGTTGTTTGAACCGATGGTGATAAAAGCTTTAAAAGTAAGTTTAATTTTCGACATATTTTATATTTGATAAATTCAACTTTCTGGTCATTAAAATGATTATGCATAGAAATAAAAATGTATTTGTATCCTAATGATGAAGTTCGAAATTAATGTGATATATATTTTAGCAATATACAATCACAAGTGATGTCCGGTTACAGTGTAAAGTATTACAGCTATTAAGCCATCTAGTACAATTACGAGTGAATTACTGTTTATTGGATTCAGAGCAAATATTTATTGGCTATGTTTTAAAACAGTTTGAGTTTATAGAAGAAGGACAAATAAAGTAAGTTTCGTCTTAAAATGATATTAAGATTCTTTATCGAGTTTAACATATCTGATAATTTGCATCGCACCCTGTTTATATTTCGTTCTCTGTCTGATAACTGTAAATATCTAATATTTGTGCCCATATTATATACAAAATACAGTACTCTGCTCATCGCGATCCATCTGTCTAATTGAATAATTTGTCGAGTGACGATTATTCATGTAATTTATTATAAATGTAGACCTAATCATGGATACACCATATTAATAAAGCATTTCCCTAACAAATACAGACATACGTGCGCGTGCAGTCATTGAATTATATTGCATTCTATTCTGTTTTGTTTACCAATCAATAAATAACAATTTCATTTTAACTCTTCAAAAATCAGGGTTATTATAAATTTACTTACTGTTTCTATTTTTATTTGAATATTTTATTCAATGCACGTTACTAATCTCACCCACAATAACTACTATAATTTGGGCATTTTATAATTTTTACTTTTTAGTAAATAATCAGGGAATAATTTGTCGGGTGGCGATTATTCATGTAATTTATTTGTAAATGTAGACCTACTCATGGAAACACCATATAAATAAAGCATTTCCTTAACAAATACACTCATACGTGCGCGTGCAGTAATTGAATTATATTGCATTCTATTCTGTTTTATTTACCAATCAATAAATAACAATATAATTTTATCTTTTCAAAAATCAGGGTTATACATTTACTTACTGCTTCTATTTTTATTTGAATATTTTATTCAATGCACTTTACTCACAATAACTACTATAATTTGGATATTTTATAATTTTTACTTTTTAATAAATAATCAGTGAATAATTTGTCGGGTGGCGATTATCCATGTAATTAGTTATAAATGTAGATCTAATCATGGATACACCATATAAATAAAGCATTTCCTTAACAAATACAGACATACGTGCGCGTGCAATCATTGAATTATATTGCATTCTATTCTGTTTTGTTTGCAAATCAATAAATAACAATATCATTTTATCTCTTAAAAAATCAGGGTTATAAATTTACTTACTGCTTCTATTTTTAGTTGAATATTTAATTCAATGCACGTTACTCACAATGATTACTATAATTTGGACATTTTATAATTTTCACTTTTTAATAAAAAATCAGTGGCTGAGTTGGATTTTGAATTTTGCAGTGGCACAGCATTATTTAAAAGTGATAAATGGTCATATGTTAAAATACTAATAGGTCAGACCTAAGTTTTCTCTATATGTTATATTTTAAACATTTACAGTGGCTTAAACGATTTTCACAATGACATGAGCTACTGTAAAAAAAAAAGCCTGGCCACTGGTAGTAACTATAGAAATATATAAGCAAATCGTTCTACATACACATTCATTCATACATTTTCACATACATCGGGGTGTTTGTATATATACAATATGGTATATTTGTTTACCACTACATTTTATTATTGTCGATGTAAAATGGTTGTAACTATAAAAAAATATAAGCAAAGCGTTCTACATACACATTCATTCATACATTCACACATTCGTCGGGGTGTTTGTATATATATATATATATATATACAATATGGCATATTTGTTTACCACTAAATTTTATTATTGTCGATGTAAAGTAGTAGTAACTATAGAAAAATATAAGCAAATCGTTCTACATACACATTTATTCATACATTCACACATACATCGGAATGTTTGTATATATACAATATGGTATATTTGTTTACCATTAAATTTTATTATTGTCGATGTAAAATGAATATAAAATTTCGTTGTAAAAATATATGCAGCGTTGCTCGACAAATAATGAGATAATAACAGCCTCTTAATCTTACTATAAACTATAATATTTTTTAACAGCACTGCTAATTTCCTATAAGTTATGTTAGTTTTAGTTATTTAAGTTAACTGTAACATTTAAGAGACAACCGGCATTAGGAATGTAAAAATTATTATTACAGTTTCGCAGAAGAGCTAATACCAAGAATATTCCAATTCTTAGTGCACCTTTCATATGAAAAACAACATTCAAAAATCATAATTAGTATTCCAAAAATCATTCAACTCTGCGATGGCCTCATGGCTAGTGGTCAATCGCCACTCACCCACTTTATCCCCGCAATAATACCAGTAATTGAAGACGTTTTCGTATTCCGAAATCAAAACAATACTGTTTCCGATTTAAAAGAATTAGAAACGACACGTGAAGTGTTATTTTCAATGTTGCTGCGATTGGTCGAGTATCCACAAGTGATACACTTGCTAGCATTGGTAGTCAATGAGAGTAAATATTGTAATGACAATGGTGAACGATGGAATCGATGGTCCAAGCAAATTGCAGAGATATTACTGCCGGTTTTGGGACAAAGTCGGGTTCGATTGGAAAGCTCGGAATCACAAGTTGCACTGTATAATCTAATAATCGCAATTAATCCTATTGTTTTTAAACCGATTAATGGTGTGTTGAAGGTTTTGTTTTCGGAACCACCTGTACAGGTATGTTTACTTACCACACTTATATTTGATTTTTACGTGTTTTTAGCTCGCGAACACTAGTATAGAATTCGGTCGTGTGTCTGTAACATTCTCGGATCTTCTTTAGTAAAAGTTCTTGTTTAAATCAAATCACCCTTATATTTTCGGAGTCATAAAGGCTCGATAATACTGCACTTAAAACATATTTCAAACAACCAAAAATATCTTAAAAATATTATATATGTCTACAAATTTTCTTGGGATTGTAAACCCAAAGGTCATTAAAAACATAATTTTGAAATTTAAAATAATATTTGAACTATTTTTTGAGTTGATTTAAAAAAAATTAAACCTTTTTATATAAATAATATTTATACAAAATATAAAAATTGTCCTCGACTATTTAATGGGAATATTCGATTGAGGAACGCTCTACCGCCTATATCGTTGAATATAAAAATATGATGTTTTGAATTTAAGATTTATATATATATATATATATATATATATATATATATATATATATATATATATATATATATATGTATGTATCAACCGGAAGTGCTTGTTCATTCGTGTAATATTTTTAGTATCTCGAAAATTACACATGTTAAAGAAATAGTAAATATCATAAAATAATTTATAAATTGAAAATATTTAATAAAATAAATGCTTTTATTATTGTTTTTATCGATATATCTCTTTAAAAATCTGGAGTGGCCTGCACTCGACTTTATTTTACACAGTCTTCACTAGATATATACAGATGATCCGATTTTATAAGCTACATGCGAATTCATGGCAACGTAAACAACATATTTATAATGTTTCGTAGCATTTTTCTCGCAACTGGTACATTTTTTGAAGAAATGTTTCAAACAAAAGTTATGCAAAATATTAATATCTTTCATTATGAACATAACTATATTTGCCGGAAGTGTAGCCGTTCTAGTGATATTGGAGATAGAACAAAAAAATATAAAATGTATGCACTTCCGGCTTGAATATTCTTTTCAAAAATAGAAGGTACACATCTAGGGCATATACAAGTCTTAAGTTTGAAGTTTCATAATTTTTTGTTCCACAGTTTTTACCCTAGAGCGTTCACAGATACACAGACAGACAGACGTAATTCCGAAAATAGTCACATTCGATTCAGGGAAGGTTAAAACATGTATATTCGTTCGAAATTTTTCATGATTACAAGACTTACTTATTACTTCGTAAAAGATAGTAAAAAGAAACACCAAATAAATTATTCGGCGAGCTGAATACATCTTGTTTAAATTGTCTTCGATAGCATTATCAAACATATAACAAAAACCGCTTTACCTTAAAATTTATTTTATTTATTTTTTATTTGTAGAGTTCAAATGTAAAACAAGTAAACTATTGGTTAGGTATGATACTAACACTTTCAATGACATTATCCCAAGTCAAAGAAGACGTTCTTCTAATGCGAATGGGTGAAGTACAGTCAGAATTTGCACCGCGCAGTGTGCTCAATGTAGTTATAAACGATATAACTCCAGATCCATTGAACGTATCGAATACGACACATTTACTAGATGGTGTGACACCAGTAGAGATATTTGCTAGATTTATTTTCAGAGTTGTGAATATCACCAGTGAAAAGTGTTTAGAACTATTTAACGACACTGGTTGTTGTGATAATTATTTGTTTGAACAATTTTCAGTATTTCTGTTGTACTGCATACACATGTTTCAGTCAGGTAATACATTTCTGTCTTTTGTTATATGTTAGCTGGACCAACTAACCATTACCAATAATTTTCTAGGAAGTCATTGTAAAATAGCTAATGCAGCAATTCAATTAATCTCAACTCAAAACAGTAAACTGGAACCAATTCAATTATATGATATAAATATTGTTATACTGAAATTGGCACCGTTTTGTCCTGTTTTAACATTAGAATGGTGCTATCTTTTAACTTTACTGAACTATAACGATAAAAGGTTTTGGTCCTTGGTTCTACAAACCCCAAAGTGTGATGGCATCATTCATTTTTCGTAAGGATTTTTAATGTTTTATTTATATTAGTAGGGTAGGGTGAGGTAACTTTTTGCCCCAAGCACTCATTTTAAACAAAGCCGTTTCACCGAAAAAACCGCTCAAAATATTGAAAAATTAAGATTTGATTCGTTTTCGGCGTATGTTAATTAGCTTAGAACACTGATCTTAATTAATTAAATGATACAAAAAAAATGCTCAAAGTTGAAACTTCTTAGAACGAAATTATTTATGTGCGAACACTGAAAACATACTCAAGTAAATAAATGCTGAAGAATGAGCGCAATTGTCACAAAAATAGACGTATCTAAAATATTTTGTTTTGCTTGGTGTAACTTTTTGCTCCACCCTCCCCTACTGTAAATTTAATTATATAATTCATGATAACTAATTTTATTTTTCTCAATAGGCCCGAATCACAGAAAACTTGCTTGAAATCGAATAGTATTAATTTAGAGATAGTAAAAATAGGAGGTACTATATTATATTGTGATTATTTGGTACGTAGTTTTATAAATGAGTGTTTTTTTTTAATACAGTAGAATCGCTGAGATAAGCAAACGTTCAGTGAAATACTCTATAAAATGAAATATATATATATATATATATATATATATATATATATATATATATATATATATATATATATATATATTTATTATACATAAAATTAAATAACATTTTTTTTAAATAAGCCTATACGTTATAATAATATTAAATCAAAGTAAAAAATATACGAATACTTAAAGAATTTGGAAATGTAATATATTTTTCCTATATTAGCCATAATTTATTTAATATATTTTTTTACATTTTGACATGATATTAATTTGAAAAAATTGTTAAAGCTCAAGTCAACAGTGTCAACAAAATGTGCTAAACCTTTACCTCTTTTACCTTTCTTGTCTCAGTGATTGTATTGTACTGTAGTGATGACGAACGGCTGGTATACTATTTTTTGAAATTGTAACATTCCTCTATATATAACATGTTGGCTTATTTTCTTGTAAATCATAAATTTGCAAGTAAATAACAATCAAAGGTTAGTTATATAAACCAGAAAAAATATAAGCTGGTTTCTAATTGAAAATTTTAGGAAGTAATTTAAATTACCCTTAAAAATTGCTGGTCGTTGATTTATCACTTTATGGATGAACAAATGTCTATTGTTAGCAATTTTAAGATAAAATAAACACTAAAAATGAATATTAATAATTTTATTTCTAAATCAAAACGGCTGTTTTCCACAAACACACAACGAACACTAACTTCTGTTGCTTCAGTCCGATTCTATTGCCAGCAGTTCACATATAATGTCGATAATTTAATTAAACTTAATTACGATACAACACTATGATTTCATAATTCTTAATTACTATCAAAAACACACAAAGGTTGATTATTTCACCGTAATAAATTCAATTTCTAACACTGTACAGAAAATGAAGATATCAGACCGACGTCACTTCTAGTTTAATATTGGTTTACGTTTACAGATGAATATTTATGAATGTGATTAATATGTTTATTTTATGTAGTGCGAAAATATTAGTGACGCAGAGCAACTTACGTGGTTGTTAGTAAATCATATTGAATATGTGGTGCGTTTATCGAATGAGGTGCCGGTATCCGAATTGATTGCAACTGTACATCGAAATCCGGCAGCCAGTGGATTGTTTATTCAAGCAATCGGTGCTCGATGCCAAGATATATCTGAGGTAAGTTAAGTATGAATGTGCTGTGATAGATTTAATTCAGGGCTGAGCAACTATTATTTACAAACGTTTTCAAATAAATGCAATCTTGATTTTTTATTTATATATATATTTCTTACGCGTTCACTAAGACAGTTTCCATGAATTGTATGTTACATTATATTCTGTATTGTTTATTAAAAACATTATTATTTTATTTCCTTAAAAATCAGGATTATAAATATCCTATTTCGTACTTAAATCGATTATTCATTTTTTTTTTTTTTGAAATTTGCCTTATATATGACAGCAACCTTGTCAGACGTCCAACAAACTACTCTGATTCGCTTTACGAACGCGAAGAGATCCATCTGACTGAGGTTATTAATATTTATTTAATTACAGCCATGTTTTGTGGATAAATTGTTGGGCTGTGTCGAAAATGCACATCCATCACAAAGCGGCGCCCTGCTTTTATTAATAATTCCTAGATTATTGAACTGTCGACAACTATCACTATCAAGATTCGCTTCTAGTCTAGCTAGTCGAAGAACCGAATTATTATTAACCATGCCTATGGAAGATGTAAACGAGCAGCTACCAAAAGATGATCTTAATATAATAATTAATAATTTATTAAAAGCGAAACTTATTAAAAAGTATGTTCTTTTCTCTCTTTAAATTTATGCATGTTCGTAATTAAAATTATTATTTCTTCTTTCAGACATGAGTCGTTAGTAAGTTTACTGAACCGTTTAGGCAGCAAATGCTACGATTTATCGCCGATAGAGTTTGATCAGCGACGTAATTTAAAACCGGAACATATAAAAAATATTGTGATAAATAAAGCGTGGTACTTTTCGCAAGTGAAAGATCACTGCAATCAAACTACGTACGCCGGTAAAGAATCAGCGGAATTGTTAAATAAGTTAGATTACGACGATATGTTGTCGATTATGTCAAATGTTGATTTTAATAATTCTATTTTAAAAGACTGTATTATTTTGGTCAAAAAGGCTGTGAAACATAATGCAAATGATGAAGATTATCCATTACTGAGGGCTACCATTATTACGCTGTTGCAACACATTGCTTACATTAAGAGTTTGATTCCGAAACCTCATCAAGTAAGTAATAATAAAATCAGCTAGTTAACCAGTTTGATTGAGTTTGATAACTATAATAAAATGTAACGTATATTCAAAGAGAATCATAATTTTTATACTATTTCCCATAATTTTAGAAAAGTACGCAAACTATTACAAAAAATGTTTATACTTACGGCTTCACTTGAAGTTCAGTATATTTTAAAATTTCAATAATTAAAAGTAGTAACCGAAATACATTGTTTTAGTCTTACTAGATACTTAAGTAATTTATTTGCAAATATTAATTTAAATTTGGGGCCCAATTTCAGCACTAAAAAGAGTACCGACAAAAACGAAAACAAATGTTTCGTATTATTTATTTCCTATTATTAGTTTTTCATAAAATCGATTTTGAATTAAGAGAGAGATTCTAAATGGATTTAGATATTTTCGTAATTTATTTGTAAATATTTTGTATATATCAGAATTATGGTACAATTCTAAGCAAATTTATACATCTATAAGTACAATCTGTAAAATATTGATAGTTTAAAATATATTTTAATTGAATTGCAAATCATTTATAAACTGACTCTATAAAATATATCGAACATAATACATGATATATGTAATTAATAATACTAAAATATGTAACCATTAGAGAACTACAGCTTTTTCAAAATCTTACAGATTCTCCTTATAGACTTATAGACTGACACAGAATCGCAATATTAGACATATATATATATTTTTACGATCAATTATATAAAATTAAATGTATGAGCTGTAGGCACTTGTTGAAACATGATTATTTAATAAAGAATAATTGAATAAAAACACACTTGGTTGGTTTCAAGAATAATTTAATGTAACTTAATACGTATTTCGGCTTTTACACCATCGCCAGAAGTGTCGGAAAGAAGTAAACATACAAATAAATATAAATAATTTTAGTCTATAACCTTTATACCTGTTATATTTATTTGTGTGTATATATACCTTGCAGTTTACTTCTTCCCGACACTTCTGACGATGGTGTAAAAGCCGAAATACGTATTAAATTACATTAAATTATTCTTGAAACCAACCAAGTGTGTTTTTATTCAATTATTCTTTATCAATTATATATTTATATAATCAAAAATAATATTAGTTTTCAAGTTCCTTGCTTTAAGTTTAAATTTGCGTCTTATGAATTTTCAGTTGCTTTTCATAATATATTTATATAGTTAATGTTCATTAATGAATTCTCGAAATACTTTAATCCTCCGGCCGTTAATATAATTATTTATCATTAGGTGTACAAATCCTCTGGAAGGGAATCAACACCATCAGAAACAAAATACGTAAAACGTCTAGGCGAACTATTCGGCGATAGTACGTTTTGGCAAACACTCTGTAAATTAATTCCAACTGTTACTTGTTATTTGGAATCATTACCAGATTTACCGCACACAAAAATACCAGACAATCATTTCGAAGACTTCGCTAAATTCGGTGTATTATGTTTAGAATCCATTCTATATCAAATACACCAAAAACATTTATTAACTCCTAATTACATGGACATTGTTCTCAATTGCGTGAACATTATATTTAAACAGCACAATTTCTGCAGTATTCTTGGCTTAGACAGTTTTTGTTCGTGGTTGTGTTCGGCTGTGAATTCGATTTATTTTCTACTCGAATATTTATTGTTAAACTATGAACCATTGCCATCATTGGCTATTCATGGGATAAAATCAACTTTGGAGAATATGGAAACGTTGTCTGCGGGCCATGCCTGCCACCAATTGGCTGTTATGGTTGCGTGGATTGAGAAAACGCAAAATACTAAAGTACCAATACCAGATTTTATTTTGAAACCGATTAAAAGTATTGTTATATCGTTGTCGCGATTGCCGTTGGTGAATTCGTACGTGTTGACGCCTCCAAATGCTTGGCAACAAGGGTGGCATGTCGATTTATCTGGGACTTTTAATACTCAAGTACCACCATTACCGATCGACTTCCTGCAAGAGATTGATATTCTGGAGGAGTTCATTTTTAGGTATTTATTTACTAAACATTACATTTTTACTTTCTTATTACGAAGTAATAAGTAAGAATAGGGATCAACGGATATACACGTTGAATCGAATGTGACTAGTTTCGGAGTGATGTCTCTGTGTGTGTGTGTGTGTGAACGCTCAACTTAAGACTTGTATATGGTCTAGTTGTGCACCTCCTATTTTTGAAAAGAATATTCAAACCGGCAGTGCTTACTCTATGCATTTTTTGTTCTATCTCTAATATCACTAGAACGGCTGCACTTACGGCAAAAATAGTTATGTTCATAATGAAAGATATTAATATTTCGCATAACTTTTGTTTGAAAAGTTTCTTCAATAAATGTACCAGTTACGAGAAAATTGCTACTAAAAATCATAAGTATCTTGTTTACGTTGTCATGGATTCGAATGTAGCTTAATTAATCGCGATCATCTGCGCCTGTCAATATTTCGACAAGGAAACAAAATAGACTGAATTACATAAATGACATTTCAGAATATTTCTGTAGAGCATTGGTTAGTTGTGATAGCTAGTACTTCAAAACCATTTCAAGTTGGTATAATTTTCCACTCATTCATTTATATAAGGTAAGCTTGGTTTTCATATTGTATCTGTTGGGTTATTATTTCCTAATATTATATTTTTATAATCAATAAATATTGATGATACAATATTTGATAACATAATAAAAATATCTGGAGTGGCCTGTGCACTCAACTTTCTTTTACGCAGTTTTTCACTGATTATTGATTATAAAAATATAAAATTAGAAAATCCAACAGAAACAATATGAAAACCAAGCTTACCTTATATAAATGAATGGGTGAGAAATGATACCAATACCAATTTGTAATGGTTTTGAAGTACTAACTATCAAAACTAACCAATACTCTATAGAAATATTCTGAAATGTCATTTATCTAATTGGGTCTATTTTGTTTTCCTGTCAAAATAGCAGATGATTCGATTTTATAAGCTACATGCGAATCCATGGCAACGTAAACAACATATTTATAATGTTTCGTAGCATTTTTCTCGCAACTGGTACATTTTTTGAAGAAATGTTTCAAACAAAAGTCGTGCGAAATATTAATATCTTTCATTATGAACCTAACTATATTTGCCGTAAATGTAGCCGTTCTAGTGATATTGGAGATAGAACAAAAAATGTATAGAGTAAACATGCACTTTCGGTTTGAATATTCTTTCAATAATAGGAGGTGCACATCTAGAGCATATATATATATATATATATATATATATATATATATATATATATATATATATATATATATATATATATATATATATATATATATATATATAAATAAATATGATAACTATGTAAAAGAAAGTCCTGCGTTGGCCACAACCCATTTATTTCAAATTTAAACTATGCAATGACCACAAGAAGCTCTAATCAATGAATTTTTTTTTGCAGAATAACTTTACTAGGCTGGACGAGTAGGCAGCAATTCGAAGAAACATGGATGTGTTTGCTAAGTGTATTAAGTGCCCACCCTACAGAAGACAGTATGCCCGACGAGGTGGCATCTATGATACATTCCACAAGTCTTTCAGTGCAAGCAATTACAGCACTTTTACTTCAAACACTACTTATACCCGTACCCGGTGATCCACACGTATCAAATTTAATCCACGTATCACGTGACACCGATATAGATTTAACAACACCGGCGATCACTAAACTACGCATAGCGCAAGAATGTCTGTATTGGAAGTACCAAGAATATGCGAAAATGACCACAGCACAATTTCCATTAAGTCACATATTTAGAAGGTCAAATTTCGAAAGGGCATACAACAAAAAATTCGGCTACAGTCAAGTTTCGATTGAGTATCTTTGGATTGCGGTGAAAATCGCTGAACCACCCAAAAAGGATAGTTTAGCAGCACAAACTTATACGAAACGGCAGACTTATTTAAATGAAACTGGATTGGATTTGCATTCTTGTTTGCAATTTTTGTTGGATTTGTATTCGCAGTGGATTAAACCCCAGGTAAAAAAGAAATAACAAGCATAGTACTAATTTGCAATTAATACATTTTGATAATACGGATATAGCGCATCTTTGTAATATAGTTCTACAATACTGGCCAAAAGACAACTGAATTTAAAGTTACATATATTTTTTGAACATTTAAATTACTAATATTGGATTTGTAAAAGCTTAAACGAATAATTTAGCGAAAGTCATGAGTAGACTTAAGTTGTTTCTCCGTATATTATTTACCTCGTTAAGCTTTGTTTTTATTTTGATTTGTTTAATATTTTAGAATAATACTCCGTTAAGGTTGCTACACGAAGTGGTGAAATCAATTTTAGTGTTGTCTGATATTTTTACGGAAAAGTCTCAGTTTACATGGATGCTAGATGTATGCTTAAATTTATCGAAAATGCATCCTATTGAAGATGAAATCATGCATCAGTATTTGGTGATTGCTGTTTGTAAAGCTACCGCCGTTTTAACTCCAGTACGTGTGGTATTCTAATTGGTAAAGTGATTTAATTGTACAAGCCTTCGTGTTCTATTACTTTCTTTTGCGAAGTAATAAGTTAGTCTTATAATCATGAAAAATTTCGAACATGTTTTTAACCTTCCCTGAATCGAATGTGACTATTTTCGGAATGACGTCTGTAGAACGAAAAATTATGAAACTTCAAACTTAAGACTTGTATATGCCCTAGATGTGCACCTCCTATTTTTAAAAAGAATATTCAAACCGGTAGTGCATGTTTACTCTGTGCATTTTTTCTTCTATCTCCAATATCACTAGAACGGCTACACTTACGGCAAATATAGTTATGTTCATAATTAAAAAAAATTTTAGTGGTCTAATTTGTCACCATGAACGTTTCGGGTTCGAATGAATGTATCTTTGCAGTTTGTAGTCACAGGTTATATTATTGTAAAATCACTTTGCCAATAATATATAGTCGTAAAGAACAAATCTGAACATAATTATAATTTTAGGATTTAGAAACATACGATATAATAAAGAAAACAGTATCAGCAAGTTTAAAAAGTGGTTTTCTGCCATCGAAAATCGCTAGTTTACATGGTATTTTATACCTATTACAAGGAAGTGTAATAGCGAACACAATTATTGGTGGATTGTCTGAAGAAACACAATTGATACATCCAATTGCAATAGATTATGTACAGCATCACATCAATTCAAATACAACGTAAGTTGTTCTTTATCGGTCGCATAATGCCGATGGCCCACTATCATTCATATGACTGATGGTGAATGAGAAATAAGATGAGTATTTGACCATAAATGTTTTATTCGCGTTTTATTGTGCACACAATACGAATTAAGTTAGCCGTGACTGATGGCGAATGACCAAATGATTACGGAGCTCTAAAATTTCATTATTCACGGATCAGCTCTTCTTATTTATCATTCACCATCAGTTATATGAATGATAGTGGGACATCGGAATAAGATTAGTGTAGTTGTAGTCGGAAAATTAGCCATGGGTACTTATACATTTGTTCGTAAAATGAAAAATTCGGTAAAATACAGTTTCCATTTTCAATCTAACGCTACAATTTTTATTAATTGTGAGTTATATTTTTAATATTATAGCTCTATGGGCCAGTCCGAAGAGCATCAACTAACACTATGGGCGTTAGCTTTCTTTTTATTAGAAAATGTAGAAGAACAAATATCAGATACTGATATTGTACCATCAGTTTTACAAGTTGCACTTAGTTTATTAACGCAACACAACATACCCATGTCTATTCACAATGCATTGATGCAGGTTAGTTTATAAATCCGATAACTCATAATAAAAACAGATCCTATTTTATAATTATAATTTTACAGGGACTTGAAAGATTGATAGTAAAAAAATGTATATCAGGCAAAGTAACTGAACAAGTAACGAAAATCGCTTTGGATAAATTAAAAATTTCTAATCCAAGTTTTGCTTTGCCTGGATTACAATTATTATTGACCTGCATGTATATGGGTAAGAATTATTTAATTTATAAATTGTATTATGTTACTATGTATTATTAATTTAGATTCGCAAGAACAATTAAACTCTGAAACGATTGCTGGAGTTGTTCAAAACGATCCGGAATTATTTGTGCAAATGATCGAGAAAATATCAGCAATTTTCGATCGTATTAAAAAAAGTTGCCCGTTTGAAGTAGATTTGCTATGTTCTGTTTTACCCAATATATTAAATGACTTCTTCCCACCTTCGGAAATACTAACTAAAGTTATTGGGGAATTTTTGTCGCCACAGCAACCTCATCCAAAGATATTAAGCGGGGTCGTATTTTTGGTAACTATAGTAATACATAATTTCTTTGTAAATAAAACATTGTAAAATTATATAGGTATTCGAAAGAGCTTGCGAACGTTCGCAATTGCTTCTCTTGCAAGATTGGGTCGTGTGTAGTCTGTCGAATTTCACGCAATCGTTACCGGTAGGTATGGCTACGTGGTGTTTGACTTGTTTTTTCATAAGTGCAAGCACCAATTCCTGGCTGCGATCTCTTTTTCCGCATGTGCAATCACGCATCGGGAGGTACGAGTATGAAGATAAGAAAATGCTTTGTATTACCGGTGCCGATTTTTACCGGAGTCTTAGTAATGAAAATCAAAGGGAACAGTTCGTAGACACTTTTAATAAAGTTAAAGATTTACCAGGAACACCGTTTAAAGATCTTATTGCTTGTTTATAAGCATTTAATACAAATTAGGTTGTTTTGTTTTTAAAGCATAGTTCGAAGCCCTTTTGCAGCATTAATACGTACATAATTATTTATAGCCCTTTTTTGTCGATACCATTGGTTAGTAAATAGATCACCTGTTGAGTTTAAAGAAATTCCATATTCTGAACAGCAGTGGATTGCAGAAAACGGATCCGCAAAAAAATAATATATCTAGTCTTCACGGTAATGGAATTTTTAAAGACATTTTGCGAATTTTCTGTTTATTTCGTTGGCTAAACTGGGTGTAAAACAGGAAAATGTACTTTATTCTCATTTTTGTTTACTAACTGGTTCACTGTGAATAGATCTTTAAGGATTGTTCACAGCGAAACAATCAGTATTTACGCTTAGAAATTATAAGTATAAATTCCAGTTTGTTGTATGACATACAAAGTTAACGTTCACAGCAACAAAATTTATCATACATTGTGTTAATTTTGTTGCTTGGAATGCTAACATTGCTTGTCATAATACAAACTAGATTGTTATTTGTAATTTTCTAAGCTTAATTACTAATTGTTTCGCTGTGAACAATTCTTAAGTCTTGCGGATTCCGCAAAATATATGAAGTATTTCTAATTTTCCGCCTTCTAAATTCAAATATTGCGAATTACGCAAATACGTGAAATGAATTCCTGCTTAAATATATTTTATATTTTTGACCAATGAAAAATCACCCGCAAAATATAAATCCGTAAACCGCTGCTAACCGGACTGCTAACAAGACTCAGCTTTAAATTCTGTAGTATTTCCTAATTAATTGAGCTAAACAATTTTAATAAAATCAAATAAAAATGCCATATCAAAACACTGAATTCATATGATTGTTTATAAACTGATGATTTCAATACAAGACAGACAGTTAATATAATAACGCATAGGGCTTCGAACCGAACTTTAATAATCATTTTGAAATATATAGCTCTAGTTTTATACAAATAAGGCATTCGATTTATTCTTATCGATAATTATGAAGTTACATGGCATGCTAAAAAAATGTGTTAATCGTTACGAAAAATGTATATTTTTAACTTGACAGTGTTAATCAAAATAATTTTATTACTTGTTATTCTTGTATATAGATTATGATATTAGATTTGCTTTTAAAGATTTATTGATCGTATTTGAAATGTACAAAATAACGTCCCAATGTTTGATTTTTCGTCTTAAGACATACTTTATATATATATATATATACTCATTTTTCCAGAAAAGAATAATTGTAAATAAATAATAAGTTTTACTTGTTAGATGCACGATTTTAAAACTGATTAAACAAATCTCATGAGATAAACCGTCTTTTTGAATAGATATATTTATTTTGAGAAATACTTGTTCCATATTTACAACAAAAAAAATGTATACTCTATTAAAGTTTAACTGGTTTTTAATAAAAGATAAACTACCTCCTTTTAGGAAAATAGAAAATACTGTACAAATGTGTGCTTATATTTAGTAAGTTCCTATCAATTTCAGCTTCAAATCTCGCCGTACGGAATCGTGTGTCTGTAACATTATTTGAATCAAAGAAATTCGTTCTACGTATCTCTAATTCCGTAAATAGCTGGAGTTATTATTGACTTGAATATATCAAAAAATTACAATTATAAAGATTCTTCAGATTGAACAAAAAACACCATAATTTTTTTTTATTAAAATACTGTTGGTTTTATTTTTGTGCCGGGAATTATTTTATTGTCGCGATTTATTCGCGCAAATTCTTTAGTAACATTACAATAACTATATCTGTACAAATATCAGCGAATACAAAAAGTTGATTTATTAAAAAGGTACCGAGATTGATTAGAAAAACGCCGCAAGGCGAGCTGAAGGCATTAATGCCTGCACTAATTTTTTTACAAAAGGTAAAAATAGTTATGATTAATTTTACAGAGAAATTAAAATTTCCTGCATAAAACATTGTATTTAGTTATTAATTATTTTTGGCCCATGAAAATTAAGTGAACTGAAACCTGACAGGTGTTGGTTAAAACTTGTCTGTTATTGTGTAACTAAAATTAATTAGTTTATTTCCAGTCGTGCACCGTGCTATTTCTCATTTGGAATATCTATTTGAGAATATTGCATTTGCATTACAGTCAAACCTCGGTTCATTAGAACTTGTGCACAAAGTACTGTTGTAAAATTTTAAATTAGCAAAAATCTGGTGGAGCGGATTAATCAATTTGGGGGGAAATTGTTTCGGTTTACGAATGACATGAACGATTTAAGTTTGTGAAACGAGGTTTGACTATATTTATAATTTGGTGTCGAATTTTGTTAGAATTTAATTTTCATATATGTAATTGTAGTTTTATCAGTTTCTTATTTTATTTTATTTTACTAAATAAACTAAAATACATGTTTATTTCGTGTAGTATTTTATCAAATCTTTAAATCTATTTTGAACTGCTCACACATATACATCTGTGGTATTCGGGAATTCATGACTAGTGCTTACCAGTGATATTTTCATTAAATTTAGATATAATTTGTGTATGTGTGTCTGTATGTGTGTGTGTGTTTGCGAACGTTCTAGAGCCAAAACTGTCGAACGTAGAATTGTGAAACTTTAAACTCAAGACTTGTATATGGTCTAGATGTACACTTCTTATTATTGAAAAGAATATTCAACCGGAAGTGCATGTTTACTCTATGCATTTTTTGTCATGTCTCCATAATGTCACTAGAACGGCTGCACTTACGGCGAAAATAGTTATGTTCATAATGAAAGATATTAATATTTCGCCCAGCTTTTGTTTGAAAAGTTTCTTCAAAATATGTACCAGTTACGAGAAAACTGCTACGGAAAATTTTAAATTTCTAATTTATGTTACCATAGATACGCATGTGGGCTTATATATAATAAATCGTATGTACTATGCCTGACAACATTATAATAGGGAAACAGAATAGACACAAATAATTTAATATTTGTTATTAGGTACTCATAAGGCGAGCTAGACGCATCGGTGCGTATAAAGCTTGACAAAATAATGGCTAAGTTTTGCATGTCAGAGATTTTTTGTATTGGGATTTAAAATGTGACGGGATTATATACCTGTGGGCATCATGTGCCCATATAAAATACAGAATACAGTCCACTGCTCACCGAACCAACTGTCTAATTGAATACTTTGACGGGTGACGATTTATCATGTAATTTGTTTGTAAATGTAGACCTAACCATGGATACACCATATAAATAAGGCATCTCTTCCAAATACACACACACACATACATCAAACAAAATTTCATATTCAGACTCTAGGTTATTATGTAAACTATTAAACGCGAGCTACAAAATGATGTTAGAAACTTTCGAAATTCGGAAATTTTCGAAAACTTACATATATGAAAGTTTGTCTCAATGCCTCGACATTTTAAGACAAGATCAACTATCTCTATATATGTCTAAAACACAATGTGCAGATGCATCTGAATGTAAAAATATTTATTCTAAAGTAAAAGAAACAAAGTGACTCAATTTTCATGTCATTTATATTTAAAAACGCCACAAATATTGTAAATATATAGTATTATTATAAAATCGTATATAACATAACTACCCCGACTCACGCAAACGAAATTTTTGAAAACGTCAGCGTCAACAAAGGCCACTACTTAAGTATAAGGAACCAATTTCCGGAAAGACAGTGATTACCCCCTATAGGTACCTATACGTATATTGTATTTGTTGCTTGGAGCGGGGGCGGCATCAGGATCTACGTATTATTCTTTCTCTTCATTTATCGATTTCTCTGTCGTTATAATACCTACGAATAAGACGACAGACATTTGTCACGCGATTGCCGAAAAACACACAACCAACGAAAATTAGTTTTCAAACTTTGTCATTATTATTATTTCTATAATTCCCCCCTTTACTTTTGATAGCCCCAGCGGCGTAGCATTCCGGACATGCAACCCCCATCATATTTCTCTTATTTATTAATTTCTTATTTTTATTATTCTTAATTTCAAGATTGTTATTACTTTCTTGAACGAAGTCTAAAAGGAAGGATTGTAATCATGAAAATTTCCGTACTCAAGATACAAGCAAGTCGAGTGAGGGCCACACCCGCTTTGGTTTCATAGCAATTGTGGGAGAATTTAAAACAAAATAATACAGATCGTGAAAGGACAAGAGAGTCGAGTGAAGGCCACTCCAGCTTTTGTTTCAAAGGAATCGTAGGGTGAATATGAAACAAAAAAATGTATTACTATAATTATGGATAATGAAAGGACAAGAAAATGGGTTCAATCTGAAGGAACCTATAATATTTTGTAAATTTTTTAGAATATCCATCAATGATCGAACACTATAGCACTTTTGTACTACAGTATGATGAGCCAAACAGTTGGATTGGCTGGAATAACTAAGGGTTAATCGGTGATAAAAACTGTGCCTTTCCAAATAACATTTTGTCACCGTACGACACTGAAAGAGCTGCCATTCCAAAATATATGTCGAATGTCGAATCAAATGAGAGAATATCGTGATAACGTGCCGACCGTTAACAAATAATTATTAATAATACGTGTTTGAATAATACACGAAATCGTTTTTTTTTTTATATACTAGAATTGATAAATATTTCCATAATACGACAAAATAATATTTTAATAATACGTGTTAAAGCGTCATTATAGGTACCACGATTTCGTGCATTTATTTTTGGCACTTTTAAAACTTTTCAAAATCATTCTAGCCGTTATTGTTCCAAGAATTATTCTAAGTAATTTGAGCTTGGCGTTATGAAACGAATTAAAATTGACTTTCTTGTTGTTTTATTCAAATTACGCATAGCATAACGCCGTAACTTACAAGCAATTTGAGCGGTCGCTTGTAAGTTACGGCGTTATGCCATGCGCAGTAGAAGAAATCATGAATTTACGGAAAATAAATATTTATATTTATACAGTAAACCCAGGGGCGAGCTGCAGTAGGCTCGGTTTGCTTCCGACGACTTTTTTATACGTTAGATTTCTAGATTTTATTGTTGGTTTCAATATACAATACGCCCGAGCGGATTCAAATGGGATGTCAAGTAATATGTGTATCAAATTTGGTGTAAAGCGCTCCGGTTCCTTCAGAGGAGTGAGCCTAATTTGGTCTTAGGAGCGACGACTAACATCCAAGTATATAAGTTATATATATTTTTGGATTTATGCCATACGCAGCGCTTGAGTTGATACAGTAGAAGAAATCATGCATTTACGGAAAATAAGTATTTATATTTATACAGTAAAACCAGGGGCGAGCTGCAGTAGGCTCGGTAGGGCTCCGACGACTTTCTTATACGTTAGATTTGTTGATTTTATTGTTTGTTTCAATATACAATACGCCCGAGCGGATTCAAATTGGATGTTAAGTAATATGTGCACCAAATTTGGTGTAAAGCGCTCCGGTACCTTCAGAGGAGAGAGCCTAATTTGGTCTTAGGAGCGACGACTAACATCCAAGTATATAAGTTATATAGATTTTTGAATACAGAGCGACGCGAGACAAACACTTTTTGTTAAGGAATTTTTTGATCCGAGACAAACACTTTTTGTTAAGGAATTTTTGGATCCGAGAATGCTACAGACACACGACCGATTGCTTTAGCTTCTTCGGTACTTCATCATTTCATTGTGTATCAGAAGGAACATTATACTGTAAATGTAATAAACATATCGGCGATTCCTTTTACAATATTGAATTCGAAAATTAATTTATCACACAAGCCGTTTGATTGATATAATAAGCGAGGAGAAATCCATAATGAATGAATCCCGTTCACATGTGACATGGCATTTGAATTAGGTGTAATGTTTGATTGGACTATTGTGTTGTTTGTCCCACGTATCCTCTACACTGGGGACTGATTCCTAGGAGAATTATTCCTTAGGGAATTCTGGGAACACACTGACTAGCTTAAGTTTAAATTCAATATACATGTAGCAAGTGCTTCCTATTTAATTATTTAAAAATATGGTGGAACCTAAATAGTTAATTATTCTGATATAGGGCAAATCTTTCAATGTTATATCCAACTTATTGGGTCATATCGCTGGCTACGAGTTTCTACCTGGTATATTCCGTTTTTAGCTCGTCAAAATAGCGATAACGAGTTTTGTGTCTTGTCTTTCTTAGTAGATTAAAAAATCTGGGCCGTATGATTACCATTAAAAAATTAATTTAGCTTTGCTCAAAGTTCATTTGTAAGAGGTAAATTTTACACGACATACAAAAATTAGGCACCAGGTTTGTTTAAAAACAATTAATTTAATATTATCCACAAAATAAAATCATTATTCTGTATGCAATTTCAATAGAAAGGAACTATAATTTAATAACTGTATACTTCTTAACAATGGGAGGCATTTATTTTTTATTAAATTAGATCTCTGTATGATAAAGTATGAAATGGGGGAAGAGATGAGAGAGTGCTGTGGTGATTGAGAGATATGTTTCGTATATGTATGTTGATTTAATCGTATGAATAAGCCATTTGATCCGCTTGAACGGCGTTGTAATGGTCCTTGTTATAATATAATATGCTTTTGCGCGATGCTAGTTGATTGACTTATAATGAACTTATGGTGTTCTCTAACATACCCATGGGGTTTCACGCATGCCCACCAAGGACCATTACGATCTTACTTTGCTACACTGCTAAAATATCGAGATTTTGTTATATCTATCTGGATATCTTGAAATTATTATATAGAGTCTTAATTTTTTAACTCTAAAACAGATTTTAGCTCGTCGTACGAAGTACTGTAGAAGCTAAAGCAATAGGTCGTGTGTCTGTAGCATTATTGGATCAAAAAGTGTTTGTCTCGTCGCCCTGAATCCAAATATATATATATATATATATATATATATATATATATATATATATATATATATATATATATATATATATAACTTATATACTTGGATGTTAGTCGTCGCTCGTTCGACCAAATTTGTGCTTTCTACTCCTCTGAAGGTACCGGAGCGATTCACACCAAATTTACTACACATATTATTTAGCACCCTATTTGAATCCGCTCGCTGTTTAAATCCAATCGCCCGTATACTTCCAGAGTTATAGGGCCTCAAAGTTTAAAGCCCTCCTTAATACTACCCTTATAAAAATAATTAACAAACCAAAAAATTCTACAAAATATTCTAAGATATTTTATGTCTAGAAGATTTTTCATATTGTTACACCCAAAGCCCGAAATAAAAATGATTAAATATTATAATTTTGCATTTTCAAATATGCACTAAAGTAAACTACATAAAACTGTAAGACTGACACATTTTTTCAACTTTTTAACTAAAAGGCCTCCATAATTAAGAACCACTGCTCGCATCGTATATATTACTCATAAGGAGAGCTGGACGCATCGGTGCGTTGTACATACCGAATCTTGTTTTTTAAATAATTATACTGAAATATGTTTTCAACTTTTTAACTAAAAGGTCTTAATAATTAAGAACCACTGCTCACATCGTATATATTACTTATAAGGCGTGCTGGAAGCATCGGTGCGTTCTACGTACCGAATCTTGTTTTTTAAATAATTATACTGAAATATGTTTTCAACTTTTTAACTAAAAGGTCTTAATAATTAAGAACCACTGCTCGTATATATTACTTATAAGGCGAGCTGGACGCATCGGTGCGTTGTACGTACCGAATCTTGTTTTTAAATAATTATACTGAAATATGTTTTCCACTTTTTAACTAAAAGGTCTTAATAATTAAGAACCACTGCTCGTATCTATTACTTATAAGGCGAGCTGGACGCATCGGTGCGTCGTACGTACCGAATCTTGTTTTTTAAATAATTATACTGAAATATGTTTTCCACTTTTTAACTAAAAGGTCTTAATAATTAAGAACCACTGCTCGTATATATTACTTATAAGGCGAGCTGGACGCATCGGTGCGTTGTACGTACCGAATCTTGTTTTTAAATAATTATACTGTAATATTAAATAATTAATAAATTGCTTTGATTGTGTTCTTATAAAACTTTTTTTCGTAAAAATTTCCTTTAAGAATGGAGATTATTATATATATAATTACCCAGAAATGTATGTATGTTTGTATGTGTAGAACGATACAAACTGAAGGAAAAACCGTGTAAGGGTTTTATATTGTAACTATGATTTACTGGAAAATTCTCCACCCGTCAAAACTGACCTATATTCTGTGTACCATATGGGCACACGGTGCCCAGGGGTGACCCTAGTATATATATATATATGTTTTGCTATAGTTACAAAACATATTGATTTTGTTTCATAGCAATCGTAGTGTGAATTTAAATCAAAATAAAGTAATATTTTAATTACTGTACAAGAAAATCGAGTTTAGTTATTAACTTATAATAGAAAATAGATTATATGAAAATTATTTCATATTTTAGATTATATAATATTATTTATATTGACAAACATAAAAATCAATCAATTATGCTTAAACAAATTGACAGGAAAAAAGGCTATTCTATTATTTATCGAAACAGTCTGCTAATGTAGCTGCATTTGTGTCCGATTGTAAAAATATATTTTATTGGGAAAAATCAATCAATTTGTTTTCACAAATTGACAGGATAAAAAAAACTCTCGAATCAACTATTTATTGAAACATCAGTCTGCTAAAAATCAAATTTAAACGAATCAAAACACATACAAACACCCCACACACATACACACAGTCTGAACAAAACACATATCCATACAACACGCGCGCACATATGCATTCGTAACAAAAAAAAAAAAACAAAAAAAAAACAACTCGGAACATATATCGTAGTTTCAGTAACGATGTGCATGTGAAACATTAATGATAACAGGGTAGATATGCCCCATCACAAAATGCACCATATACACATTCCCTGTTATATATGTATCTCATATAATCTGTATGTGTGTCTGTGCGTGTTTTGTCAGGGTAACAATTGAATTAGCGCCGTCGAGGTCGAATCCCCTCTGTTTCTCATCCGTTCTGTTCGTCACTGCATTCCCGTCACTCCCCATATTTTTATATTTATTTCTCCTTCTGATGCTAGCGTCCCCCATAAAGGCACTATCACACGCCTATGCTACCGTTAACTGTGATGAGAGCGATACACGACTCGAACCTGTCTCCTCACCATGATGACATCATTAAATGATTGTTGTTGTTGTTGTTGTTCTACGTGATCTCGATTGTCTTCTTTGTAAAATTATTTCTTGGTCCAGCGTTAAGGTGAAACTTGCATTTTTACATCGAAAAACGTAAATCCGTAGAAGATAAACGTATAACAGCAGATGTGTTGGTTGAATTATTGGACGGTGAACAGTATCGGACGGGCGATTACGTTTAAGATCAGCACGGATGTCCGCGGGATTAAGTTGAACTGTCATTGCCACTCGCTTCGTCGATTTATTATATCTAATCGGTCACATGATCAATAACTGTATCTATCAAAGAATGGTGGTGCTTAAAGATGTTTTTATATCTAAATAAATTCCGATATTTTTGTAATAGAACATGTCACAATTATATTAATGAGGTTGCCAATTATTTTAAGCTCATCGTGTATAATATAAAAATAGGTTTAGTTGTATTTATTATCCATGGGGTTTTATGACGATCCCTTGAGTTCTCGTGAGGCCAGCTATATTTAAATATGTTTTTATATATTTCAGATTTACATTATTTATGTCCAGGTTATGCCAAAAATGTTTTTAAAATTCCTGGCCTATTATTTGTAAAATACTTTTTCCAGATACAAGCTTAGGTACAACGCACTTATGCGTCCAGCTCACCTTATAAGTAATATATGCGATGCGAGCAGCGGTTTATTATTATTATGGTCTTTTGGTTATATGAAAAAAATGTTATAGATATAAAACGTCTTACAATCTTTTGTAGAATATTTTTATTAAAAACAAGAAGTATATTTTAAAATTCAAAATTATAATATTTAATATTTTTTTATGGCCTTTGAGTGAACAATATGAATAAATCTTGTACACTGAGAAAAGGATTTACTTGAATCAATTTAGGCTAACTACTATTAAATAAATCCCATATTTGAATACAGCGAAATCAATGTAGAGTAATATTTAATAGAGATATTAATAGATCGTATTACTGTAGAATAAACTACATAAATGCACCATGTATTTACTGTTAATACATCTTACTATAGTAAAATACACTGTATTAAAGCACTATCTATTTACTATTAATACATCATATTTGTCTTAAATATGCGGTATAAGAAAATCATTTTGGGTTTTATTTATAGGAAATCAATAAAATATAATGCAGGTTATAAACATATATTTAATAAAAATACAAAAAAATATAGGACACTTCCAAATAATAACAATAACGTATGGACTTATATTTAACAAATAACTTAATTTAATCTAAATACAAAAATATATAAATATATGGTACATTCCCAAAAAAAAAAACAATAATGATTGGACCTATAATTAACAAATAACTTAAGATGTAATAATAGTTAACATTGCAGTATAATTTTGATTATTATAACATAATTTTGGGTAACACAAATAACACAAATAATTCTAAGATATTTTATATCTATAGATATAAAATATCTTAGAATTATTGGTAGAATTTTCGGGTGTTTTAATTATTTTTATAAGGACATTATTAAGCGGGGTTCTAAATTTTGGGGTTATATAACTCGGGAAATATACGGGCGATTGAATTTAAACTGCGAGTGGATTCAAATTGACTGCCAAATAATATGTGTATTTAAAAAAAAGCGCATATTTTAAAATGCAAAACTATAATATTTAATAATTTTTTATGACCTTTGAGTTAACAATATGAAAAAATCTTGTAGATATAAAATATCTTAGGATTATTAGTAGAATTATTGGGTGTTTTAATTATTTTTATAAGGGCAGTATTAAGCAGGGTTGCAAATTTTGGAGCCCTATAACTCGGGAAGTATACGGGCTATTTGATTTAAACTATGAGCGGATTTAAATGGGATACCAAATAATATGTGTAGCAAATTCAAATCGCTTCGGTACCTTCAGAGGAATAGAGGGCATACATTTGGTCTTACGAGCGAGCGACGACTAACATCCAAGTATATAAGTTATATATATATTTGGATTCAGGGCGACGAGACAAACAATTGCTGTTAAGGGAATTTTTTAATTCGAGAATGCTACAGACACACGACCGAATGCCCTAGCTTTTTCGGTACTTCGTACGGCGAGCTAAAAATGTTTCATATAATGTGAAAATAATAAATAAAATGAAGATATCCTATTTCAATTCGAATAGATGAATGAATGTTTTCAACATTCATTCGGATGACAGTCATTAGTCGTACCTGTTCTGACTTCTAATCTGGCGACGGGCGACGGTGATGGTCTGAAATACAGTGGCAGAATTTGGGGCGGTCCATTTTCGTCGGCGATTTGTGTGTGTTGATTTTAAAAGACCGGAAAACCAAAAACACTTTCTACATTTACTATACTACTCATCAGTATTAATAGCTGCTCTCGACAAATGACAAAATGATCCGATACTCATTTTTCTCTCGTTACCTTGGTGGGTGGTTGTTGTTCGGTCTCAATTCCTTTCGTATATATTTAGCTTTTGGGTTTTATCCCACGCGAAACACTGAGATTCGACAGAAAAGGTTATTATTAAATATAGCAGATATAACAGATTCAGGAAAATGTTTGTTGGGAAATTCCTGCTACTTTGGTGGCCTTGTAGGTCATATAGGATATACAGAGGGTAACCATGGTGCGATTTTGAAATCAACAAGCATCACACAATCTCGTCGTATAAAATACAGTGTGTAACCTTATATCCGTGAACTAGCAGGTCATACACAGGGTGTCCCATCAGCCATTTCACTGCAAAACAGTTTGGATAATCGCCGGGGATCAATTATAGTCCACTTTATTTGGTTGGGGGTGAGTGAGATATAAAATTAGGGGCATATGTCCCCGGTTATGTGAAGTGGGTTAGGTGGGGTGCGTGGCGTGTGTGTATATATATGTGTGTGTGAAGGGCATTATATTCCAACTGACGCATCTTATAATTGGTTCTCTATAGCTATAATAAAACCTTTATGGAAACTTGGATGGTCACATTTACAAATTGAAAGTGTTTCTTTGTTTTGTTCGATGCACAGTTAGAAAAATCTGCAGTGCCCTACACAAGACTTTCTTGTACGATTGAAGAATATATATAGAGATTTTGTGGTATATTAATATTATTCTATTACACATAGAGATAAAGACAACGAGAGGAAAACAAGGAGAAAGAGATAGATAGTGAGAGAAATAAGGAAAAAGATGTAAGAGATTGGAACTCTCATAATATTGTTGCCCTTTTATTTAAAATAATTAATTTCGTTGATATTGTGTTTTTGTAAATATGAATATATAAATGTAATAATTTCAAATCGACATTCCAAATAGCTAAAGCTATAGGTCGTGTGTCTGTAGCATTCTCGGAATAAAAAAATTGTGTTTGTCACGTCGCCCTGATTCCAAAAAAGTATATAACTTATATACTTGGATGTTAGTCGTCGCTCGCTCGTAAGACCAAATTTGTGCCCTCTACTCCTCTGAAGGTACCGGAGCGAATCACACCAAATTTGGTACACATATTATTTGATATCCCATTTGAATCCGCTCGCAGTTTAAATCAAATCGCCCGTATACTTCCCGAGTTATAGGGCCCCAAAATTTAAAGCCCCCCTTAATACTACCCTTATAAACATAATTAAAACACACAAAAATTATGCTGAAAATTCTAAGAAATTTTATGCCTTGAAGATTTTTACATATTGTTAACCTAAAGGCCGAAAAAAATTATTAAATATTATAATTTTGAATTTTAAAATATGCACTAAATTATATTTTAATCAATATAATCTACAAAAAATTGTAAGACTTTTTATATCTATAACATTTAACCAAAAGGCCAGAATAATTAAAAACCATTGCTCGCCAACGCATATCTTATCTACAGGCGAGCTCTACGCGTTGGTGCGTTTTACGCGTACCAAATCTTGTTTTTAAAGCAATAGTTAACTAGATTAAATTTGAATGCAATTAGATAGTAAATTATTTTACAGCAAATAGGATTTTTTGTTTATAATTATCGACCTAATTTCACATCAGTTATGTATGGTAAAAAAGTGTTTAAATTACATTTATTAGAATATTCATTACAATCCGATATAAATACATAATTATATGAAAATGTTTGTAGTTGATTCTGCCCTAGATCAAAGAAATTACCTGCTGTTCAAACAAATAAAAAATAAATGTAGCAAATTATAGTCTAATGATTATTAGAATAGAAAAAATGTCGTTAGATTTCAATTACAAAAGTTCAATGTTCTTTTATTTTTGAAAATCATTTTTTGTTATTTAATTTTAAGAACAAGGCTATTAATTTTTTTATAATAATAATAACTATTTCAAGAATACAAAAAAATTATCTTTATTGTTTATTATTAAAATAAATAAAATCTGGATTGCCCTTCACTCGACTTTTGTGTACTTAATTACTACTACATATGTAATAAATCTTTATTATGTTTTAAATATAATATGGCTGATTTCAAAAGCGATTTTTCAGTTACACATTTGTCAGAAAAACATTTCAAACAATAATTGCTAGAACTTTGTATATCTTTAACTTAGTTCGGTGTTATTTTAGTTAATTGAGTTAACTATTTATTTATTTCGTATTAAATTTCCTAGCACTGTTAAGTTTGGCCTGTGCCCATATCATATACAGAAAACAGTCCACTCTCTACCGATTCGTCTTATTAAATAATTTGATGGGAGGCGATTTTTCATTTTTTTTTTTGTAAATGTGGACCTAATCATGGATACACCATATAAATAAAACATTTCCTTTGTATTTTCATTGTTTTCTTCGTCTATAAAAAGATACCTTTTCATCTTTATTATTGACCCAACTCGTTGTACATCAAACGGTCGGCATTTTGACGTAAATTTATAAATATTTCAACATCGGTGCAATTAGAAATGAAGAGAATATTTTCGGGAAGAAGACACAGGATATCGTCAATTGTCCAGAAAAAGTCTCACGCAAACAGCAAAAACTAATCGGTCTAAAACAAAAGAGGAAACGTGAGATTTCAGTAAAATGTCATTTCGTCTGCCTTTCAAATTATAGGGTTACCATTCAACCTTACCTGGGACTCATATTTCTGATAATCGGCACAGATTCACTCGCCACAAATATATATTTACCCATTATGAAAATGGCAGCGACTCGTAGCGACAGTGGTCTGATGAGCGTGCAGTATAGTTTGTGGTTTTGAATTTCCTGTCGTATTAGAACTATATAGAAATGAAATGTAATTATGTATATAATGTTTTGTCAATAACCCCGTACATATGTTATACTTGATTTCACTTCAGATTTTGTGCATTTAACTCGTGAAGTAATTTATTGAGAATGGTAATCACGGATACGGCATATGCGTTAGCTTATTTCTAAGGTAATTTTTTCAGTAAATGGTACGTTTTTCGAAAAAACTTTTTAAACAAAAGTTGCTAGTAATTTTAATATCTTTAACTTTTATTAGAATCTTTTTTCTCTAACTCATGCCGTAACCGAGATAGAGATTCTTATAAAAGTTAAGGATATTAAAATTTCTGTCTGCTAATTTTCTTTTTAATTTTGCCAATAATTCCTCCTAAGCCTATATACCTTTTTTGTGAAATGATTGCAACTAGAAAAGTGGAATTGAGTATATATGATATTTTCGAGTTCATCATTGCGAGAAATTATGAACGAATGATCATTCTAGTGGTAGACCGGTGACCGGGTGAAGGTCGAATGGTTTTTCTAGTGGTTTTCTCACCGCGTTTACATTATTGTGTGTGCGTAATTACATAGCGGGTGGTTGTGGTCAATACCGCTGGTTATACGAAACCATTTAAGCATTTCTCATCGTCTTAACTTTCGACAAATTGAACTATTTAAAAACATATTTTTTGTGTTTGTCTACTAAAACTGAATTTCGGGAAATTATACAGAATATATTTGCTACTTCTGGTTTTAAGGCAAATTACAGTAGTCTTGGCCCCAGGAGTAGTATTAAAGTGTTTTTAAAATGTTACCCATTTCAGCTTCTAATGAAGGTCCAATTTGTTAGTTGATTTAATTGAAATCGCTGTAGTGCAAAATATTTTAAACTAATAGATAATTCAAACTTTTGAGTGTAATTTGAATTCCGGAAGTAGTTACATATATAAATCTTGGATATTGTGTTATAATATAATTTAATTACGTTTAATGCTATAAACTATAATTCTTAGATTTTATATTAAACTAGATGAACATAGATAATATTTTAATAGTGGTCTATTAAAATATTATTGATGTATGTGCAAAATCTGCCAACGCATTTGACGTTGGATTTGGTTTTTATAGAACAGAATACGAATCGATTGTCCTGATTTAAAATCTTTTATTCAGTTGTCCATGTGTATTAATTTTTTCTGTTGTTACAAATAAATATAATACATATAAATATAATCTTTAGATGTACATACATTTTCTTCAGGTTAGGCTCAAATACCACAAGAAAATAATTAACAATAATAAGCCACACGTCGTGGTCTAGTACGTAGCGCTTTAGCGCTAGCGGAATTAATTTTTTTCAGAGGGGAGGGCTGCATTTAATACATCCCCTCTGTTCCAAATTATAATAAACATATTTATATATATAAAAAAATAAAGATTATGGATGGCTATGTACAATTTTAAGATTTTAAAACTGATTAATAGGTGCATTGCTTGTAATTTATATTTATTTTATTGTTAGATTGCATTATTTCACAGCCGTTGCTTGGAATTTTAATATCTTCAACTTTTATTAGAATCACTGTTTCTCTAATTCCTGTTGTTTTCTAGATATACAAAAAGTAAAAAGAGCAAACCTTCATTTCCGGTACTTAGATATTGTTTTCAAAAATTGGAGATACACCTCGAACATTACAAGTTTAAATTTTCATAATTTTTCCTTATAGAGCGTTCACACACACACACACACACACACACACATATAAACAACAAGCATAAACTACTTCCGGTTAAGATATTGTTGTCAAAAATAGGAGGTGCACTTCTGGGCTATTTACAAGACTTAAATTTTAAGTTACATAATTATTTCTTCAACAGTTTTGGTTCTAAAGCGTTCACACACACACACACACACACACACACATAGGAGGTTTTCTTTCCGCAAATAGTATAGAATGGTATAGTATAGAATTACTATTCTATACTATATTATTCTATACTATTTGCTGAAAGAAAGACTCCTATTTGTGTGTGTGTGTGTGAACGCTTTAGAACCAAAACTGTTGAAGTATATATATATATATATATATATATATATATATATATATATATATATATATATATATATATATATATTTAATAGTATAGAAGAGTATAGAATAGTATAGAATAGTATAGAATAGTATAAGAATAGTATAGAATAGTATAGAATAGTATAGAATAGTATTGAATAGTATAGAATAGTATAGAAAAGTATAGAATAGTTTAGAAAAGTATAGAATATAGAATAGAGATTCAATTCAGGGATGCTCAAAATGTGTATTTCCGTTAAAATCCGAATTCGATTACAATACATCCTTTAGACTTTGTCCAAGAAAGTAAATAACAAAAATATAATTAAAATAATTAAATGTTCTGTCCAAGTATGGGAAAATATACTAATTAATAAATATAGTCGCACAGATTTAATTTTCGTTGTGATTTACTATGGTGAGGCATTGGAACCTATTTTGTTTGTATTTTACAAGCGATTTTAATGCTATAATAAACCATTTAATTTTGACTATTAATTGAAGTATAATAATTCCTAAATCTTGTAATAAAATCTAATTATTCAATTTTATTTAATAGTGAACGTAATGTAAGCTCGAATCTGCAGACAATGGCGATGTGAACTAATAATAAAAAGCAATAACAATGACAAAAACACCAAAACCATATATTTATATATCATACATTCATAACCGTATGATTCATTCATATATTCTTCTATTTGTACATTTCAAGCAAACCGCACTATACATTTTTGTTGTTTATAATTTCCTTTTCTGAGCTGATGCTGAAGATCCGGTTGTAACTTCTTGGAAAGATCATTCTGCCCATCATCAACTTGATTATGATTGTCACCACTCGTTGATTGTCGGTTTCGAAGTGATTTTTTACAATGCATTTACTGATGATAGTGAAATTAAAGTAATTTTATAAAATCTTTAGCTACAAAGTAAAAAAAAAGAACTTGTTCGTTCGGCAAATATAACGACAACAAATCGCATCTTTATTCTAAGGATTTTGATTTAAGCTTCTGGTATTATATTAGGATTTTGCGGTAGTTTGTAGTTTTTTGTTGTAATCGTTCGTTTGTTTTTGTTATTAAATGTATGAGCGACGGTAATGATATATGTGAAGAAAGTAGTTACTTACTGGCATTAACTTATGTTTTTGTTAATTCATGTTCATTTTTGTTAACTCATGTTCAAGTAAGAACATTCGAATACTTTATATTACAGTTGGATTGGAATCATCCAGCTTGCTTAAGCAACGTACTCAAGGTTCTTTTAAAATCATCGGTGCGTATTTGACATAATGAATGTTTGGCAAAATAATAAAATTTTGCTCTCATGTTGGGAGATAAAAATAAAAATTAGGGCTTCGTCTTTTCTCACCAAATTGATTATAAGGCGAGCAGAAGGCATTATTTGATTCCGAGAATGTTAGATTAACGTATTAAAACTTATAAACCAATCAATCAATTCGAAAGATACACCTTATTCAAAACCCATGAAAACAGTTCCCCTTATTATTTACAAAAGAGTATTCAGAACAGCAAATCAAATTACCCGTACAGTCGTATAGTAGCGGTGGTGTTTTGCAACAGGGATGAAAACAATCACTTGATCATTTAAGGTGTGCGCATGCGCATAAAGACACAAAGATAGATATTTGAAACCGTTATTTAAAGGTTGGTGTTAAATTCACCCCTCTTTATGTGTCTGTGTGTCTGTATATATATGTACCGGTGATAACCGGAACCGCACATTGTAGTGCGCGGGCAGGGGCCGGAGCTAAATTCGCAACCAATTGGATTAGTCGATTTGCGTCAGGCCTATGAGTAATGGTCGGTAACCTGTGCACCCCTCTTTATCGGCACACCAGCCCTCGCTGATTAAAATGTAATCTAATAGACAATACACTCTGTATGCGTGTGTGTGTCTGTATTCGAATCCATATATCTCTTGTATATTTATATACAACTGTATTTATAACTATTTCTTCTCAATCATTCAGTTATTTGAGTGTATTGTGCTTTTTGGGGTTTGTTGCGTTATGTTTCGCAAGGGGTGATAAATATTAATTATTTAATTGGTAATGGATTTGGTTCTTGGCTTCGCCTGATGCTCGCCTTGATGAGATATTGTGAGCTTGTGTAAGAAATAACAAGTCCTTTCTGATTATAGTATTTCTGATACGGGGTTAAAATTTAATTTAGCGACTGCGTGATTCTCGTAATTGTGGTATTACTTCGTTTTCGTATATATAATAGGTATCACCAAACATAGGTGCAGGTATCAAAACCTTCAGCTCACCATATTATCAATTTGGTGGAGAAAAATAAAATATTTTACTTAATTAAAAATAAAATATTTTTATACCTATTGACTTTAACTTCTAAACATTTTTTGACATTCTCTAAATTGAAATTGACTATTTTTGGGATTTTCGCCTTATAAGTAATATAATATTACTTATAAAACGAGCTGAACGCATAGATGCGTTGGACCTAAACTTGTTTTCACATACAGACATCATTTAATTTCGAATTTTAAAATATGCACTAAAAAAAAAAAATTTTTATTATATAATCTACAAAATAATAAAACTGTCCTTATAAAATTAATAAAAATACCAAAAAATTCTACAATGATTTCTAAAATATATAATATATCTTTAAGATTTTCGCATACGGGTAACTCAAAGGCCATAAAAAATTATTAAAAAGTATAATTTCGAATTTTAAAATATGCACTAATTTTTTAATTTTTTTTATTATATAATCTACAAAATAATGTAAGACTTGTTATATCTATAATATTTATTCAAATAGTTAGCCAATAGGTTATAATTCTTTTTAATTATTATAACCTATTGGATAACAATTTGAAAAATTATTTTAGATATTAGTGTTACAATATTTTCTAGATTATATAATCTTCTTTTAGTGCATATTTTAAAATTCGAAATTATAATTTTTAATAATTTTTAATGGCTTTTGGGTTACCAATATGCAAAATCTTGTAGATATAAAATATCTTAGAATTCATTGTAGAATTTTTGGGTGTTTTCATTATTTTTATAAGAGCAGTATTAAGGGGGGCACCAAATTTTAGGGCCTTATAACTCGGGAAGTATACAGGCGATTGAATTTAAACTGCTAGTGGATTCAAATGGGATACCAAATAATATGTGTACCAAATTTAGTATGAATCGGTCCAGTACCTTCAGAGGAGTAGAGGGCGCAAATTTGGTGTTACGAGCAAACTAGAGATTTTAATAGAAATACACGTTTTAACCATCCCTGAATTGTTCCTGAAATGATTTTTGAGTGTATAACATTAAATTTAAGACCTGTATATGGCCCGGAAGAACACGTTTTATTTTTGAAAACAATATCTTAACCAGAATTAATCGAAAAAAATTATGCATATAAAAGTTAATGATTACAACATTTCTGGCAACACACGACTTTCTTATACATAGTATTAAATATAAATATATATATATATATATATAAAAAATTACTTTGTCTTTTAAATTTATGCTCTAATTGCCTTGAAATCAATATACGTAATAATTAGGAAAACAAAATGTAACTTGGCTATTTTTAATGGTAATTTTTCAGTAAATGGTACATTTTTCAGAAAAACTTTTCAAACAAACGTTGCTAGAAATTTTAATATCTTTAACTTTTATAAGATTCACTATTTCTCTAACTCTTTTCGTTTACGAGATATTAATAGAGTAAGCGAACACTTCCGGTTGAAATATTCTTTTCAAGAATAGGTTTTCTATCCAGGTATATACAAATCATAAATTTATAACAACGGTATGGGCTGTAGAGCGTTCACAGACACACATACAGTCATTGAGATAATAGTCAAAATGGATTCAGGGACTTCAAATCGGATAAATCCATTAAATATTCGAGGTCGATTTTTTTAGTGATCACAATACTTTCTTTCAAACATAACGTATACGAAAGTAAAAAGCATGGTATGTTATTGAATGGTGTCAAGAGAAACGGATAATTATATTTATCTGAGCAAGTTTTAATCTGTTTCAGATATTTTTTCCCTGGATAACAGTTACTTCATAACATAGCGTTCCGGGAGCAGCTTTTTACATTCACACTTATATATCTTTTGTTGACGCACATACCACTTTTTACCCTTTTGCCATCCAGCTTGTTATATTATTTTTGAACAAATATACACTTCGAAAGAGTGTTAATTTCTTTAAAAGTATTTTTATCTCGTTGTATGCAGTATTACATTGTATTATTTTTTTCGATTCATCTTTATCGCTTCCTACATGTGAAGAACTTTCATTATTTATAATAAAAAAGTACATAAATGATAAATAATAAAACATCAATTTGATTTTAATGTATATTTAATAGCTATTATTGCGCATATTCTGCTTATACATGTAGGTAGTTTTTTTTTTTTGTTGAAATCTTATCTACATTTTATACATATACAGTTTATACTTATAGTAATAATAATAGTTAGAGTAATTAATAATAGATCACACTACTAATTTCAGGTAAAACTGAAACATAACTTAAATTATATCACTATTAGGTGTTTTTATGCGCAGTGCTTGTCAAACTGTTCACGCGCACCGTTCAAAAATGTCTGCTGCAGCACTTAAACTTTCAGTGTTCGTCGTAGAGTACGACATATACATGAATATAGGTGTTACATTTCTGTGCTATGAAGTTGTTGTAAGTAACAAATCAAAAGTATTTAAACTTTACATATCTGAAAGGGATTTTAGATACCTCAAGCATTTAATAAACAAAAAATATTGCGTTAATTTCTGACACGTAAAGAATAAACAATGTTCTTCATAGTTACATAATGAATTAGTCTCTTTAATTAAACTAATGATTGCGGCGGCGAAAATAAAAACTATTGAAATGGTTTATTTATCATTTCGATTGGATAAATATTTATATTAGAGTTGAATGATTTCAGGTCAAATCAGAAATTCTCTTGGCAAGAAATAGCATATTCAGTATTAAATTGTATGTAACAATTAAATACGTAAGATTTCCAAGATGGAAAGGTGTTCCCAGTGAGCTAATTTGTAGTTAAGATTAGAAATTACAAATAATTATCCAGTTTATATTATGATAAACAATGCTAGTATTCGTAGCAATTAAATTAACACAATAATTATAAATGATGTTGCTGTGAACGTTAGCACTATTTATGCAAAAACAAACTAGATTATTAATTGGATATTTAATCTAAATTTCTAATTGGTTCGCTGTGAATAACCCTTTACTATATCATACAATAATTTGTGAATAGAAAATTAGAGCGATACGAATTCAATAAATAAAGGAATAAACTGATAAAAGAGGATTACAAATTTTGGAAATTAATTACCAAAGAAACACTGTATTTTTACGAAAAACAAATTAATAACAGTTTTAATAAAACTACCAATTCATAAGTTTTGTTTTGATCTCGCGATAATTAAAAAGCCGAATATCTATCTACAAATTTGGAAAATACTACTTCTAAGTTGAAATTCAACGATAAAGAATTAAAAAATCCTTTTGGAATTAAGTTTGAGACAAATTATTATTGGTTTGGTTTTTTTAGTACGGATAAATATGGCATATGGCAAATGTATGAATCCTTGTCACAGTTTTTGTAAATTTTAGTAATAAAATCACATTTTGTTATAATAAAGAAACTAAAATTGGAGGAAATAATTTGTCTATTTAAATGTCAAAATATAGGACATGAAGCTGTGATGTAAAACCTGATTTTATTTCTATAAATTTACAAAAATCAATGAGACAGAATGAGGTTTTGCGAAAACAGCAATAACATTAACATAATTCGAATAGAAAATATATTACCAATTTAGAATTAATTTGTAAATTCTATATTTCGAAAAGTATTTTAAATTAGGGAAATGTATGAAACGTAGTGTTACTTAAATCTGGCTTCATAAACAGCAGAAATGTGACTCTATCTCATGTATGTGTACAGCATGTTTGCCGCACTCAGTGACGTTCAGCAGATGGGGTCGGTGAGTGTGGGCTGCGGCCCGTTGTACGGGCCGGCCCACGGTTGCAAGTTCTGCAGCGCACTGAGTGCGGTGTCCGCCGGCGGGGCCGCTGACGGCGCACCCTCTGGGATGTAGCCCTTGCTCAGCGCCTCGGCCTGCAGCGACAACATCAGTCTGTTTGCAGCTTGTCGCTCTGCCTCCCTTTCCTCGGCTGTCTGCCGTCTGGAAACATAAACATAAATACAGTTACTTTTTTGCACTGCTTGCAATTAAAAACATTGTAGTTTATTCATAAGTATAGAAATTTAAGTGTTTTGCAGACATGGAATATTTTTACTATCTAATTACTTGGTTTCCGTTTACCGGGTATTACGTAATCTATTATAAAATATACCCCACTTTTTCTACAATAATTGATTTATGCGCGAAGACAATGTAGGAAGTCTATGAAAAATTATGACGATGAAAAGGGTGATAGGGAAGTGGTCTTCTTAAATCTAGGCCACTTCTATAATAAGAAATACGTAAAAAAATAATGATAATAATTCCCTACTCTGAGCTTTCTTACCATATAAATATAGAATATGTATTTTGTTATATGTATATTGTTTTATTCTAAATACAGAGTATAAATATTCAAATAAATTAATTTCATTTTTATTTTAAGTTTTGATATTAATTGATACTGCGATTAACATGAAATAAATTAGTAAATATTGTATCAAAGGATACAAACATATACATTTATTAAATTCAAAAGCGATTCTCCAGTAAATTGAAAATACATTTCAGACAATAGTTATCAGAAATTTGAATATCCTAAACTTTTATAGGATTTAATTTTTCTCTAATTTTCGTTTTCCAAATATCAAAGAAAAATCATAAATAAGATAGTTTGTTAAATAAAAATATTTCAATAAACAACAATTACATTTTTAGCTTGCTGTACGAAGTACAAGCTAAAGCATTCGGTCGTGTGTCTGTAGCATTCTCGGATCAAAAAATGTCCTTAACAAAAAGTGTTTGTCTCGTCGCCCTGAATCCAAAAATGTATATAACTTATATACTTGGATGTTAGTCGTCGCTCGCTCGTAAGACCAAATTTGTGCCCTCTACTCCTCTAAAGGTACCAAAGTGATTCACACCAAATTTGGTACACATATTATTTGGCATCCCATTTGTATTCGCTCACAGTTTAAAGCCAATCGCCTGTATACTTCCAGAGTTATAGGGCCCCAAAATTTGGTGCCCCCCTTAATACTGCCCCTATAAAAATGATTAAAACACTCAATAATTCTACTAAAAATTCTAAGATATTTTATATCTACAAGATTCTTTCATATTGTTAACCTAAAGCCCGAATAAAATGATTAAATATAATAATTTTGAATTTTAAAATATGTACTAAAATTTGTTTTTTATCATAGTAATCTACAAAACATTTTAAGACTTTATATATATATATATATATATATATATATATATATATATATAACAATCTTTCAAATTATTAACCAAATGGCCATGATAACTAATAACTCGTGCCCTTTTCGAGATAGTCAGAAAATAGTAATAAGAGTAAAACTTTCCTTACTTATCCGGTTAACATATTATTTTAAAAGTTGGATACACCTCAAACTATATATACAACGCTCTAGTTTAAATTTTCATAATTTTGATATCTAGAGCGTTCACACGTAAACACACACACACACACTCACACAGATACAGACGTGTATTTCCGTTAAATTCTCAAGTTCAAAAATGTTCATGACTACGTCCAAGAAAGTAAAACATTTCTAGAGATTTTATACGTGCCATAATCCATAGTGGATAAATATTTAAAATATTCTTATTGTCAAAGATAGAATGTCAGAAATAACAATAAATGGGTATGTACCCTTGGAGATTAGGACGATAACTGGGTGGAAGAAAATGTGAGCTTCTGCAGCAGATGAGAGATTGAACAAAGAGACAGTTGAACTCGTCGACTTGAGAACATAAATATTTAAATCGCTAAACACTAGACCGGTGTCCGTGTGAATTATTGAACGGATTGCTCTGTCGGCTTGTGCATTATCCAGGGGCTTTTAGAGCTGTCAAACCCCGGCAGGAGAGTGTTGTTGTTGCATATCCCCACCCCCCCCTTACACAACGCCAACTATAGATATGTGAAATGCCACCTACCCCTTCCCCCCTGCTAAACGTTCACATCTTCTCATATACCTGGATATAAACTTAACCGATAGGTGTTAATAGAACGCTATTCCAATTCTGATTTCAATACGAAATTCAAAGTGACACACAGTTTCTCTCCTTCATATATAGTGGAATTTTAAAAAAACGTATTAAGAGGAATCTCCATAGCCGCTATCTAAACAAGGTTTCGTCGAACTCTTAAAACCCCTTTATTACAACATTAAAATGAATGAAATTTTGTATTTTCAGATAGCCAATACTTCGCTTTAGCCTTCTCTAGTTTTCGATTTTCAAGTATTTGCTTAGATTTTTTTTTTATATTGTTCTATATTTACCCTATTTTCAAATGTCCATAGTTTTTATTGAGATGACCAATTTAAAAATTCAAAACTAGACAAGGATACATTGACTAGTTTTCTACCGGAATATTCTAAAAGTTTTATTCAAAAAAATGTATTAGCAAGTATTTTATGGGTCAAACGAACGCTTCAACTGAGTAGTAAATAGTATTGGCTCTTATGGCGCTACGATATTCGTACGCTTCCCGCTTTGTACCGACCTGTATGGACGGGCAACTATAGGGATTCGTCTTAACATGACGATACTTTTAAGGGGTTACACGCAGTCAGGATTTTTTTTAAATTTCATTTTCGTAATGTACATATATTTAAGTATATACACAGAAAATTTCATGTCAATCCGACGAATATTCTCGAAGTTACACGCATATTTGTAAAAATGTGCTTTTGAAACTTTGAACGCGTTTCTCTCAAAACTATGTTTGTAAAGTCGGTGTGAGCAAGATATTTCAGAAACGGCTGAACCGATCAGTCTCAAATTTGTACACAAGCTTAATAAATATATTTTTTAGTGATTAATCCAAGGTTTTTTCCTTGCCGATAAATAGTTTTCATTTTATAAACAATTTAAGGCCAAAATTGTTATCGAAAATAGCCATTTTGTGTTTGAGAAGCCACCATTTTGTAAAAAAAAAAAATATTTAGCTTATTCCTTCGGTTAAATACCAGGATAATACTTTATATTAACGAATTTATGTTTGTTTTTTCATTTTAAAAGATCCAGTCCAGATATATTGGGCACACCGCTAAACCCCTTTTTTTAGAGAAGCTCCCGAAGATCGGCAGCTTCAAAAACCATTATTTTTACAAATAAAAAATATCAATATAAAGTTAATAGCTGCCACAATATGCATTTACATTTTTACATTAATACATTAAAATATCTATCCAGGAAAAATTCTAGAAAAATTGGTTTTATTCGGCCTTCTGAGTGCGTATAGCCCCTTAATTTGACTGTAACTATTCCAATACTTCGAATATCAATAAACCGTTTTAGGACTTTATTCTACACAAAATAGGACACAAATAATAGTAAAAAAAAGAAATATCTATTTTCATTGTCATGGATGGTAATCTCGTTAACTCAAATTGGGTGCCGAAATGAGCCGAGATCAAGATGATAAATCTCGTATCCACCGAAATTCAATGTATGTTTATTCAAGGTTATATTAAAACAGTTGTAATTGTTATAATTAGCCTCATGTTAATTAATAATTACCAATGTCAGTGGGCTCTGAATACAAATAACAACTTGTTAAATACCACAAAAAGATAATGACAGAAATTAATGGGTTTCTAGAAACACTTCTACAAACTTAACATTCTGATTATAATAATGTGCAAGTCATTGAAGCACGTCAAAAAGTTTTAAACAAACCGGCATCGGCAGTGTCTTGTCTTTGGAACTACGTACATACATGAAATATTGAATCCTTCTTTTAAAACGGACTTTCATTTTATACCGTGTTCCGTATTTCCTCTAGATAGATATACGGGGTGTTCCATCACATCAACTATTAACCAAAAAGCTTTTATGTATCTCTCACACACACAACCGCGAACGAACACACTGGCGAATGAATGCCTCTTGACAAGTTGTGCCTTTCGTTTTAAAGTGTTGACAACGCCGCTATTGCTGCTGCTCTGTATCTATTTCAAAGTTATTCGTTTGCTCTTCTTCTTCTTCTCCACTTTATCTCTTCTATCCCTCTTGTAAATACTTAGTTCGATCTTTGTCAGTTTTACACCGTCGTTTTTGGTGGCAGGTGAAAAATGTCAGCATTTTAAAACAGTTACTTTTCCATCAACGAATCGAAAACACGAAAGATTTTCTGAACGTTTTTTGATAAGGGAATGCAAGAAGTAAATTATAAATGAAAAATTATTTCGTTCTTGATTGGGGCGTATAGTGGTTTCCCTTGGTTGAATTCAAATTGAAAACAGAGTATAGAATGAAGAAGTAATAAGGTAACATTTTCGTTAATTATCTGAGAAGACTTTCTGGCCAAATGTATATAATTAAATTAATTATAACTAGATTTATTATTATTAAATTAATTACAGCAACATTGCCATTCTAATAATATTGTTCGCCTTGTTAAGTTTAATTATTTCGATATTCAATTAGTACTAAGTACTAGTGACATTGTTTTACTTTTAATTAAGTATATACATCAAACACACACACACACTATAATTACCAAAATTTAAAACTGATTATCATAAAATTGTATCGTATGTAAGAAAAAGGAGTGAACTTTCGTAATTACCGTTTTAAATTTCGTTTTTAAGAATTAAAATACTTCGTCAGAGTTACATACAAATTGTTAACCAATATTGAATATCTCTTATATTACAGAGAACTGTAAATCGATCAATTCAATCGTTTTGATGCGATGATAAAATTAATTTTCATATTTAAGTGAACTAAAATTGTGATTGAAATGTTCAATATTGAAAATTCTCCTTTAAGTTGTTTGGAATTATAAAGCCATTCAATATTGGCTATCAATCTGGCTAAAAAATATTTACGGTGGCCGTAAAATGAATATATAAGATAAAAATGCACTTATGCCATATCATTTTTCGAAGTGGTGGAGTCGCTTAAACTCCGTATGAGAAATGAAATGAGAACAAACAAAAACAATTATTTGCGATAGCAATGTGATGAAAATTTAGTTAAAGTTGAGTGATGTCTGTATGTATGTGTGTGAGATGTGAACAGTTGTAGTATATGATGTTTATATATATACAGTGGATGTTCATAATTGGACGCCTGTTACGATAATGCCGGTGCTAATAATACAAATTGAGTTCGCAGCGATGAAATATGGCCAGTAATCCATTACGGTGTCGGCAAATTGCTTTTATCAAGGCTCTCTATGTAAATCATAATTAAAATATTGCCACAACCGCAACGATGTGCGATGGCTATGGAATGGGATGGGATGGGATGTTGCCATTGCTACTACCGTACCACCATTGCCTCTGCGGCGTTAGTACTTTGTTAATAATTGAACGTCGGGTGCGATTAGCGAGACACCTGTAGTACGCAAACACTAACCAGCCGAGCGGCAAATGCAATTACCATTCACACATCACACATATTAGATGCTCTAACCATTGGAATCTTTAAATTCTTTTACTAGAAACAGATTTTGGTGCAATCGAAGAAAATGGTATTTTAACACATTTGTCGAACTTTATAGAAATCCGTGCAGAGTGAATATAAGAATGTAGATTGCATGAAAACCGATGATTAGTAAATCACACATATTAGATGCTGTAACTATTGGAATCTTTAAATACTTTTGCTGGAAAAAGATTTTGGAGCAACAGGAAAATTATGGTTTTGTAACACATTTGTTGAGTTTTATAAAAACCCGGGTAGTGCGTATAATGTAGCATGCATGAAAAGAGATGATTAATAAATTTGCGAGAAATAAAAATATTACGATGAATTTACCTATATTAATAATAAGATGAATCATTGTGCTATGAAATTTAAGATATCATATAAGTGATAATATTAACCCACAGTGAATAGTAGAAATATCATCAATAATTTCTCATCTCCTCAAACTGTATTTTTAATGTATGAAGAAATCTGTTAAACTGTAGTGGCTTTCACTAGACTTTCTTGTCCTTTCACTATCTGTATTTATAATCATACTATATTTTGTTACATATTCACCCTAATATAGCTATGAAATATAATCAATATATAATATAACTAGGGAAATGAAAATATAAAATACCCATTTTTAAAGGCGATTTTTCAGTAAATGGTACGTTTTTGGACAAACATTGCTTGTAATTGTAATATCTTCAACTTTTATAAGAATCATTTTTCTCTAATTCATGCTGCTTCCGAGATATTGAAAACGTAGCAGATATTTCCGGTTGACATATTGTTTTTAAAAATAAGAGTTTACACATCCGCAAATCATTAGAATAGTCATATTCAATTCAGGGATGGTCAAAACGTGTATTTTCGTTAAAATCTCCAGTTCAAGAAAGGAAAAATACAATATTTTTTTATGTATATATATATATATATTAAATTCCTTCAGATTCTACCAAAAAGACAATAAAAAGTCATTATTTTAAAGTGTAAAACATTTAATAAAATTTCAGATTTAGTTGTTGCAGCTTTTATGTTTTTGTATTATTGTAAAAAAAATATAGGGTTCATGAGAACAACCGATTACTAAACATCGCAATTTCATATTTGATGTTAAGATATATTCGCGAAGTGCTTTGGCCATGTCGGTTTTTATGGATGCAATTACAGAGAAATTGATTTAAAATAATCGATATTAAAGATTCCAACAATTTAGGCTCAATAAGTGTTGCAATTTAAAGAATAACCAATCATGTTTGCTCAAATTCCTGTGAAAGTGACATCGTATTAGCTCTACAAAAATCAGAGATCCTTATAATATTTTCTTAACAAAATTTATAAATGTTATTAAACAGGTTTATTTTCTGTCGTACGGTGAGCTGTATCAGGCAGTAATGCTTGTATTTTTTGTTATTGCCGTGTTTTTTTAATAAATCATATATTCCCAAGGCAATTTTTTATTTTTTTTTGTAATAAATTCCTTTGTTTCTTTATTTAACATAAAATAACCATGTCCAGGTGTAGTATAACTATATAATAAAGTTACAATCCGCTCGGTAGATGAGTTGGTACGGTGAGCCAACGAAACGTGCTGTACCGCGCGTAGCTTAATTAACGTGTTAATTAAATATGAAAGCTTCATTGTATCAACACTCCACGGCAGAACTGGCGGTATATGGTGGCAGCAAAGGCACCAATTGGTGGAAGCAAACTCCGTTTCTCTCTCATCCGTTCTTGCTCTATTCCTCTCTCTCTCACACACACCTCCACTAACGAAACACCAGTTCGCCAGTGTGAACTGAAAACTTAAACTCCCCCGGTGTTGCATGGCTTTGCTTGGCTGAAGCTTCAAGCTTGTTCGTGTGTTGTGCAATGTTTTTAAAGTTAAATTGACTCTGACTGGATCCCTGATTAAATTTAATGAACAAACGAACTACTAACGGCATAAGTGGTAGACAGCGCTTTTTAGATTTTATACTTCTATTCAAATTATTTTCAGCTTTATGGTTTCTGGACGTTTACCTCGATTACTCATTCATCAACCAGCATAACAATACATTCATTCGGTGCAGTACATATTTTGCGAAATAAGTGTCTTTTTAGGCATGTAACGCGAAAATTCTCGGACGAGGCGACCGACATATATCCAAGTATATATTTATATATATTTTCGAAAACAGTTAGTTCGTCGTACGAAGTACCGAAAGAGCTGAAGCATTCGGTCGTGTGTCTGTAGCATTCTCGGATCAACAAATGTCCTTGACAAAAAGTGTTTGTCTTGTCGCCTTGAATCCAAAAATATATATAACTTATATACTTGGATATTAGTCGTCCCTCGCTCGTAAGACCAAATTTGTGCCCTCTACTCCTCTGAAGGTACCGGAGCGATTCACACCAAATTTGGTACACATATTATTTAGTATTCCATTTGAATCTGTTTACAGTTTAAATCCAATCGCCTGTATACTTCCCGAGTTATAGGCCCCCAAAATTTGCAGCCCTCCTTAATACTGCCCTTATAAACATAATTAAAACACACAAAAATTCTACTAGACATTCTAAACTATTTTATGTCTTGAAGATTTTTGCATATTGATAACCCAATGGCCGTAAAAAAATATTAAAAACTATATTTTAGAATTTTAAAATATGTACTAAAAATATTTTGCATTATATTTAAATAATCCACAAAAAAATGTAAGACTTTTAATATCTATAACATTTTTTCAAATTATTAACTAAAAGGCCATAAAAATTAAAAACAATAATTTTTTAATTTAAAATATTCACTGCTCGCATTGCATTACTTATAGGGCGAGCTAGACGCATAAGTGCGTTGCACCTAAGCTTGTTTTTTGATATATTAACAAAGATATTTTGTAGATATAAAATATCTTAGATTTCTTTGTAGAATTTTCTAAGGGAAAATATCAGGGCGATTGTATTTAAATTGTGAACGGATTCAAGAGGGATTCCAAAGAAATAGGGTACACCAATTTGGTTCAAATCGTTTCGGTACCTTCAGAGGAGTAGAGGGCATATATTTTGGTCTTACGAGCGAGCAGTAATTAAGCTTAGAAAATTACAAATAACAATCTAGTTTGTATTGTGACAAGCAATGCTAGCATTCTAAGCATCAAAACTAGCACAATTTATGATAAATTTTGTTGCTGTGAACGTTAACCTTGTATGTCATACAACAAACTGAAATTATTACTTATAATTTCTAAGCTTAATTTCTAATTCTTTAGCTGTGAACAATCCTTAACATCCAAGTATATGAATTATATATATTTAGATTCATGGCGATAAGACAAAAAGCTTTTGTTAAGGAATTTTTTTGATCCGAGAATGTTACAGATACACGTTGGATTACTCTATTTGTATATTCTGTACGATGCGTTAAAAAAAAGTCAAATCTAGTAATCAAATTCTAGTTCAAGTTTCTAGTCGAAATAGTATATTGTAAAACACGCAAAAATAATAATGTTTACCACAACTATGCATTTTTTTCAATGTATAAGCAATCCAATTTCTCAGTAGTTATGTTTATATGAAGGGTATAAAATAGTTGGCCGATATATTAGGGCGGCTCAGATAACTTGGGCATCACAAAAAACGAAATAATTAATTAAATTATACGTAGAATCATTCGTTTTATATGGAGATTGGTACAAAAAACACTTAAGTTCCTCATGAATATTACAAAAGGTATTTAACGCATTTAAAATTATCTCCGTGAACAAGACGCTATAAAATCATAATAAAAGCACCGGCAACAAAGCCGTAGAAGAATTTAATTTTCAAATATTCATCAATGGTTCTAATTAAAACTCGGTGCTAAGAAGAATGCGCCAATCTTTAAAAAAAAGGAAAAAGAACGTATAGAAATTAAAAAGATTACCAAAAACTTAATCACCCCAGCGTGGAGGGTCTTAAAAATTCAGCAGTTGCCAACAGTTATAAGCAAGCCTTGCCGCCACCTGGGACGTATACGTGGAACTAGAGGGTGACGTGGTTGGTGCCGTTGGTGCCATGCCAGTGTATAGGTAACTTTATAATGGCAATTAGCGCTAACCTCTCTCTGCGTACTAATTAGAGGTACAATTTAACGTCGTCCAAATTGGTACGATCATTTTTTAATTATCCTTTGTTATAACATCGTCACGCATGCGCGTTCAATAATAAATGTGCTTTTGAAAACGTTGTTTGAAACCTACTAAACGAGCGATTCTATTCACAAATCGTATTTAACTCTAAAGTGATTTTCCGTAATATTTATTGGAGGACATTACCTCAATAAACTTTAATCATTATTATTAAGAAATTATATTAAAAAAAACTGTTTTACTGCGTTTTAAATTTAAAATAGCAAAAAGCTAAAGCTATTAAATCAAAATTACTTTTAAAATAATAGTTTAATCCGTATCTTTTTTTGTGATGGCAAAATGACATCCTATTTCCATTAATACAAAAACTAAAATAGCAAAAAATCATTCTTTATGATTTCAACGTCAGATTTTGTTTCGAAAATGAACGTTTGACATTTTAAATGTAATTATATTAATACGCGATACTATAAATGCAATTGGGCGCTTGCAATCTGGTTAATTTGCTAACTGACATATATAACCAGCTGTTCAAGCACGGGTTAAATGACAGTTAAATTGAATTACTATTTTCAGACGTTTAAACTTTTTTAAGCAATTAACTGTTATACAAATATTGAAATAAATATACACTATGTATAAAAGAAAGTATTGACATCACAAAGAAAACGACCTAAAATATAATAATTTACGTTTATAGAGTTTCTGAATCAATTTCAGACAAATTTTTCTTGCTTACAACAAAATTAAGGCATTAATTACTCATTTTGTTACTGTGAAAGCTAGCATTGTTTGTCATAAAACAAACTGGATAATTAATCCTAATTTATAACCTTAATTACTAATTGTCTCATTGAATACCAACATTTAACCTGCATTTACAGCGAACCAATTACTAATTAAGGTTAGAATTTACTATTAAGTATCCAGTTTGTTTTAAGACAAACAGTGCACAGTTCACAGCAATTTAATTAATTAAAAATGTGTAAATGTGTTAAATGTGGATGCTACCATTGCTTGTCATATAACAAACTGGATTATCATTCGCAATTTCTAATCTTAATTAGTAATTAGTTCACTGTGATCTTTAAGGATTGTTCACATCTAAAGAATTAGTAATTAAGCTTAGAAATTATAAGTAATAATTCCTGTTTGTTGTATTACGTACAAAGTTAACGTTCACAGCAACAAAATTTATCATAAATTGTGTTAGTTTTGTTGCTTTGAATGTTAACATTGCTTTTCATAATACAAACTAGATTATTATTTGTAATTTTTTAAGCCTAATTACTAATTGTTTCGCTGTGAACAATCCTTTAGTCTTTATATATTCAAATATGTACTCGATAGTAAACACAATATTCTTGTAAAAAAGAAAAAAATAAATCTAAATAATTAAGCGAAAGCAAAACTACTCAATTTGTTAAATACGAATAAGGCAAAGTACTGACAAAACGAGAACCGTTTACAAGAAGCTAAAACGTATTAGATACCACAGCATTCGTTTGTAACGGAATGGGATGTAACATAAAACGGCTGAAGCTGAGGCTGGGTGTCGTTCTCATTCGACGAGAACGAATTCGCGTTGCTTTGCGACCACCCCGTATGAGAAATGGGGGAGATCTAAAACGAATGAAAGGTATACTTCATTTCCCGATACTATTGCATTTATAAGGAACATTGGGAAATAATTCTATACTTTTATCACACAAGTTTCTTTTACTGCATTGTGAAAAAATATATTCGTAATTTCCTTTTCCTTATGACTTCAATACTCGCGATCGTTTATTTTAACAACCATTGAAATAAGCGTCAATACTTCCAACTTTCCTCACGGTCGATTTAATAATTCATTTAAACGGAATAGAATCCGTTTTAAAATAGTTATTAAATAAACGGATTTTTTTATAATCACTGGTTTTGTTCTAGTAAAATGACACTATGATTATGAAGTAATCGTAATATTTGGAGAAACAAAAAACGCATAACCTTGTATACTTATTTATAATAAATAATATCTATTTATTTTAATTTTATTAGTGTCATGTTCAATACAAATACACTTTTAATTCTTCAAAAGATTTCTAAATCCTAGATTGTAGAGCACCTAACTACGCGTACCAAATCTTGTTTTGGTATAATTTACGTATAAGAGAGTTTAAAATAAATTGTCTACATATGCGGTTAACTATAAATCTAAATTGATCAATAAAGGCATCGTATAGGGTTTTTTTAAAGACTTCCTGTAACGGGTGCTACTTTTGACTGTGTTCGATAACATTATTGTGGAATAGAGGGTAGGGTGTCTGTCATTGTCTGACTGTTAGCTGGTTGGAACACCTAAATGAAATAACGCGCGCCCGTCCGCAATTCGATTACTGCGCGTGTGCCTCTCCTCTTTTATCCACAATGCAACAGAAACAGCATCGCATCACTCCAGGCTAACACTAACATGGAAAAGAAGACGTTCGTTCGTTTCTAACGTTTCTCGTCTTGCTCAGTCAATTACGCTAACGCGATCTGTTACCCCCTCTTGCTGGCTCTCCCCATTCCAATTTTACGCCATACTCGTTTGTTTGATCCTCTTTTTCTTCTTTCTTCCTTACATGTGAACGATGTTAACCGACGCTACCACCGCAACAGACGCGACGACTGTCATGATCATTGACGTCCGTCTTAAGAGGGTTATAACCCATAAATATAAAAAAAGAAATCTACAGTGCCCTACACTGAACTTTCTAGTATATTTATATTTTATTATTACAAAAACGTCCGAAATTTCCGATTTTTCAGGAATTGGTACACATTTTAAGAAAACTATGAAGCAATTTAAATATCGTCATCTTTTATATGAATTGCTTTTCCTCTAATTCGTGTCGTTTCCGAGATACTGAGAAATCAGCAAAAGTAAACCCGGCGTGTTCAGAGTGAACCAAATAGTAATTAAGTTTAGAAAATTACAAATAATAATCCAGTTTGTATTATGACAAGCAATGCTAACATTCCAAGCAACAAAATTAACACAATTTGTTGCTGTGAACGTTAACTTTGTATGTCATACAACAAACTGGAATTATTACTTATAATTTCTAAGCTTAATTATTAATTCATTTGCTTTGAACTTCCTGCTAGATTTTGTTCATTAAAATAGGATTATTTTCCGTGCTATATAAACAACTTTAAATTTAAAAGGAGTAAATTTTCCGGCTTTTTCCATACTACTTAAAATTGAATTAGTTTTTTCTGTTGACACTTCTTTATTGGGTCCATAAAACGTAAAATAGTAGCAATAATAAATACCCAAAAGTTGAGGGAAACTTAAAAATCCTGGACATATTTATGAATATTTAAAATTAAAAAAATATTATTTCTTTATAGCTCATAATTTGAGGAAACTTTCTTGAAATAAAATATTTTATAAACTTTTATAGAATTATCTGGTAAAAATACCTAAAAGGGGTTCCTATTTTAGGCCCCTATAAGTCCGGACGTATAAAACTTATTGCATTTAAAATATGGTGGAAAGTTCTTGAACATTTATTTAATATGTATACCAAATTTCGTTAAAATTGGTTTAGTACCTTCAAAGATATAATGCGTCAACAAAGTTGGTTATTGCAGTTCAGGCTTAAAAAATCTAACCAATTGGAATACGTTCAGTTATTATTAGTAAACCCCAGTGCGTTCTATTTCCTTTAAAGGAACAAAAACTTTCCATGCACGGCACTGGTGTTGATAGGAGAACATCAAGACGGTAATGTGTCGTTTCATTGCACACACCGTCACTTGCCATTGCCATTGCCATTGCTGTGTTCTGTTTCGTTTTCATGTTCGTCCGTTCGTGGCAACGAACAATTGCAGGATTTGTTTTGATGGCGAATTGTCGTGTCCAACCCTATTATCCATTCTCTCTTATCGTAATCGAAACAACACGAACTGTTAATACTTATTGCTGTCACTAATATCTAGAAATACTGGATAAAACCACATAACACAACGTATATTTGTTACTCTCTCTAAAGTTGGTATAACAACTCTTGAAGTTGCTTCAATCAGAAGATTAATATGCTAATGATAATTTTGAGAAAGTATCTTCTTTATCTGAAGAACCCGTCTGTTTAAATCGATAATCCTTTATTTATAAAACAAGTTTGATTAAACATTCTCTTTGTATAACGAAACGGGAATCTTAATTTTTTTGGGTCTTTCTCCCACTTACTATACAGTTATTACATCAACAAGCATAATAGCACTAGTGCCTTCAGCATAAAAACAATTAATACGGCGTATTCGTACGGCGAGCCAAAAAGTAATTCACAGTAATAAGATAAAAGCATTAATTATACATTTTGTTGCTGTAAACGGTAACATTTTGTATCATGAAACAAACTGGAATATTATTTGACATTTTTAATTGTAATTACTAAATTGCTTGCAGGGAATGAACCATTAAGGATTGTTTACAGCGAAACAATCAGTAATAAAGCTTAGAAATTATAAGTAATAATTCCAGTTTGGTGTATGTCACACACATTGTGTTAATTTTATTGCTGTGAATGCTAGCATTGCTTGTCATAATACAAACTAGATTATTATTTGTAATTCTCTAATCTTAATTACTATTTGGTTCGACTTTAAAGGATTGTTCACAGCTAAAGAATTAGAAATTAAGCTTAGAAATTATAAGTAATAATTCCAGTTTGTTGTATGACATACAAGGTTAACATTCACCAGCAACAAAATTTATCATAAATTGTTTTGCTTGGAATGTTAACATTGCTTGTCATAATACAAACTAGATTATTATTTGTAATTTTCAACGCTTAATTACTAATTGTGTCGGTGTGAACAATCCTAAAGGATTTCTCAAAGCGAAACTATTTGTAATTAAACTTAGAAAAATACAAATAATAATCTAGTTTGTTGTATGACAAGCAATGTTAACATTCAAAGCAACAAAATTAACACAATTTACGATAAATTTTGTTGCTGTGAACGTTAACCTTGTATGTCATACAACAAACTGGAATTATTACCTATAATTTCTAAGCTTAATTACTAATTCTTTAGCTGTGAACAATCCTTTATGGCAAATTAATTACAAGCCAAATAGAAATGTCTAATTAATGCGTAAATTTTGTTGCTGTGAATGCTAGCATTGCTTGTCATACAACAAACTATATTATTATTTGTTATTTTTAATCTCACTTTTTAATTGGTTCGCTGTATGTGTTGCAATACTGCATTAGTAATATATTATAACGGTTAAGAAAAGTGCGATGTATATTTGTATTTTTTAGCAACATTAGCGCAACTAGCATTGCGTGTTAAATCCACTTTAGTCATAAATAAAGTACATCGATTGGAATACGGGCAAAGTTAAATTTGTGAAAGCAGATACATTGACAATGTCCAGTGTCGACCGACCGAGCGAATGAAACAACGGTAGATGTTCGATGCGTGGGGTATGTATGCATTTACTGGTATAATAATACCCTCGCGGTGTGGCAGTGTAACGCAACGTAACGTAAGCTACCTCTATCCCATCCTATATATGAATGTGGTGATACTGGTTCGGCGCCAGCGGCTCTGTTTAACACGGTATGTCCATTACTGGCCGACAGGTAATTAAAAGTCAGAGCTGTTTGTTTGCTTTTAAAGAACTACTCAACATAGCTCCGGTTTTAATCGACACTCATTCAAAAACGAGAACAAAAACTAACACACACACACACACACACACACACACTTGCTTCAAATAACACGCGACAAACTCCCGCTATAACCTTATCAAAACACACTGTTTATTTCTATAGTCAATATAATAAACTTTAGGTAGTTTCATTATATATTTGAACATTTATTTTAATTAGGGGTTTCATAAAACAAATTTTAAAGTCGAATGGTATTGGCTGTGTAAAGCATTCACATACAAACAGACAGACAGACAGACACAGACAGACAGACAGACACAGACAGACACAGACCGACAGACAGACAGACACATACACAGACGTCATTGTGAATATAATAAAAATTAATTCAGAGCCCCCTAAAATGAATAGTTCCATTAAATTTACGAGGTCGATTCTTCTGTGAGCACGATATTTTCTTTTATACATAACGTATAAGAAAATAACAAGATTTGGTACGTACAACGCACCGATGTGTCCAGTTCGCCTTAGGTAAGACTCCCTCCTACTTCACGCTTGGCAATAAAATTGAGAAAAATAATTATTTTTAATTATTATGGCCAATGGGGTCATTTTTTGATAATGTCAAAAACAAGTAGTGAGCCTAATAATATAGGGAACTGTAATGCCATCCATTGATGCCTAAATTAGTTAATCTATCCAACAATATTATCTTTTATAATTTTTTAGTGTTTCTGTGCTTAAAATCAGAAAGTATGTTATAGATATAAAAAGTCTTACAATTTTTTGTAATTATATTGATATTAAAAAAATTAGCGAGCTAAAAAGGGGGTCTTTTGATCATAAATAAAGCTATTGAAAAATATGGAAGCATTTAATTTGTTACTTGTAAATATACGTGATTTGAATGTATTATTCTTCCAGTTACTTTGAACACGCTAACTACGACATTATTTATATGTTTTAATTGCATAAGAAGCAATATTAATTAGTTGCAATAAGTGATTGCTGATGTATAGGTGTGGTAAATGGTGTGTTTCTTATTTATACTTTAATGTGTAATTAATAGTTGGTTTTAATATGATGTTGTTAATATGGGAGTGGCAACAATTGCACGAAGCCATTTTTCTGAGAACACTTTTTTTTCACTAAGTAGACATTAGTAACTACAAGTTTGAATGATTTGAAATATTACTTTTTCATTTCTCAATTAATGACTCATTAAAAAAAAGTGTTTGTTTTTTGGTATAATTAAATAAATTTATAAAAATATTTTGCAGTATTATACACTGAATTTTCTTGTATGTAATAAAATTAAAATATGTATTCACTATTTTGTGGTATATTCTTATTATTTAAATATAAAAAAAATAGTAAACTGGTATTCTAAAAAAAAAAAAACTACATAGGTACTCGTAATTTTGTTTAAATATATTGAATTCTGCCCTCTATATGTTCAAATTAGGGATTCTTAACTCAAATAAGAAAAAATAAAGAATTTTCTTGTATGTAATAAAATATAAATATGTATTGACTATTTTGTGGTATATTTATATATTATTATAAAAAGAAAGTGAACAGGTATTCTAAAAAAATAAAACAAATACTACATAGGTACTCGTAATTCTGTTTAAATATACTGAATTCTGTCCTCAATATGTCCAAATTAGGGATTCTTAAGTCGAATAAGAAAAAAATTGAATTTTAATACATGAACCAATTCTTAAATATAATGTAATTTGCCATATATAACACTTTCAAAAATCAACAATTTAATCTGAAATATCGTACTCAAGATATTTTCGTTTAAGAATTGTCATCGATGAGCTTTTACATAAAGAACGCCTGGTAAAAATAAATAATTTTCTATTTTTCAAGTTAAGGAGATAAAAAATAAATAGTATACAAAGAAATACACTAATCTGATACCTAAACACCACCGTGCAAAGTCTGGGAGGTAAATTTGAGAGTTCGAAGATGAGAAACGAACAGAAAGAGACTGATAGTGAATATAGGTGCAGTGTTAGCGATAATAGAGCTAGCCAAGAACAGATAACCGGCGTGTGATGGTCCACCTATATCAATAAGACTAACGACTTGTCATGTTGTTGAAATTCCACTTTTACGTCTACATTCTTTCGATTCGATTGACTCCACCAGAAAGAGAAACAATAAAAAAGAAAAACCACACACATAGTTACTGTCAAATAAAGTTGAACAAGTTTTCACACTTCCAATATAAATGTAATTAAGACTTCAGCACACACAATTTTGATTTGTTACGAACATTAAGCTACCACACACTTGTGTGCAGAGGATATATTCTCCGACACACGGTTTACAATGTATTTTGAATACCCTAGAGTAAAATAGATTGTATTAGTCACAATTTGACTTAAATGGAAGTAATCTACACGGCTTCAAGTTTCGAAATAAACTTCTCTTTGTAATTCCATGTTTAAAAGTGTTTGGTTTTTTTTATAATTGAAACTGATTATAGATAATTCTGGGTGAATCTTACCTCCATTTGGTTCTTCGATTTTGAAACCACGTTTTGACTTGTGCATCTGTCATTTTCAGTGTCTTGGCGAGCGCTGCTCGTTCGGCGGATGCGAGGTACTTCTGTTTGTGGAACCGTTTTTCTAATTCGGCGATTTGTAGACGAGTGAACGACGTGCGTGGCTTCTTTCGTTTCGGTGGTGTTCTGTTTTGGTACGGGTGCCCAATACGTCGGGCCATTGGAAACGTTGCTGAAAAATTCAAAGCTACAATTAGTTGGTTTCTATACTATTGTTAAAAGTATATGTGGCCACATATTTTTATTATCACTTTAATTTTTGAGATGCTCTCAACGAGCAAAGGAATCTGATACATTCATTCAAGTATATGAGTTATACATATTTTCTTGTATTCTTCCTCCATTCAACTCTATCCTTGCAGAGCCCAAACGCTTTATTTACACTCCTTAAGCATTTCATGCACGTCTTTTACAGACATACTGCCGAATACATGCTCAGTCTGTACGGTGAGCTAAATATAGTTCCACAAAGTATTAAATTATTCATAAATTCAACAGTGGCCATCTAAATTAGGAAACTTTATCATCTTAATATTAGTAGGTACTAAATCATCGAGATATGCTAAATGTATTTAACAAGTTCTTTTTATCGTGGTGAGAAATAGTAATAATGATTTCTTGTAGACATTTCGATTACCAAATAAAACCATCGCAAACATAATTAACCGCAACACATCTTTGTAAAACCTGTAAGTGGTAAATAATAACCATCTTGATTGTTGCATTTAAATTTGTACATCCGGTCGAATGTATATGTGTATAATAAGTATGAATATTATAAAAATGACATTTCTCTCAGCTACAGTATCCGTTTCATGCCTCTTTTACTTCGGCAATCACATTTTTGACACTTTCCTGAAAATAATAATGCGTTTTGTAAAGGTATGTTAACTTTTGTAATTAGCTACGCTCATTATTTTCTTCCGTCAATTTCGTAGTTGGGTAACGAACCGTCTGTTTTCAGTAATCTATGGCACTTGCGCTATTATGATTCTTTAATAATTATGATTTGCTCTAAAACCGATGTGAATTCAGTATAAAAATCTGCAGTGTCAATTCAAAGAATATCTATTAATATTTTCTGGTATATTTATATTATTTTATTACAAAAAGAGAATTAACTGACTAAACTCTCATAATACTTAGGCCCAATATTACAGTGGAGGTTTAAGGTTTATTCTTAAGTTTGTATAGTTACGATATTTGTTTATCAATGTTATTCAAAAGGCATTAAAAATAAAATATGGAATTTAAAACAATACTGGAGTTTAAACCATGAACTTGAATACCGGGCCTACAACGACTCAATGCCCATATCATATACAGAATATAGTCTACTCCTCACCGAAATTATAATAGCCAGGTTCGATTCAATTCAAACGTATTTTTGTTAAAATCTCGAGTTCGAAAATTCTCATGATTACAATACTTCCATTGGACTTCGTTCAAAAAATTAATAACCATACATTTATTAAGTGATAAAACCATGAAAAAAAAAACATGGGTTTTGTTAAAGAGATGATCAAAAAATCCTTAAAATATCATCAAGGTCATCTCCATAATTTCTGAACACCTTGTACATCCTGTACATATGTATATACGATTATTTAAATAACTGGAGGAGCGGATTGGATGTCATAAAACATGTGCTTAGTTATGAATAAAATACAATTGGTATAATATACGATGTTTATCAATTATTGAAATACAAACAGTATTATATTTAGAATCATTTATTTTTATTTCCCTTTACAGAAAACACTGTAGCTCAATTTATTTTTCAATTTCCGTTTACCATAGAATTTAATCGAAATAATAAGCTGAACGCGTTCGTATTATTATTAAAATAAAAATAATATCAAAGCAAACCTTGGTTATTTATGTATTTGAAAGCCTCAAACAATCAATATAAAATCTACTCCATTATAGTTAATAATTTTAAGGTCGATTCATTTACAATAAAAAAAAATCTACTAAATAGATGAGTATCAATTTCTACTGTTGTTATAACAGCGTAATAATAAATATAAAACGGATGTCATTTAGATTATACATCATGGTAGGCATGGGATACATATTAGCAAACACGATGGTATAATTGCAAGTAAATTAGCTTTTTTATGTATACAGGAAATAAATGACTGGAATAGAATCTAAATTGCATGAAAATTAAATTTACCAAAATGTTTGATCCACTATTTTCTTAGTTTTTACTTTCTTTTATGAAGAAATAAATAAGTATAGGGATCGAGTTTAATGGAAATATCCATATTGACTATATTCTCAATGTCTGTGTGTGTGAACGCTCTACAGCTTATACCATTCAACGTAAAAATATGATGTTCTGAATTTAAGATCAGAAAACCTCTCATTTTAAAAAAGATATTTCAACCGAAAGTGCTGGTTTACTCATATCATTTTTTAATTATCTTGGCAATGGCTGCATTTATAGAAATACTTATAGATATAAAACTGAATATATTTTAATTTTAAACAACTTTTATTTAAAAAGATTTCTGTTAAACTGTACCATTCTCTCAGAGATTGCAATTGAAATATTTTAATTTTTTATAAATCATTGTAACTATTACTGGTAGAGTACTTTTTTTTTGGTTTCCCTAACATTAATTTTAATATAATAAATTGCAGTCGGAAATATACCTTAGAGTCCTGACAGTGTATAATATGTATAATGACTATAATACATAAAAAATTGAAATTGCTTACAAATAAAAACAAATTATACAAAATGTAGGAGAAATAATAACATGTTCTTTTTATTCATGGGGGGAGCACAAGAAGAACAAAATTTAATAATAGATTGTATTTAAACTCCGCCTATAATAGTTCTGGTTCGTTGATTTAACTTCTTTTTTTTTCTTTTTCATTTTAATATCCGTCTGAATTCGGATTCTCGCTTTCGGTTCTTAAGGTTCAGATTCGTTTGTTTTCATTTATATGAACAAACAAACACAAAAAATAATATCTATTATATCAAGCGTTCCCATTGGTTGGTTACCTAATGACGTTTTCACGTGACCAAGCCGAACCAAGGCAGGTAATAGTTAAGTGTCTTGCAGTGCTCGCCTGCTATATTGTATCAAAACGATTCTGCTGAGTGGTCATTTTTATTATGAAATTCAAGATGGCCGCCGCTAATAATTGGTTTGTCCGTTTTTATAAAACGACGACTGATCGTGCTTTGTATTTTCTTAAACATCAGACGCTGAAATTGTATGTAATCGTTGTGCATCGTTTCATATATATTATGCACAACCTAAAATTTATTTCAATGTGGTGGGTTTCTTTTGTTTTTAGTTCTCTTTGGTATTTTAAAGAAATTCTGTACTTAGGCTTTAGGAATTTAGAAAATTGTCAAAAACGAATAATTTCAATAGAAATTCGAGTGCGAGTTTTTTGTGTTCACAATACATTATTTTATACATTACGTATAACAAAGTAAAACATGTAAAAAGATAAAATAAACTATAATTTACAGGTTTAATTGGATATTTATTTAGGCAAACTGTGTCATCGCAACATTTATGATAAATATACTATAACAAAACCGACCGTTCAATTATACAATCTCATATTGATTAGGTCGCAATTCATATACATAGCTTACTACATTACTAGAACGAGTGCACTTATGGCAAAAATACTAATGTTCATAATGAAAGATATGTATATTTCGCACAACTTTTGTTTGAAAAGTTTCTTCAAAATATGTATCAGTTACGAGAAAACTGCTACGGAATAGACACCCATGTATGGGGATTATATTTAACTAGGGTCACCCGTGGGCACCATGTGCCCATATGGTACACAGAACATAGGTCAGTTTTGACTGATGGTGAATTTTCATGTAATTTAATAATAATAACACGGTTTTTCTTCATTTTGTATCGTTTGACTATAATAGTAATACAAACTTCCACATCGTAAATAATAATAAAGAAAAAATCGAGTTCTTTCTTTGAACGCTATTTTGTTCTTAGATCACTATGCTGAGATTAACTAATCGATCGCTTATCATGCACTGCGTAACATCCGATAAATTTAAACTAAATTTTGTTTAACTTTGATTTTAACCTTGTATGGTGCATATGTGTTGTATCATTTAGACAGTTTCTATGATTGTATATAAAAAACAGGATTATAAATTTACTTACGATTGCTGTTTATTATTTGAATCGATTATTCTAATAATATGTATTACAAATCCTTTTTACACAACATTTTTAATGATTTGACATTTGATTCATTTTTGTTTTTGAATTAAATAATCAGGCTAGATTCTGAATTTTGCAGTATTAAACTGCTGCAGTGTCACAACGGCAGTTTTAAAAGTGATGATAATTAGTTATATGCTAAAATACAATGGATTGTGCCATCAAAAATAAAAGAATAAAATTGCCAACCAAACATGTTTCTAAATATGTTTGAATTATCTCTTCAACATTTTATTTCTCTAATAATCAGAATTATAAATTTACTTACTTGCACTTATTATAATTTGACGAACTATAAAATCTTACCGCAACTCATATTTTCAAAAATCACTGCTTCTTGGCCATTTTGAAGTGAAAAATATTAACTATGAATTAAAATAAATGAACAGAAACACGTATTTGCTAAAAATATATGCTAATTAGGCAATAATATGCACTTATTTCATATTATACACTTAAAAATTGAAATTATAGCATGCTACTCCCCTTAAACTTAAGATTAAACTTTGAATTGAAGATTTATCACAAAAACCAATATTGACATTTCATTCTGACGTTTGATTCGTTTTTGTCTATTTCAAAGCAGACTGGACTTCAGAATCGTAGTGATTGTTTTATTTCAGTATAAACTATTTGATTATTTTTTATAACATTATTAACAGTCGCCATGGTGCAGTGGCTAAGTGTCATGCCTTTCACCCTGGAGGTCGTGAGTTCGATCCCCGTCTATGCCAATCTGCATTTTTACAAAAAAGCGTTCTACACATACACACTCACTCACTCACATACACACTCACTCACATACAAACATTTCTGGGTTATTATATTAATGATAATATTAATATGTAATAGTCTAAATATAAAATAATAATAATAATTGATAAAACAGTGCCTCAAAGAAACCGCGCCAATAATTGTGTTATTCGGGAGGGAACTTTAAGTTTAGGGTTAACTGAGGTGAGATTTATGCTGTTTATATAAATAAAAGTAGAGCTTCGTCACCCCGAGTTACACACGCTTCAAATGTCCAAAAGTCATAATGACGTGTTTAAAAACAATTGAATTTCCATTGCCTTGATTTGTAATAACAAAATGACCTTACAGAAACATAATCAATAATTTCTATATAGTAAATTGACATTTTCATTACCATAGCGAATGAATGATTATACAATAATAATAAATAATACAATAATGGTTTCCTTTACTTTAATAAATGATAGAACGCGTGCGTTAATTATCGTTCAGATGTGGTAGCTAACCACTAATTGATATGTCCTTTACTTTGCCATTTTGTACTTGCCTCCAGCACCTAATATAATTAACAACAGCGGTCTTCATAAACCTAAAGTTGCGATAAACGAGCTCGTATATATATAGATATAGCAGCCCTATGGGTTAGTAATAAACTTCATTAGAGCAGCATCGTTGCTCTGTACCTCTATGCTGTGTCATACGGAGTAATTGCGGATATGTCTGTGCGGTGTCTGGGTGGGTATGTGTACAAGAGGACACCATTGCGTTGCTAACATTAACGCGCTTAATGTATTCCGTGTATGTGCCGATGTTCGTGAATTATTCATTAAATGACGACAAATAGACGAGCGAGCTTCGCTGTTGGTTGTGTTTGGACGCCCTTAATCGGCATCATGTTTGTATTGTGCTTTTCTTGATTAGAATTGCCAACTATAATAGCTAAACAAACCTAACTACCTACGGATCAGGATAATTGCTGCTAATTCGTATCGCATCGAGATTAATTGCTTGCTATCTAGCGGAGATAAATTCAAATATAATTCGCCCCGAATAGAAGCCATGTTTGTGTGATGACAGTTCCTATCAACGAAATACAGCACTAGATTTTCTTAGACAAATTATTAAATATATATGGTTTGCAATAGTAACGTCTATGACTTTCTATTTGAGAATTTATTTTGAATAAATTTGCTTATATCTTTAATAAGGCTCATTTTACTTGTAAGTATTCTGCAAGTTCAACTTTTATGAACATAAAAAAATTGGAGTGCTTGTCACTCAACTTCCTTATACCAACATTATACAAAAATAGGTTTAAAATATCAATCTTTCAATGTTCATTACATTACAGTAAAACTCCAAGTAGTTAAACCAGAATTAAATTAAATATTTCATTCAAAATACAAAGGTTTTAGTAATGTTTTAATAAAAGTAATTAAAATATGCAACAATTCTTCATAGCTTTAGTGTGTTATAAATGTATTCTACCATTAAAATGACCCAATATCAATAAATGTGGTAACCCTGTAACTAAGAAAACCTAAATGTAATAAGGACAAAAACCTTTTCAAATAAAAGTTACAGGACATTTTAATAGCTTTACTTTTTATAAGATTATCATTTTTTCTAATTCATGTCGTTTTTCTGATACATAAAAATTGACCCCTCTGGTTGAAATATCATATTCAAAAGAGGTTATTATTTTCTGAATATACAAATATTAAATTTAAAACATCATATTTTTATTTTTTAAAGAGAGATTTTGATCAATTGGTTAAGTTTAGGAATGACAATGGAACAAAAAATCACATTAAATTATTAAATAAGTTAAAAATACCATAAAATTATTACATTTTTTATCTTCAACGGCTTAGGCTGTAGAGTATTTACACACAGACAGATACCTAGATATACAAACAAACGTCATTGGATAATAGTCAAAATAGATTCAGAATACTTCCATTAAAATTTCAGGGGGAAAATAGTCTAGACGAATATATCCATTGAAATTTCGAGGTTAGTATTTTTGTTAAAAATATAAACAAAACAAACAACAATTTAAATATTTAATTGGGCATTTATTTACATAAACTGTGTCATCGCAATATTTATGATAAATATACTGTTACAACAACAAGCGTTCAATTATCCTATCTTATATTGATTAGGTTGCAATTCATATAAATATATGTATATAGTTTTGGTGTTGCGAGTCCAAGACCAAGATTTACCTATTATTGTCTTGTTCTCGATATAGTCAAGAATTACTAGACTTGACTCGATCTTCGATAACTCGAGAAACATAAAATGTTGGTCTTGGTAATTCTTTTTCCGTGAATGCTAACACATTGCTTCTCATAATACAAACTGAATTATTATTTGTAACTACTAAGTGGGTTCTCTCTGAATACAACTTAACTCGTACTCTTTTATAGATAAGAAATAATTATATATGAGTAAATACTTCCAGTTCAAATGTCTTTTTCTAGAATAAAAGTTTTGCTTTCTCGGAATATTTACACACACAAACAGACACACAGACGTTATTCAGATTATAGTCAAAATGGACTCAGGGATCCTCAGAGTAGATATTTAGAATAAAATTTCGAGGTCGATTTATTTTTATATAATATGATATAAGTGTGTTTATTTAATTACAAATTTAAAAATAAAGAAAATCAATTTTTTAAATAATTCAAATAAATTATTATCATATGCGCTTATAAATCCTTTTTAGTCAATTATTTTTAGACATAAATTACTGTTATTTTAATAAAGATCGAAAATGTATTTTCCGTGTATATTGATCAATTAAAATGAATTCAAAACTAATTCCCCGTCCACGAAATTCAGCATTGTTAAATGTATTTACTGGTATTCATTATTATTTTATTAATGATTACATATGTGTGGTTTAGATATACACCGTATTGTCTGGTTTGATTATAGGAGTATATTTACATAGGTATATATGTATATAATATACAAACAGACAAACACGGTGTACCAAATTAATAAATACTGAATTGCATGTCAAACGGTAATAACAAGGTGCGTCTATACCGCTCACATAGACAAAATGGTGTTTTTATACAAAATGGCCGCCACTTACCACACTACAATAAATTATACACTTATATATACATATATCCCTTAATTTAATACCTATAACGTTTCGATTAATAACGAAATACATTCTGAATACTGTCAATTTTTAACTCATGATTTATGAAACATTTTTTCAATGTTTATGTTGACGAATAAAGTTTTAAAATTGTTCAAAGTCGTATGATCCTTATATCTATTAATATACAATAAATATTTAAAAAACGAGTTCCTTGATTTTTATGAGAACACAACTAAACAAAATACAGCAATATCATATCCAGTAGAATTCGTTTTGACGTTATTTAAAGCCATAATTCAAACTGCAGACTACCATATGATCGTCCGTTCCCCTCTTTCAGGGATACATATACATTTTATGCTGAAACCGCGAGTGGAAAACTAAGTGAGAATGACAGCTTTTCCACGAAAGAAACGCACGCTTTCCCGCGTTCGGTAAACAAGCTTGGAGGGAGTGATATCAAACATAACCTCACTCCCTTCGCTCGTATCCGTCTTCTGTATATAACCACTTCTGCGAGAAACACGTGTTTCTAACAGAAAGCTATTGCTTACCGACGATGCCGCTTTTTTAATAAATTACAATCTGGCACATTGAATATAGAATGTCGTTTATCCACATGAAAATAAACGATGGTTTTTATTTTTCGTAGAGTAAATTTGTGTAAAGAAAATGAAAATGCATCGGGTTGAATAAAGCTCTAAAAAGGCTGATTGACAATGTGCAATATTTTACCATATTTGAATGTGCACAATACAAAAAACTCATATACTAAAATGGTAATCATTGCTCGTTCGCTCGTAAGAACAAATTTATGCCGTTTACTCCTCTGAAGATACCGGAGCAATTTTAAACAAATTTGCTACAAATATTTTTTGGTTTCCCATTTGAATCCGCTCGCAGTTTAATTCCAATCGCTCGCATACTCCCCGAGTTACAGGGTTCCAAAATTTGGAACCCCACTTAATATTGGTCTTAGAAAAATATTTATAACTTCCAATTTTTATTTTGTCTACAAGATTTCTTTTAAATTTATCCTTTGATAGCTAGAAACAAAATCAATAACTAGGGAAACATAGATATAATTTAACCATTTTCAAAGGTGATTTTTCGGTAAATGGTACGTTTTTCGAATAAACTTTTCAAACCAAAATTGCTAGAAATTTTAATATCTTCAACTTGTGTAAAATCATTTTTTCTCTAACTCATGCCGTTTCCGAGATATTGAAAAAATGGTAGGAGGAAACTGTTTATACTTATGGTTAAGATAGTTTCATAAATTATGCATACCCACAGACGTCATTCCGAAAATAATTAGATTCTATTTAGGGATAATAAAGACGTGTATTTCCGTTATAATTTCGAGTTTGGAAATTTTTATTATTGTAATACTTCTTTTTAGACTTCGTCCAAAAAAGTAAAATTTAAAATTTGTATTATTTTCTAATCAGAACTTGTAACTAAATTTAATTTCGTTTCCGGCCGAAAAAACAGTAGTTTAATACAAGGTTAAAGAACTAAAAATGGAAATAGAATATTAGTTATTTCAAATAATAATTAATTGATAAGACATACTTGCATGTCAGTATACATATAAATAAAGACTTATAATTTTCCTTATATGTAAAAAATTTACTGGAATTAAAACTATGCCAAGTAATTTGCAATATTAAATAATATACTTATAACTATGTAATTTATTTATTTATCTATATGCGTGAATATTATATACGAGATCTTACAAAGTCGGCCATGTTCCCATCCATCAGGGAAGCGACAACAGCTCACTCTTCGTGACTAATTATTTTACATAATTACATCCGTAATTACACACGGTGAATTACAGCATTCAAACAAATAACAACAACGTACCTACTATGCTACAATGTGCTATGCGTTTCGAATCACAGTTGAACATTAATTCTCGCACACAACGAACAAATTAAAACAACGACCATTAAAAATTAAAACAAAAATAAAATATATAAAGTAGAAAAGAACACGCGAAACGAATGTAATGTAATCAAAATTAATTTACTCATTTAGTTTTATAGCAAATGTGTTTTTATTTACATATGTCTATTTAAATTTTATTTTATTAATTCTACCTTGGATATTTATATTATTTGTTAACGGTCCTTGATATTTAACTATATCAACTATTTATGTTGCAATTTTTAGTTCGTTGTACGATAGTACAAAAGAGCTATAGTGCATTATTGTGTACCTGTACTATAACAGGGGAATTAAAAATATTGTTTCTTGATTTTCTCTGAAGATATCCAGTCAATTTAAACCAAATTTGGTACACGGATAGTACGAGTGCACATTTCAAATTATACACTGGTCTTAGCCCTTAATATTTTCCTTGGTATTTTTTATAAATATAATAAAACTACAAAAAAAACTACAAATTTAACCATTTTAAGAAATTTGATGATGTATATTAGCAATAATAGATCAATATGTTCACTATAGCAAAAGTTTGCAACGGCTCAATTAAAAATTAAGTCTACGATAAAACCGTTGCAAAGAATGGGACCTTGAATAAGCAAATAATTAAATGGAAAATTTGTTACATATTTTAATATATTGAACACAGCTGTCACCATAGTTTCTAAATTTTTTGTATGTCTAGTTTAAGAATGTTCGTAAACACCTGCCTAGGTAAGTGCTACACTTTTACCTAGTCTTGCCAGGTAAATATTATAATTAAATAAATTTTAAGTTAATTTCAACAATTTGTAAGTTATCTATAAATACCTATTTTTAACTATTATTTTAAAGACACTACTTTTGTAATTTGTCGAAAACCTTATCAATATACATAGGTATATTTTTATAAGATATCATTTCTGTTAAATACAATATTAAGTTACATTTTTATCAAGAAACAGACAAAATGATAGTATTTTTATTCTTCATAACAGTAACAGGGATAGTTCTATAATAATTACAATTATTTTTGCCATAAAGAAAAAACGCTATATCATTTATAAGTTGTCTACATTTTAAGATTTATTTTTATTTTACTTTTTAATATAATTAATTCCCTGCTTCCCTTCTATAATAATAAAACCTCCATTTTCCTGCATTCTAGACCAAAACCCACCCTTAAAATATCTACACTAGCACTAATATTTTCGATGTAAATTATGTCTCTTCAGATTGAGCCAAATTAAAATTACCATAAAAATTTATAATTCATTGTTGAGCCGTGAATTGTTTTATAAATCCGCATCACGTTCGTGCAAATGTTTGTGTAACATATTACAATAATTACATAGTAACTGTTCAATAATCAATGGATATAAAACAGGGTTTTGTTAAAATTGATTATTAAAAGGTAAGTTTTCTACTGTTATTGATTGCCAGAAAGGTGCTGTAGGCATTGGTGGATGTATATTGATATATATTTAGTTTCTATCAAGTAAAAACCCGAATTAATACTTTATTATTGTTTTTTTGTCAAAGATAAATTTTATATTAATTATTTAATTTTTTAACAAACACAAAATAATATTAGAAAGTATGTGTTTACTGTTTAATAATCTTTTTCTCCCTGACAACACAAAGCTATTTCACAATACCATATAAATAATTAAATAAAATAATAGTCAAATAATGTTTACATTAAGATAAACATTAACATTTAACACATAATCATAATTTATAATTTACTACTTATGATAATTCGATGACATTATTTTTTAATGTTCAATTATAAATACCGTAAACTTTCAAACGAAAACGTTAATAAAACATATATATAATAAATCATGGATTTTATATCATTTTCAAATCATAAAATTAAAATTTAATTACCTAATAAACACTTGCTTCATGATCAGAAAATGTATGAAAAGTTTGAAAATAATGGGGAAAAAATGTATAATTTATGTATTTAAATTGATATTGTCGACTGAACGTACCGAATGTGACGTTGGGAACGGTGTTAACAAAGCAAATAGCGGAATTTAACCGGAAGTCTTTTTTTAGTCTTATGTTCTTTATAATAGGGATGTGGCAATACTTTTAGACCTCGTCAAAGAGTGCCTGAGAGAGAATCGAAACATTTAATATTTCAAAGTTGCCGTAAGTATTGTAGATACATATGTATGTATATAAAACACGTGCTTGATACATAACTGCAAACTCGATATGGTATAGCGACTTCAGTGGCATGGTAGGTAGGACTGGCGGATAGGTATAGGTGGTTGTAGGAATATAAAAAGAAGCGCGGCCGCCATTTACCGAAGTGTACGACCATAACTTCAGTGAATTTTAATATAAGATCCGCGGTTCGCGGCGGCAGAGTGTATTACTTTAAGGGCCGCACGGGAATGCTGCCACACCACCGCCATCTTGTCATACAGAGGCGGCGGGTGGGGGTGGCGGTGGGGTGAGGGTGTGGGAAGCTTTAAAAAAAAAGTTTAGCACAGCGATAGCGAAAAGAGGAACATGTTTGTATCACACACTTCTTATGGCAAGCCGTTTAGATTTAAACATACGATCTTGCGATTTTATCGTATCACTTTCGTAAACTATATTGATCTGTAAAAAGTTGCCGAGCTGAAAATAAAGAAGAACCAAATGGTGAAAAGTTTTCACACGTTTTATTCCATTTTATCACTCCTTCACAACCTTCAGCTTCCCTCGTTACAATTAGGAATTTATCCTTATACACCAACATTGTTATTTATTTTACGAATTTTGCTTTTGTATTACAAGAATATTTATATTTTATATTTATATTAATTTCAGCTTTTTTACACGTGATCAGTATTTCCTTTTGATAGAATTCGTAGTAAAAATAAATACAAGTGTTTATTGTAAACGAATTCATCATAAAAAATAGTGGAACACGCCACGGCATGCGATGGGTTCTCCTTTATCCGGCTACGTTTCAATAATATAAAGCGACGTGGATAGCATACAATTTCGCCAATACAACTTCGATACCTACGCTGTCAAAATGAATTTCCTCTTTAACTGACAAGTTAACGTGGAAAACTGTATTTTCCAACCAGGCCCGTCACAAATTATACTGCACAAAATAAATAAATATATATATATCAGTCAATAAGAGATTGGCGGCGCGGCGCGGCGGCACCATACACACACACAAAAGGAATTATTTGCTTGTAGCAAAACTCCCCATTTTTTTAAATTCAATTTTATGTGATGCGTTTTATATTTTATAGCCCACCAGTGGTGACTTGCGTTGTCATTGATTGACACCATACAATATTTGGGATGCAATTACTCCATGATAAAAGGTTCCTAAAAGCTAAATGTGATAAAAATATAAATACGTCAATACCTGGTTCAAATCCAGACGTTTTCGATCATATTTTTCACATATGACTTGTTCTAAAAATAATGACCGCTATAGCCGTCAATAATACGGCCGATTTTTTTTTTTTTAATAATCATACACTGGGATAAAGATTTACTTTAATCCATTTAAGTTTAATACTTTTAAATAAATCCCATATTTAATACAACAAAATCAATGTAGAATTATATTAAATAAATGGTATATTTGCTAGCTCCAGATAAACTTTCTTTGGTATAAATAGATCTAATTACCGTATAAGCTACATAAATGCACCATGTATTTACTGTTAATAAATCGTGCTTTTATGTAAAATATGCTATATATAATTTTGCTGTATTTCATCGCAAATCTATTACTATTAAATAAATTTATTTAATAATAAAGACAGAAACCTCAAATAAATAATATTGTTGTAATACATAGACTAGTTTAATAATAATGAACAAATTGAGTAATAATAAAGAAATTTTTCTTGTAATTAGTAATTTTTCCAAATAAATGAACAAATAAAGATTAATTAACTATTAAGACTCGTTTCTTATTCAGTATATTTTTATGTTTAATGGAATTGTCTGTAGAGCGATTAAAGACAAACACACAGACAAACACATACACAGACAGACACATACACAGACAGACAGATACACAGCCAGACAGACAGACAGATACACAGCCAGACAGACAGACAGATACACAGCCAGACATACAGACCTACAGGCAGATACCCAGACAGACAGACACATACACAGACAGACACACAGAATAAACAGATTAGTGTAAACAACTAAAGTATTAGTTGATTTTCAACAATCTAATTAAATTAGTTAGAATAACTAATAATAAATATACACATTCTAAACTATTAAAGTAAATAATTAATTAGTTTTTTAAAACATCTGAAATATTAGTCGCTAAAATCTAAATGAATTAGAAAGCCGAAAATTAACTAATACTTTAGTTGATTACTCTAATCTATTTTTTCTGAGCACAGACACACACACACACACACTGACATCATTGAGAAAATAGTCAAAATGAATTCAGGGACCCTCAACATTTCTATTAAATTTTGGAGATCGATTGTTTTTTGTGAAAACAATAAATTCTCTTATACGTAATGCATAAGAAAATAAACCTTGCAATTTAAAACAAAACATTAAATACAAGCTCGTTGATTGGAGATTGAATGTGATTGTTTCAAAAGGAAAAACTTGATGTTATATATGTACTTGTATATTAGTGTAAGGTTTATTGCAGTAACAAAATTATACTTCACAAATTACTCCAATATTACTTGAAATGTTAGGTTTGAATTACTACATATTTGTATGAAAAATGAGTTAAATACTGAATAAACATCGATTATATAGTATTTGCATTGACCGTTCAATGAAACTGCAATTATTTATACATTAAATGAAACATTTACCCATATTTATTCAACTGTTTTATAAACATGTAAAAAATCAATATCAATCACGCGAGTTGATAAAACCAACACATAAATTGAGTTGGCGAGAGGTCGATATAATAAATAATTGCGGACAAAGTAGACTATGAACATGGGACAACAAACAAAAAAGGAATATATGTATGTATATAGGATGGCCATTAACGCACCTAGTCACTCAATTATTCATTAAAATATCCATTACTTTAGCAGGCCATCGAAGGCGGCTGTTGTCGTAAAAACTTTTTCCCTCGCTTCGTCCATATATATATATATATTGATAATATAAAGTTATCAAGTCAATATCACTTCAGCCAGCACCATTTCCTATCACTTTGTTCGATGAAAACAGGTACAATGTATAGAACACAACAAATACCTAAGTACTGCTATTCAATACACGTATTTTATATTTATTTTGTACAGAAACCTTTCTCATATTTATGGCTTTGTATTATCTGTAAGTAGTAGTCTTTTATTTATTTTTATTGTATAAATAATAGAGCTGCCTGGACCGCTGTATACATTTGTATTTTATTGATTTCATAAATGTTGGAAGTGTTCATAAAATTAGCTATAATTGTGGCTTGCGGTTTTACAATTTTACGTGCATTTAAATAACAATCATAATTCAAATATACTCATTTATTTTATAAAGCCAAGCAATATAAAAGTTTATAAAACATATGGCTACTTGAACATTTAAAGTTGGCAGTGGATATTATTTAACGAGTGAAGAACGAGTAATCTTTAGTAATTTCTGTTTTCAGTAATACTATGTATATAAGGCTGATTTTTAGTAACTAATGTATGCGAAAAGTGGGCGTCAATATTATTTTTTAAGTAACCACAATAGTTTAAAGATTATCTCTTGAATTTTATATGCAAACATGATATAGTTTGTAGAAATAATATAATTCTGATAATAAAACTAATAATTTAAAATTGTCTGAATATATTGTTGAAAAGTATATGCATCATGAATATTTTTGTATCTATGGGTAATTGTTTATACATGTTTAATAACAATTCATCAAAAAACCGTCTAATTTCACAATATTTACGTGCCATTTTAAATTTCAAAAATTTAATTTTCAATAATATTTTAATATATATTGAAATATCCAAAAACAAGTTATATAAAATAATTTCACAATTATTATTTAATAGTAGTGTAATTAGGAAAAATTTCAAACTCGAGATTTCAACGGAAATACACGTTTTGACCATCCGTGAATCGAGTGTGATATAGTGTGTCTGTGAACGTTCTAGAACAAACACTGTCGAACCCTAAAATTGTGAAACTACAAACTTAAGACTTGTATATGGTCTAGATGCGCATCTTGGGTACCTCTTATTTGTGAAATGAATATTCAAACCAAAATTGCATATTTATGCATATTTTGTGCTTTCTCCAATATCACTAAAACGGCTGCATTTATGACAAAAATAGTTATGTTCATAATGAAAGATATTAATATTTCGCACAACTTTTGTTTGAAAGTTTCTTCAAAAAAATGTACCAGTTACGAGATAATTGCTACGGAAAATCTTAAATATTCTTATTTATGTTGCCATAGATAGGCATGCATGAGGATTATATTTAATACATCGTATGAACTATGCCTATCTCCAATAATTTGTTAATTGTTATTTGACATCGGTTACCAGAAATAGATCGACAGAGATCGTGTTTCGAACGTATTGGTTTTTGAAAATATTGAAAAACAGTACATATTCGTTATGATATTTGTATAAATAGATAAGGTGAATATTAAAGAAACAATCTATTTCTTAAATTGAAGAAGCAGTATTTGATAACGTAATAAAATGATAAGCTAAATGGTACAATTTCAATGTATTACTGTGGAGTATTGGTTGGTTTTACTAGTGAAATTACATATAAGAAAATCGACTGCAGGCCACTTCACTTTTATATTTTTTAAATCATAACTTTCACTATTTGGGCAGATAAAAAATTATTGCTATATTATGTCACCTCTCAACGTATGTATGAAAAGTTAAGTGAATATAAATGAAGTGTGTGAAAATTTTGTAAAAATATGCCAACAGTCAAGAATGTGATAGGAAACTGTGTAATGTATATAGTATTTTTGCAAAAAGAAAAAAAAAAAAAGAAAACAAACCTGCAGTAATTGTAGCTTTTAATGTTAACATGATAATTTCAGAGGCATTGTTCTGTCAGCATCAAAAAAAAAGAACAAATCCAACATGTTTATTACACCTAAATGACTGTTGCAAATAAAAACAATTTGTGCCTATTACATTATTTGAAAACAACTCAATTTTTCAGTGACATAATTTCGTATTGTTTAAGTAAATTTTGGTAAACCTCAAACACTTTCTATTTAATTTTATTAGAGTTAAACCATTAAAAAAACATCACTTTCTATTCTAATTGACAATTCATGAAATCCTACAAAAATTCTATCAAAATAATTTTCTTATGTAAAATTTATTGTGTTGAAACATTGCACTAGTACAAAGCAAATTTATATCTTGTAATAATGTAAAAATCGTGCTCAACCCAAATATAATGTAGGTAAAAACGTGACAAAAAATTGTGTAATATAATTATATTCTTATTCAAGTTCTCGTTTTACCTATTTAACAAATTTTATTCCAGTGATCACGATTTTACAAATTCTATTTATGAAATTATTCTGTATTCCCTCTTGTTAGAAGGTATTATTGCTAATGTCACATTTTCAGGTAAAGAAAATTTGGCACGAACATTTAGTCGATGCAAAATTGCATAAAGAATGCCTGGTAAAACTGTCAATTTGATTGATTATTCAATTTAGGATATTAAAAATAAAAACTATATTTTTGATGTTTTTATTTTTATCTTCGAAACAGAAAATTTAATAAAATTGATATTATTACCAGGCATTCTTTATGCAATTGTGGATCGAATAATTTTTTTATTAAAACATTTACAGTTTTTCTTGAGCAGTTATGGAATTAAGATGTATAATAATGTATTCATTATTCGATGGAATATGTTTTAATGAAGCGTAAAAATAGCATTATTATAATACTAGTCTATATGAGTATTCGAAGTTTAATGGTGGCGCCACCTACAGAAATAACCCAGAGTATAGTGGCATTTATTCGAACCAGGTGTACTTGAATTTGCTATTTTATTTAAATATATTAAATTTCTTTATATAATTACAAATAGTGAAAGATATTAGAGGATAATTTTCCGATGTCGATCCTATAAATCGCAATATTATAATATTTACTAATTTCAAAACAATATTTAGTTGTATTTAGTGTGCATTCCGTATGGTTGGTTTGAAAATGACGTGTTGTACTTGAATGAATTGAGTGAATAATTATTTTCGCAGTGTGTGTTTAAGTGTCATTACTCGAATATTTGCTAACGTGTAAAACCACTTACATTTATGCATTTTATCTCTATTTCTCTATACGCCCTGACCGCATAAAATGTATTGGCATAATCTTGGATATGCCCGTTGCTACTAGTTTATTGCTCATGTTTCATATGTATATAGGTACTGATACAAGAAATGGAATGTAATAAAATTAAAATATGTTCATAAAAGGACGGTCACTGCTCTATTGGATTATAAATACAAATAAAAAATATAACAGTTTTTACTTTCTTATACGTAATGTTAAAACAAAAATATATTTTGAGCAAATATCCTCGACATTTTATACAATCTATTTTGACTATTTTCTCAATGATGTCTGTGTGTATATATAGATATACTTTTACATTGCTCTGAATATGAATTAGTTAGTTTATTGAACTTAGATACCCAATAAAAATCAGTAAAATAATTGCGAATACTAAGTGCCCATTTACTTCGAATGCTGTACGCTTCAGAGTGATGGCCATTTAGTTAGACAGGGGTGCCCGAAATCAGTGTCGAACCAGTCGAGAAAGCGAAATCGCATATACGTATTTGAAAGCATTCTTATGTCAGCCATTAGGACCGAAGTGATTGTCAACGACAAGCACGCTGCTACGCGACTTTTTTTACCTTCTTTATACATGTATGTGTTCGTGTCTGTGTGGTTTTTACGTTGTATTGGTTTAAGCTTCTCTTTAAATGACCGAATGATTAATACTCACTGATAAAGCAGATATTTTAATAGCCACGTTAATACAGTCATGTTTGTCGAGATTTATTGCATGAAAAGGGTGTACAAAATTCTTTTAAATAAATATATACTGGTTTTGTTATCAAAGGTAAAAAATGATTATTACGAATATTGTACACAAAGTATGTTTATGTGTTTTTTCTCGAGTCGTCAAGGATATATCTACTTATTATGATTATTTAACACTTAACTTATAAGAAAGGATTAATATACAATTATCTTGTATCAAAAACATGTTCAGTGTTAAACTGCTTAAATTTGCATTGAATTATTGTTTCTGAATAAATACATTTGCATAAAGGACAAGTCACTTTGTTATTTCACGGGAAAAGTATTTGTCACTCGAGATTTCAACGGATATACACGTTTTGACCTTCCCTGAATCGAATGGGACTATTTTCGGAATGACGTCTGTCTGTCTGTGAACTCTAGAGCCAAAACTGTCGAAAATAATATCGTGATACTTCAAATATAAGACTTGTATTTGGTCTATATGTGTCTTATATTTGAAAGAATATTCAAACGGAAAGTGCATGTTTACTATTACTGTATATGCATTTTTTGTTCTATCTCCAATATCACTAGAACGGTTGCACTTATGGCAAAAATACTTATGTTCATAATAAAAGATATTAATATTTTGCACAACTTTAGCTTGAAAAGTTTCTTAAAAAAATGTGCCAGTTACGAGAAAACTGCTACGGAAAATCCTAAATATCTTATCATAGTTATGCATTTGTGAGTCATTTTTTCTTAAGAACTGTATGAACTATGAATCATAAACATTTAGATAGGAACAAAATAGAAATTAATAAGTACTATTTTCCACTGATGTATTATATAGATCAATGCCTATATGCATTATTAACATTAGATTCATCAATATGAATATTAATATCACATTGTAATTTTAGTGTTAGTAGCAATTGCATGAATTAACATTTTATAGTCATGTTTTGCTAATTAAAATAGCAATTCATATGACCGATCGTAAAACATATGCATAATAATACTGTCGCTTTAACTCAGAATTTCATCGATTATCAGTATCTACTTAACACTATTCGTTTTTGAAGTTAATTACCATACAGTCAATAATAATAAATCATCCGTTCGTTATTCAATCAAATCAACTTATTTCAAGCAATAAAAAAAAACTTTTGATTTAAAGTGATACAAATAAGATATTATTAATATGAATCAAATAATTGGAAATTTTATGAGCCATCCCATGTTTATGTCTCTGTTATTTATGTTCCTGAGATTATATTTTAACAGTCACTATATTTTTTTTATATAATTGCTTTTTTGTGGGTGTATTTATTTTAAACAAGAATTTACACAACAGTTTGCAACAGAGTTCGGAATATTTAATCTTATGTTCAGGCCACAATTTATTTTAAAGACCATCAGGCACAACTAATTTGAATAAATGCCATCCCACTCTAGGTCGACACGTATTTGTATAAAGAATGTCTGGTAAAAATAACAATGTTTTTCATTAATGTTCGGAGATATAACTAAAAAATTAAAAAAAAAAAAACAGTTTGGGGGGTTTTTATTTTTACGTTCGTTTACGAAGCTATAAGTAAGTCTTGAAATCATGAAAAATTTCGTACTCGATATTTCAACAGAAGCTCTAGAGCCAAAACTGTCGAACCAGAATTGTGAAACATCAAAATTAAGACTTGTGTATGGTCTAGATGGGTACCTCTTATTTTTGAAATGAATATTCAAACCAAAATTGCATGTTTATGAATATTTTGTTCTTTCTCCAATATCACTAGAACGGCTGCACTTATGGCAAAAATAGTTAAGCTCATAATGAAAGATATAAATATTTTGCATAACTTTTGTTTGAAAAGTTTATTTAAAAAATGTACCAGTTACGAGAAAACCACTAGGAAAATTGAAAATTTTATTTATGCTTTCATAGAAATGCATTTATGAGATATCTGATTTATTAAATCGTATATGAACTGACAGAGGAACAAAATAGAAATAATTTATGTGTTATTTTCCACCAGTTAACACAAATAGATCGACTGAGAACGTATTCACTGTAATGGTTATTGCAGATAAATATTAAAATTAATTTTGAATAACAGTACGTATTAAAAATTATATTTAAATGTATTGATAAGGTGAATATTAAAGAAACAATCTAAACCTCAAAAATCTTAATAATATTATTGCTGGGTAGGCAACCTTATGCGTAGCTGTGTGAACAGCCATTTTGTCTCCATGGTAACTAGTGAAAAATTGACAAGTTCCTCAGCGGTATTTTTTTATTTCTTCATCGCAGCTTGGTGTGCCGTGAGCGGGTAGTTACTCGCGCTTTTTTTAATATTAGGGCGTTTTTAACAGAGATGAATTCGAAAGTGGCTCGTGTATTATTAATGCAAAGCGTTGACTGGGGAACGTTTCAGAGGCACATGTGTCTGTGAATATGTTCTTCTCATGCCGTTCCGTCGCGTCGCGTCGCGTCGCTCGGTCTCGTACTGTGTGCAAATATAGCAGACAACGCGGTTTTTAAACTCAACTACCTCTGAGACATCTGAACCGACTGTGTATACTATACCAAGCACTTTATGATTATTTTATTTTAATTTGCCAATCTTTGTGCGAGCTTAATATAAAGTTTTGTTTTTTTCCTCTTCCGCTTCCATAACAGCAGGTAAAATGTTCCTATGGGATATTTTTTAAAGAATGCGCGAATAAAATTTAATTTGATTTTTATTTTCTTGGACGAGGTCTAAAAGGAAGTATTGTAATCATGAAATATTTCGAGCTCGAGTACTTACAACTTCCCTGAGTTGATTTTGACTATTTCCCGAATACGTCTGTGTGTGTGTGTCTAATGTACAATAAAACATATGCATGTTTATATATATATATATATATATATATATATATATATATATATATATATATATATATATATATATATATATATACATATATATGTATAAAATAAAATTCAAAATTATAATATTTAACCATTTTTTTCGGGCTTTGGGTTTTCAATATGAAAAAATCTTGTAGATATAAAATATCTTAGAATTTGTAGTAGTAATTTTGAGTGTTTAAATTATTTTTATAAGGGCAGTATTAAGGGGGGGTCCAAATTTTGGGGCCCTATAACTTGGGAAGTATACGGGCGATTGAATTTAAACTGCAAACGGTTTCAAATGGGATGCCAAATAATATGTGTACCAAATTTGGAGTGAATCGCTCCGGTACCTTCAGAGGAGTAGAGGGCACAAATTTGGTCTTACGAGCAACGACAAACATCCAGTTATATGTATTTTTGGATTCAGAGCGACGAGACAAACACTTTTTGTTAAGAATTTTTCTTGCTCTGAGAATGTTACAGACACACGGCCGAATGCTTCTTCGGTACTTGGTACAGAGAGCTTAAAAAGTGGCGTTATTCAAATAAATAAATTAGTTAAACTAAATTAATTCTACATTTATGTTTTTCAATGTTTTCTTTTCTAGCAGTGTAATTAAATAAAATGTAATTCTTATCTAGAATAGAAAAACTTTGTAAAGAAAACTTACAAAAAATTACTAGTATCTTTAACATTTATATAATTCGGTGATATCCAACGTTTTGTTGATATTAAAAATGTAGCATTATTACGCATTTTTTTTCAAAACATGCGATTTTCTTCCAGATTATATTTTTATCTTCAACATTTAGTAAATTAGACATGTGCCTAGGCTCTAGGGCCTAATATTAAACCTTGTATATAGACATATACAGATGTAATCTCATAAATAGTATCATTATAATTTTAATTAATATTCAAAATCAAGTAATTTTCTTTTAATTCTTATAAAGATCCGCACAAACAATAACTATATCTGTGGTAAACATAGGAATTGAAACAATGTTGTAGTAAAATAAATATAAAACAATATACTTTTACTGTTGTGTTTTAAGTTACAAATGTATACATTTTTACTACAATATTGTTCTTATCTCAAGTTCCCTTTGTGCGACAAGTCGATACAAGTTTTTAGAACTGTTTTAATTATTTCAAAGAAAATAAAACTACAATAAAAAGCATTTTGTTTTACTTAAGTGTTGAACAAAATTAAAAACTATATTGTTATAAATGTGTAGTGGCTTCCTAAAATAATTATTTTTCGTCGTAGTTTCTCATAAGTATAGTAGATAAGAAATGTTAGTTGCGTGCAAATGATGATTAAAACAAAAATATGCCTGTATATCTTCATGTATTTAGGCTACCTAGTTAGTTTTATTCTGATGTACCTGTCTATTATCATTAAAATAATTACTCATTCTTATTATTCTAACTAAATATCATATTTATTTTTTTAGGTCAATTTTCATGACATTTGCTATATTGATTTTAGCTTGCGTATACGTTGTTTTAAATATTTTGCGGGTAGTTTCCAAATGCACGTATACGATAGCGCGAAAGAGAGTTTTACGTTTGTAACATTTACGGAATAGAAAAAAATTCGTTTGCAAACTTGTCATGAAATCGGTGATTTGATTTAATTAGGCATTGACATTTTAAGTTATTTAAACAAAACAAACTGACGTGTAATTTATATCTCCACTCCTAATATTAATTCTGATATCTGTCCAAACTTTCTAATTAGTCTAATTCATATTATATTAGCAAAGTAATTTACCGAAATGCTAAATGTCAAGTTTACCCTATCAATACAAATCACTTTAGAACTATGGAACGGATAATTATGAAGTAATCCAAAAGAATCATGATTGAATATTTTATAATTCAATGCATAATAATTGTAATAAGTAGGTGAAACATACGTTATATCTCAATTATATCACATAGTAACTTAGGAATGTGACGTTATAGTTGCGTTTCTGTTATCTGGTGTATAGCTTTCGTTTTTATCGACTGGCTATAACATATGTTTCAATGTGTGTAAGTGCGTGTGTACACATGTGTGTGGTTGTGTTAGTAGTTCTATTACACTAGTAGAACTAGCCACTATTACACAAATCGTGTTACTTGCGGTTATCGGTTATACCAAGAAATACTTAACGTGCCGAAACATTATCGTTTGCCTACAAATTACATTTGATTTTCATTTGTTTGTGGTTAGTTTAATTTTTAAGCATATTTCAGTTAAGAAGATATAACCAGATAACTCGACTTCGTTTTTAACTCATTAAACGGTTGTAAAGAGCTATAGTGTTCGATCGTGATAATCATTAATGATTCATAAATGATTGCACAGAAATTCGATGTACGTTTTCTTGATTCTGAAAATATATTTATATACTTGGATATATGTATAGATCGCTTGATCGTAAGGTTAATTTTATGGATGCATCTCCTCTGAATGTATTGGATTGATTTTAATTCAAATTTGGTATACAATATTCTCGTCAAATTTTATCGAATTTTCCGAAGATATTTGGTCATTCTCTCCCTTTTTACATTAATTGAATAAATTATATGTAGAATTAATATAGTCTAACTAAATTAATTAATTGAGTAAAATCAAATTACGTCCAAATAAATAATGTTTTGAGCGAAATAAAAGTCATTTTGGTTGCATATTGACTGCATTGAATTATATATTTAGTTGGATTATATCCATTATACATTTATTTGATTCAATTAATTCTTTCTGTCGGTGTGTATGTATGTATGTATTAAAACGGTTTTACAACCAATAGTAATAATTAGCGTACACTGTCAAAAAATCTGTGTACATTTACAAGGGCACCAATATAAAATTACAATTAAAAAAACATGAAATTATTCTAAATTGTAGTAAAATTACAAGGAAATTCAAATAAATTTACTAAATTCGACAACATTAGATTAATGCTAGTTGTTGATGATGTTTGCCTTTACTTATTAAAACTCCTTACTAAAATTTGTAAACGTAATAAATTATAAAATGTATTAGTTGTACTATACATATAATTCAGTTGTAGTTTTACAGTAATCTAAGTGTACAGTGTACACAGAAAAAAAACAGATTATAGTTGATATAATCAGTCATCTAATATTAGCTAAATTAATATTATATTAGTTAAAACAAGTAATATATACACACTCTAAACTTTTAGATTAAATAACTAATTCATTTCTTTGTAAACATCTATAATATAAGTCGTTTCATCTAAATGAATTAGAAGTTTAACAAGAACTGGCGCTAGCGCCAGTGCAACCAGCTCGCCGTTCCGGCGAGCCCAATTGCAATAAATACAATACTAAAAGCGATATCAATTCATTATTGGAACATATTCAAATTTTTGTTTTATACAATAATGTAATAAAATACGTCGAGTCTTTAAAATTTGTTTATGTTTTCTTGAATGTTTGATGAGATTTTTTCTGCATTTAATATGACATAAATGCATTTCTGAGTTTACGTATATAATTCTAAATCATCGACATTATACTCACAGAGCCGACTGAACCAATCCAACAAATGATGATCCCGAGATTTATTTATTCCTGTACCATAACAGTATTAATTTCCATAACCCCACATTTAAAATTGCAAAAAAGGGTAACGTTAATGTCGTTCATTTCGTTATTAGCCAAGGATATTGAAAATTATTTGATGAACATTTTCTAATTTTATTAATTAAATTACAGAAGCAAATTGTCACATAACTTCTTCGTTTCACTTATAGATGGCGTTCAATGCATATAATTCTAAATCACCGATATTATACTCACAGTGCCCATTGAACCAATCTAATTATGATCCCGAGATTTATTTATTCTTGTACCATAAGTTTTAATTTCGATCCGAGGATGTTACAGACACACGACCACTATAGCTCTTTTGTACATTTGTACGGCGAGCTAAAAATGCACTAATACTTTAGCTAATTACTCTAATCTGTTGCTTTCTATGAAATTTATTAATAAATAATCTACACTGTGAAAAATATATATTGCTGATAAATATAAAAATATATACCCATTAGAAAAGAGGAGAAATGAATACGACTAATTCGGAGCAAATTTATACATCAAGTACAATCTGTAAAATATTGATGGTTTAAAATATATTTTAATTGTATTTCAATTCATGTATAAACTAATTCTATATAAGATATCTTACAGATTCTCTTTATAGACTTATAGTAGAATTCTGAGTATAACTATAACATTATAGAGAATTCTATAAAATATTGGCAACGCTATAAATGTTGCCTTAATTTAATAAATAATTTTATTATTGAAATTACTTAACAAATTGAAGAACATTATCCGATTTATCAGCCAATTTTGCTGCAAAACCTAATCATTTTGAAATTATACGCGTTTAATGTTTATAGATTTACCTTATGGATCTACAGATTAGCTCTGAATTCCACCATTATAGACTGACACAAAATCGCACCATAAATATATATATACAGTAAAACTTCCCTAACTCGAACTTCTATAACTCGAAGTATTCTCTAAGTCGAACTTTTTTCTTGAACACTAATGTTTCGTTCTTTTTATTGATGATTGTATGTTCCTGATTATATATATACAATTCTTTAAATTTAGTGGAAGATTTTGTAGAAAATGAAAGGTGGTCTTGTAAAATGCAAAAGAAAATTATTGAATACTTTAAAATAAACAACTAATTCTTTTAAGTATAAATATAAACTCATTGAGTTTAAATATATTTTCTCAAATATCCATTCAGTAAAAACGGATATAATTCCAAAACATTTCACAATTCGCAAACCATTTATACTGAAGACTGTATATAGGGGATGTCATATTGGCAAAAGTGACGGTATCAAAATCAAAGCAGACATACCTGACAATCGATCTTTGACGACTTGCGTGGCGAAGGCCGCGGCCGCTGCCGACCGCTGCAGTACCGGGTCCAATCCGAGCGCCCAGGGACTGAACACGGCGCCGCCGGGACTGCCCGGTCCTCCCAGAGGCCGATGGGCCGGCACTCTTAGCACTCCACCGCCGGCCTGCGTGTAAAAGCCCGTCGGCAGCATTCCTCGATGCTGGAATATACTGGGCTGCTGGTGATAGATGACATTCGACACCGCATCGCTATCAACGCGATTGTCTTCGAAGTTTTTCCCTAACAAATTCGAGATACTAAATGGTAACGTGTGGTTCGACGAGACTGAGGTGCGCGGCGACGACACATCGATTCTACCCGTATCGGGGCTCGAGCACGGCGTCCGCGGCTCGCTCTCACTGTGCGATAAACGGCTGTCTGTATCTAACACGTTTATCTCCTCGTGGTCGTCTTCCGTCAGCTCGTGGTCAGACATTTTTATAGATTTCCTAACCACTTTTCAATTCACGCTACCAGAAGTAACTTTTAGAAGCATAATTTAACTAATAACCAAATTTTGGATTATCTAGAATCCTGAATAAAGCACAAATACAAGTATCTCATTTTAAACAGTCCACTTATCCTAATCAGTCACAAATGAGTGTAGCACAATCACTTAATTTATCTGCCTTTTGTTTGGATTGTTGATTTGATCCAGGTTGCGGTGTAGTTTGTGTGTGTTCGCTGTGTGCCGTGTGTCTCGAACCACTGTCGACGAGGAACTACCACACCGATTTGTCGTTACCATGACACCATGTCCGTGTGTTTAATTCGCCACCAATGGGAGGCGGCGTGCATCCAATAAGCCGCGCCCTACACCATTTCCCATTGGATTAAACTGATTCCAACCAAATTGAATATCTTTCTGTTAGGAGTTCGTTGTTGATTCTTTTTTTTTTTCCACTCTATATACTTGAGTTTGAGTAACGTTTGTTCGAATGCTTTTGCCAATGGTACCTTTGCATATTTTGTTTTTCTAGTCATTTTTTAGTTTTGTTTAAAAATGTGTGGTCAGATTTATGCTAAATATATTATAATTTTACCGGTGGATTACGCAAAATTCATTAAAGAAAATGTACCAACTTTGGTTTTAGGCATGATATGAACCTACACTGTAAAAAATTGGTATAAATTTACATTACTTTTATTATAAAATAACAAATATAAATTATGTAATTTACCAAGGTAAATTTAGTTGAATTTAAATGTAATTTAAGATAATTCTGTATAATTACAAACATTTTACGTTAGAAATTCGTGTAATTTTACATTGTTTTTTTTTTTACAGTGTAGGGTTCGCTTCGCAGACATAATATATGCAATTTTCTAAATCCACCAGTCATTTCTTATTTTATTTTGTTTGATGTTATAATGTATAGCTCATCGTAAAGTACACCAAGAGCTATAGTGTTCGGTTGTGTGTCAGTAAAATTATTAATATCAAACAAGCATTGGTGCAGCCAGTGCTTAAAGCAACAATAAATACAATTATGAAAACGATAGCACTTGTTAGATAATAAAATGTATTGTTGTAATCATACAACAATCAATCAATTTCAATATTGTAATTATTAATATTTTTCTTTGATCATTAGGTTCCCAATTTGTAAAATAGTTATAAATATAAAATGTTTTTTGATAAATAAAAATAATATGATTTTTAATTAAATTTTTTATAGCCACTGCTGGGTTCACATTTTGAAAAACTTTGTTGACATAAATTATCTTTAAATTATTAATAAAAAAAATGTATTCTTTTTAATTATTGACTAGGGCAGTATTTAGGGGGGCTCCACAGTTTGGGGCCCTATAACTCCGAACCTGTACACACGATTGGATTTAAAATGCGAGCGGAACTTCACGGGCACGAAATTTATATGTATATCAAATTTCATTAAAATCAGCTCGGTACCTTCAGAGCAGATAAACCCATAAAGTTGGTCTTACGATCGAACGAGGGAGCGACATAATTCAGCTATATAAGTTATTTACATTTTTGTAATGACGAGACAAGCAGTTTTTCTTAAGAAAATTATTATAAAATTTAAATAATATTACGAAATTCATATTCGCTAATTTGAATTGCGTTACTACACTGAGAAAAATATTTATTGGTGATAAATAGAAAAATGTATACTTCTAATATTATTATTATATTAGAAAATAGAACAAATAACAAGATTCGGTATGTACAACGCACCGATGCGTCTAGCTCGCCTTATGGGTAATTTATGCGATGCGAGCAGTGGCTTTTAATTTTTATGGCCTTTTAGTTAACAATTTGATAAATTATTACAGATATAAAAAGCCTTACAATTTTTTGTAAATTACTTTCATTAATTCAAAATTATAATATTTAATAATTTCTTTCGGCCTTTGGGTTAACAATATGAAAAAATCTTGTAGACAAAAAATATCTTAGAATTTTTAGTAGAATTTTTGAGTGTTTTAATTATTTTTATAAGAGCAGTATTAAGGGGGGCTCAACATTTTGGAGCCATATAACTCGGGAAGTATACGGGCGATTGGATTTAAACTGCGAGCGGATTCAAATGGGCTGTTAAATAATATGTGTGCTAAATTTGGTGTGAATCGCTCCGGTACCTTCAGAGGAGTAGAGGGCACAAATTTGGTCTTACAAGCGAGCGACGACTAACATCCAAGTATATAAGTTATATACATTTTTGGATTCAGACACTTTTTCTTAATGAAATTTTTTGATCCGAGAATGCTACAGACACACGACCGAATGTTCTAGCTTTTTCGGTACTTCGTACGGCGAGCTAAAAACGGCTATTAAAAGTGAATACTTTTTATGTTTTAAGTATAAATATATATCTATTTAGCTTAAATATTTTCCCATAAAATGTGGTTAATTAATTTAAGAGACTTCACTGGACACGTTTAGGTCTCAAAACAATGAATTTAAAGTATAAAGGAAACAATGAGCAAGTGATATTTAAAATGATGTAAGTAATAGTGATGTGAGCAGGCCACGTGACTGCATGGGCGGAGCTGCAACATAGCCGTACCCATCGGCATAGAACCTGGGGAAAAGTAGCATGAACGGACTATATCACGTAAAGTTAAGAGAGGCCGCCGTAGCCGCCGTTGCCGCCGCCGAGAGTCGAGAGTGTTTTGTTTTCAGTATTAATTGGCGTTTTTTTGTCGCTCCTCTTGCCGCGCGCGATTCGTTTTACTCGTGTTGCCGTGCTGTGCCGTGCTATAGCTATATAGCGCTGCCGCCGGAGCCATTTTGATTTTCCGAGAATCGCTGTCCAATTACTGAACGTTCAGCTGTTCCAGCAAATGAAATTACATCTTATAATGTAATTTCTTTTAAATTTTCCAATGGTGAATAATTTAAATGCCTGCCCGTTCAACATGTTATTATTAATCTTTTCTTTTTCTTTTTCGATCGTTCGTTCGTTCGTTCGTTGGAACGTTTGTATACGGTCGTTTGTTCGTGCGTCCGACTATTTCAAACTTTTGCTTCGTTGAAATTTCGTTATTAATTTTTTGTTGGGGGCCGACCGGTCTGCCTTACTCGGAAATCTTTAATTTATGTTGCTGCTGCTGTACCTACTAAACGTATTAAATATTTTGATTTTGTCTACAGGACCGGTTCGTTTTTTTCTTTTTTCCTTTTGTTATTTTAACGTATGTAATTTAATTGGATACTACCCATGTTTCTGAAGGCATCTTAATTTTCTCGTTTTCAATGTTGCAAATTTATTTGTATTAAATTTTGAGTCAAGCTACCCGAGAAACTTGCCGGTGCGCCGACAAGTTTCTCCGGGTACTCCGCGTACTACAGTTCCCCTACATCCTCTTCAGCCCCTTCCCCTATTTATATAATTCTTAGTTTTATTTCAAATAAATCTCAGCTTCTTCTACGGCGAGCTGAATGCACTGGCACCTGCACGTCTGTTGATTTATTTATAGTAATTAATTTTATGATATAATCATTTTTATTACCACTGATTTTTGATGGGATTATATATATTTATTGTGATATAACTTAATTGATAATACATAAGAAAACAAAACAGTCGAGATTATTTAATATAATATTTTTCTTTAGATGGCATTCAGGCTCAAGCCGAAAAAAACTTTTTAAAGAAAATATTCAGAACCGAATCAGGGATAGATCTAACCTCATAATGTGTATTTCCGTTAATGAGACGAGTTCGAAAATGTTCATGATTACAATATTTCCTTATATATTTTCGTAACAGATAGAAAAGAAGTAATTATATTTTAATTATTTGAAGTGAGCATCAACATCAAATAACGTTCATTGTTCAATTATTGGGTATATAAACACATAAATGCGATGGCTTTGTGGGGGATAATACTAAAGGCTATGCGTTCCGATAATGGTTTTACGACGAGGGTGCAATAAAATTTCAACTTTTTACGATGATCAACACGCGGTGTTTGTGTTAAACACGTTGTTAATGCTCTTGCTATTGCACACCCCTTTTGTTTCGTCCCTTGCTTATAATTTCCTGTTCCGTAAACAGTTGTTGCTATACTGAAACTGATGCAGAACGTATATTTGTTGGTGGCATCATTACATTTAGGTTTTATATGGACGTTGAATTTCTTTATTAACAATGGTTAATTGATGCTTTTAATAGGATATGTACATAATTTTTACTTGCTTTTATGAAGTAATAAGTAAGTCTTGTAATCATGCAAAATTTCGAACCCGAGTTTTCAACGAATAAACACCTTTTTGAACCTTCCCTAAATCGAATGTGACTATTTTCGGAATGACGTCTGTGTGTCGGTGAACGCTCTAGAGCGAAAACTGTCGAACGTAAAATTATGAAACTTCAAACCAGATGCTCATATTTAATCTAAGCATTTTTTGTTCTATCTCCAATATCACTAGAACGGCTACACTTACGGAAAAAAAAAGTTATGTTCATAATAAAAGATATGAATATCTCGCACAACTTTTGTTTGAATAGTTTCTTCAAAAAATGTACTAGTTACGAGAAAACTGCTACGAAAAATCATATATAACCTGGTTTACGTTGCTATGGATTCGCATGTAGCTTAATAAAATGAATCATCTGCGCCTGTCAATATTTCCACAGGAAAACAAAATAGACTCAATTAGATAAATGACATTTCAGAGTATTCCTGTAGAGAATTAGTTATTTTGACAGTTTGTTTGGGATATATATATATATATATATATATATATATATATATATATATATATAATGAAAATTACGTAGAAGAATGTCGAGTGCAGGCCACTCCAGATATTTTTGATATAATATATGAAAAATTGTGAAGATTTTAATATTCAAAATTTTAAATTGGCTAGACATAAAATGTCTTGAAATTTTTGTAGAATATTTGATAATTTCAAAATTTTCCTCAGGGCAGTACAATGGGGCTCGAAATTTCGGGCCCTATTATTCCTGACCCGTATGGGCGATTGAATATTAAATACGACAGGAACAAGTTCGTATATGAGAAAGTAAATAGACACATTTTAAAGTAAAATTCCTATAATAGTCAACCCCGATCTCCCCTATATTATAAACCAACAGATATATTTAATTCATTGAGAAGATTTTATTTTTCTTAGAAATGCCACAATTGTGTTCAATATCTGTGAGAGCAAAATTTTTGTCTTTGTTATAGATCAAAGAATATAGCTTTAGATTTGTTGATTACAGCAATAAACGCTTGTAAAACCAAATCACGTACACAGCACCGATATATACGAGAATACGAGTTCCAGTAAAAATGTCAAAACGAATAAACAACAGCGATACAACATACAACATACAAGTAAGTCTGTCTGTCTGTCGAGTTACCGCACATGATCCAACCGCCATTGGTCGTATCTTCTCTGTATTGGTATATAGATGCTAGTTATACGTTGTGACTTTATTCTGTCACGAACATATAACATGTGTATGTGTATGTGTGTGTGTGTGAAGGGTGGATGAATATAGAGAAAGAAACTCGCAAAGTCGTAAAGAGAATACAGCAATACACACGAATATACACAGATAGAATACAAAAAGGCAAAGCCATTAAATTCACTATAAGAATAAGATATTGCACACGGTGGGGGGGAGGGGAGAGCAGACCACGGCAGCGAAATTGGCCTAAAATGAAACACCCACTTAAAATACTATTTTCAATTACGAATCTAAGTCATTATCGAAATTTTTATACTGAAATTTGCTTTAACGTTTGAACTTGTTTGAAAGCGCATGTAAAACCAAGCTTAAATGATTTAAGCAACTTGTCAAAGTTAAGCTGGGAAGATTTAAGGAAAATAGTTATCATTTATATCTTATATTTTTGTCTTAATTTTAGTTACAATATATAACATTATTTCATAGCTATTGTTGAGTGAATTTAAATTATTATGAATATAAATACGTTTTTTTATTAACCGTATGGTTAAATTGTAAGCACCAATCATGAAAGTTAATAAAATAAATAAATATAATAGTGTACAGAAATGTTTTTAGCTCGCCGTATACGAAATACAGAAAGGCTAATGCAATCGGTGGTGTGTCTGTAGCATTCTCGGAACTTGAAAAATGTTTGTCTCGTCGCCCTGAATCCAAATATATATATAACTAAATATATTTGGATGTTAGTCGTCGCTCGCTCGTAAGACCAAATTTGAGCCCTCTTCTCCTCTGAAGGTACCGAAGCGATTTAAACCAAATTTGCTATACACATTATTTGATATCCCATTTGGATTCATTCGCAGTTTAAATGCAATCGTTCATATAGTTTCGGAGTTATAGGGCCCCAAAATTTAATGCCCCCCTTATTACTACTCTTAGAAAAATAAATGATACATCCATAAATGCTACAAATAATTCTAAAATAATTTATATCTATAAGATTTTCTTATATTAATTACCAAAAAGCCATAAAAAATTAACATAAATTATAACTTTGAATATAAAAATATGCATTAATATTTTTTTGAGTATATCAAAGAAATCTATAATAAATTGTAAGAATTTTATATGTTTAACATATTTTCAAATTGTGAACTAATTATAATCAATTATTTTTAAATTTCAATATTATGCCAGCCGTGGATTAGAAGCGGGAATTACTTATAAGGCAAGCTGAAGGCATAGGTGCCTTGCACCTAAGCGTGTTGGTTGCACATTGAATACTTAAAGGTTATGTGTAACACGAACATTATTAGTTAATTATACTAAAAATAAATAATTTCTGTTCGGAAAAGTGGCTTTCATTTTGGGCCAGTTATCCTCATATACGTAGTATGGCTAAATGATTCAAACGTAACCGAAGGCGGTTAAGCATAACCGTATAGAGTAGTTGGTGGCGTGGTGGAGCATAAAACAGAAGCTTACCGCTATTTCTTACTTCAATTTGGCGGTGTGCTCATTTGTTTCGCGCCATCTTTGAAACATTGATGTGACGTCGACAGAGATAAAAGACTAACAATCGGACGAGAGTGAGACGCACTTATTTGTGGGCGAATTGTCTGTTGGTTGGAGTGAATAAGTGAGCTATGGACCTACTTTCGTATAAACCGCACCAAGTGGGACGAGCGGGGGGGGTAGAACAGCCAGAGAATAAGAGATAAAACAAGAGAACGACTCTGGAACAATACCGCCGCGGAATACACAATCGGATCGCAACCACTATTATGGACCACCGCTACTTTGCAATCTCACCAATACAAAAGCTTCTAATATTATCAACTTGAAGACGAGTTTGCGGTTCAACCTCAAGAATGTTAACCGAATCACATTTTTGTACCTCTGGTTTCCCACCAGTTGCACTATAATTGAAAAACAGATTAAAATATAAGTATTTATACATTTAATTTAAAATTAACTGAAAATTACCTTCAATAATTGAAATTTATGCAAGATTATAAAATTCTAAAATCAAAGGTACAGCTCGCTGTATTATCAATTTTGTGAGAATATAATTTAAAAGGAAAATTCTAAATTATTTTTCTCAAACATATAACAAGATTTGGTACGCGTAAAACGCACCAACGCGTAGAGCTCGCCTATAGGTAAGATATGCATGCGAGCCGTGGCTTTTAATTATTATGACCTTTTGGTTAACAATTTGAAAACATGTTATAGATATAAAAAGTCTTACAATTATTTGTAGATTTATTTGATAAAAAAAATTATTAGTGTATATTATAAAATTTTCTTTGGGCTTTGGGTTAACAATATGAAAAAATCTTGTAGACATAAAATATCTTAGAATTTTTAGTAGAAGTTTTGAGTGTTTTAGTTATTTTTATAAGGGCAGTATTAAGGAGGGTTTTAAATTTTGGGGCCCTATAACTCGGGAAGTATACGCGGGATTGGTTTTTAACTGCGAGCGGATTCAAATGGGTTGCCAAATATTATGTGTACCAAATTTGGTGTGAATCGCTCCGGTACCTTCAGAGGAGTGAGCCAAATTTTGTCTTAGGAGCGACGACTAACATCCAAGTATATAAGTTATATATATTTTTGGATTCAGGGCGTCGAGACAAACATTTGTTGATCCGAGAATGCTACAGACACACGACCGAATGCTTTAGCTTCTTCGGTACTTCGCATGGCACGAGCTAAAATTGGAATGGAAATATTCTAAGATTGTAAATGTTTTAGCACGTATATTTAGTATTAGTATTATTAATATAGTTGTCGTAAATTTTTGAAAGTTACAAGATACCTGTTTATAGCTTTTTATATGCATCAATAGATAAAGTAATTGCTATATCAATTATGTAGAAATAAGTATACGGATAGAGCGGAAAATTCCATTGTGTACATCGACTTCTATAAAATATCTATATTATACCATTGATGTATAATATGGGAAAGTATATTTCTGTATAGTAACACTAAAACCACAATGCTTTGTTTCAACAGCAAAAACTAGTTTTGTGGGACAAGCATGGTTTGTCAACTGATGCAAATTGTGGAATTAATGATGTGTTAATATCGTTCAAACCATAAATAAGTATTCTAAACTAGAAAAACGGTTCTATTTCTATATATAAATATTTATATTATTATTATTATTATTATAACTGTGATTTACACGTATACAGCTTCTGTGCATTTTTGAACGTGTGAATTTATGTTTTTCTACTTTCATTTCGCAGAAAAAGTGTTGGTTAAAATCTTTCTTCAATTTCCTATTAATTTCTTGGACGAAATCTAAAAGTAATATTATTTCATGTAGATAGTGTAAATCGAGTACAGGCCCATCAGATTTTTAAACATAGATTAACATATAAAATATTCATTCCTAAAACAAGGAGCCATTTTAATGAGTATATGGGTGTAGAGTAGGTATAGGTATATTTGTGTGCGAAAGTTTAAAACAGCAGCACTCCAGATATGATATGAGAATCTTTTCTAGTAGCAATTTATTTGCACGGCATTGTGAACCATAAAAAGTAACATTTTTATTATAGCGAGCGAACTTTAGATAAAGGGCATTAATTTTGTTTTATTGTCTGTAGTACATGACGCGGTTTATTGTTTGAGGTTTTTATTTGCGTGTTTGCCTAAGTGGCCAGACGATAAAAATGTTTGTGAATGTACGAATTAAAATATGATTTTTTAAAGAAGCCACAACGTGAACGAACGAATCGAGTTACTTGTGTATTATTTATAAAATTGAGATGCAATTTTATCCAATCAGTCACGAACACACTTTATGGACGCTCGCTCATATTTTCATGTTATTCGTTCTGCTGCGCTGGTGGCTGAGTTAATACGCAGGGACGTAGTTAACATATTTATTTACAAGGGGCCCGTCCTTATTATTGAACTTTTAATTTGATACTACAAAAAAATTTGTAGAAAAAAATACTAAATTAAAATATAAATTGAAGAAAAGTGAGAAAAAGGCGAGCGAAGAAAAGTTGGTATTTGTTAGTTGATTAATTTTCAATCTTTCACGGAAAGAATATTTAATGAAATATGGAAGCGTGATAATACACACTGTAAAAAATAGATGTATAATCAAAATATGTCCAATGTAAAATTACAGTGTAAATCATGTAATTAACAGAATTATAGTAAAATTTCTGAAGATGGTTTAAATTAGTTTGGGATATAATAGTAATTATTAAAAAACAAGTTTTGTAAACTTTATTACGTCCTATTTCTTAGATTTATTAATTTATAAAATTTGCCAATAGTCCCTAGTTGTAAGTACGCCTTTGTGTTTCTGTATAGTAGTGTGCGAGTGTTACAGAGGAGTAGAGCAAGCGGGTGAGTAACTGAAAACTATTTGGCCGTCGGAGCAATAACAAAACACAGGCAATAGCAGAATACAAATCGGACCAGGGAACTAATTTAGTTAGCGCTTGACCCGCTGCTGCAAATAAAACAATATCAAAGTTTAGTGCTGGGCGCACAGGGGCCTTCTCCTCTGTTCTCCTCTTCCTCCCTGCTGCCAGCAATCGAGCAGCACCGTTGTTCCCCATCCCGAGCGCTTAAACTTTCATGATGGCAATTTTTCCCTCGGAAAAACGCCGAGTTATTTCGTGATTTTTTCTATCTTTATATGCTACTCTACCTCTACCTCCTATCTCTTGCGTCTGGACTGGACTTGGGCTTCGTTCGGCCTTGTTGTTCACGGCAATAACGTTTTACTATCCCGACTGTATGACGGTTATAGTGATTAAGATTAAGTCCGTTTCTACTACTCTTATTTCCGGGCCTTTTACATTTCGTATTCTATTGTTCTTCCTTCGGCTATCCCCAAGTATTATTACATGTACTTCGCGTATTCGATGTTATTTGAAGATTGAGCTTTTGTTATTTCGTACAGTGGTTTATTATTTCGATCTCTTGGAACACAAAAACGACAAGAACACTTTCTTGAAACAAATTTCATATAAACTAAATGGTTTTTAAAATCACACTCAGAATTATAAAGAGATAAAAAAAACCAGTAATGTAAACTATAGCAATTTTTTGATACAATTAAAAGAAAATTATGATGTTTTTCTTTTATTTTTTTTCAGCCCTTGGGGTCATAATTAAAAAAAAAACTTAATCAATATAAAATATCTTATTTTTTAGTCAAATTTAGTAAAATTGGTTAAGAGCAGTATTAAATAGGTTTCAGAATTCGAAAAATCGTTATAGATTTAAACAGTCTAATAATTCTTTTTATAATATAGAGTGCCTATTGTTGCAATCAATCAGTATCAACGTAATTATTATCTTAGTAAAATTCAGTGGTTTTCTATTTTAATAATGTTAGTAGTTAAACAAGCTTAGGTACAACTCACCTATGCGTCCAGTTCACCTTATAAGTAATATATGTGATCGGTTTATAATTATTATGGCCTTTTGGTTAACAATTTGAAAAAATGTTATAGATATAATAACTAGCACAATATTTTGTACTTATTTTAAAATTAAAAATTATAATATTTAATTAAATTTTTTATGGCCTTTAGGTTAACAATATGAAAAAATCTTGTAGACATAGAATATCTTAGAATTCCTAGTAGAATTTTTGAATGTTTTAATTTTTTTTATAACGGCAGTATTAAGAGGGGCTCTAAATTTTGGGGCCCTATAACTCGGGAAGTATACAAGTGATTGAATTTAAATTGCGAGAGGATTCAAATGGGATACCATATAATTTGTGCAGCAAATTTGGTGTAAATCGCTTCGGTACTTTCGGAAAAGTAGCGGATACAAATTTGGTCTTACGAGTATATGAGTTATACATATTTTTGGATATTGTTGGTAAGGATTTCTTTTAATCCGGGAATGCTACAGACACACGACCGATTGCTTTAGCTGTTTTGTACTTCGTACTGCGAGCTATATAAATAAATAAATAAATCCATCTACTGAATGGATAATACGGCGAGTTAATGGCATTGGTGCCTGCCACCTATGATTGTTTCTTATGTAGTATGTTATTCAAATGTTTAATGTAGCCATCTGATTTTAGAGGGGGTAGGAGGTTAGTTGAAACTATGATTAAAATCATTTGAAATAGTCGGTTAAAATGGTTGAAACATATAGCAAGTAATAAATACGGCATTGTAATGGTTTACTGTATATATACAAGGCAAACGAAATATCGTCGGGCAAATAAAATTGCCGATTTATTTGTAAATCGTAGAGTGGTGTATCGGGCGATTCCCGTCGTTACGCCCCGTGACAATACGGGCGGCGGCCCCGTTGCAAATCTCGCGGGACGCATTTTGATATCGCACTCAGTCAAAGGTAACTTTGTTAAACTTTGGGTCGGGGCATTTGTATAAAACCGAGCCCCATCCATTATTAAGTAGAGCCCGTATACATTTACACCTACCCAGCTGCACACTGCACAATCACTACACACAGCTCTGCTGAAGATGCGTGCTGCCCGACTGCCATTGGGGATAACTAATTTTCTACGTCTGTATTGTTGTAAAACGACGTGCCGGATTCGCCCTCTCTTTTCTTTGCCTCTTCCCGTCTCATTTCAACTCGTACATAGTACTTTTCCGGTTTATTGGCTTCTGCTATCTCTGTTGCACCCCTATATACACGGTATCTTCGTTCTCCATCCTTTATCATCCCCTGTTATGATGCCATTGTTCGTTAGAGTCATGTGTGTGTATGTGTGTATTTGTTATGCTTATTTCGTCGTTGATTCTCGTTGGTTTCGCTTTCTAAAGTGGATTTTTAACGAATTAAATTGTGATTTAAATTGTTCTACCAGCAGTATTGTAGTAGGTACAGCATCGCCGAATTGCGTATAATAATTATGAGGATAAATGATGTGAACACTTTTCCGAACCAATTTCGTTCAATTTTGATTAATTTTTTTTAATCTCGCGATCATGTTTCGAAAATTGAACATTTTAATTGACCATATTTCACATTATTAGAGGAAAATGACAGACCAATTCAACTACTGCAGCACAAAATTAATTATTAAACGATAATCTAAAAAAAGAAACTTTTTACTTTCTTGGACGAAATCTAAATGGAAATACTGTAATCATGAACATTTTTAAACTCGAGTTTTGAACGGAAATGCACATCCCTGAATCGAATTTGTCTATTTTCGGAATGACATATGTGTGTGTGTGTCTGTATGTGAGCAAAACCTATTATGCAAAAATTATGAATCTTAAAACATAAAACTGGTATATAGTCCGAGTGCGCACTTCTCAGTTTTGAAAACAGTACCAGAAGTAGCAATTTACTCTTTCTTTTTTCAATAATTTGAAAATGGCATGTATTAGAGAAAAAGCGTTCCTTATAAAAGTTAACGATATTAAAATGTCTAGCTTCATTTTAGTGTGCTTCGCGCGTATTGTTTATATATATTTTAATGGAGATGTATTAGAAGAAGATAAAGTTTATTTCTGCCCTAAATGTACTAATTAAACTGTAATTAATTATAATTAATATTCAAATATTTAATTAATAAATTAATTACTGCGTATTCATATGCCCAAAGCATTTTCAGATTTTAAGCAAAAAAACCAAAAAAATATTAAAAATAATATAGTATGATGCCATATATTGCTGGCTAGTATAACTAATTTATTCAGCAATAGATAGCATTACAATCTTCGTTTTTGTTATGCTCGCTACTTGTTCTTTGCTAAAGGATTGTTCACAGCTAAAGAATTAGTAATTAAGCTTAGAAATTATAAGTAATAATTACAGTTTGTTGTATGTCCTACAAGGTTAACGTTCACAGCAACAAAATTTATCATAAATTGTTTTAGTTTTGTTGCTTAGAATGTTAACATTGCTTATCATAATACAAACTAGATTATTATTTGTAATTTCTAAGCCTAATTACTAAATGATTCGCTGTGAACAATCATTAATTCGATATAAGCGAGCTGGACGTTGGTGCGTTGGACGTAAGCTTGTTTGTCATATAATTTAAAGATAACCCGTTACTTTATTGTTTGTTCTGAATACATGTTGTAATAAATTAAATAAATTTACACGAGAATCTACGACCTTAGTAACTCTCTTATATACTGAATAATCACTAGTCTTATAATAATTACCAGGGTTATTAATGTAGTTAAAATGGCACTAAAACTGTTCAGATTCATATAATCCTATCCTAGATGAGCTATAATTAGCTAGGAATTATTGATCAGATCTAGTATCTATTTTGATCCGATATTGTATCGATGTAGCAATAGCATCGTGCTCATAATGTATCAATAAGCACACCGCAGCCCCAGATGATATGTTTATGTACGATTATTCTAACTATGCAGCCATGTGAATAAACAAACAATAGTATGTATGTATGTGGTGGCCTCTGGATGTGAGTTGGAACCAGCCGACCCGACCCGACCCGATTATCGGCTGCATTTGCGTAAATTAAACCGTACTCGAAACCGCATCTAATGTGGTCGATTTGCGAGTAAATATAATGGCACAATTCCACAGGCAACGTACTCCGGTGGTGCTGCTCTGTTCACTGATGGCCTTTATTCGTTTGCTTCATTGTTCGTTGGTTAGTTTAGGTCGGTTGACACGCGGAGCAGAAAGGCCATCCCTAATAATTAAACAGATTCAAGTGGAGACTCTAATTCTGGCTTTAATTAGCAGCGCCGTACACGTACGTACGTACGTTTGTGTTGGGGACATATTCAGCGCATTATGAAAGGGGATCTCTTGTGCAGTACCTGTGGTGTAAAGGGTATTTACATATGCCAACACTGAAACCCGGACACACTGACACACGAGCCACACATCGGGGAACATTTGGAAAATAGATACGTGAAAAGTTGTATTCCTAGTATCACGGATAACAACTTGTCTCACGGATTCAACAGTATGTTGAAGCATGAGATAGTTTTCATTAGTTTATCTATTACTATCATGAATAGTGAGAATACAGTATGATGTTTCTAATATTCTAATCGTAGGAGTTAGATGATTAGATTCGAGTGATTCCCATAATATGCACTCAGATAAAATGTTTGAAGCTATTTAGCTAATCACCGATATGTCTAAACGTTTCGCGCTGGCTTTAATTGGCATTAAAAAGGGTTGTTTTAATAATGCACACGGATTTAAAATAGGCAGAATGACAGCGCAGGGGAATGAGAGAGAGAGATAGGGGCAGATAGAGGGTCGGCAACACTTTGCCATCACACAGCACTGGCACCGGCACCGGATACGTAAGACTTGACGTCGACTCGCTCTTGGGAAATACCATCTCTACACCAGTGGCGCGGTGTTTCGCACAAACTCATTTCAATCTAAATCATATCATTAATATTATTGCAAAATTTAACAACATTTTTGCATGTTATGGCCGCATTAGGAATTTGATTGATCCTAGGAATTTGGGCATCTCAACATGTTGTACCTGACAATATTCAGATTTCAGAATCATTCAAACTTCACAAATTAATTTAAAAAACAGTTCTTAAGACAATGAAAACTAGTTTACTAATTTCAAACAAAGTTAAGTGAGCCTAAAGCATGAGTGCCTGTAACTATATTTGTTTAATAATACTTGTGAGCTGCGCCACTGAGAAAGAGTAGCGTAGATCGTCGACCTGAAAAAAGGGGTCGGTGAATATTTCACAGCGTAGTACAGTGAGTGTAATAGTACAGGTCTTCCGTTATAGGCTGCGAGCGAGCGAGCGAGTAGGGGTAAGTCAAGAACAATTAGCTGCTATCCAGCGAGAGGAGCATTTAAATATTGAACGAATCGAAATCGTGCCAGTTGAAAATCTTTGGGTGTGCGTCACTCATCGTTAAGTAGCAGCGCTATTATGTTATCTGCTCACCGTTACCGTCACCGTCACCATCACCACCCCTCTCATTCAACCCTTTTTTTTATTATTATCTACCTTTATTGAAATTTTCATCCATCGTCAGTGTCCCTTTTAGGAGATAATATTTGTCGCATTACAAATGAAATTTTGTTGATTTGTAGATAAATAAATAATCTTGCATAATGCATAATGGGGAAATAAATCAGGGGGTTGAATCGTTTTTGAGTAATATGTAGATTATATATTCACGTAATCGAAAACTAATTTAATTCAAGTTTTGAAGATAAAATGTATATATATATATATATATATATATATATATATATATATATATATATATATATATATATATATATATATATATATATATATACATTTTATCTTCAAAACTTGAATTAAATTAGTTTATAGTAAATTATATATATATATATATATATATATATATATATATATATATATATATATACATATAACTCGGGAAGTATACGAGCGATTGGATTGGAACTGCGAGCGAATTCAAATGGGATGCCAAATAATATGTGTACCAAATTTGGTGTGAATCACTCCGGTACCTTCAGAGGAGTAGAGCGCACAAATTTGGTCGAGCGAGCGAGCAACGATTAACATCCAAGTATATAAATTATATTATTTTTTTTGGATTCCGAGCGACGAGACAAACACTTTTTGTTAATGAAATTTTTTGATCCGAGAATGCTACAGACACACTACCGAATGCTTTAGCTTCTTCGGTACTTCGTACGGCGAGCTAAAAAAGTGAATAATATAAAAGTTGACGAAATTCAATTTCTAGTAACTTTGATTTAAAAAGTTTTTATCGCTTTTTAAAAAGAGTTATATTTATGTCTCCATAATAGTTAAATTCATAAAATATATAAAACAAAATATAGTAAGTATAAGAAAAAAAAATCATCCAATAAATCGTAATTATTATATTTCTTTCGGTTTACATTTTTATACATGTAACTAATCATCCGAAAAGTGGAAAATAATAACAATGATTACAAAATTCAGTAGTATCAATTGTATATGAACGAGTATAATTTTGTGTTAAAAGTAAACGATTCTTCTAAAATCCCTAAAGCGAATTCTTAATTTATATAAAAATTCGAGTGTTTGACCCAGCTACAATATAAAATATTTAATATTGTAGCATTCAGAAAAAATAATAAAATTATATTTAAGAGGCTGTAATTTGACAAGAAGAAAGTGCCATAATTGGTACAAATTCTTGTCTACTTGGTCATACGCATTTATTTTAGGTACACCGCAGTTGACGTAGTATAGCTATTACCTACGTATATATATATAGATAGCTCGCAGCCACATTCACAGTGATGATGGCGAACAATCTTTAACACGCCACACACAGACATACAATATTACACACAACACAATAATTGAAACAGAATAAATGTAATAGTTTCACGGAATCGGGTGTGCCTTGGGGGCGATTCTTAAAAAGAACGGATATGATTAGGCATTTATCAAACGGCTAGCAGCGCACCAATTTATTTAATTAATAATAAAATCCCAATTCAATTTTATAACATAATTATAAATAAACTCAAACAATTAAATGTCATTTTACGATTGCTCCGATTAAATAGAAATAAATGTTTCAATTAATTACATCTGGGAAATTTCGTATAGCAATAAAATTAAGAGGACAATCGTATATGTTAATACGATTTATTTATTTTTATTTATTTGTGTGTATGTGTGTATGTGTGTGCTTCTGTTTAGAAAAGACCGCGCGCTCTGTGTATCGTCAAATTTATTTCCAAGTAATACGGTAGCCATAATGAGGTATTTCAGGAGCCGTTTTAACGATCGTAAAACTTAAATATTCCAAATGCACAGACGTTGTCACCCGTTTTATTATCAGCGTGTCTGTTCTTTGATGCGGACGCCGTTTTCCTCATGTTGATAACTCTTTTTATCTTAAATATCTCTGTCGCCGCTTTTTAAACGAAATCGATTTCTCGGTTCTTGGTAATTTGTTGGTTTCCATCACGATTCACAGATACACATCAAACGACCATCTTAACATACTTTTAGGTACTTTTATTTTCATAAAACCATGTTTAATTATAATGCTTACGTTTATTCACTCTCCTAAGACGAATCTCTTTACAGAACAGTGTAAAGGGGGAACCGCACGAATATCATTGCATCATAAGAGCGATCGTTTTCCCATTAAAATTGTTGCTACAAATTAGATTTTAATACAGTTTTAGTAATATTTTAATAGCAAATTCTTCAGCGCTGCATTTTATAGCTCGCAATATGAAATACAAAAGAGTTAAAGCATTCGATTATGTGTCTGTAACATTCCCGGATAAAAAAATGTCTCAAGCAAAAAGTTCTTGTCTTTTCGCCCTGAATTCAAAAATATATATAACTCATGTAATCGCTCGCTCATAAGACGGTGTAAAAGGAATTATGTTAAATTCTGAGAACTTATAGACGCACAATCAGATACATTTGCATACTGAGATTTAAACACCAATGAACACAAGTTTTATAATTATTATTGAATCAAAATAACATGAATATATTTACCTATTATTAAATCCATAGTGAACAATATTTATTATACAGGAAACGTATAGGATAATCGTTGTAATTATTACCTGAATAGAATGCCGCACTTGCAAATTGAATTCGCAAACAAATTGCCTATAAAAATAATGAAATTACCTTTAACGGGCCTGGCTTCATCAGCCTGGGAAAATATTGCATTATAATTTATTTCATATACCATTAAGATAATTAGCAGTTATCTATTCTTTTGTCTAATAGGTATATAGTCATGTATTTGTCTTTGTTAATAATATATCGATAAACTTAGGTTTTATGTGAGAAATCGATAAATTATATTTCCCTTTTACCGCTATAAGTGATTAGCTCGTACAATAATACAAATGGTGTATACTTTTCGCTCGTGTATCTGTAACATTTTCGGAATCAAAAAATGTTTACACAGTTATTTTTATAAACGATTTTTCAGTAAATTGTTTATTTTTCGAAAAGACTTTTCCAACAACAAATGATATTAATGATTATTACTTTTTCTCCAAATCATGTCGCTTTCTAGATATTCTAAACTATGATTTTATCTAAATACTGTAAGGTAGAACAAACAAATTGTTATTTGCTAGAGCTGGAGGCACTGAGGCCTGCAGCAATACTAGTATCCAAATTATAAAGGAAGCATTGTCCAAAATCAAACATAGAATTAGATTCCATAACTTTCCTTCATAACTTAACGTATTCATCGTTATGATTTTAATTACCTATTATAATACACATGCTTATATCTCGTTCTCTGTCTAGCAACGGTAAATATCTATTAATATCTGACATATTTAGCTTTATATATATATAATTTTGTGTTTACCACCATTCAATAACTACAATATGGTATATTTTATTTCAACAAAATTTTAATATTGTATCTGTAACATTGTAAATAGATATTTCTTTTTTACAGCTGCAGATTAAAATGCCAGAAATTAATAGATATTTACCGTTGCTAGACAGAGAGCGATATAAAAACAGGTTTAGCCTCTTAATCAATTGGCACTAGAACATTTTGTTTAAGTCTTGTTAAAAATCAACCGTCATGTCTTGTTATACGAATTATAGAATTCCACATATCTTTGAACAAATAAGAAAATAGTTAGTTGATTTAAAGCGTGTATCAAAGATTTAAGTGAATCCTATCATTTCATTGGCTATTGCATGTTGTAAATCGAAAATAATTTGTCTTTCATGTACAAGAGCGTATACAGAAACAAAACGATTCGTTCATCAGATATGTATGTACTGATATTTTTATAAAAAGATGATCACGACATACAATTGTATTGTATATCAACTAACGTGTACCTATATAAAAGTATATAACGATAAGTACAGAGTAATTACTTTACTCATAATTTATTCCCGTTGCATCAGTTATTACCATCCATACATCAGCATATCAATTTAATCGTCGGCCATTTTCTCCGATAAATAAGTAAAATCATTTCGTTCTGTTGTTTTTCCAGTTACTGGCAGACAGATCATCAGAACCGTATTAAGGATTTATGGCATCTGGGCAGGTCCACGCGCTTGAAAAATTACAATGCAATTGTGATTCTCCAAAAAGGATTAAATATTAAGTTTTTTAAGAACTTATTTATTGCAAATATTAAATAATATAAGATTATTTGTGTATGGCACGGAAGTCTTTCGTTAAAGTACACATTGGAGAATAGTTAACTTTGTAGTTATGCGGCAATTTCACGATGAAATTCCTACAACGAATTCGATTGGGCCGATCAAAGTTTCATAACATGCAAAGTGTAAGTATTATTTCAATAACATTTTTACTAACTAACTGTGAGATTCATATCCATTTATTTGGTGCTCCTGGAATATATGCAATTTTTTTAATCTCGTAGATGCAGTCTCAAGCAAGTATTGTAATTATGATAATTTTCGGGCTGGAGATTTTAACGTAAATACACGTTTTGTCCATTATTTATTTGAATCAGACTATTTTCAGAATGAAACCTGTGTATGTGTCTGTTTCACATCAACAAAATTTATCATACATTGTGTTAATTTTGTTGCTTGGAATGCTAGCATTGCTTTGTCATAATACAAACTAGATTGTTATTTGTAACTTTCTAAGCTAAATTACTGATTGTTTCGCTGTGGACAATCCTTAATTTTTATTACTTGTAATTTCTAAGCTAAATTACTAATATCGCTGTGAATACAGCTTAAGGTTTGATCATTTCATCATTTGTTATGATTGATTTAATTTATTTGGTTTTCTTTCAGATCAAAATTCTTTTAAAGTCATCATCATCCTTAGTCATCTACAAGAGAATATCTTGAACACCAGTTTCCTTGGGTGCTCAACTCGAACGCCCGAATTGTTTCAGAACCCTTGTCGATAATAAACATAAATACTGTCCTGGATATAACAACTCTTCGATGAACAATCGCTATTACCGATATACGTTTATCTAATATTTATAAAATAACGAGCCTTACCCACCCTAAAATCGTGTCAGCCTTGTTGCTCCTATACGTGAAGTTCGGTCGCGAGCAGGCAACTGCAGATAAATGTTCCTAATGATATTTTAAAGACAAAGACACACACATTTATAGAGACCGAATGAGAGGGTGCCGCTGTTGCACGTTTGCTCAGTCCTTTCGTTTCGTTTATTTTTTGTATCATTCGGTTTTTTTGAATGTCGAATGAAACATGCTAGGTAATTGCGGGCTGATTATAGAGTCTGAAGATCAGTTAAACTACTCAAATGATATAATGATGGTTGGTAATGTGCGCTCCAACGACTCGATTCGATTGGTGATCGCCGTCCTTACTATGTGCTTTTATCTCCTTTTTTATTGACTTATACTTTATAGATTTCTAAGTATTTTGTTTCAATTCACTGCTCCATTTCAATTTTCGTTGTTATCTTACCAGGAGATTTTCATCGAATGTTTATCAAGCATGTTGACATCTTTAAAACTATTATTAATCTAGGTTAACTACGGGCCCATATCATATACAGAATGCAGTCTACTCCTTACTTACACTTAGCAATGTTTCAACGAATATAAACAAAGCATATAAATTTGCAGATAATAAGTAAAACAAATAATAATTTCTCTACGATATTGGCTAGTAAATCCATTCAAACCAAACATACGTACAATCACCAACGTTTTCAGCTCATCGTATGGCAAACTTAAAAACAATAATATTTTTAAATTAGCAAACCGATTTAATTGAAAACAAAAAACAGTTTCACAATCCCTAATTTAGGAAAAGTTAAACCAAACTCCATTGGCAGACTCAATAATTAAAACAATATTGTATTATATTATATTTGATTTGAATATGTCGGAGAATCCAGAAATCAAATAATCACCAGTTGGATAATCGAAGATAAACAGTCGTGGTTAAAATTTTTACTAATAAAACCTATTGCGGCAACAAATCGGATTGAATACAATATTTGAAAGTTTCAAACCTAAATAATTTCCAATACTAATCTTAAATAGTTATTCCTATCGTTCAATCAGGTACCTTTCGTATTATCTACCTGTTTTCCATGGACTAAAGGGTAGGAGGATAATCAAAGCAAGCTGCAAACAGAAATAATGACAAGGTAAAAGTGGGTAGTGTAGAACAAAAAAATAACGCCGAAAGTCAAGCGCAGAGAAAAACAGATATACGAATTATATATTTTTTCTATAATGACATATATTTTTCGAAAACGTGAGTTTATATTAAACACCGGGTTATAAGTCGAAACCATTTAGTAGATACCTAAAAATGTAATATGATGCCGGCTGCGGCCAAGACAAATGTAATCGTTATCTACATGTGTCGTTGCTTAATATGTTTTAAAGTGTAACTTTGAAAGATGTGTTTTTGTTGCTAGTTGTCACGTAATGCCAACTGCAAAGCAACATTATGATTGCCTGTTGTCGAAGAAAAACATTTGATTCCAGTGCATTATGGGCATTAAGTGACGTTTTTTCTAGTTTATTTTTAACGCATTTAAAGTGCGCTGCTCCCGGTGACAAAACATCAGGAATTGCTACTTTAGATCGTTCTTTTTCTATTTTTTATTATAGTGCAGGACATTGTAGAGTATCATAATTGCATTATTAGTTATGGTCAGCGAGTTACGCTAAACCATCGAACTCGTTTAAGCAACAAACTCAAAGAATTAAAAAGAAAATGTTTTTTTTTTTGATAATCGACTTGTAAATTTAATATTGCAAAAGAAAATACAATTTATTCAATTAATCGTTACGACAAAAACTTTTGTCATTCTCAGGAGTGTGCCGAATATACCTCCTGAGGATAACCAAAGTATTTCTCGAAACGATTAATTGAACCAATGACTGCTTTCCCGTCTTTTTTAAAAACGAAAATGTCACCGAAGCGAATTTGCAAAAATGTCTTCTACAAATTTGAATTTCTTCTATCTTTTATGTTTGTGTTCCTAGAGAAGGATATCGAAGTACCCGGAGAAACCTGCCGACGCACCGTTTATCCAAGAAATCACAAGTAAAAAAATTGTTCTCCATTTCTGGTGGATTCTGTAATAGAATAATGAGACAATATTTTTATTTCGTCGTCCATCTTGAAGTAAAACCACGGATAATTAAGTTATGCACCAGAGCTTAGCCGTGATGTGCGTGTGGTCATAGCCAATGAAAATTATACAAAAAATCTGTTGTCCCCACACTGGACTTTCTTCTACCTATGGAATATGGATAGATATGCGGCTATGATTTGACGAAAGTATATTTTCGCTATAATTAGTTGGTGAAATTGTGATTTGACGAAATTGCGGTTAAAGACTTTTACTCAGATAGAAGAAAAACTACAATTTCGTGAAACTGTGTTTTGGTCAAAATCCACGTTTTTATAGTTAATATTCTACGGATTAACGTATGAGTTGGTGAGATTGATAATTGTGTATATTACAATTTGGCGAAACTACAGTTTGGGATTTAATTTTTTAGTCGAACTGCGGTTTGTTTTCTTATAAGTTTTTGTGAAATTAGTGTCTCCCAATATTTATATTATTTTATTGCAAAGATACCCACCAAATTCTTGTAGTATTCTTTTACATTGGTTATTAATTTTGACATTTTGATACTTCGATTTATCAGTATAAATTTACTAATTTCAAAATTGATTTTTCATTCCATTTATTGGAAAGTAGATTTATATGTATTAGACACAACTCAGGCGATGTTCTAAATTTTGTTGATCGGACTTAATATTCTGTTTCATATTTGATATTTCAAAATAGTTAACCAATAAATATTCATCCAACTCTAAAAACCCACAACGTATTGATATTGTATTAAAATGGACTATAATTATTTAGAGTATATTAAAATAGAATAAATATATTATAATTCCAATTACCATAAAATTGAATAGCAACCACAAATTAGGTGTTGTCATTTTATTTCATATGATATAATAAACATTAATTTAAACTGAAATAATATTTAGCCGTCATCGCAGGTGCTCATAATTAATTATATATAATTTAATTCAGCGCTCGCTTACACTACTACTACTACTATTTTACATATCAAAGCTTCAATACGATGACTTTCTATTTTTCTGATTATGTAATTTTATAATATGAATTAAAATATATGTGATATGTTTAATAACTACAATATTTAAAACCATTTCAAAATAGGAATATGACATATAAGTAATTGACTAAGGAAATATATTACTAAGATGGCAATCGCTTATAAATTGCGAGTGAATGGATGCTGGTTTTTTGTTTTACTTGACTCCATTCAAAATTAATTACGATACGGTCTGTCAAACACGATACTAAATTTAAATATTATTGCAGCTAAACTGCTGGAAATACATGCATATCTTTTTATGTAACGAGCTATTTAAAACCATCATTTACTTTTTGCATTCTATACATTCCTTGCCGAGTTTATTTAGTCCAATATTTTTGGTAAGAAATTTTGACTTATATAAAATAACAGTTAACTAATAATGTTTACGTAGTAAAAAGAAAACAAGCTTTAATATTTTATTTCATTTATAATAAATATGTGGAGCTGAAGGCATTGTTTTATCATATAATTTGATATAATGAAAGAGCAATGTAAACCAACACAGTATTCAGGCAATTAAACATTCAAAATGATTAAACCTTTCATCAATGTAAATGTACCACAAAGAGGTGTTGATATGGTAATAACATTGACGTAATAGTATCTGTATGATGATAGTACGAAGCATTTCAGCGCACATGTAGTTCAGCAGATACAGCTAATAGGTAGACTATGATGTTGATGATGATGATGTTATTACTATTAAAACTGAACAGATATCAATAATGTAATTGGGTTGAACAACGTTATTATGCTGGCATGAAACTCAATTACTCACTGGAGAAAATGATTACGATGGTATGGTGTGGTATCTCACTCACTCTCTCGCCCCCTAGCACTTTAATTACCATTAATTACGTTAAAATTAACATGGAGGCATTGTTAGCGTTAAACAGATGTCCCTGTCGAGCCATTTACCCCGCATCGCCACAGCGTGCAGTGCCGTTATTCGCCAAAATGCAGACGAATATGCATATTAAGAAAAGATGAATTGTTATTCTCACAACCGGAGCGAATTTACTCTTTTATTTCTTGAACGAAAAACTCGGCCAAATAAGTTTCAGATGTCGGTCTATACGAACGTCCTAGTTCCTCACACCTAACAAGTAAAGTACTTCGATGGCCAGTGAATAACCTTACAAAACGGAAAGCAAGTTTTATATACTGTAATTTAAATTAAATAAATTTTTACTTTCTTGAACAAACTCCAGAAGGACATAATGTACTCATGGAAATTTCCAAAATTCAAATTTTAACGAAAATACACATTTAAACTATCCCTGAATCGAATATAACTATTTTCGAATGTGCGGAAAAATATGTATTAATATATATATATGCTGCCACAATAGATTATTTTAATAAAATTAGATAAATATACATATTCTTTGATATTCTATAAAAGTTCAGTAAAGAAACAAGGAAAATTCAAATATTGTACTTATCTATCGCGATTTGAATCTAAATAAAACCAAATTATATGAACCAATAACATTTATATTAAAAATTAATGCCATTATTTAATCAGAATAATACATAAATCAATAATTGCTTAAAATAATGACAATTCGTAGTAGTAACAACAAAGAACTCTTTCAATAATTGAATGTTTTTCATGTTTCACTGATAGATCATGTTCGATTTATGAATATTAAACCACATATAGTTTGACCAATATATGTATTGTAAGTATACCTATATATACATATGTATATATGTATATAGTCACCCATACATATCTTTACAATTGACATTAGATAAATATCTAGAAACATTAGTGTTATGAAGTATAATGTTATACGTAGAGCAAATACAGACAGTGGACTCGGCTGATGGCATGATAAAATATAACTATTTTATATGAAGTAATGCCAACAAATGACGCTGAAAACAGAGAATAAGCGTTTCTTTTAAAACACTTATATTATGCATGTTATTGTAAAACATGAAATTCGTTTGATGTATGAGGTCAAAATGAAAAACTTCCAAGTTGGTAGCATTATGTAAATTATATAAAACTGTTGCTATTTTTATGAAACGTTTAAATTTTATTTATAAATTAGTGCATTTTAATAATAAAACAAACATAGGTGTCGATCTATGCTTTTAGTTTACCGAACGGCAAACTTAAATCTAAATAAATATAAAAAGAAAAGTGTTTCATAACCACTGAAATTTTGTTAATGAAGAAAATATTTGTATAACCAATAACTAATTTTTTTTAATTATTTTGTTTTTGTTTAATGTTACAGACACACGGCCAATCACTATTATGTACATACTGTACGACACGTCAAGCTAAAATAATATTATTATATATACATCAGAATATAGGGGTAATTTTTTTTATCCGATACATCATAACACATAAATTTTTTCCAATTATTTTATCCATAGATTTTCTTATTGAATTTCTATCAATTGTATGAGATAATTATACATATTTAATTTATTTTCCATTCTGGTGGGGAATATTGCGACGATTTACTGGTTAAATATTTATACCGCAACTGCTGATATTATTTCCAAGAAGATCAAACCAATTTTCAAAAATTAATAATTATTCAAATACAAAAGAATATTACAAAATAAATAAGTTGTATACTGTTCAACGTTACGGATAATAAACCTTCTAAAAAACGATCAATAGTATTTATAAAACAATGATTTCATAATAATTACAATCTACCAAAAAAGCATACTGTTTTTCGAACAAACCACCTGATGGCAAAAAAGAAACACGAAAAACTCGAATATTGTTCCTTCCTACATAATTTTCTCCGTTCATTCTTTAATATCGTCAACATCAAAACAACCTAACAATAACAAACAAAAAATTATAAAATTTCACGTGGACATGCACATTAATAACAAGCACGCGTAAAATATACACGTTCGTACATGTATGTACACGCATAACATGTTTAAAGTAACCCGGAAACAGTAGGTATAACATAATTACAATTCTTTTTTACGGTTCATCAATTAGAAGAACGAAAATTGCACACTCTGGTAAAAATTGATATGTTGCGCGCTTTCACATCATGTTATTTATTATGTATGGTGTATTCGCAGGGTAATTCTTTCCCTAAAATAGAAGAGAATTGGTTCATATTTATGATACTCAATTAGAATGTGTATTGGCCAGAGGACCTTCTGAAATTACAAATCGTTAGTACATTAATTCGAAAGAGGCATTGATTTCGAGAATGTTACAGACACACGACCGCAAGCTATAGCTATATTTTGTTTATATATATTCTACTGTTTATTTTTCCTGTAAACACACTAAGTATATCATCCGTGATTAGAAAAAAATAAACTCTTATGTATGTATATAGGATACATTAATATAAGAGTTTGATTTTTAGTACGCATGCGCAATCGCCATTGTGTGTAACAATGTGTGAGGTTATGTATGAGTGTGCACACGCCACAGTGCGACATAACTGTAAACTAGAAACAAAAGCTAATTGAAGGAATAATTGACGAGAGTTCGAACAATTGAAACATTGTTTGCTACTTTACTGTGACGCCTGGTAATTAGTTTTTGAATTACTGTTCACCACATAGCCAACTGACATCTATATACATCGCGCATTTTAACCATATTGTCATATCAATACTATTGCTATGCGATATCCTATATAGCTATGACATTGTATACATCTGTGAATATATGATCTTACAGTTTAGCATTTTAACCAGATATTTGATTTGGAAAGCGGAGACTTAACACATTATTTCCTTTGATATCTTTAGTTGAAAATTTCCAAGACATTTCTTTTACACTAATACAAATTGTATAAGAATCACTTTTTCTCTAAAGGGTTGTTCACAGCGAAACAATCAATAATTAAGCTTAGAAATTATAAGTAATAATTCCAGTTTGTTGTATGACATACATGGTTAACGTTCACAGCAACATATTGTGTTAATTTTGTTGCTTGGAATGTTAGCATTGTTTGTCATAATACAAACTAGATCTTATTTGTAATTTTCTAATCTTAATTAATATTTGGTTCGCTCTGAACACGCCTTAACTCGTACCGTTTTCGATATATTACAAAAGTAACAAGAGTAAATCTTTACTTCTGGTTTAAATATCCTTCTTGACTAGTTGTATAGATGAGTAATCCTCTCAAATTTAGAGAAAATTAGGCATTAATAAAGTATACTTCACGCATGCCATTTACCTGATCTATAATTTTAATTTTGGAGAACTGTCGATGCCGTGACTCCCATCTCCCGGTTAGCGCATCCCCGCGGCATCGCGATCCATCGTGCTAATTAAATAAACAAAAGACAGCAGAAAGAAATTGCCAGCAGCGGACCGTTACACTAAGTGGCAGGTAGTCTTACAATTGCGTACATTTAACATAAGTTAAAACAAATGGCATTATGACCACAAACAAAAGATGGTATATTGGTATCATGCGCACTTGATATGTATATTTTACGAAAGCCGGAAGAAATATTGCAACGTGACAGGAGGATAAATGCATGAAAGTTAATTATTAACGACTTCTTATTTTATATTTAAAATGGTTAGCATTTTAGATTTTTTTTTTCAGGAAATTATATTATTTGTTTCTTACAATTTGTATTTAAATTCTTTTTAATTTATAAATCAGTTTTCCTTGCTTAGCTACTAAGTTGCAAGTACCAATGCCATCAGCTTGCCAATCTTAATTTATATATATTATATATAATTTTATTTTATATATTGAATAATTCAGTATTACATCAACTAATTAAATGTTAAACCACAGTTATTTGATCGTTTCAAATTAAAATTTCCTACAGCAAGGAAAAATATCCTTTAATATTCGATTCTGTTTTCATTATTATTCCAGCAGTTCCCAAAACTCAAGACCATAATCTATGTCTTGTCTCTATATTTATATTCAATTGATTTCCTATTATAAATAAATGATTAATTTATCATTTTCTTTCAATATAAATTTACAAAATTGTTCAAACTTTAATGTATATTGTGGGACATTTCCAATTTATAAATAATTCTATAGTGAACATAAACGACTTGTTCAATAAGAAAAAAAAAAAAAAGATTACAATCGGCATATGAAAAGATCACGTACAAATCATAAACATGAATTGAATTGAAAATTGTTCTTTGGATTCGTATTATAAAATTACAGGCAGATGGCCGGTAAAATTCGTTTAAAAATCATCGAAGGTTACATACAATCTTTATTATTTTGGTTCATAATGGTATTTTTATTTAATATTTAATTGCGCACAGAAAAAAGGATGCATATAAAAGTTAAAGATATTAAAATTTCTAGCTACTTTTTTTTTAAAAGTTATTTCGAATAATATACCATTTACTGTATTGTAATTTTATATTACAATTCATATTGATTTTGTATCACAATCTTAGGGTAAATTTAAAACAAAATTATATTTATTGATAGAGAATGGACAGGAAAGTCGAGTGAAGGTCACACCACTTAAAAACTAAATATATACCTGTAGTAGTAGGGCTTTTTTGAACCCTAAAATAATTTTATACAGTGATTTGTGCAGTGTGAAAAATATTATTATATAAAGACTGTGTATATACGACATTATAGTCCAAAGAAGAGATGTCGTATACGTACTTACGTAATTAAACATGTAGTATGAATTTAAATTGTTTTCTTTTTACAGTTATTTTTTATTTTTGCATTGTGTAACACTAAGTAATTCCCAGAATAATTACTTAACGCTCTTAAACAAGAATGTAAATGTGCTAATTAAATGTGTGAAGTACTTTGAACTACGCGTGTACAAGTACGTTTAATGCCATTTGATTCTAAGTTATTTTTAATTCCTATTTTTAACAAGAATAAAAGTTAATTTATACAAATTGATCATTTTATAACATGGAAAATGTACTAACGTGTTTCATAACAACCCTACGCCAAGAAGGTCATTTTTTCTTAATTTTGTTTTATTAAATTTATGTATTTAGGTATATAGACACCCATAGTTAATATTTTTATAATTTTTAACATTCTATATACGTTTTGTATAAAAGAAAGTATTAGGATCTGAATATCTTTATTTTAGGACACTTGGGATATAATTGAAAATAATAATATAATAATTTCGCAAAACTATAAACTCAGTTTCGTTCATTTTCACAGACAAGTAGTAAATCGAATCAAAGTCCCATTCGATATCTCAGATAATTAATTTTGTCTGTCACGCGAAGGATATCCTTGCCTAGTTAGTTGAGGTTGACGAAAAACTTCATTGGATGAATGCATCGTTTTATACGTATAGAGATAAAGACAACAGAACGAAATGGAGACAGACAGACAGACAAACAGACAGAAACGGAGACAAAGCGAACGAACGAACGAAAAGCAATAACATGCGATTAAAGACCGGATTGTAGTCGGTTTATATGTCCGGCGAGTGGACCGCTTCAATACTGGCCCTGATTACCGTTTATCTGGACAATGTTTCACTGTACGACCGTACGTGTTTATGTAAAAGATTAGGTTGAAATGTTTCTTAACCTGCTATAAAAGTCTGTGCGATTACACTAAAAGCAATAGCCTATTAATACTATTTAAATACTAGCTGGGGCATTAATTATACCAAGCTCTGACAAGCCGACCTCAAAATGAAACACTTCGGGGTTTCCCGACTGTGATCGGTAATGATAACATCTAAATTCATATGCCTTAGAAAATAAATGTAGTCAAAACTCGGTTTACGAACACCTTTGTTCATTAGAACTTGTGCAAAAAGTACAGTTTTAATAAGTAATCATTTGGGGTTCAGAAACAAATTAATCCATATTGCATTAATTCCTACGGGGAAACTAGTTTCGGTTTACGAACAATTTGGTTCATGGGCAACCTTCAGGAACGATTTAAATTCGTGAACCGAGGTTTAATCGTAAATTTCGTTACACATTTAGCAACTAGTTAACTAAATAATTGAAATTGAATATTGTAATAATGAACATTTTCAAACAAGAGATTTTAACAAAAATAAACGTTTTGAGCATCCCTAAGTTGATAATTATTAATTTCGACATGTCGTTTGTGTTTGTGTACATCTGTACAGAGACTCCCTAAGCTGGACATAGCAAGATTATTATAAATCAAATGTAAAATTACTTTCTCGGCACCCGGGCCCGGACCTAGTTCCCTATAAAGTGAAATTGATGTTCACATAAGTATAACCAAAGAAATTGGCAGATAATGTATAATTTAAAATAATTATAATAATTTTGTGTTTGCTTTTATAAATAGATATACTATATAAATAATTACGATAATTTTATCGCACAAAAAAGAAACGCTTAAACATTTAGTATAGTAAGATATGTGTGAATGAATGAATGTATTAATTTATGTGTTAAAATGTTTTATTTATGTTTCTACTATGGTTACAACTAATGGCGGGAGCCAGGCAATTTTTACAGTGGCTCTAAACATTGTGAAAATCGTTTAAGGCACTGTAAAATTTTGAAATATTGTACAATACGTCAAAACACATACAAAACTGACCTCTAACTTATTTGTATTTTAACATATGGCTGTTTATCACTTTTAAAAATATTCAAACCTGCCCTGCCACTGGTTATTTATTTGATACAAAGATAAATAGAATCAAACGGCAAATTAAATAATAGTATTTTGAATAATCTATTATGACAATCTAATAAAATACTAGCCATAAGTAAATTTATAATTCCGATTTGTAAAGAAGTAAAATTAATATTGTTATAAATTGACGTTGTAATTGGCGCATGCGTACCGTCATAGTAATTGAAAATACGAAACTGTCAGTTTGAAAAATTACCTCAAAATTTAAGATACAAATATAATTAAATCGTTGGAATACTAATTTTAAGATTCGATGTGTATTTTGTGTGTGGTTTACACCTGATATATTGATTTTGTATACCAATGACAAATATAATAGCATATCTGTTTGTTTATTTTATACAATACGACAAACGGATGAATCTACGAAAATACAAAATCGTATCCACGAGGAATAACCGTGTAAGGGAAATGCTTTATTTATATTGTGTATTCTGGATTCTACAAGTCTAGATTTTTCAAAAACATTGCAAGAAAAATCGCCACCCGTTTAATTATTCAATTATACCAGATGGGTGAGGAGTGGACTGCATTCTGTATATGATATGGGCACACGGGCTAACTTAGTTTAATTTTAAATAGACTAAGGTTCATTATTGTAAACAATTTCATTTATATATATATTATAATGTATTTAGTAACTATATTAAAACAGAGAATTACAGCAATATTATTTTTCGATTTTGATTCGATATTTTATTAAATTGGGGTATTAAACTTAACGATGAAAGAAGTAAATAACGAATAGTTTGATTCAGTCGTGTCTTAGCATGGTCGGTATGTTGTCGATTCGAGCCGAAGTGACCACTCTAATGCACTTTACATGTTTGCCGTTAATAATCGGGAAAGTGTTTAAAGTTAACAACATAGGTACATCGTTGTTACAGCAAATACACAATGTCGTTAGGGCAGTGCCGTTTTATTAAGTGATTTTCACATTTTATAGGCAAAGTATGCAAGATGCGATATGCTAAGAACATTACCTTATACCTACCTACCTACTCGTACCTCCGATATACTACACACTATATTTACACGTTATCAACGCGCCTGCATACATACATACTCTAACACTAAGTGATCAAACTTATCTACCTTGTCATATCCAAATGTTTTTATGCTAATTTATGATATTGTTTTGCTTTTATGTTATGGCTATTTTACAACAATTCAAATAAATCACTCACATCATTTTGATTTTGCTACTTATTGTGATAATAGTAAAAGAATTTTGAAATTTTAAATTTCAATCGTATGTATACTGAATTATTTAATGACATGTTTGGATATCTCTTTCAAAATCAGTGGTTATATATGGGCAATTATTAGTGGTTATAAAAATATATATATTTTATTTTATTTAAGAAAAATAATTAAATGAAAATGCTTTAATTTTTGCAACAACAAATACACTTATTTCCTGTGAATAATACCTTGACTGGTAATAATGAGAAATAACTAATTATTGTTGTGTTCTTTAGGCTTCTTTTTTATACAAGTAGTGCCATCTATTGGTTGGTAGTGAAACGAATGTGTTTAAATATACAGAGTTCTGCTTCTTCCGTTTAGCAGAGTGCTGTATACTGGTTTCGTTTTATTGTCTGCTGCTTTGCTGGCAGATGGCACTATATACCTTTATAAAATTTAAAATATTGGCAGGGTAGTATTGGATATGATTGGAAATACATTTCCTTTGAATTAATAATCAAGTACGATTTGTCAATTGTTCAGGCTATATATTGATACATATTTATTTTCTAAATGTGTAGATTATGTTTTATTAAAACGATTTATATAAAATAAACTATGTACTCAGAAACTCGATATTCGGTTTATGAAATCTAGAAATTTAGAATTTATAAAAATATTTGTTTATTGTATTCATAGTTAAATAAACCTAGACTGAAGTAATACTAAATTTCCATAACTGTAATATATCTATAGTCATATAAATGTATATTAAGTTAAGCTGCAGCTTAAACTAAATCGTCTTACTATGAATATGGCGAGTACTCGGTTCACCATGCATACTTTCTGTATTGCAAAATAATAAATAAATAAAACTGTTTTTAAATTTTGGGAATACTGGCTCATTTAATTTGTTAATTAAATTAGGAGTGGTCTTCAATCGACTTTTTACTCTGTAACTATTTGTATTAATGCTTTGTTTTGTATTAAATTAATCCTACGATTGCTATGAAACAAAACTAGGAAAACGTAAATATAATACAAGTATTTGCTAAGGCCATTTTTCCGTAAATGGTACGTTCTTCGAAAAAACTGTATTAATACCCAACATATAATGAAATCGCTTTTTCTCTAACTCGTGTTGTATTCGAGGTATTCAAATAGTAGCAAATGTAAACTGTTACTTCGGGTTAAGATATTGTTTACAAAAATATGAGGTGCACATCCGGGTTATATATAAACCTTTAGCTTAAAGCTTCATAATCAACAGTTTTGGCTCAAGCTCGTTCACATACACACACATACACAGACGTCATCTCGAAATTAGTTAGATTGGATATATCCAGTTTTTCTTACTTACTAGTAAAGGCAAAACCCACTTCTGCTAATGGTGTAAGTTTCCCAGTGTTGCTTAGTTACTTTACAGCATCATTATAGTTTAGCTAAAGTAACTTTAGCAGAAGTTCAATAAATACAGGTGTAAACTATCTTTACAAATTATGTCAAAAATAAAAAAAAATCGTGCAAAATAAACTGGCGAATAAAATAATATTATTAATTTAACTTTCTCAAAGAATTACAACGTTCTGCTCGAATTCTGTTTATAAATTTATTCAAGTGAAATATTTAATATAATGGTATAAATTTTGAAGAAAATGTATTTTATACAATCTCATCGCTATAATACGTATGATTTTCGGTGAAAGCGATGTTCTGAAAATTGATAAGGTGCTACAATATATTGCGTGTGAATAGTGAATACAAAAATAGAAGCAGTAATGCAGTTTAATATATTATTATGTCATACAGTTAATTTAGCATTTACAACTGTATTTAAGAATGAATTACCGTATATATTATAATACGAAATATTGTAATTGTAATTTTCAAATTGTGTAGTAATTGAACAAAAACATTGTTTATTACATTAAAATTATATAATTCCAAGAAACAAACAAAGAAACATATAAAAATATAAGGAAAAAAAAACATAAATAAAGTATTATTCGGCACGGGGAATTTTATCGCGTATAACGTGTGTGCGTGCTTTTACAATAACGTGAATTCTCTACGAAATTTTGCTGAACAAGAAAATCAGCATTAAACTATATATTATTTTATTTAAAGCATTGTAGCATTCCCGGATAAAAAAATTCATTAAGAAAAAGTGTTAGTCTGGTCGCCCTGAATCCAAAAATTAATATAACTTATATACTTGGATGTTAGTCGTCGTTCGCTCGACCAAATTTGTGCTTTCTACTCCTCTGAAGGTACCAAAGCGATTCACACCAAATTTGGTACACATATTATTTGGCATCCCATTTGAATCCGCTCGCAGTTTAAATCCAATCACCCGTATACTTCCCGAGATATAGGGCCTCAAAATTTGGAGCCCCCCTTAATACTGCCCTTATAAAAATAATTAAAACACTCAAAAATTCTACTTAAAATTCTAAGATATTTTATGTCTACAAGATTTTATCATATTGTTAACCCAAGGCCCGAAAAAAAATTATTAAATATTATAATTTTGAATATTCAAATATGCACTAAAAACGCGTACCAAATCTTGTTTCTATTTAATTTATATATTTTTCAAATAGTTAGACAGCCCACGACCTTTGTATTGTATATAGTTAAGTATTTGCTATACATAGTAACAATAGTAATAAGTTAAGATGTAAATTTGAAGTAATAGTGTAGGCAGTAAAGGATTCGTCGACCTAATTATGACAAAGGTTAATAAGCTATTCGTGATGCAGTGAGCGAGCGGTGCGAACAAGGTCCGTAGGTAGACGCGCGCGTATATAAAAGAAGTAGGTATATCAGGATTGGCCGGCATCCAGACAGCTGTCGCTAAGCGGCCAATCAGTGATGCTATTAGTGGACGACATCATACAAGCAAGACACTTATAGTATAGTAGTGTTTATGCGAGATCTCAATCCATCCGCGGTAACTGGTAACGGGTAACGGGCAACGGGCAACAGACCCGCAGCCGCCGCCGCAACAAACGATTCGGAAACACAAACACAAACACTACACACTTCTTACAATTACGTATTTTGATACAAAGAATGAGAGAAATTGTCTCTTTATGTTTCGAAAACTGATGGACCATTGCCACTTAACGACTTAATGCTTGTGATGTGTATGTTGCTTTAGGTGGCAAATAGGTGTAATGATTTTAACGAGGTTGTCTGATCTTTTCTATATATATATAACGAAATATCTGTTTCACTCATTTAGCCACTGGACTATATCAGTTTATGAAAACAACTAGCCAAAAGCTGGATAGTCCTTCACTCGACTTTCTTTTACGAAGTTTTTAATATTTTAAATTATATATATATATATATATATATATATATATATATATATATATATATTACTATTATTATTTTGTTTTAAAATCATCCAACCATTACCATATTCAACGGCATTCGCTGTAGAGCGTTCACAGACACATGCAGACACATATACACACACAGACACACACGCACACACAAAGTATACCAGGATAAAATAATGAAAAAGCAACAATTATCAGATAGATATGCACCAAAAAAAAATTAAATGAATGCAAGAAACATTACGTGCAAGAAAATAGCTATTCAGAATTATAGACTATATATATATATATATATATATATATATATATATATATATATATATATATATATATATATATATATATATATATATATATATATATATATATATATATATATATATATATATGTTCTTGAAAATTTGACATCAAAAGTATCCCAGCATGCCAAAACACTTGTAAATATGCAATTATTGCATAAATATATAACTGTAGAAATGAAATTAGCGATTTCCTTGTATTATAAATCATCAACTTCATATAAATTTTAATTAGAAAAACTTCAATTTTCATTACCATCAATAAAAACAATACAGCGTTATTTAAAAATATTTCATTAAAAAGCAGGATTGTAGACTCACCTTTTCAAATTATTTACATTGAAAACGTTTACAATGGACGTATTGATGAGTCAATGTATTTTAATGTTTGATGAAACAAACATTAAACGCTTATTAGAGTACAACAATGAAACTAGTGATTATATAGAAGAATATGAAGATTTAGATATTTTAGGTCTTTCAGCAAATTATAGTTTATAGTGTATTTTTATGGTTCGCGGATTATTTAATTCTTGGAAAATGCCGTTGTCAAATAATGTTTTCACAGGTACAATGAATACTGATAATTTCGAAAAAATATTAGTCATTTTTATATTACAACTATAATAATAAACTTAATTTCCTAAAATCTGTACAGATATACGAAAAGCTATCAAAAGCACAAAATCATGTGAACAAGATGCAGAGTACTGCAGATTTTTACGCATGCCGCGAGATTAAAATACCTATGAAAATATGCATTCACAAATATGTAAATGTATAATTGCACTTAACTATACAATGCAAATAATAGGTAATCTGGTTACCGCATTTTTCAATGTAATTTTACAGAATTATTTTTATAGTGTACGGCGAACTGTAATAGTGAGAAAACTCTTTAAATGACTTTTCTAATTGTATTGAAAACAGCCAATATATGATTTGGATACAAACGTAACACTATTACAATAAATTCTTAGAATTTACAGGAACTTCAATTCATTTTAAAATATGTATACTCAACCCAAAACATGAAATTATATATTTCTTAGTTATTACGATTCTGAGCAATTCTTGAAATTACAATCTAATCTATTATAATATTTTTTTTTAAATTCCTTTTTTTACAGAATTGCATGCTTTGAGCTTCTTCTTCTTCTTCTTGAGTTTATATTGGCAATGTTCGAGATGAAGTCTCTGTGTTTTTACGTGTACGTATGTGTGAGTGTGTGTGTGTGAAGGTTCTACTTAAAGATAAAATTGCAATACCAGAAATTCATAGATTATATGTTGCCCAGAAGAAAACCTTCTATTTGTTAGAACAATTCTTAAACCAGCAGTTAAAGTTTACTCCTGCTACTTATTTACTATCTCGTGTATGTGTGTGTGTGTTTGATCTCTACAGCAAATTACTGTACTGTACATATGAAACTTGAAATTTAACGTTTGAATATATTGTCCGAAAGAAAACCTTCTAAACAGGTTTTAGTTTTTCTGTATTTACTCAAGAAAACTGTCTAATAATTGCATATACTTTACGTTTTTCCCCTGGAAATATAATATTATAAATACTGCGCCGAACAATAATAAAATAATAAAAGTGTAAAATATCTTACCTGAAAACTTATATAGGCCCAAACATGTAAGCGCACCAGCACCAAGAACGCCGTAAAATATCTTTGAATTATTTGATTTATCATATTTTGGCGGATCTACTATAGAAATACTGCGAGATATTAACTTCAGATTATTATATTTCAAAGTTCTGAAACATATACAGATTAAAATAAGTTTAAAATATTTAATAACATTTCTAAAATCCCCGTTTTAGCAGTTGGTTCATTGTTGCTACGTTTGCTTTACAATTAGCATTGAAGTGATAAATAGTTGCAAAGAACAAATAAAATAAAATAAAATCCAGTTATCACATATCGAGAGGAGAAAAATAATATGGCCTTGAATGTATTTGATATATGTCAAATATTGATAAGGCAAAGTTTGATAAATATCAAATTTAAATATTTCATAATTTTAATCAGTACATATATAAAAGTAAATATTTATTCTAAACTACAAATAGATTTCCGTTTAAATCTTTCGTGATCTATCATAACCACATTTTATATCGGGAAGCGTTGAACAGAATAACCAACTGAAAGATTTAAATATTCTGCAAAATATACTTCTTTATTTATGTTAATATATTTCATCATTTATATGATGAAAATTCTGCAACAATATTGGATATGTTTAGATAGTTACACCGCAGCCATACTGCTCTACCTTAACCGGGACTTCCCCGACATACGCTTGCCAAAATTGTTCAAATCGCCATACACATTTAACGTGAATACGTCACTAAAACGTATGACGCATTCTAATTAGTTTAATTAGCAAAATTTAATCACACACCTGTGTTTTGGTCGAAAAACTTGATTTTTATTAATTCAACCTAACGAGTCCTATATAAATACACAATGAACATTATTTCTAGCCAGTATTAAAACAGCGCAGCAAGCCGCTGGTCCAGTGGTGTTCCAGTTCCAGTTCCAGGTGTGCCCAAAACAATGGGTATAATTTACGATATCGATATCGTGGTAAAATCGACGATTTAAAAGCGCTATAATTTTAAGATGCTCCTTATACCCAAATATATTGTTGTGTTGCCCTGAAATATTTGCCCATGTGTCCTGTGGCCACAGGTATTTTGTGTGGTATGCTTTGTGGTATGCTGTGTGGTATGTTGTGTGGTATGTTGTGTGGTATGCTGTGTGGTATGCTGTGTATTTCCCAAACCCAAATTTTCAATTATTAATATATGTAATAATCGTTGTTTTTTTTCAGGTCTACAGTAGGGCCCTACGTGTATTTAATTTAATTTGTATTAATATATATTTATTTATTTTACAGCTAATATTATAAGTATCAGGAGCGCTCCTGAATTGTATTTCATTTGTATTAATATATATATAAATTTTTTACAGCTATGTATGGTGCACCAAATTTTTGAACTTTAAGGGGTATTCACACTTATGTAATTGTTTGCAAACCAGAGGTACTCAAAATATTCAGTGGCCCCATGTGATCTCCTGTTGGAGTAGAAAATCATGTCGTCGCGCGCAAAAAGACCACAGAATTTGGGTATTCCGAGGTTGGAAGATACAAACTTTTACTTAAGTGCTGAATAATTGTAATTAAATGTAATAGTGGTGCACCCAACGCGACGAATATATAATTCGCATTTTAGTAACGTTGCAATCAACGGTAGTCGGTCACCAGTTGGCGGCCGGCAGCACTTCCTGTACTGATTCAAATCGTGTAAGTCCTTGGTAAAATGAACTTTAAGTTCGATCGGCGTGATTACGCTCAAAAATGGGTTAGCGTTGTTGAGGCTTCGTACGAATCAGAAGAAGCAGGGGGTCTGTTTGGTGGGGATCGCGCGAATAATTAAGTCCAAGTCTGCGGGGGGTACTCGCGGTTGCAACTCTTGCTAAAGTGACGAATTTCAGGGGGGAGGCGGGTCCCTGCCGACGTGGAACCGACCTTGTCGAGGTGGCAGGGCTTAAGCGTCAACCACTATTTTCAAAATACTGATTGATGCAACTAACAGGTTCCAAAAAAAAAAAAAAAAGCATTTACGTTTTAAAAATAAAACACTATTTTTCGGAATTTTTCTTTACAAAATAAATAAATATGGTTTATTATTTTTATCTTCGTTCACTACATGTCATTTTATTAATAGAAAATTGCCAAAATATAAAAAAATTCTCCGAAAATCATTTTTTTTTTTATTAAAAACAATGTCAAAAATTGAAATATAATTTTTTTTCAAACTCTTCGTTCAAGTACAAGCCATATGCATCTACTAATAGAAAAAAAAATTAATGAAAATAACTGGATCATTATACCAATTTATAATGGATCTGAATTTGAAGTACTTATCGTATTCACTCTTAAACAGTCAAACTCCACAGTAAAACTCTGAAATTGTTAATTAATTATGTTAGCAAATATATAATATAAATTAATTCTATAATAATTTACCTAATACAATGTATTCTAATAAGAAATCAATATTTAAAATATTAATTCAACAAGCTTAGGTACAACGCACCTATGCGTCCAGCTCGCCTTATAAGTAATATATGCGATGCGAGCAGTTTTTAATAATTTTGGCCTTTTGGTTAACTAATTGAAAAAATGTTATAGATATAAAAAGTCTTACATTTAATTTAAGATTATATTAAAAAAAAAAAAAAATTTTTCAAATTTTGAAATTGAAAATTATAATATTTAATAATTTTTTTCGGGCTTTGGGTTAACAAAATGAAAAAATCTTGTAAACAAAAAATATCTTAGAATTTTTAGTAGAATTTTTAAGTGTTTCAATTATTTTTATAAGGGCAGTATTAAGGGGGGGTCCAAATTTTGGGGCCCTATAACTCGGGAAGTATACGGGCGATTGGATTTAAACTGCGAACGGATTCAAATGGGATGCCAAATAATATGTGTACCAAATTTGGAGTGAATCGCTCCGGTACCTTCAGAGGAGTAGAGGGCACAAATTTGGTCTTACGAGCGACCGAGCGAGCGAGCGAGCGAGCGAGCGAGCGAGCGACGACTAACATCCAAGTATATAAGTTATATACATTTTCGGAATCAGGGCGACGAGACGAACACTTTTTCTTAATGAAATTTTTTGATCCGAGAATGCTACAGACACACGACCGAATGCTTTAGCCTCTTCGGTACTACGTACGGCGAGCTAAAAAGATAACTGTCAATGTAATGCTTTGCTTGTTTTCAATAAACAAGAAACAAATGCTGTTACTCATGGTTGATCCGATTTAAAAATAAAATTTGTCACAAATGTAGGTATAACTATGGCAACGTAAATAAGATATTTGAGTTTTTTCGTAGCAGTTTTCTTATAACTGGTACAAATTATGAAGAAACTTTTCAAACAAAAGCTGTGCGAAATATTAATATCTTACATTATGAACATAACTATTTTTGCCATAAGTGCAGCCGTTCTAGTGTTACTGGAGATAGTACAAAAAATGCATAGAGTAAACATGCACTTCCGGTTTGAATATTCGTTTCAAAAATAGGAGGTGCACATCTAGGGCTTACACAAGTCTTAAGTTTGAAGTTTCATAATTTTTCGTTCGACAGTTTTGGCCCTAGAGCGTTCACAGACACACACACACACAGACACACACACACACAGACACACACACACACACACACACACACACACACACACACACACCCACACACACACACAGACAGACAGACGTCATTCCGAAAATAGTCACATTCGATTCAGAAAAGGTCAAAACGTGTATATCCGTTGAAATCTCGAGTTCGAAATTTTTCATGATTACAATACTTACTTATTACTCTGTAAAAGAAAGTAAAAAATCACACAAGGAAAAATCGTGCCTTATTTATATAGTGTAGGTCTACATTTACAAAATAATAGATAAGTTTAAAAATGCATAATTTTTCCTTCAACGCACAGTGGAGTATTTGTATGAAAAACCCGGTCAAAAGTCGAAAACACAAATCTAGTCGAAATATAAACAAATCGGCATTTTCTTAAAGAAGAATGACTGGCCCGTCTAACTGTTACCATATAAGGGCGCCAAATGTTTATTTACATACGTAAATTAAATCAGAACCCAGTCATTGTCAGTAGCGAATGCGCCGAAGAACGACTAGGCTATAATACAGTACGCATTTGTTTTGTAATTTGTGTTTGTTGGTATTTGAATTTTTGAAAAACAAAAACGATTTTGATATGGTAGGAGAAGGTATATACTTTACGTTGAATCAATTTTTAATTTGCAATTAAAATAATAAGTCTATAAATAATATTTGCAAGTCCTATAAATGTATGATATTTTTTGCATCAAACTTTCGTATAAAAGTGTTTTTGAGTACCTGTCGCGTCTTGTCGCGTTATTTATTTTGTACACGCATAATATTCAGACTATTCTTTAATCAATTTCGAAGAAAAATCTTCCGCACTCTTCCGCCATTTTGTGTACCATTAGTTTAAATATTAAGAGTAAAAGAGTATATATTGACATTTTTTGATAATTTGATTAAAAATGGGACAAATATGAAATATTTAAAAATAATTAGTTTGTTTTCTCGTTGGGGGTGGGTGAGTTACACCCCAACTCAGGGGTTCAAAAAAGAAAGAAAGTGACTATGGGAACGTGTCGATCGTCGAATTCTACTCGAAAAAACCCCTATAAAGTTAATTTTACTTTAATTCCCCCTAGTTACAGGGGGTTGAAAACGTTGATTTTCAAGCAAAAACACTGATTAGCAAATTACTCAAAGAGGATCACATTTTCGAAAATGTTTGCCATGACATAAAAGTTAGCTTATGAAATTACAAAAATAATTCATGAAATAAAAATTTGTTTAGGCTCATCGTTGCTGAGATACAATTAATGTTAGGTGCAATTGAACATAACCCTGAAAAGATCACGCTCTTCAAATAGTCGTAACTCTAGTTTAAAAAATACTTTTCCATATGTGCCATGAACCAAATTAAAGCTATATATAGTAGCTTAAACTGTACTTTGTAAAATTTCGATTTAAAAAAAGATCTCATTATACGGTATTAGCACTAGAAAAAACCCTAAGTATTGTAATACGTATATAAATTTTTGAATATACAGCTTATTATCATATAATATTGTTTCTTATTTAATAATATTTGAATAAAATCTATAAAATAATTTTGTCCGGATATTTCATACAAATACTCCACTGTGCAACGGCCTTAGTTCTAGTAGAGCGCGCACACACAGACGCACAGACATAATTTCGAAAATAGTAAAATGCGATTCAGGGATAATCAAAACGTTTATTTCCGTTAAAATCTCGAGTTCAAATATATACATTATTACAATACTTCCTTTTAGACTTCATCCAAGAAAGTAAAAACAAGAATAGAACGTTTTTTAAAATTGATCTGGAAGTGAGATTGCAATTAGTGATATGTAGAAGCATATTTTTTAATTATTCTAATTTAATTATGATTATATCTGACGTTCTATGTGTGACTGTGTACAAAAACTAAGTTAATTTAGTATTTTCAAGAATGAATTAATGTTTAATAATTGCAACATTAATGTTATTTAGTTTGTATATTCGTTTTGGTTTTAAGTTAGTAAAGTTGACGAGTTTCTGTGTAAGTAGTAAGAATCAGGGTTCTTTGTTCGGTTTTAGTTATCCCTACTTTTTCATTTTGTGATAAAAAAATAACAGTCCCCTTCCCCTTGAATCCCCAAACTGGTGCGTTAACTTCAATAATGATAGCTGACTTGAATTTGAATGAACATAATAATACCAATATTACATAACATTTTTAAAAGTTCAATAAAAAGCTTATAAATTATTTTATTTTTTTATTCTGTTTGAGCATCATTCATGTCAAATTATTTATATTTACAGGTTTTTTTTGCTCTGAATTTTAAGTTAAAGATGTACAAATTGGGTTTAACAACTGACAGTATACTTAAATGTACGTTGATTCAATTTTGCGATGATATTTGACTATAATATTGAATCATGTGATTCAGGGAATCATGATTTAGAAAATCATGGCTATAAAGCGAAGAAAAACACGTATAAAGTGTGCTGCTTTGGTGGTAGTAGTGCGTTTGGTCGCAGTGTTAAAACAAAGTCAGCTATAAAACGTCACAGCAACGAAATATCATGATGTTAAAACCGCGTGTCAAACAAGTCCGACTTTAGTTAGTCATGCTCAAGTTGCTCGTCTAACGAGAGAGGCTTGTCTACTAGTTGTAACTCTTGTCTTGCCCTGCTTGCTTGCTTGCTTGATGTCAGCCACTCAATAATACACACACACACACTGATATGTTGATATTTATTTATAACCGCCCAAGTCGCGTTAAGTGTCATCTCTTGATTTTCAGCCTTATACATTTGTCGCTGCTATTTATTCTGTCTTTCAGACACATTCATATAATTGGATGAAATTCATTTTGTAATTTATAGCAAAATTCTATGCGGTAAAATACATATTATTTAATTGCATCAGTTAATATTTTAAGTTGCTATAATTAAATCCAATTTGTCGGTTCCGGTCACAAACATTTGATTATTGGCCATGCTGTAAAAATATCCTTCCCACACAATATCGTTAGTTACAACTCTCATAATAATCTAATTTCTATTAGTCTCTGAAATAATTAATTTGTATGAAATCGAGAAAATATTTAAATATACCAGAATAAGTACAGACAACACCGTATAATCTATGTAGAAAACATTATTTTAACCACTGATGTATTTAATCAAGAAATTGATGATAAAAAACCATAATTGATTGAAAAATTTAGATACAGAGCTGATTGCAACACTATGTACTGTTAAGCTGCATTCACAGAGATCCAATAAGTAATTTAGATTAGGAATTAAAAATAATAATTCAGTTTGTATTACAACAAACAATACTAGCATTCACAGAAACAAATATGACGCATTAACTATAAAGTTTCATGCTGTGAACGCTAGCATTATTTGTCATAAAACAAACTGCATTATTAATAGTAATTTCTAATTGACTCCACTGTGAATAGACTTTAGGGGTCTTCCCTCAACTCAACGCAGGTGTACGTACTAAAACCTTTTATATTTCTAAAGAAAATAAACTTTCTTACACATATATAGTTTTTATAAAAATGTCAAGATAATTTTCTTTAATAGTTATTACACACACTTAATTTTATATTGTGAAGATGTTCACTGCTAATTCAGTGTGTCGAGATTTCACAGTGATATAAAAAAATCTTACGATTGTATTTAGATTATTTTGATATAATATAAAAGAATTATTCAATATTATAAATTATAATATTTATTTATGGCGTTTGAGTTCCCAATAAGAAATATTTTTAGTAGAATTTTAGGATGTTGTTTTATTATTTTTATAAGGGCAATATTAAGGGAGGCTTCATAAGTTTTTAAGAAAGATGTATACACATATTTTTTATTTTATTTTTGTTGTTTTTATTTTAATTTGTGTCTCTCACATATTCCATTATTTATACTGCATAATACTGCATTATTATTTTGTAAGGTGGTCAGGCCGTTGTACCACAATCATTTTACTACTTCTTTAAACGTCGATCTTAATTGAGATTTTCCCAAAGTCATTATAATCAACACATGCGTATCACATACGAGACGCACCCACACAACTATACAGTCAACAGTATGGAAACACCTAAAAACAAACACTACTATATAGAATATAATGTGTGTATGTTATACATACGCAAACTAACATCAAAGAAATATATACGTATGCATGCAATGTTGCAACTTGTTTTGATAAAAAAAAATCCTTATTATAAAAACATGCAATTTTTATGACAAAACTATTAACTTTTAAAATTAATATATCAAAGATAAGATAATTTATTGCTATTTATTTTCTTGGACTAGGTAAATTCCAAAAATGCTACAGACACTCGCAATAGTGTGTAATGAGCTAAATACAAAATTATTCCCAATTTCCCTTGCAAACAGTCTAGTCCAGTTGGCAACACTGTATGTCTGTATGTATGTTTGTGCTATTATATGTATATGAGGTGTGTTATATTATAAGATGTTATAGAGTGATGGTGGTTCCTGTATATATAATTGCAAAACGGCATAGAACAGAGGCGGCCTTTTTTGTAATGAACCACAAGTATATTTTACGAGTTATTAATTGAGGGAATATGAATAGCAAAGCCGCCTTTTCGCTGCCGGGTAATTACGCGCTGGTATAACTAAGATAATCAGTTTTTAACACCATATAATTATAATTAGTATCTACATATTTAAGATTACGCATTTTGTGATCCGAATGAAATTACGAAACAGGAATCATTTTATTATATATTGCGTGCTTCTATACAGAAATATACACTTCTTTAAAAATCACTCGACTTTGCCTTTACAATGTAATATAGCTTTATTATGTTTTAAAATCATGCTACCAATGTCATGAAACCATGTCAACAAGTACTCTTGTTAGTTTGAAGTTTTGTTTAAAAGGATTTATAAAAACTGGAGATAAATAAATAAATAAAAATATCTTAATCATTGCATGTGATGTGTCGTCGCGTAACCCAGGAGAAAGGAGAATACGAAGCCGAAATCAGCAAATAGTCAAGAAACAGGCGAGTCAGACAGACAACCAGATAAACTGCTGATAATAATTTAACTAATTAGTCTCTAAAATTGTAACGAAACGATGAGATCACATGGAAGCAAAGAAGGCACAGGAGCAGAAGCATCACAAACCGATTTAGTTTCTCCCATTATGTTCAATGATGGTCACAGACACACACACGTACACACACACACAGCATCATAATATAGAGTCACATCATATAACGCAAAGACGACACTCATTTGTTATATTAAATCGGGCATGGCGCGCGCCGCTGCCGCGTCTGCCCTCAGCTGTTTAGCGGAGCTCGTATGTCACTCATTTCCGACAGAGCCAACGTGGAGCACATCGGGCCGGCATCACAGATTTTTCAAATGATAACACTTAATTATGTGATACTGCCACTATTCAATTCACATTACTCAAGAATTTGCGCGAACGTGATAGTAATGCTTAAACTAAGCGCGGCATAATAATGAAATGTCTATTTATAATATAATTATTATATTTATTTATTTCCTTCATGAGTTTATCTAAAGAAAGTGTCATGCAAATTTCAATCAGCTTGTCGTATATTATGTGCAAAATAGTGTCTAGTGTTTATTTTACTTTTAACCAATATTTATATATATATATATATATATATATATATATATATATATATATATATATATATATATATTGTGTTGTAAACTCATGCTATCATTTCCATGAAACAAAAATAATATGTGAGGTAACTAGAGATACAGAAATGTAACATGGCTATTATAAAAGGAAATGGTAATTATTTCGAGAAAACTTTTTAAACTAAAGTTGCTAGAAATTTTAATTTCTTTAACTTATATAATAATCACTTTTTCTCTTACTCATATCATTTTCGAGATATGCCATAAAGAACTTGAGTAGACAAAAACATCTGGTTGAATTATCTTTTTCAAAAATAAAGGGAATTAGGAAATGGGATGCCAAATAATATGTGTACCAAATTTGGTGTGAATGGCTCCGGTACCTTCAGAGAAGTAGAGGACAAAAACAAATTTGGTCTTATGAAAGACCAAGCGAGCGACGACTAGCATCCAATTATAAGAGTTAAATTTATTTTTAGAATCAGGGCGACGAGAGAAAAAGGATGTTTTTTGAGCTTACCCTCAAGTGCCCCGTTCGCCCCTACGCGTCTACTCTTCTACTAATAACCGACTAACGTGATCCTCATTTCGACGGTATATATGCATGCATTTTGTTTCGCATTGTTTTTGTTTTACATCGTCCGACAAACCCAGCCCATATCATTATTATGATCTTTCGTGAAACACTTTGACAACATCGGATGGATGTCCTCAATTCACATGTCTGCTGTGTTCTTACCTTCACTTACGGCCTACGCTTCTTTCATATGCTATGAATGACGAAAACAAGATGGCCGATGTATTGTTTTATTGTCTGGTGCTCTGGTACTGGTAACACGATATTAAAGATACTGTTTTATTAGCTCCCAGTACGAAGTACCGAAGAAAGTAAAGCAATCAGTCGTGCGTCTGTAGCATTCTCGGATCAAAAAATTTCCTTACCAAATATACATATAAATCATATACTTGGATGTTAGTCGTCACTCGCTCGTAAGACCAAATTTATGCCCTCTACTCCTCTGAAGGTACTGGAGCGATTCACACCAAATTTGGTACACATATTATTTGGCATACCATCCCGGATCTATAGAGAAAAGTGCGTAGTTTTGGTCAAAAGATTTGAATTTGTCAGAGTGTCGTTGTAAGTAATAAAATTCAATCAATGCTTAATTCATTACATCGCCAAACTGTCATCAGGCCATAAGTTACAATATTCCTTTTATGACATTACAGACGGGTTCATGGAATTGCAGCATTAGTGCTGCTTTGCAACGTTCAACCACCATCAACATTTCATCTTTCTATAATATAATTGCAAAGCTAGTGACATACCAGTCCGCATACAAGTGTGGCGTGGCGTATAAGCGTTTTAACGACTTCGAAAAATGTGAAAATTATCGCTTTCATAACACAGAACGAACGTATTGCCTCGTGTACTTAATTACCAACACTTGAAAAGCGTTCCTAATTTGATATATAGTCATCAATACCTATCTGAAGTCATGAAACACATAGATACTATATACTCGCGATATCTAATGTAAGCTAAATGATGACCTATTAGAACAAATATCGCGCTCAGTAAACAAAGTTGTAAAATATTATTGCACTAAAAATGCAAACTGGACATGTAATGTGTAATGTGCGAAATATGTGTCTAATCTTACTGATAAATTTTATATTATATTGTTTTTCAAGTTAATATTCACTTCGTTTTTATAGTTAGCAACTGTTAATTATTAAACCAGATAATATTCACATTATCAATTTGACTTCGTCGTTACAATTAGTGGAAGGTTTTTTTTTTTCAACAATAATACTAATATTGAAGAAGAAGATAAAGTAAACCATTACATCCAGTAACGTTATTGCTTTAAAAAATTAATAGTTTTTTCCGGGATCTATAATGATTTTAAATTTAATTTTTTTTGATTTTCTTATCAAAAGCTTTTGCTGCAGACAGACAGACACACAAATATTATTTCGAAAATAGTTAGAATTTCCGTTAACATCTCAAGTTCATAAATGTTTCATGTTTTCAATACATTCTTGTATACAATCGTATAAGAGAGTAAGAATTATCTAATCATATGATCTGAAGGAAATGTGAAATATATATGTATTTCAATTTCATTCGTAGAATTAACAAGTGACATCTGTTGAAAGATATGAAAAAATCTATAAGTAGCATATCTATATAATTAGCTTTACACAGTGCGAGTGTCACATGTGTTGGATGCTGGCAGAAATCTAGATAAAAAATTCGTACCATCATTTCGTAGAAACGGCGGTTTTAATATTTAAATTACTATTTACCGCCTCAACACGTGGTATTAGTTATTGCAAATTAATAAGCTATAATTTGCAAACAAAATTGATACGTTATAGCATTTTGCCTTCTTTAATCTAATCGTCGTTTTAAAAAAAAATGTTATATTAGCATAACACGTATTTTGTTCTAATTCTATAAGGTGTTTATCTAAAAAATAAATTGAACACCAAATTTGGTACACATATTATTTGGCATTCCATTTGAATCCGGTCGCAGTTTAAATCCAATCGCCCGTAAACTTCCCAAGTTATAGAGCCCAAAAATTTGGAGCCCCCTTAATACTGCACTTATAAAAATATCTTAAACACCTAAAAATTCTAAGATATTTTATATCAACAAAATTTTTTTAAAAGTTAACTCAAAGCTCTAAAGAAAATTATTCAATATTATTATTACTATTTATATCTATAACATTTTTTCAAATTATTAACCAAAAGGGCATAGTAAATGCTCGCATCGCATATATTACTGATACGCATCGGTGTATGTACGTCCCGAAACTTGTTTGATGCCGAGAATATTACAGTCATATCGAACACAATAGTAATTTTATAAATACTTACAATGAGCTAGAGATATTTGATTCTAAGAAATAGTAATTTATATATAAGCGATAAACGAAGTTATTTTATGTATTGTAGATTTTTCTGAACATTTAACAATCGTTTATATAAACATCTATTTTAATGAAACATGAATTCAAGAATGCTTTGAAATGAGCGATCGTGTTTGTGATAGCAATTAGCAATTATTGCGAAACATAGATATTGCTATTGGATTAATTTGACATATTGGAGTTTATATAATAAGTGTGAAATTTTATTTGTTGAGTACCTTAAGTTATAACTATTCTGAAAATGAATGCCTTACCTATAACATTCACTGTTAATAGCGTAAAATGTAAAAGACACAATATTAATTTGAAATATAATTAGCCGTATAAACTATAAGTATTTCTCAATCGCATAAAGTTATCAAGTATTAATAGTTTTTACGCATGTTTTTATTAAATGAGTCTAAATTGAGTACAGTCATAAAAGAATATACTTTACTCATAAAAGGTTGAAGGTTTCATTGGAAAACAGCTTTTTTAAGAAATCACCATTGATCTATAGTGTTCAAAATCGACATTCAAAAGTACTTCTGAACCTTCAAGTCATGATTTGATTTGTACTATAACTATTGTTATTGTTTTCATTTTTGCAATTATTGTGTTTATTGTTGCTCGCCGACGTGCTGGAAGTATTGGTGCTTGCACCAATGCTTGTTCTAAATGTGTTTAATATATAATATTATGCAACGGCTATAAGTTTATGTTTGTACCGATAATTTTAATGGCAAATACGTAAAACCATTCAATAAAATACATTTAGCATGTCATGTTACTTATTAACGACCACGGTGCTCTTGTCTTAAGTTAAGCATGTTATTGTTAGGGGATACAACTTTGTATGTTTATTTGAAAATTATTGCTATTTTTATGACGCTGTCTTAGGCAAATGCAAAAAATGTGAAATGTTTTATGTGAAAAAGAACAATGCATACTTACCAGCGGATAATATTCAATTAAATTATTGTAAAAAGCTGTCAAAACGTCCATTTAGAAACATCTTTTGCTTGTCAGCAGAAATGATACTTGAATATGACGAATGTGAATTCTTTTGAAATGTACATTTCATTTCACGCATATGTTCATAGCTTAGCACTAGTTATAATTTAAGTAGAATTATTTATTTATAATACATTAACAATATAAAAACATATCTCTCGGTGCAAGAATCCGAATTTACTGCGATTCGCCGTTCTGATGATTCTAAAATTACGTACCCGAATGTACTTTCAATACTCTATCCAGTGTTTCTCAAACTGTGCCTCAGGGTAGGCTATAGAGAAATACGCACTGCAACTACTTTAGTTAAACCAATGTTTTGCCTAAAGGTGCCGTGGAAAAATTCTGATACATATCTTCGGAATCAGGGAGACGTACAATAAATATCCTTACAAGATTTCAAGAATTTTGCGGGCACACGCATTAGCTAAATAATAAATTGATTTTCTGTTTGGAGTAAAGACAACAAATTGGCCTATACGTTGTTGCGTACAAGATTTACATTGCTACTTAAGCTTATGAATGATGCAGTAATTAAAATGTTTCTTGGTGAAAAAGCCACCGGTCCATTTTTCATTAAAAATCAGCAATTTCCCAAAGTTATGTCAACAGTTTCTGAGAATCAAACGCACCGCTTCATATATATATGCGGTTATATGACTAGTATAATAATAATAATAAGAAAAAATTAAGCTGGAAAAAAATCTTAATTCCACGCAGTAAAAACACATTATAAAACTGAAACCCCCTACTTGTTAGTATATATATATAGCATGCTGTCCTTGTCCATAGTGTGGTGTGGTCCTTGTCTGGTGTGCGCGTTTGCAATATAGCGGTGTCTTTGTCGTATGCCAGAGGCGTGACGCGGTGTGTCTCTGTCGCTCTCAGAACACCCAAATCGCGTCGGTCGGTCGGTGAGCGCGGCTTTCTTTGATATGTTCGAACGGGCCGATTATTGTGGTGTCATCTGTGTTTGTCCCTGTGGCTCTGTTCCAGAACTGTTCATTATTTACACCGTAGAAACACCATGCCATGCCATGCCATGCCATCATACACACTTTAACAATGCAATATCCATCTATCCCGTCCTTTATAAAGACTGAGACTGTTGCTTGCGTGAAAATACCATCATTTTCGTTTCTTTCTCTGTTTTTGTTGTGTACAGTTTAGTTTTGCCTCCTTTGACACATCGGGCCAAAATGAAGCTGTTTGCTTCACAATCATGATTATAGAGAGAAATCGTAACCGAAATTGCGCTCGTTTTGGAATTTGAATAAGAGAGTTTAGTAGTCGGTGACCACACAACGACACTGAAATTAAGATGTGTCTCAGAAATTACTATAAGTGGAGCAGACGGTAAGTGAGATGTTTTCTCATCATGCATGCTGCTTGCCCAAAGGCCTAAAGGATTTTACTTGAAAACATTCAATAGAATAATGGTACTGGAGCTGGAGCTGGAACCATCAACCATACAATTATTATGCTTCAAGAGATACATTTATATTACTATTTATCATAAATTAAACATCTTCGACTACGACAATAACCTATTTTTACTTTCTTATACACCAATGTATAGAAGCAATTTCCTTTCATGAAAAAAATAAAAAAATAATCTAAGCTGAATTAATTTCACGTAAATGAACCGCCCAAATACTGATTCCGAAACAATTTTGGAAAAATAATACTGAAATCTGATCAGTTTGTATTGTAGGTTCAGTTTTGGGAGGAAAGAAGCGAAGCAAAAGTTTAATTGGAATATATAATTGCAGATTTGTTTTGTTAGGATCATCTCGGGTGCTAATTTGAGTGTTGAATGAAAAACGCCTATAGTTAAGTATATCTAAAATCTAGTTTGAATTAAAAATAAATAAATAAAATTTAAATCACTTCAATGTATTCAGTCATTGTTAATGAGAGCTGGCACATTGACAGTGTCCATTAAGGGAAAGTAATTAATTGTTTTGAATAATATTAATTGATATATTTCATAATAAAATAGGACTGCAATTAATTATTGATGATAGAAATATAGAAACAGGTCTGTTAAATAAGTAATTGATTATCGGATAGTTTATTCATATATTAAATAATAGATTAATCTATTATTATTAATGGATATCTCAATCGGTTACATAATTTTTCTTTTATATATTTTTTAGTCGCAAATAAATTATTGTATACGATCCACTACCGGCCAATCATTTTGCTCCAAATATGAGGGATATATAAATATATACATTTCAAAAAAATATACAAGCACGTATTTTCACAATAGCAATTCTGTTTCGTTGGCAAAATATGATTAACTATCTTCATCATAAACCTATTACACAAAAATAATGTTGTCTTATTTAGTCAATAAACGTAATTACTAATAATAATCAATTTTCTTCGCCAAATCCAATTAAAATTATTGAATCTTATTAAATTCTTTCTGTAAATGATATTGACAACACTTTCACCTGTCTCCTTTCTTTCAAACATAAAATTTCTCAACATTAATTTTCTATTTGATGTAGCATGTTCCAACAAATCTACAAATACAACGAAAGAATTTAAATTGACTATGTTAAGAGCTTTTTTATTGAATTAATATAACTATAAAGTTGAGAAGCAATTAGGAAGGTGATGTTAGTTCTACATAAGCGGCTTTTCGTAAGCTAAATCTTTTATCTCGGGAACTCTGAAACTGTATCCTCATAAAAGACATATTATTATTCTGTAAAATAGAATTATAATTTCTTTTAATTTTCTGGTTAACAAATTATAGATATAAACGTATTTTCTTATACAAAGCATAACATCGCTGTTTTGTGCTAAGGAATTACATATCTTTTGGTTTGTGATATTCGCTGATTTAAAATATATATTTATATATATATAAATTATATCATTCACGTAATATCATTTGCAAAATTTCCCCTTCTGATTAGTACTGAAACGGTACAATAATATTCACAATTCTACAGCCTACAATTTAAAACTCAGTTTTGTAAATTTTAAAGGTAATATGGTGCAGATTGTTAGACAGAATTTGTTATTCCTAGTACTGCTCGTTGTAAACTGTAAACAAGTGTTGAGTTGACTAATAATCTTTATTATAAAAACTGCTAATAGGGAACTTTAAACCCCATAAATAGTGGTTGGAGTGACATTTGCGACAAAACGGATTGATGCTTTAAAACATATATTTTACAATATGGCATTTATACCACATATTGCATCATCAATTATGAGAACAGGTATTTTAATACAATTTTGAAAAAACATTACTTCAATTAACAATTTTATTCCGAATGACATTTCGATTACTTGGATAAAAGATGAAAGGGCATCATTAATTTGTTTTCCGAACGATACTTTACAACTATGCGTACATTTCGTATTTCTCTTTGGTTCTTATTACAGAACGTTTTCATTTTAGAACATTTTCACAGATGTAGTTGTTGTTAATATAGAATACACAAAATCAATATTCTGGGTCGTTCACATACTATAACCAGAAATAAAGGTCATTCTGTCTGAAATCGGCGTCCTTTCAGAACTGATTTTAATTTCGGAAATAAGAAAAAAAGGAGTATAGTAATCTGATTTTTGGCACAAAACTGACCATTTGACAAAGCTAAGAGTGCGCGCGCATTGTCGTGGTGCAAGAACCATGAGTTGCCTCGCCACTACTCTAGTCTCTTTTTACGGATTTGTTCACGTAAGCTTGTTTTAAAATTTGAATCGTTTCTGTGAAAGCCTTCCCCAAATTCACGCAAAATTTTACGTTACATTTAGAGTTATGTAAATAATAAAGTATATTATGTAATATAGATAGAATGGGGCTTGCGAAATTATATTTTGCCTGTTGTTTTTTCATTGGTCAGACATTTGAAATATATTTAAGCGGGAATTCATTACAAGCTTCTGCATTTTATATATATATATATATGAAGTATTATAATTTAACAACAATTATTTAAATGTTAGTATTAATTCATCTCCATATGGTACAATTTATAAGAAAACTCGAAACTCGGCAATGAATTGTGAAAAACTTGAGACTCTGGTACAGAACTGTTTAATTTTACATATCGTAAACTCACGACCATATACAATGATTGTAAGACTTGCGTACTTAATGTAGGTAAATTTAGTTAATATTTTTGATAAAGGAATAAAATAAAAACCTGTATACAGACCAGAGACAATTTATCATAATTTGTAGCCATTATTCAGGACGGGACGGTCAAAGAATGTCTGTGGCAAATTCCGCGCTGTTCGCACAGTACCCCCACTCTGCATTTGTATAAGCCACCCTTGAATGTGTGTGAGTGTGTGTTTGGCGGCGTCTGTAAGCAAGTCATTAGGGCGTTAGACGGAAGGAAAGGCGCCGCCTAATTGTCACATCGTAAATAGATTCCAACACAAATTGGACAGATATTTGAAACGCATTCCGTTTACCCATATATATATATATATATATTTTTTTTTTGTGCTTGTGTGAGTCTTTATTTCTTTCTATCTGTGTATGATGGAGTATTACACACTCTGTTTTAAGATATATGCCGACGGCTTGTCATTTATGTTGTCAAACAACATGCTGGACTTGCTCATATACATATCAGAAACTAGCAATCGCATCATGTATTTCATCGTCACACACTGACACTGACACAACCATTGACATAATACATAAATTGCTATATGGCTCGAAATTTGTTGACAGAAGTACTTGTAACGTAATTTAATTATTGATAATTAGTCATTGGACAATAATTGACCTCTTAATGTTTTAGAAACTAATCAAATATTAAAATCACTTTAAGTGAAAACTGGGCAAATTAGTATATAAATTTAAAAACTGATGAAAACATTTTTTAAGAATATTAAATATTTATAAGTAAGTACAAGTTTATGAGAACAGGCAGCAAGCTTGAAAATAACTAATCATAATTTTATTCAATATTGCGTATATGTAATTAAATTAATTCCGTTTATAATTATTTTGTTTACACGTGCCCGCGTGAAATTACAATATAATTTGAAATTATAAAACCACCGAACCCTCAAATAGGTTTCCTTTTTTTTCATTGCTTATTATAGGTATATATACCTACAATCTACAGCTGAATTGTGTTTGGTCCTTGCGTCGATTTAGCCTATTTGGTACCATTAACACTAATAGTGGTGTCATTTACTGCACCTGTCGAATTATGAAGTTTGTAAATATAGTTTCAAATGCCAATAAAGAATTTTACCTATACCACTGAACCTAACAGTACTTTGACGCTTAGGACTAATTATAGTTACTATAATAGCATCTAAATCATTATATATATATATATATATATATATATATATATATATATATATATATATATATATATATATATATATATATATATGTACCTCGATAGGCTATTGATTTGCTTCGTCTAAACTCATATAGCAATAGAATTTTGTTTGCTCACGATTCTCTTTTTAATGGACTAATTTACAAGAACCAATTTCAATGCAAATCTAGTCTGCACTGCGCCCCAATAATAATAATAATGATAATAATACATTATAGTTGTTGATTTATTTCTTATTTATATCTGCAGAGCATGCACATACCATCTGAATTGCACTTATTTACATTTTCATCGATTGCGAAATCCAGTAAATAAAAGCAAAACAAAATACAGGATGATTTGTTGGAATCATCATAACGAACGATCGCCAATTCAAATACCAAAATTGAACGTGATAACCTCCGCACGGCTACTATGATATTATTATTATATAGTACTCTTTTGATTGTAGTAGCACTACTACTCGGTGGTGTGTGGCTCTCTATAATGAGTGTGGCAATCGCTGAAATTACGGTGCACACAGTAGCAGCCCTGTTGTGTGTTGCGGTGCGGTGGTGCGTTCGGCGTTGTTGTTTGAGTGAGCGGCCAAAAGGACTCAATCCGCCATTGCTATTGGATGTTTGTATATGAGATATGCCGTGCTTGTTTGAAATTACAACTGGCCCTATTATATTCAAATGCGTTCAGAATTCAAATTAAATTGCATAGCGTGTAATAAACCAGTTGAGATTCTAGCATTTGTTCACATATTACAGCGGCGTCCGTCGCATTCAACACATTTTCTCATTTATTTTCCAAGTGCTCACTTTTAAAAATAGATATAGTAATATCATGAACTATTTGGCCTACGAAATTCTTCACCAAATTTATTTTCCCTAACTTATATCTAAAATGTGATACTCCAAATAATCCATATTCTAAAATAAAAACAGATTCAAATGGAATACCAAAGAATATTTGTAGCAAATTTGCCATTTTTACAGTGGCTCGAGCCTGCAAGGATAGGGGGTTGAATGGACGAAAATTGTAAGAATGTGATGTGATCAGGACGTGCATTTACGTAAAAATATCGAGTTCGGAACATGTCATGATTAAAATCATTATTTTGTGATAAAATATTCGATCTATATTATCATTTAGTATTTGTTAACGAGAAAATCCCCAAATTCGGCGCCTTTGAAAACAATGTTGAATTCAGTAACCTCTTTTCGGTTTGAATTCGACAATAATTATTTACCGGTCGATTACTAAGAATTGTGTTTAATGTTTTTGTTTCAATGACGAATGTTCTTTGTTATTTCGATTCGCGGTCAATTATTTAATATATATATATAGCAAGGTGTACTATATATATATATATATATATATAATGTATAAAATAAAGTTTCTTGTTCGTCACAATATAAAAAGATGTGGGTTTGTATATTATACACTTTCAGTCTGGTTTGCGGTATTTATTATTAAATTATGCGTAAGACCATGTTGAAATGTTGCCATGTAATTTAATGCTGTTGTTATTTTTTATAATTTGCTCCGATTTCTTATCGCGTCGATGTGGTTATGCTGCATAGCTAATACCTACTTGTTGTTCAGAAACGAGTGACATATTCTTGAATTTCTCAAATATTAATAAAAAGTAAATTCACTAATATATTCCTTCTTCTTTCACAGCAACCAAATTAATACATTAATTATCAACTTTGTTTCTGTGAACGTTAGCATTATTTGTTATAAAATAAAATGGATTATTAATTGTAAATATCTAATCATAATTTCTAATAAAATGTATATAGAGAAGAAGTGTAAAATTATTATTTGTTTAAACATTCCAATGTCAATGTCCTCAAATGGCAATGCCTACAAAAAATTAATGTATTCCAGTATTACAGTTTATCACTTGGTATAATAAAATGAAAAATTCAGCTGCCTGAGTAAATGGTGTTCAATTGTGGTTTAAAAAGAAATATCAGAGATTATGCTGTGGTGAACAAAATATGCTGAACTCGTAATATAGAAGTGCCATAAACTCATATACTTGGTATGTTGCTCGTAAGACAACCTCCTTCAAGTATCCTGATTTTAACAAAATTGGACAATTATTTTATTTTTAATTACAATTTGTATCTGTCCGTATTTTACTTGTAATTGTAACATTTTTCATATAATTATTCCCTGTATAAATGAATGTCCATGTTATTTCCAATATATTCAAAAATGCAATAGGCGTTATCATTTCAGAATTGTAAGGTGAAATAAACGAACCCGGAAGAAATATTATTTTTGAAAACAATATCTTTTCCGAAAATATTAGTTTGGTTTTGGAACTACACGAAAAGTTAGAGAAACATAATTCTTATAACAGTTAAAAATATTAATATTCTAGTAACTTGTATTAATCAAGTTACTTCTAAAAATGCGTGATTTACTAAAAAAACGTTTTTAAAATTAGACATGTTAAGTTCACGGTTTTACTTGTTGTTTTTTCTGGCAATCGTGAATTTATTGATTTTCGATACACATAAGGTTTCATCAAATTAAATTTATAGGCCATAACGAACAATTTAAAATCACTCAAAATATCGTATATTTGCTTATATAAATGAATCTTGCAAATTCAACCGCATGAACAATAATTAAAGTAAAATTAGACGAATCTTGCTATTGCATAAAATCTGTGATTTACAATAAATATTTCTTACTGAACAGATTGGCTATTCCCAGATATATAATACTTACAATATGTAAACGCCGGCACTGCAAATGTATAACAGTAATTGAAAAGACAAAAACAAGAAGATTGTTAGTTGCTGCTTACTTAAGTGAAACTAGTGATGCGTATTGATTCATATTGGCAATAACAAAATAAAAATTGACAAACCAGCAGACTGAGTAAATGGTATTCAATTGTGGTATAAAAAGAATTACCTATACCTTATTACTTTGTGTGGTGAACAAAATATGTTGGACGCATGACTTTTAAGTATCATAAATAACACACCAGAGGTTGAAAATAAAATTTAAAATGAAATTGTGTACCCACTTCAATTCCTTTTTATGAAAACAAAAAATATAGGCAGGCATTAATACCTCCAGGATCTTATATTCAATATTATTGGAAAATAAAACATTTTCATAATCATCATGCAATCCATTTACGTTTCGCTAGTTACATATAATGCGAAAAAGTATAAGAAAGCTTAGTGAAGGGCACTCCCGATGAAGGAGTCGTGAGTGTACGAAAATACGAACGGAAACAGGATGAATATAGTCCGTGTCAAACGCGAATAGAGGCACGCACATATTATTTAGTGATCGTTCGGCCCACGGGCGACAATAACTATATTAGCCATTGTTGTCAGTCCATTAACTTGTATTTAACGTGGAGAAGGAGCCATTGTTGGCTTGGGCTGGCCGGACACCCAGGTTGTTTCTCACCTCAGCCGATGCGAACAAACGGCAATTGACATTGTGCATATTATAGACGTGCACAACGAATACGTTGTCCCCAGTCGGTAAACTAGTGTTCCTATGTGCAAGCAAATCGGTGCGTTCACATTCTTCTATATCCTGCCTATGGCTTTGTCACATGTATTCCACTCGATATCAAGGAGCGTGCCAAAATTGGTACAAACGACCAACTGAACAGTGGATTTCTCTTTTTAAACTCGCCATAAGAAGTATAGAAGTGCTAAAGCATGTTTTCCGATTCTTATCCCAAAGGCCAGAGCTAAGTAATGGTCTAGTGCGCCATTACAATTGTTATATATAGGTACCTGTACCTATGCTTGTTTATAAAATATGTATGGCTCCTAAAATATTCCAATCGAAAGATGGTTTGAAAATATAAGAGTTTAATTATATTCAAGATATAAAAGCGTTCAAACATCTGGTGAGTAGGTAAGATATTTGTCTGGTCAACAGTTGTGTGTAAAACCCGTGCGGTATCCCGCCCCTAATCCAGTAAACTGTCTGCTGGAGTGACTGTTTGTCATCTAAATGTGTTGTTGGTTGCACACTGCTGGTATAACACCATTCTATCTCTCTTCAACACACACACACACACACACACCGTTTTTATGAAGAGGTACTCATATATATAAACCATAATACAAAAACTACTGTTCCTTAAATACGATTGTAATAGGTGTATCTATGTCAAGCGACGGACGGACCCTAATGCCTATTGTCATATGACATTTGTAAAAAGGCTGCCGCTGCTGCTGCTGCACATAAAGGATATCCTGTCAATGAAGATGTAAATGCTTATTTATGAAGTGATGATCATTCATTCATTGTCATCAAATAATGTTATTGATTACGGTTTACAGAAATATTTAGTGGGTATTGTGTATGTTTGAAAAAATCAGTTAATTGGAATGGGTTGAAACTTGGGGTAACTTATCCTGATTATCAAGTCGAACTGTCGTATATTATATTAAATAGTTTATATATACACTATAAAAAATATTTGTAAATTTATATCACTTCTATTGTAAATTTAAGTATAAAAATCATGTAATTTAACTGAACTATAGTAAAATTACAATTTAAATCAAGTATTTTTCCAAAATATAGTAAAATTCCATGCTTTATCAGTGTAATCTTACATTAAAAGTTAAATTTACATATATTTTTTCAGTGTATACACTTAGATGTTTATGAATGTATGTGAGGAACACTTTGTTTATATGTTTCTATGGTTACTACCAGAGGCGAGTCAAGGCCTTTCTTTGAAATTGCACTAGTTGTAAATAAATAATAAAACAAATGTTACGAAATTAAACGACAAAATAAATATATTCTGCCTGTATACAGAAATAGAAGCAGAACCTAAGTTTAATACAGTAACAGTAAGTTTATCACTGATTTTTGATGAGGAGAATTAATATTGTTCTTGATTGATTGACAAACAATACAGAATTATAGGCAACAATACAATTCAATGATACGAAATATGTTAAATTTTAAAATGAATATTATTTAAATATACATATATCTGTGTTTGTGTGTGTGTGTGTGTGTGTATGTGTGTGTGTGACATGAGAATATCTTCAGCCACAGAATAAGCGGATGGCGATCCGTCAATTTATAAAGGAGGGAACTGTATTCTGTATATGATATGGGCACATGCAGTCCACGGCTTATTTATATATATATATATATATATATATATATATATATATATACATTATAATAAAGTCAAAATGGATTTAAGGAACCATAAATCGACTATCTCCATTAAATTTCGAAATTTTATATGTGACTCATTACTTTGTTTTATGCATTACGTGTAAGAAAGTACACAGTTTTTGAGCCAACGGTGTTGAAAACCCTTCCTAAGAATTACATGGCTCCATCTTCGCAATACTGCATTTAGGATCGTACTATAGTGTCAAATTTTCATTCTGCCCCACTCACAATCTTATCACGATCAACCTTTCATATTAGTGAACATATTGTAGTCGTTCATGTGATGTATTATAAATCACCGTTGTGTCAAGAATGCTTCCTTTTTGCTTATTTTGTATGCTAAAATATTAAATTAAGAAAAAGATTCCCAAAATCCCACCCAGAATCTTATATAGCCGAATTAAAACGATGAATCCCCTTTGGCTGCGCTTGTTATTCGTAATTAGTATAATAAAATATATTTATTCGAAATTAATGAGAGATTTAACAATAAAATGCTATAAATCTTTCCCCACCGTTTCCATGACTAAAACTTGAATTAAAATATCAAAAATGCAGGTGTCTAAAATACGAATTCAATTATTTACTCATGCCAATGATATTACAATAATTACTAAACTAAAATCGAAATGTATAAATGTTACTATAATTTCTATAGAAATATATACGAAAGATCAGATAACGGAAATTGATAGTACAATTATCCAAACAAATAATGCTCACGGAGTAGATGATTCGATGTTGGAAGTGTTTGGATGAGCTGCTGGATGAAACAGCCCCTAAAGGAGGCCGCACACATTGTGTTTTTGTTAATGTCTAATATTAAACACCCCGTATTCATGGATAGGGAAGGGAAAAAGGAGGCCTAATTATACCATATTTGTTATATGAATGACGATTCAATAACTGCACCACTATATACGAACGACCCTTGGGTGGAACTAATGACTTTTGTATGCCATATAAGATGGCGATTTTTTTTTTATTTGTCATTTGTGACTGTTACTGGGTGACAGTGTGCTTTTAAATGAATCACTTACTGATCGAGGACTGGTTTGTGATGATGATGGTTAATGGTTTATTGTGGTTTTATGCTAATTTAATGGTGTATGATGTACTTCAGCTTTTGTGGGAAAGTTGGCTTATTTCTTTTCCTTTTTGCTACAATAAATTAGCTGTTATTTTAAAATAAGATCAGTACAACCAGTGGCGTAGTAACCTGGCGCGAGCTAACTCAACTTACCGACCAACAACGACCTTAAAAATATTATCTTGGAATATATTAGGGGTCAGAAAAAGTCTCGGGTATATCGTATTTTGTATACTCGCATATATAAAATTGATCTTATAAGTCACGTCGGTTATGTGCTTTGAAGTTTCTATCTTGTTCACACTCAAAAACATAAACCACAACTGAGTTGACAACTTTCACTAAAATATGAGAGTTAATATCGAAGTAATTCCACAATTTCTTCTAGTAACAAAATAAAATAAACCTATCAGAAAATATTTCACATATATTCTTTCATTATACATTACAGAAAATTTGGGCTACGAACTACCAACTTAAATTTGGAGCCACAACTGTTAGTCACGTCTTTCTTCTATTACCGGATCTGGATATATAACAAGCATAGTCATCAATGCCTGTAGCTCACCCCATTATCTATTCGGTGGATTATTTAATTTTTTATATTTATTTGTCCAGTTTCATTGCTAGTTTTTCAAATTATAGAATATAAATTAAATTATTTCATTATAATTGCAGTATCAACGAATTTTGAAAATTCATATAAAAGTAAACTATATTATGAATTACATGAGTTTGGTTGGTGCATCCGAACACCCTCAGTTTGTAGTAAAATAAAGTAAATATTTTACATAATATTTAAACATATTCTGCATATGTACAAGAAAGCAGTGTACATTACTGTAGATTTTTACTTTTCTATAAATTACGTGTAAAAGAATGTATTGTGAACACAAATAAAATATCACCTCGATATTTTAATGGAAATATCTGTTTTGAGAGTCACTGAATCCATTTAAACTATTGTCTCAATAAAGTCTGTGTGTGTGTGTGTGTGTGTGTGTGTGTGTGTGTGTGTGTGTGTGTTCGTGAACGCTCTACAACCAATATAATTGAATATAAGGAAATATTGGTTGGAATTTAAGATTTCTATATCTCTGTAAAGATAATTTCCTAATTTAAAAAGTAAAAATGAAGATTTCCACTGTAAATGTTTGTTTACTCGTGTCATTTTTAGTATACCTCGAAGACGACATGAGTTAGAGCAAAAGTAATTTTTATAAAAGTTGAAGATATTAAAATTTCCAGTAACTTTTATTTGAAAAGTTCTTTCGTACAATATACTATTTAATAAAAAATCGCCATTGAAAATAATCATTTTACATTTACGTTTCTCGAGTTACCAAACATATTGTTATTATTTCATGGTAGAATAAATATAAAAAAAATAAAGAAAATCGAGAGAAGGGCACTCCAGTTTTCGTTTTTTAATAATATGATGATTATAGATTTGTTTGTATCTTACTAAATATTTAATTTTGCATTGTTTGTACTTGATTTAGAGAGTTTTACTAGCGGTTAATTCAAATGTTATTATCGGCCCCAAAATTGTTATTTAAAAAAATAGTTTCTGGTATTTTGTATGAGCAAATATTTAAGCTTGAAGCAAAAAGCAGATGGCATCACTCAAAACGTCGAAACGAAACGAAAATTTGCAATTTAAATTTCTAGTAAGGCAGGTATTAACGAAGAAAAGCCAAAAGCTACGAGTACGAGTCCAAGTTCCACGGTAAGTAAACTTATCATTAGGTCCCATTACAGATGAAAACAATGATGTAAGATCTTCTTAGATAGAACATAAATATCCATTTCATAGAAAATGTAAAGGTACATAAGCATGAAACAAACCCATTAATAAAATAGATCAAGTAATATGGAAAATTTTATAAATATATAGTACCTAATACTATCTACATTCGGACTGAAACACCTGTATATTATATATCCATAGTCGATTTGATTTTCGAGATAAGATTAATATTCCTACTAGCTACAGTAAATTGACTTAACAAACAATAAACATTAGAAATTGTGTATGCATGTATTGTAATAATGCATTATTGATGAAAAACGTTATATCATTCACAATCCATCTAAATAGCATTAGTTAGATATTCGATGGTTGTTGGATAAAACGCACGTATACGTATAAAGGTTTAGTTAGTTTAATAAATTCCCCATAGAGACCACTACTGTGCCATGTCAATTGATGTTACTGATATGTTTATATTGCAACGAAACGCCTAATGGGCTATATTCAGGCCGGTTGGGGTTAATATATAGTAGATGTATGGGGGTATATTACACTAATTAGTATTAGATATGATGGTTTTCATATATTATACAAATATTATCTATTTCAAATTATATTATCTATTTAATATATAATATAATAGTTTTGAACTGCTAGGGTAAAATTTATAATACAATATTTACTTGCGTGTAGGAAAACCAAAAGCTCTAGGGTGTTGATGGTAAAGTTATGAGACTTTGCGTTTTGAAAACAATATTTTAACCGGAAGTAGAGTTTTATTCTTGTTCTTTATTTATGTATTAAAATCAGTATGAGAGAAAGAAGTGATTGTTGTACACATTGAAGATATTAAAATTTGCATATAGATTGAATTTAAAACAAACTAAAGCATTATTATATAGTTTATGAAACGACAAGGAAGTCGAGTGAAGGCCACTCCTGCTTCTTAAGTAATAATGCATTATGGAAGACCTATACTGGACCCCGTGTTCAGTTCAAGTTTTAATTTTTAGTTTTATTTCTAATACTAGTTTTGGTGGGTAAATTTTTCAAAATTCTTTATAAAAGAATTATTTTTAAGAATACAGTTCAGTAGAATTGTCTTGTTTCACTATCATGGTTCTTAAATATCTTCTAAAAGTACTTAATTGTTTAAATTAAATTGAATTTTAATGAAGGAACCCATATTTTCGTATATAATTAAAAAGCTAGTTAATTATAGTCTAGTTTGCTTTAATTGGGCGTACAATTAATCTAGCACTTTAATAATATATAATTAATATATTGTTTTTAGATTTTTGAAATTTATATGTTATGGTGGTATTTTTTAATTAATTATTTTAGGTATATACAAAAAATCTCAAATGATGATACAAGACATTTTTATAATTTTAATTTTTGTATCCATTACTTTGTGGTTCTTTCGAGACAGTACAACAGTAATTTTAACTACATGTTTTTAAAAATAGGAGGTTTTCTGCAAACAATTGCAAATAAATAAATATTTGATTGTGGCAAACAATACTGAAAAGATATACGATTAAAAATTAATATGCTTGATTTAATAAAATAGAAATGAAGGATTGACTAATTTCCGCCCGAAATGATGTGACTGTTGAAAAATGGTTCGACGTAAACGTTAACATGCCATGAAACCAGTTAATTAGCCAAGTACGACATTTTGCCTTTCAAATGGAAAACTTTGCTTTATGAGTAATGAAAGCAATGCAACAACAATAATTAATGAACGCCCACATGGGATAATTTGCAAAATTAAATTCGTAAACTGTGAAACATACATTCGTATATGTATGTTGGCGCGTTGTAAGTCTTAACGACAATGCACCTCCATATTAACACATCGTCTGCGATGCTTGTGTGAGGTCTTTACCATACATATATAATTACTGACGGTGGACTATCTCACGTCAAAGAAACCCCATACTATACTTGATTTCACATTGAATTTATTACATATACGTTTTATCATACTTACAGTTATGTAAGCTCATCCTTGTAAATGTAGTATTCATTAAATGTTGTATGAATTACATTTGTTTAAGGGGACTTTCTACATTGAGAAGGAAAAAAATATATAATTTTTTTAAACATTTTTCTTTGCAGAAGGAATCAAGATATCGTTTTGAAAATTTTAAGCTATATTTATTCACACTTTAAGAATACAAACATATTTTTTTTGGATTTTTACATTGGTTTTTTTGGTCACACGAATTTTTTGAAAAATACATTAAAAAATTACGGTTTCATGTCATTTCGGCTGTCTGGAACATCTGAAAAAATGGCAAATTATTAAGTGTTAATGTCGCTATAGCCTGGACCAAAATTATTTTTTTTCATCGAAAAATAACAAAATTGGGGTCGATTTTCCGAACTCAAAAAAAGGGATTTTTGAGAAACGGCCGCCATTTAGTTATTTTTCGATGAAAAATGTTCATTTTGGTACGGGCTATAGTGACTCTAACATTTGCCTTTTTTATCAGATGTTCTAGACGGCCGAAATCATTTCAACCGTCATTTTTTTGAAGTCTTTTTGAAAAAAATCGTGTGACCAAAAAAGCTAATGTAAAAATCCAAATAAAATATTTTTGTACTCTTAAAATGTGAATAAATACACCTAAAAAATTTCAAAACGATATCTAGATTACTTCTGCAAAAAAAGTAAAAGAAAAAAAAATTCTACATTCTCAAGGTAGAAAAACCCCTTAATATATAATTTTGTGAAAAATCTGTTTCATTAACTCGTTTTAACCGAAGTAATAAAAAAACGAACCTCAAGGTAATGGATACAAAAATAGTTTTTTATAATAAAACTTCTGTATTATTAATTCATTGTTACCAGAATGATGAAAAAAATCACATTACTTTGAATACAAAATATGTATTAATTATGTAGGTACTATTTAAACATAAAAGGCACAAAGTTTATCTTTTTTGGAATAATGCTGGTGGTCTTTGCACCATGAATTTTTATGTTCATTAATTTTGCATGGTATCTAAGTATTCTTCGAAACAATCTGTATGGAAATGTGCATAACTCATTTTGCATGTAAATAGTGTGTGTGCAATCGGCAAATATTAGGTTTTTATTATATGCCCAACGCACCGACATGTGTATTTTACGAGGTTATTGTTGACTATTTTGTTTCACAATTATTGAACACTTGAGACTTTGTTATTTTTCTGTATGATTATTAATTAGGAATACAGGTACAAATATGCAAAAGTAATAATAATAATAATATAAATATATCTGCATATACATATAATCATCAGTTATTAAATAAAAACTGATTATTAATTAAGAATAAAGGTACTAATTTGCAAACGTAGTAATAATAATATAAATATATCTGCATATGTATATAATCATCAGTTATTAAATAAAAACTGGAGAGAGAAAACGATGAGAATGAAACAAAATTATAGAAGAGAGAGAGAAAAAGCGATAGAAAGAAAGATAACGATAGTATTATTTAAACAAAATTATTATAGCTAAAATATTGAATACAATATGTAAGAAATTTTCGAATATGTTTGGATTTTAATTTAGTTACACAACAATAAAGGATTGTTTACAGCGAATTATTTAGTAATTAAACTTAGATAATTACAAATAACAATCTAGTTTGTATTATGGCAAGCAATGCCAGCATTCCAAGCAACAAAATTAACACAATGTATGATAAATTTTGTTGCTGTGAACGTTAAACTGGTATGTCATACAACAAACTGAAATTATTACTTATAATTTCTAAGCTTAATTTCTAATTCCTTAGCTGTGAACAATCCTGAAGAGAAAACGATAATTATTTATTTACTAATGGCATAAATATAGTATTATTGACCCTTTTAATTATATAGCGTTGTCCGTAATCAATGACTTCAGCTCACACTTCTATACACGAGTTTATAATCTCACTCGGTGTGGAAGAACAAAGAAAATAATTTCTTTAAGGAACTAAATATGTTTATAAAACCCTCAATTACTTATACATACGTACTTGATAGGAATATAGTGTAATATTTTTGAAAATTTTCAGAGCCCAATAACACCGGAAGTAACAATCTTATAATCATGAATCATGAATCATCCGAAATAAATTATTTATCTTAATAATATTATTAGTATAAATTTAATACTTTGATTGCCACCTGTAAGCATTTTGTTATAATTAAAAATATTTTAAATAAATGAATATAAGACATGTACTATAATTTAGTCAATATAAAATGTCAATTATATTAGGTATGTGTTGACATATACCGTGTGTATATTGTGGGTATAAAATACCATGCGTGACTATATACCTATCTGACGTAGTATATCGATGTAGGTATATATGTATGTATATATGTTTGCTAATGATATGGTTTGAGTTACTTCGTAAGATATATCATTACATAAAAAATGTATTACAGGGTGTGTACATCATTTTTGCGGTCGACATATACCCAATTTTTGTCTTTGTAAAAAAAAATATATATTAGTTTACATTTTAATTTATTTTTCGTTTGAGAATTTTATTCTTTAAACAGTTATCTTAACAATCAGAGAACTTAATTCTATTTTGAAATATTGAGATTAAAAAAAAATCAGTAAATGGTACATTTTTCGAAAAACTATTAAAACAAAATTTGCTGGAAATAATTTAGAACTACTTTGTCTGTAACTCGTGTCATTTTCATGATACTGAAAAATTCACAAGAGTAAACAAGCACTAGAATTACAGCGGGAATTACAAATCTTAAATTCAAAACATATTTCTATGTTCAACGGTGTAGGCTGTAGGGCGTTCACACACAGACAGACAGACACACACACACACCTAAACGTCCTTGAGAAAATAGTCAAAATAGATTCAGAGACCCTCAACAAATATTTCCATTAAAATTACGAGGTCGATGTGATCACAATTCTTTTATTACACACAAAACTGGGCAAATCAATTAATAGTGGAATTGAAATCAGAATTTTCAATTCAACAAATTATTTCGATAACTCTAGCCTACAATAATTGATTTCAAACCATAATTCAAAACGAATTGGGACATTTTTAGCAAAATACGTTCAATTAATATGTGAATTTGTGTTATAAATGGTTAATCAAAAGGAATTAAAACCTATTTACTAATTACAAATCTGTTATAATTAAAGAATTTTTGACAATTATAGGACCTTTATGTGATTTTGTATTAAATCAACAATAGTAATTAATGTCTTTTTGATATGTAACTTTTAATTTGAAATGTGATTTGAAACGATTCTTCCTTTTTAACAATTATAAATTTTGGTGACTATTAACCATATTGAAGGAAATAAAAAATATAACTTGAATATCAAAACAATGAAAGTTAAACATGATTGTAACGAATGACCTTAATTTGCTTTAATAATAAGAATCATAGCAATCAATTATGTCGATCCGTCGCAACAGTAACGAAAGACCACCTAGAATTTATATATTCGCATATTTAATTTCAATTTTACATAAACACTCTGGAGTCATTTCAATTAAGACCGCGATTGCAAGGGTTGCAATACGAAATGTGATACATAAAATTTCGCGCCACCATAAAATATCCCGAATTTATACCAGCAATAAAGGAATATACACACTCAGCAATCGTCATAAACAAAAATAATTTACATTAACAACACACATCTTAAATCGCAGTAAAACAACACCCGATTCATCTTGCCGTTCACAAATAAACTCCTACCGCCATTTTGATTGGCCCGCTTGTGTGCAAGACAAACTACACCTATTTAACACGCCCACCAATGGATATACGAGCGCTGTTTTTTATCCGATTTATTCTCGATGCAGGATTGGTTAAGGGGTGCAAGAAACGCCTTCGTTTGGGCGGAGCTAGCTAAATAGCTGTCTGACAGTTGAGTACAGCTTCCCAGCATTCACTTGTTATCCGACCTGTGAAACTAACACGTGCTCAGACGATTATCGCGCCGAGGAGGATTCGGCAACTCGGGTCCAGATTCTCCCTCATTGGCCCGTCGGGATAACTTTTACTCGTGAAATTTGTGACTATTGTGGACTATTTGTGATAAATAAGGATGACACTAATTTGTGAACAACCAACCCTTAAAATTGAACTTCGATTTAGTGGTACTTTTGTGTGAAATTTGTGTAATTAATAAACAATTATACGCTATATTGGTTTAGGAATATTTGTGTAAGAATTTTGTGGACTTTTACGCCTACAATATGCAAGACACCGAAGTTGTAATCCCTAGTACTCCCCAGCGGGAACTATCCCCATATTTAACTTCTAAATACGATAGTCCGAACTCCTCGCGAGCGTCCAGTCCTTCTGCCCCAGAAAACGGGGTAGAAAACATGACCGAAGACTCCAAGTACCTGTCCGACGATGAAATAAGCGTCGGTTGTCCAAGTCCAGCACTGAATTCCCCGAAAAACTACACCATATCCAGCCGGGAGCAATCCCCAAACTATGGATCAAACTTCCGGGATCTCCACTCACCAGAATATCGCCATTCAAAAGTCAGCTCATCGGATTGCCGCTGTGAACCAGAGAAACCAGACGATTACTTCAAACCCCTAAAACGCTTAAAAATGGTTCACATCCAAACAGAGAAACGAATATCCCCAACAGTTGATGTCGAAGACAGAACAGACGGAGTCAAATCATTTTCAATAATGGATATTTTGAACCATCGGCCGAGTAAACCATTGCAAAATAGTCGCATTGTACGACCGTGGGATTTAGATCCAGAGTCGGAAGCTCAACAGAGTTTCGAGCGGTTTCATAGACAGTTGAAGGCACAACAGATAGCGTTGTTGAGGCCTGAGTTTGCTGGATTTAATGCGAGTTATGCGAGCGAAACGGGAAGCGATCGGTCGAGCAGCGTGACCAGTGATTGTTGTTCGCCGGATATCGTGAGTACGGCGGCCGCGGCGCAACATCGGCAGCGGCAAAACCAACAACAGAAGCAGCCTGGATCAACACCTCTGGACGCGCTGTTTCAGATGACCTCGAAAACCTTCGATTCCAACACCGGCGAATCCAGCACAGGTAAGGAACCAGTTATTTTGATTGCGCATACCTCACAAACTATAGGTGGTCTTTCATACAAGCATATATTCATACTCTCTCTCTCTGGAATTGGAAGTATTTGTTCTACGGGATATTCAGTTTTTATTTACAAACAGTATTGTTGGATTTAGAATGAATCTTCGACATTGGATATGAATATGTTCTGCACTGACTGTTCAGTTCATGATTGGTCTCTCTTCCAGTTATAATGAAGAAAACCGATAAATTATGATCTGAGCAAGAAATGCAAAACCAACGAATAAACCAATTATGAGGTTTGGGTTTTCTTCTGTTAGTAAACAATGTTTTAAGTCAACCAATTTCCTTATTGTTGCACCCATAATGTCAAAGTTTCGCGTTTCAAAGGGGGAAGCATAGTTCCTCCTACATTATGAAGTTGGGCCTGTTTAAGGTTGTTTGGCAAAAGTAGTTTTGCTTCCAGAAACATTAGAAGCCTTATATTCCAAACAACAGCTAACCAAAACGTCAGGGTTGGAAATAGAACAGCGCTAAATTGATATTTCTTTAAGTTGAACCTGTTTAAGGTTGTTTGGCGAAAGTAGTATTGTTTTTTCCAGAAACTTTATCTTCTAAATGCCAAAGCAATCATAGACCTTATATTCAAAACAGCAGATTACCAAAACGTCAGGGTTGGAAATTGAACAGCGCCAAATTGATATTTCTTTAAGTTGAACCTGTTTAAGGTTGTTTGGCGAAAGTAGATTTGCTTCCAAAAACATTAGATGCCAAATGACCTTATATTCCAAACAACAGCTTACCAAAACGCAGGGTTGGAAATAGAGCAGCGCCAAATTGATATTTCTTTTAATATAAAATTATAGTAATATAAAACACGAAAACGAAATAAAACTTTTGCAAATGTAAACAAGTTATAGTAATACCATTAACAAAATATGAGTTTCTGATCTGCAATCTTTTGCTCGCTACTGGACGTAGTATACCTTTTAGTTTTATTGTTATATTATACAATTTTCTTGGGAATTATTATAGTCGGCAATATCAAAAATAAAATAAATAACATCACGCCTTTTTCCGTATTGTGTGCAGAACATATACACGGTATACAATGTATTTTGTATGTTCCAGAATAAAATATATTGTATAAGTTATATCGGTTATTTTGTCCAAATTAGATTTAACTCGAATATGGTCTTTTATGGAATTAATTTACACGGTGTCGTTTGAAATGAAATAGATAGTTGAATATACACGAAACATTGCTTCAAAATAATGCAATTTGTCTTATGTATACAGTTTAAAAATTCAACAATTTAAAAGAAATATTTAAATAAATGATAAAGACGCCGTGTAGTAATAAGTCATAACTTTTACGGAATATTAGTTAAAAGTTATAGATATGGATAGTACTCCCGCGAAAAGAAATATTGGTTCATTTATAATGGATTACCAAATTATAAAAGATAATTTTGGCTAAAATATATTTTCGATATTTCGCATGTTTAGGGAATTATAAGTGATTTATTATACTATTAAAATGTATTACTTCAATAAAATCAACAATATCGAATCAAAATTACTTTTCTTATGGAAAAATAATATTGCTACTTATGTTTTAATTTAGTTGCTATGTAAACTTTAAGGGAAAATTCAGTGCCGGTTTTTTAAACAATTTAATATACTATTAAAATATATTCCTTCCTTAAAAAACAAGATCTAATCTAAACGATATATGTAGCAAATTTGGTTCAAATCGCTCCGCTAACTCAGAGGAGTTGAGGGCACAAATTTGATCTTACGACTAACATCCAAGCATATATTTTTGGATTTAGCGCGACGAGACAAACACTTTTTTTAACGTAATTTTTGTGATCCGAGAATGCTACAGACACACGACCGATTGCTTTAGCTCTTCTGTAATTCGTACGCCAAGCTAAGAAAGTAAAGGGTTAAATAGTTTCTTTGAAGTCAAAGTTATTAACAAGAACTTGATTGAAATAATGCCAAATAGGTGTTTGTAATTTTATATATATACAATTAATAATATAAATTCAAATACTTTAATGAATACAAAATTGAGTTTAGGCGTACATTTTAAATGTATTTCTCAATTTATAAACTGATGTCTACCAACCGGATCGCCTCTAAATTTTAATATTATAAATTATTCATAGTGTTAGAATAACATGGCATAAATTCTGTGATAAGTTGTGTACATGCAAATAAATATGTTATCGCCCAAATAAAATATGGATGAAAACAGTCGGCTTGCGTGAAAGATATTTACTTATAAATGCGTTTCTTGTTATTACAAAAGAAGCTTCTTTTTATTTATAATCAAGCTTTATTTTGTTTTAAATTTACCCTACGATTTTTATAAAAATACGATATTTCAGTAATCGGTATATGTTTCGACAAAACATATCAAACAAAAATTGCTAGAAATTTTAATACCTTCAACTTATATAAGAACACTTTTTCTTTAAATCATGTTATTTCCGAGATATTGAACAAGTAGCTAGTGTAAACTGTTTCTTCTAGTTAAGATATTGTTTTTAATAATTAGTAATTATATACAAGCCTAACGTTTAAAGCTTTTCTGTCAAGAGATTTGTTTTTAGAGCGTTCACACACACACAGATACACACATAGAGACACATACGATGAGGTCATCCTGAAAATAGTAGTTTCGATTCGTGGATGGTCAATATGGGTATTTCCGTTAAAATTCCGAGTTTAAAATTTTTTTTGATTCCATTAAATTACATTAAAATATATTTTCTCTAATTTGTGCAGTTTCCGGGATAGTGAAAAAGTATTAAAGTATATTAATTACAGATTTTCTTATGAGTTATGTAATTTTAAAAAAAATGTTTCAATAAGAAAATACTATATTTAAATTAATTCCTGTTGTAGCAAATTCTTGACAATTGACAGAAGAAATTAAGTGATTTTTTTAAGTGATAAAAAGTTATTAGTGTTTCTAGCAGATGGCTTTTATTTTCTAAAAATTATCCGTTTCAATGTTACTGATTCTGATGAAGCTATTTATAAGCGAAGTTATAGGATCCGTTTTTGTATACCTCGTCGAATGAATGACTTATTCAGAATTGTTGAAGAAAATATTTATTTCTGCGTAACTTTGCAAAAGTAGTAATCGTTTTTTTACTACAATTAAGCAAGTGAAAATTATCAACGGAATCATTGCTTCGAAATCTAATTATGCATATATGCATAATTTTATAAAATTAGATATTGAATGCATCTATCTGTGTTTTCGTCTTATTTGAAAATGAAAATTAACTGTTTTTAATAGTATAATTTGCACGCGTTTGTTGTCTGTTTAATTGCATTTTATGACATCCGTCGGATCTCATTAATCTCATTTTAACTTGACTATTATAATGTTTTTCACGTTGATTACAAGCACAGCTACGTACACTTTTTTTTATTGTTCTCATGACTTTATTATTATTTGAGAACAATTAACGAAGGAAATCATATTTCTTCTATTTGTTAATTGTTATTAAACTCACTTCTTTGTACTAATATATATGTATTACTTTGTTGTTATATGAGAATTTTTTTTTCTTAGTTATTATTATACATACATATATATATATATACAAACACGCACACATTGAAAAATATTGAATCTAGAAGGAGATTAATTAAGTTTCCAAATTATTAGCGGTACTTTACAATTACAAATAGATACACAATTGTGAGATGCTCTACATTTTACCATTAGCCTTAGAAGCTACCTGCATTTTAACTTTCTTGGACGAAATCTAAAAGAAATGTATTGTAATTTTTGAATTATGATAAATTTTAAATTAGCTAAATACACGTTTTGGCAATTCATGAACCAAGTGAATTTATTATGTAATAAATTATTACTATATTAATATATATAGTTAGTGAAAGTACAAGATAGTCGATTGAGGGCCACACCAGCTATTTATATGAAACGAAAAATTGAATAGAAGCAACAATTAAAATTTTACCCAGGCCTGAAACCGGAGCTAGACAAATCATTTGAATCCGATAGAATATTTACTAAACGAAACATTGCTTTGTTAAGAAATGTTTGCCAACATTTGAAATCTTAAATATTAAAGTTTCTACAACAAAATCATGAAAGTTTCAACAATTATTACTTATAATATTGTTTTTAAGAAGTTTAACTATTTTAATACCTACAAATAATGAATGAAAGTTTAGAACATACATAATGTCCTCTAAAACAAGCATATGTGCAGTAACAGGCACCATTTACCCCAGCTTGCCTTGACTTATTTAATTTCAAAAATAATATTTAAAGTTTCTCTTTGAATAATAAAAATTGTACAAATTAAAAAAATATATAATTGTATCCGAATATTTTGAACGTACTCAATATCTCATTTTTTTTTAATTAATTCTAAGTAGGGCTTATTATTAATATACCTAAGGCTTATCTAATTTAAAATGTGACATAAATTACTATTATAAAAACAAATTCGTTAAAAATCGGTACAAGAACATCAGAGGAAATGCATTCACAAATTCAGATCTTACGACCGACTGACTGAGTGTGCAACATATATCCAAGTATATACGAGTTATGTATCAATAGTTATACTTAGATGAAAAACGAACTCATTAAATGGTCAATGCCAAGGATGTAATTATATTTATTTAGTTTGAAAGTTAGTGTTCTTTTAGTTTTAACCGTGGGAAACTGTTTAGAAAAAGTGACACTTGCTTTTAATAATATATATCTACTTTTAATACTTGTTGGTTTAAAGTTTCACGATAATCCTAACATTAAATAAGTAAAATGTCATAATCCTAGTTTGTGAGAATCCAAACAAACTTTTAAATAGCCGTAGGGTTATAATGCGTCTGTAAAAAATAACTGGGGTGGCCTTCACTGGATATTTATTATAAAGTTTCATTTTGTTTTAATTTACGCTACGATAAATGAAATGAATATATTAATTTTAATTTCTAAGCATAGTTACTAATCGCTTTGACTTTAGAACGTTCACACCCACAGACGTCAACTTCAGGGATGGTCAAAACGTGTGCTTTCGTTAAAATCTTTCTGATTCCGAAAATGTATTAAAGTAAAACTTTTTAAATCAAGTTTGGTGCACCTTTACCTTTAATATAGTAATATAAGTAGTTCCCGTCGCAATTTATATATTATAGAGTCAACACTGACCGACATTTAATATATAAAATAAACCTACATTAAAGATAATGCAAATTTCAAGTAGATAGGAATGTATATACTACATTACATTTGCTATCAATGAATTATATAAACTTAGGTTGATAATCCAGCATAACTAAGAGAGTTAAGAATACTCATAAAATGTTCCATAAAAATGTGTTTCCCATGTAATATAATCATCATATGGTTGCAATAATTAACTAGTTTTCATCAACTAGCCGCAACCAGCAAATATTTTACATTAAAATTTCACATTATATTTTAAATTATTACAGTTCGCAGATAATTATCACATCCACTTAGATACTAATTACTACGTTAATAGCGAAGCGTTGTTTTCATACTTAAAAGCAACTGATGCATTTAATTATTTTTTTGCTGGGGGCATAGGTGCCTGGACCTAATCTTGAATTTAGCACGACGCGTCGTACGATACCTACAAGACAGCAATATTTGGTCATGTGTCTGTAATATGTTCGGATCAATCAAATTTCCCAACAAAATAAGAAATTAATATATATATATATATATATTTTTAAAGTTATATTCTTCAAATATTTAGACATTTTATATCTATCACCATTTTTCAAATAATGAACCCAATAGTTAGAAAACAAATATTACGAAAAATATTATTGAAATTTAAAACGCTATTGTTGCAATCAATCAATAAAAATGTCATAATCTTAGAATTCTTATTAATTTCTCACTATCTCGGAAACGACACGAATTAAAGCAAAATAAAAGTTGATTCAAATGTTTGTAAAAGTTTTGTTATTTGAGTAAATTAAAATATGATTTCTTGTGACTGGTAATTTACACTATGTGTTTGGGTAAAATTTGAAATATGTCATACATTGTACACATATATTCGGGTAAACTTAGTGTTAATTTCACACTACATTTTGCAATGTATATGAAGGAGGCTAAGTTTGCCAACTCATAAAATTTAAATAAAAACCAGTTTAAGAAGTAAAAACCAATATAGAAGCGAGACCCGTAATGAAATTGCACAATCATCCTCAACCTTATACATCTAGATTGCTGTGCAAAAACGAGATTCTTTTGTTGTGGATGAGAGAAAAAGTTGCATCGTGTTAGTTACGATCACGGTAACATTAAGTTAGAATGGCCAAAGATTGGCATACTTGTAAATTCGTCATTTTCTACTAACAACTCAATTACATCTGTCAAATGTTGTAAATATATCGTATTACATGATTAATACAATAACTTCATTTAGAAAAAAAAAAAAGAAAAATTAGTAATATTTTTTTTTAGCGTTATGCGTTGCATTGACGAAAAACTGAATTACCACAAGCATAGGTGCAAACACCAATGCCTTCAATTCACAGTACGGCTAATAATCAATATTAGGAATGAAAGCGCAAGTACTGAATTCAGTTCTTTGGGCAAAAATACTTAAAGATGAAAATTTTAAAATGTATAAATTGTACGAAATTAGAAATCATGAAATAGTGCTTCAACTACACCTAGCTTATATAATTTGTATGATAAAGTTGTTACGAATATTTATTTTCGTTTTGGTATAGCCCTTTACACCACCATTAAAAATTAAATAAGATATATGAGTATGGGGCAACATTGCCAAATTTCAAGATTTGCGAGATTATACCAATAACCAAAATACTTTATTAAAATCGGTATGTCAACAGTAATTAGTAGAGAAATACATTGCCAGCAAAATATTGTGTAAGATTAGCTATTTATTTTTAATATACGACTACAAAATGGTCCATTCATTTTAACCTACTCTTATTAGCACAGTTTCCAAATAGAAGCGGAAAAGTAAGGTTGTGTGACGCAAAACATAAAATGACAGATATATTTATGCTCCAATCACAGAATTGATTTTTAATTCCTTGGACATAGAACTAAATATAAAAGTAATGAGTCAAATTCGTGTTATTTACGGTAATGCACGTTTAGAGCTTCTCCAACTCGATTATGACTATTTTCATGATTTCGTCCCTGCACAGCCATGACCGCAAACTCCGTTGGAAATACAAATATGAAAATTTATAATTTTATCTTAGTTATATTTCATAGAAATATTAGCACGCATTTAAAACACATTACATTACATTAAAGTAAAATTTACTTAAAACTATACTTTTCTGTATAAATAATGTTAAAATTGGAGATGATGATTCAATTGACGGCCATATTTAAAATCGTATATATTTAATCGTTTTTGTGTGCATTCTCCATTGTAATAATGTTGATTTAAAATAAAAAATTAAACAAATATTGTGAATATTTTTAAACGATTGGTTCTGCCCATGACATAAAAATGGCAATTTACTACGTTGACAATTATTTCCACTATGATTAAAATATTTTTTTGTCGTTTTTAAGCGGTATTCCCTTCCTATACAGGTATAATATATAATGACAGACATGCACCGTATCGGTATAGCAGAAAATTTCAATTTTATTTTCCAATATACAAGCTAAATGACGGAGGTTTTAACCACGTACATACGTACATCGGTACATTCGCTGCCTTTTCTTCCTATAAAATGTATTCTTTGTTTTTACCATTGTACCGCCTACACAGAATGAAGTTGTTTTGAAATAAGCGAGCCGACACAACGGTTTTTGCCGTTTAACTGTTAACTGCTCTTGGTAACAATTCTATATTAGACGGTGACTTGTTTTATCTTATTTGTTCATTTAAATATAGTTGATATAGCTATAGCTGTTTTAATCAAATTCTCAATGTTACGCTGCGTGGAGAACTAGAAGAATTTCTAAATATACTAAAATGGAACTGAGTAGCTATTTTGTATTTACGCACTAGACTTGTAGATACAAAAAATAATACGTTAATACAACTGAATCTCTCAATATCATGTTGATGGCAAAATGGGAATTTTATTTTTCACCCAATACTTATTTTTTATCGAGTGTTACATTTATAAACTCAAACACTTGTTATAATTATATTAAAAAAAAAAAAACATCTTAATCGATAAGCGATAGGGGGTGAGTGAGCTTAATTAGTATGTTTTTATATGAGTGCTTTTAATATCTTAAACGAAGTCAAACACGAAAATATTATAATCATGACAAATTTCAAACTCGGGGTTTTCGCGACAAATCACGTTGACTATATTCAAGATGACGTCCTTGTGGGCGAGATTTTAACGAAAATACACGTTATGAACTTCTCTGAATTTATATAGACTCTGCAGCAAAAACGGTTAAAGGTAAATGTGAAATAATATAATTCAATTTTGTACGATGTTTCGGTGTGCTGTGGATTGTATTCCGTCGCAGTTTTGTACATGTATATATAGTAATATTTCATAAACTTTTTAAGGAATTAACAGCGATCCATTAAAAATCCAGAAGGAATTTGTATTTAAAAGTAAATTCATTAAAATATTATGTTATCCACTCATAGACACTGTTAGAACGTATAATGAAAATAGCTCACTTTTAACGATCAAACCAGTTTATTAACTTGACTTGCCAACAAGATTATTACCATTGGTCGATATTACAACTAAGCAAAATTAAAATATTCAGCAGAAAACTAAATTTTATGTTATTGATTAACTTGACATCGGAGATATTATAATCGGATTACACTTGATACTAAAATCTCAAATAATGTAATATAAAGTCTGATATCAGTTTTAAATTATTTACAGTAGTATCAAGAATTTGCTAAACACCAAAAGTGTATTTTTGCGTTACAAATTGTAAATCGAATGGAGTATAAACCAAAAATTTCTATGGTACTTACAAACATCGATTTTATACATACTACAAGGGCCTGGGTTCACGTTCAAGATCTAACTTAATTTGTTTGCAATACAAAAAATTCTACAAGTGTTTTTAAGAAATTTTATATCTACAAAGTTTTTTCATATTGTTAACGTAAATGCTATATATATAAAAAGAAAAAAAAAAAGAAATTTTAAATATATAAAAAAGTTACACTAAATTATAAAACTTTTTATACATTTATACATTTTTTGAAAATATGATTCAAAGATCATAATAAATAAGAATAATTATTTTGAAATTTAAAATATTGTAGTGCGTACACATGCGCTAGGACCGCACTTCGTCCTGCAACGTCCAATGCAATTTGCAGTTATTACAATTAATTCTGTTATTCAAATTGCTGTTTTTATTGTATTTCATAATTATTCCTCTTCAAAATCAGATTTTTTTTTTCATTAAAAACATCAGTGATGCATTGTTCTTTTTTTTCCAAAATAAATAATTATCTTTTATCCCAATAAATATATTATACGACGAACTGAAAGCACAGGTGATTCTACCTATGCTTTTTAAATTGATATTTAGAAAACCCTAAGTATATTACCAATAAATCTTTAGTTATTTTAACGTTATTTTATTTAAGAAAAAGAAAAATTGTTTGTCTCTTCCACGGTATTTTAGAATACCGTAAATTATAAGCGATGTCTGCCCATGATCAAAAATAATAAAATAAATACAAAGACTATCATCGTTTCTCCAGAATAGGAAAAATATTTAATAAGTATCTTGATTAATTAATATTTATTTCAAGAAACAAGTTGCAACTGGAATTGTTTACACATATTTTTCCATTGGTAATTAGCCGCAGTAATTTAGTTTTCTATTTGCTTTAATGTCTTTTCGATTATAAAATGCAAGTTTTAAGCGACTTAAACTGACCAAGTTTATCTTTTTTGTGCGATTCTTTTATTTTTTCGGCCTACAACACAAATTACAAGCCAATCTTAATATTATAAGATTAAAAACTAGTATTGATATTTTATGAAGAAATTATGGTAATATATTGTCTCAATTTAGCACAATTTGTGTTGAAACTTGGACAGAGTTTTTCGGGTGGTGCCTTGTCGGCACGGCACGGCACGGCACGTTGAAAGAAAACAAGTAGTTCCCATAGGCGTCCTCATAAATATTCTCGTACAGCGATTTAAGAGCAAATTCAAAAGACATTAAGACCGATTGAATAAGTGTTCAATTTAATCGAACTGATGTAATTTTGCTTAACATATTTTAAGGTACACACGTACACTCTAGACCTGTCATTAAAATTGAAATCATTTCATTTAATTCCGATATTATAGCATCCACAAAAGAAAATGCAATGCTTAATACGAAGCTGTTACAAATTTTATTTTTATAATTTATTATTCGCTAAAGAAAGTGTGCCAACCAAATTAATTACTATTACTATTATATACTTGCAGCAATTATATATTTGTTGACTACAATTTTTTTTAAGTGGCCCTTAGCACAGCTAATTATATTTAAACTAAATTTATTTTTTATTATCAACTTTGGGCAAAATCGACCCTCAAAACGAATATTTCCATTAAAACTACGGTGTCTATTTTTTTTTAATCACACTTCTTTCTTTAATAACTAGTATAACAAATTAAAACAGTTTGGAATCCACTGCTTTAACAATAATGACCTTTCAAACACAATATGTAGCAACACCAACGTAAACTTTCTTTGCCAATGTAAAATGAAAACACGTGGCTTTCGTTTCGCTATTAAAAACACCCAGATGTATGAGTTAATGTGAATAAATGTATGTGTAGAACGTTTTTTTTAATATGTTTATATAATTTTCATCGTGAGAATCGTCTAAGCGACTGTAAAATTTTGTTTTATTCGAATATGCGCTAAAACGAGAAAACAGTCCTAATTATATTTTAACATATGGCTATTTATCTCTTTTTATAAATGCTGTACCACTACAAAATTCAAGGTCTAGCCTCGCGCTTGGTTATTTATTAAAATGACAAGATGGTAAAATTATGAAATATCAAAATTAAAGTAAGTACATTTATAATCCAAATTTTTGAAGTGATAAGATAATATTGTTATTGATTGGTCACAAATAATGCAGAATTGAATGCAACAATATGATTAAAGCACGCGCATAAGAAATATTTTAAATTTAAAAATAATATAATTATGCTATATTTATATGTTGTATCCATGATTAGGTCTACATTTACATAAATTTTATAAGAAATATCGCCAGCCAAAAAATGATTTAATTAAACAGTTGGATCGGTGATGAGTGTACTGTATTCTGTATATGATAGGGGCACATATATCAGTTAACCTATTAGCAGAATTTTTCTTTGTTTCGAAGACAACGTTCAATTATTGTTATTATATATCACAATTGCCAATTACCACAAACATACATTTATAATATATTCTAATTATCGTCCTACAGTAAATTTTCGTATAGGCAAATGTGTTAATCCGATGTCCCCTACAATGACAAACCAGATGTCAATGTTTTCTTGAGTAACTTGTTCAATTTTTGTTAAGTGACAAAAAGTGTTGCAGAAGAAATATTTGTGATACGGGCGCATAAAAAGAAACTATTTTTATGGACACTATAAAAAATAACACCAAACGCAAACAAACTTTTAACACCGGTTCACTAATTTTCAATTTAAACTCAGCTGTCGCACATCACCTTCGTTTTATGAGTGTGTGTGTGTGTGTGTGTGTCTGTAGTACACACACACACACACACATGGGCACACAGATCAGTTGATCTAACATGATCAGGTCTGTGAGAGCGGTAGGTTTTAATTCGGCGTTACCCGCGCCGCTGTCGGTAACAATGGAACCGATACACGGATTAAAATTTGTAAATTTCCAATGTGTGAGGTCCAAAATACTTAACCATAAAATCAATCATCGTAGCAACGATGCGGGCCACATTGGTCGCGGTTCGTTCGCAGTGCAATGGAGGCGTGCCGCTTGTGTTCGATGGGCGCTCGCACTGTCCATCTATCAAAGGATATTATTATATTATGGGCGGTCACTGCCACGATCCGCTACAAACGGACGCTTAGACTGTGATTCTGTTAATATTGTCTTCGCGCCCGTGAGGTGTTCGACGCACCAGCCCGCTCGCTGTGTCTGTCGCACTGCAACTTTCATTCTTATATCATCATCCAAATATAAATGTTATATATACCCTAATTCGTACCGTTTCCGGTGCCTTATATAAGATTGTTCATATTTGTTTAATCCCCTCGTTACAATTTTGCCTAAAGTCTAAAACAAAGTCATGAAAAAGAAATTGATCCTGAGATTTTAACAAAAATACACAGAATTTATAAAAGGGCTAGTAATCGGTCGTGTGTCTGTAACATTATCGGATCTAAAAATTTCTTTATCACAAAGTTTTTGTCTCGTCATTCTCAATCCAAAAATATATATAACTCATATACTCGGAATGTGAATTCAAAGGCTAGAAATATTTTGTTAAAAGTTATAATTTGGATATTTAATATATTGTTGCAATCAATCAATAACAGTAGTTATTGTCTAAAATCGTAGTATCTCTTTTAAAATTCATGGGTTATTTTCAATTAAATATTAGTGGTTAAAAACATTTTTTCTAAATAAGTAAAAAATTCATTCACTAAATAGTCATATTTGGCAAGTTGAAGGCATTGGTGCCTGTACCTATGCTTGGTATACTGTATACAATGTTCAGAAAAATATTCAAAACAAGATTTCTACAAGGGCACCTCAAGGTCGTGTGAATATTTCATTTCTATTTCACCAAAAATAATTATTCGTGATAGGTTAAATTTGTTCAATATCATAATAATATTTTTAATGGCCTTTCACAATATAAAGAAATTTTGTAGACAAAATATCATACATTTGTTTTGTAAATTTCATTGAAAATGGTTTTATTATATTTTAATTTCCCTAGTTAAAATAAATATTGAATTGTGATTTGCCAAAATTACATGCAGTTTTCTCCCGGTGCATGTTGCGTAAATCGCGTCGACACTCTGTATACATATGTACATACATATATGCAGCGTGAAGAGAAATGTTGAGAAATGCATTCCCAGCACAGGTTCTTTATAACTAACTATAGTGATAAAGTATGCGGTGTTGCGGTCGAAATTTCTTAAATTTTTGATTAACGAAATTGTTTGTGTGACGCAGAGCAATGGGCATTAAAATAATTCATCGAAATTTATTGCCATTCTGAATTAAAATATAATTAATGAGTATTTTCTTTTTCTCTGTCTACATACGTGTATTGATGGTACCTATATGTGTGCGTGTCGTTTCGTGTCGTGTCGTAAGGACGCTCTTGATGCTTGTGTTTTCAAAAGTTGATCTATAAATTCAACTAATCACCCAGAAGCCGCCGTATGAATAAAAATTTCAAATAGACTGTTCCGTAAATTTAAAATTATATTCACATCCTATACACATCATCTGTAATAATGATTAATAAATAGTTTTGACCCTTTACTACACATCTGAACATATCAGTTACATATGATTTCAACACTTGGGTACAGTTGAAATATAACGTATTTGAAATAAATACAATTCTCAATTCGGATTTTCTAAAAAAATGAAGAATATTTGGAATATTATGTAAATAACGACAGTTATTATTATTTTCCTGAGCTAAGTTTAAAAGGAAAAATTGTAATCATGAAAATTATTCAAACTCCGGATTTAATGATATCTTTCATACAGTTCCTTAGTGTAAATCTTGATTTTCTCATCCTTTATGTACAGAAGATATTATGAAAATATAGCTGGTCCTATGTTCAAGGTTATATTGGAACTAATAATACTCAATCATTATACATATAAATGTTTGTATGTGTGAACGCTTAATTAGTATCTATGATTACTAATATTTAAAAAAAAATATTTCATGGTTATTACATTTAGGAAATTGTTTCATAATAACAATGTATTTATATGATGTATTCATAGTTACTTTATTTAGAAAATTGTTTCAAGATAATCGTAGCCGCAGTGTAAACTTTTATTTGACGATTGCTTACAATGTATGCATTTATTTGATGTTTTGTCTACATAGCGTTCCGGATAGAAAGCTAGATACATAGACAGATGGATGAGGAGTGGACGATATTTTGTATATGATATTGTGCTTACAGGTTAATCTAGTTTTTCATAATTTATTAATATAATTAATAGTACAAGTTTGTTAATTTATTTATTATTGAATAATATTAGCATTATAGTTTATAGTGCAACATTTTCAACTATCAATTGTTGGTAATAATTAAATCTATCACATAATTTCACCATATGATTATTTTTATTTAGTTTAAGGAAAAAATCTACAGTTTATATAATAAAATCTTCAAATAAGTATATGTAATATTGGAGAGTGTCAAATAGGCGCAAGAGAAACTCGAGTAATATGCTCACTGAGGGAAAGGACTGTTTGTAGCAACCAGAAATCTGATTGCTGCAACTAGATACATTATAGTGAATTTTCTTTCAACTGGTTGGAGCAACTAGACTGTTCTGGTGGATGCGGCACACAAATATCTTGTTGTGGCAACTAGATTGAGTGTGCGCACATTGCCTTAGTCATCACAGTTACTGATTTGGTTGCTGCAACTAGATTGACATTTTTGGGGGAACCACACTATATTTCTAACGTAACTAAGCACACTGTATAAGTCAACCATTTTCTGGTTAATACAACTAGATTTATTGCAACTATACGACCTAGTTGAGAGCACAAGTCATTTTTCATTAAATGCAGTTTGAATAATATTATGTTCCTCAAGTATTTGCTCATGCAGTAAATGGTTGAATATCATCAATGGGCTAACCACCGACAAAGAAAAGCAAAAAGCGCACGCACCCAGAGCGAATGATTTTAAATGATGTCCGGAACACGACAAATATAATTAAAAAGCATTAGGTATTATATCGCTCTCGCGCGGCCGCTGTTGGAATAGATCACTTGTTTGTGTGCCTCGGAACAGGTTCGATCGCGCGGACACACACACACACACACACACACACACACACATACACACAGACACATCGAGCAATCGTTAATGTTCGTCACAATCTAATCATCGATAAATATCAGCATGTTCAAATGTGATTTTACACGAAAATTCTCGCACTGAGTCGACTGGTAAATGTAATCTGAAAGTAACATATTAGTGGCTGGATGCCGCCAATGAGAATGTGAGCCGAACACACGACGAACCATGCAAATCGCGCTTTAAACTGTTTATATTAAACACAATCTAACCTCACGTATGACCGCGCGGCTCTGGCCACTCTGACGGTGAGTGTGTCGGCGGCTGCGCGCATAGGATGCGATGGCTGGCGCGGTAGTTGCGCACCGTCCAACAGTGCTGGCAGGTATTTTTCCAACTTCAAAGAAGCCGCCTCGTGCCTCGAGCGACGGTTCTCACTAATTGGAGGTTCAAGACAGTCAAAGAGGCCGCTGGAACAAAATATCGAGCGTCTGCGGCCTAATTGAGTGACCAAACAACTTTATATGAGTACTTCGGTATCATATTCTCGCGCGATGCATCCAGCCACCACTCTATAGCCACCACCACTCTCTTGCTCACTGCCCTGCTCACTCACTCACTCACTCACTAACAACAATTCGAACATATCACACACAGATGTACATATGTACGTATGTACGTACATACGTGGAATAGATTACACTTCTCTTCATGCATTCCTCACATTTTCTACATTTATTTTCCACTTACAACTTATTATAATACATACATACATATATTTCTTTTTTATTACCGAAAATAATACATTCTAATAATTTTACTATTAAAGTTCAAATACGTTGTTAATTACTAATTAGCCATTTTTGGACTAAACAAGCTCTACTAGCAACAATGCTTCCAGTTATACTTGCCGTATATAAGATATATTAAGAATCGTTTATCGATTTGATAACGAAAATATTTTTAGAACCACAGATATATGACCACAAAATATGAAAATATTTTAATATATAATTTGATGTTATGTAATTATGCAAATGCGATATTTGAATATATCGCGGGATCATGTATTGTTCCTGATTAGGTATATTAATATTTAAACAAAATTAGTCCAAGATCATTAAGTTCATTTGTAAGCATTTTTAAGCGCATAAAAAACTGATAGATGATTGTTAATATATGGAAACCAAATTTGGCACTATTAGGAAGATGTGAAACGAGATTCTTTTTAAAGTTTTTAGAGCTCAAATAAAAATAAAACTACTCTATATTTTTTAGTCGAACATTCTAACCTAATAATAATGTTAATTTAAGAACGAACATAAACTTTTAAAACGAATAATTTAAATAGTAATATAAAATATAGTTTAAGTAATTATTCAAAAATAACTCATTTTAACAATATTATTATATTGAATTTATATTGAATTTATATTGAATTAAATTGTTTATTTAGTAATGTGACCATAAATAAGATGGGTATTTCTTTCATAATATCTTTGATATATTTATATATGCTAAGCAGACGAATAAATTTATATATTTTTTACCATTAAGAATTTGAATGAAATATAAGAAATTAATATGCAAATCCCGAATATTTCAAATATTCTCAAAATTCTGTAAATCTATGAGAAAACATAGAAAAATATTCCTTAAATTGAGAACCGTAATACAATTATTGCTATAAACTTCAATTATTGTATTATATCAAACCTGAACGCGAAACTAAAACCTCGATTATATAAATACTTTTTTCTTCAATTTATAACAACAATTTTGATAAGGTAACTTATATTTTCTATAATATTTCTTAAAAAAATCTCATTGAATCTGTATTTATATATTATTTATCTTTCATTAAAATTAAAACAAAATTTTCCATAATAAATATTCTTTACTTTATCGAAAGAATACATTTTAATGGTATATTAAATTATTTATAATACTGGCCCTTGCCATATATTTCATAATTGTTGTTAAAATAGAAAAATAAAATTGATTATATAATAAAATGAAGCCGAAATTAACGTACTGCCTAACAACGTTAAGATTATTATATTTTATTAATTTAAACCAAACTCATTCTTATATTTCTTTTTATTGTTAAAATAAAAAATCTAAAGTGCTCTTCACTCGACTTTCTTATACGTACTTTATATATATATATTTGAATTTATTTTACAATTGCCGTGAAACAATATTATTATATGTGGTAAGTAGTGAAAGGTAAATGTAATATATATAGCTATTGGTAATATTTTCTAAAATATTTGCAAACAAAAGTTGTTAGAAATTTTAGTATCTTTTTCAGTTTCACTTTTTCTCTAACTTGTGATGTTGTTATCGAGATACTTAAACAATGACAACGGGATATACAAATCTTAAATGCAAATATTTGTATAATGTAATGCGGAAAATGCGGAATATACAATAGATCGTTCAGACATTCACATACACAAGCACCCAGACACTCTGGAAAAATATGGATTCAGGGTTCCTCAAAACGGATATTGCCATTAAAATGTTTGTAATTTTTTATAAATGATAAGAAAGTAAAACTTATTAAGCTTCACTTATTGGTTAGTGTTATTGGTGCAACTAGGCATCAGACATTTAAATCAGTGTAAGTGTAGAATAAACCTTTATAAATATGAGTGCAATTACAACGTGAATCAAACCAAAAATTATAAAAGTTAGTAATTCGAGGCTGTATGTATGTATGTATATATTACGTGGCTGACATTAGCCAAGTAACTCAACTTTATAGTCTGTTTTAAAAAAGAGTCGGTGTGATTGTTAGTTTTTTTCAGTTGCTTTAATATTGTTTTGTACTGGGAATTATTTCAGTTTTAAAAATGGCAGTCTTTTTTTGCGGCGGGAACTGTCTTCTTAATGTGTTTCTGTTTTCCGACGCTAGCTAGCGCCATGGTTCGTTAAGTGCCTCAGTCATTATAATACAGTTAAACATGGTAACTATAAGCATCGTGCTTGTGATATATTAGTTAATTTTTTTCATAACACGGCAGCCAGTCCATTTAAATAGAAGTAGGTACATTCATCAGCTAATGTGAACGAACAAGGTATTAAATATTATTTTCTAGATCGGTACACCACATTCAGATTTCATCTAATTACATGAAAACATAACTTGCTTTTCACTACCTACCGTCTATACATGTATTCCGGTTTTACAAGTTTTTGTTAAAGTTAGGCTTAACTAGATTGTTTTTGTTCTCATGTAGCTAAAAAGTTTGTTATTTTAGACAGCTCAAAAACTAAATAATAACTCAATTACGGCAGCTCGACGCAAAACATATTCATTTATTTATTTTGAACGCTGGATTTTAAGAAATCAATTAAACGGAACTGTACAACTGTGGATTTTGTACGTGTATTTTATTTTGTTTTTTTATGATGTTTATTCAATAATTTAACAATGGCAATGTACAATTGTAATCAGAATTATAAAACTGGTTTTAAACCTGACAATTTCCCCGTTAAATCCGCTGTTTCTACGTCCTAAATAAACTCGTAACCCCAATAGAAAAACATAATATGAACCCTAGCGTTTATTTATATACATAAACCGGGCGTTAAAAGTAATCAGTGAAGGGTGTAATAGTGTGTTATTAAAAACAACACACCGTTTCCCATTATGTACGTACAACACCACCACCACCAATTTATTTCAATTTGAAATTCAATTTTATTTGTGTCCGTTTGCCTACACATACTATATGATGCGTTCCAATGGAATCGCCGCTAATGGAATCGATCAGTTGTTGTGAGTGAGCAAGAAATGGGAAAAAACGGTGGAGCATCACGGTAGGTAGCCGCCGCGTAGCGTACATGGGGCATTACGGTAGCCGGCAATGTTAAAAATTCTGTCATTGCCGGTGTCCGTGTTGCTTAGCGACCGTGATGTGCGGCTCTTGTCTTGTACGACCGCCTGAGCAAGCCCTCTTCGACTCTTCTCTTGATTATCTTGTTTTAGATTCGTTGGTAGCGAAGACACGTTCTCCTTTTATTCAATTTTTTATCGAGTATAATGAGATTCGGTAGTATTATTATTACATTTCTATATATATACAGTTATATTCATTTTCTTGTTGTTATGATTAATAATCCTATAATACGAATAGTGAAATATAATTTCTTAAATAATTATAATCAGGTACTTTCAACCACGCAAATCAGTGATTCTCAACCAATGATTTCCATGAACTAAAACGTTGGCAGTCGCTGCTGTAAAATTATTTTGTACTGTTTTCTCGCATGTCAATATTTAATATTGTTTGAATTTTGTCAAAGAAAGTAACATTTTTGATGAAGGTTTAAGTATAAGCCAAAACGTGAATATTATGGAAATATTTCTGTATTTATCCACGTTCCGACAAACCATTAATTATTATTAATTTTAATAAAATATAAATAGTAATACTATAATAACGAAAGTTTGATTAGATTTAGTTTGGTTCTCGTTTTAGTCAAGTTTTTTATTGTTTCATCTAAATGTTTAATATTCCGTTGAGTTGGTAGTAAATTTACTGGTCGTTTAGGTGGTCCTTGCTCCAGGGGATTTCTGCTTTACCGGCTGCTATCATTAAATATAGCTTGAAGTGAAATAACTGAAATTAGGAGGGCTGCTACCATATAATATAGAAAAGAAATAAATTAAGTGCAATTTTTTCTTCAATTTTGACGTTTTTGAGAAAATTAACTGTATTACCGGCAATTTGTCACGAATTTATTAAGGAAATAATATATTACGGCTAAATCTTAACTGGAACCTTTATGAAAATGTTCCCGATTGATTATACTAAGAGTGATTTGACGTATGATTAATAATGTTCAGATTATGAACAAAATAACACCTAATGTGAAAGTTATAAATAAAATCGTATGGCCAGCGTTTGAGATCAAACAACACTTCCTTGGTAATTAACTGTAAAAGTAATTACACTGTAATTACGAATGACAGATTAATCAAAATAAAGAGTACAATTACTGATCTCAGCCGTTTTAATTATGCATAATTTAACAATTACATTAGTTTTTGCTGCACATATTTTCAGCACATTTGTAACAACAATACCTATGCTACTTAACAAAAAAAAAATTCGCTGCTACAACAGATTTGAAGATAGCGTCAGGGGATTTAGTTGTTTTTTTTCTTTCATATTCTTTCCACTGATGAACACTGTCACGAAACAGAATACGTAAAGTAATTTTAAAATTGCTGTCTTTAATATGAATTACCATTATTATATTCTTAATATTGCTAGATGTTAATGGATAAAGAATTTTCGAGGCCCCTTGGGTACGATTTGCGAAATTACGCAATGATGTCTGTCTGTGTATCTGTCTATTTATGTGTGTACTTAAAAATTATACTAATCGTAAAATAGCATTATTTCTAATATAATCCAAAGATATATTTACGAAAAGTGGTTTTTGGGTATAATTACATAGTTCACTTTTGTTGTTTTTATTTCCAAAAAGGTTGCGTTAACGATATGAAAGATTTGTACAACCTTAAATGTATTTAATTTGTTTCTATGTTTATAATAACAAATTTCAAAATTGTTGACTTCGTAAATCGACCGATACTTCAGTCTGGATCAGATTTATATGAAATTATAGTAATTTTAAATGCAATACATTCTTGTTAACATATTGTTTTTGATCTAAATTTTACAATTGCCAGATTTAATCATTCTTTTGTGCAAACGCGTACAGACGTTGTCTGCAGTTATATTATCCGAATAGAAAAACAGTAATAAAACAATAAAAATATACTAATTATCTTACCTGTAGTAGATTCGGTGTCAGCAACACAGCACAGACACATGCACTCACTTTGAAACACAAAACTCAATTGATTTAATATATTTTTACTTGAAATTACTTGTTACATGACAGGGTTTGGAATCGACGAGTTTGCTATAGAAACGAGTTTTGGCTTGAAATTTATTTGTGTTGTGTATTTACATGCAAAATTAATTAGGGTGTATATTTGTTGGATACTAAAAGTTTTTTCCATTAATTGTACATTTGAATACTTGTTTGTGATCCAACATAATTCTCAAACCAACAATTGTTTTTTGTATAGTTATAAATAATATTAATAATGTATTTTGAACCAGCAAGTATCGCATATTTTTAGTTCGATATAAAGATCCAGGAATTCTTGGATCCAATAAAACCTTAGTAATAGGAAAAGTTGTATTTTCATCATATATATTCTACACTTTACGACATCGTAAATAGTATTATACAATTCCAAATACGTATGTTACGAACAGGTTTTAAAATTCATTTGTTTCGACTGTTGCGAAGATCAAATTTTCAGTTTGGTACAATGATTTCAATGTTAAAGTGTGCGATGACCATAAAATAGATGACGAACGATCCAATCGTTTCGTATGTACAACGAAATGATCATCAGATGATGCCGAAGCGATGCGGCCGCGGTTCTCACAATTTAAAAATAATTGTGGTCAGTGTACGTGTCCCGGCTACTGGTATATAGAGAAACCCATCGCATCGGCTGGACGCGGGACGATATTGGATCCGTGATGACCGACCGAACGAACGAACGAACCAACCAACTAATGGATTTTATTGGCTTGCCTTGCATTGCCATCTTCAGTTATCTTCTTGTTGCAACTGGTTACGATTCCAACGGTCTTAATTTAATAAAAATGTTCTAGGAATTATGCGAAATGCAAAGTCTGGTTATTTATTTGAATCAAAAACGAATCAAACCACAATTTAAATAATAACATATATGTATTTTACGCATGTTACGTTTAAGATTATTGGAATATTAATTTGAGGTTTTAATGTGTATTTTGTGTGTGGTAGAGTTTGCAAATTGTAACTTGAGTCAACGTTCATGTGGTAGAATGTTAGTATTATTTTATCAAGTTCATGGCTACAAAAAGGCAATGTAACTATTATAAAATATAAACAATTTAAATCATATTTGATCTGTTTCCCAGAATTTCGAATGAATGTTGAAGTTAGGCCCCCCGCTTCACTAGAAATGACTATAAAATTGTCCAAAACAAATCGAGAATTCAACCACAATTGTCAATAAAAAGTTTCTCTGAGTTCGATTTGAGTGGAGCACGGTTAGTGTGCGAGTGGAGCGAGATGTATTTATCCCATTGTGTTGTGTCTGTGTACCACGTAAAAAATCTTCTCACGTCACTGGCAAATCAAAGATATCTTCAGAACCGTATCCGGTTTTACTATAGAGAGAAACGCCGAAGCATCATCAAGGCAGCCAGCGCGATAAAAAATAAAACGATATTACCGACTCACACAATTTATAAAAGGAAAAACAAAATGTAACGTGATCAGTTTAGGTGTGAAACAAGTGAAACTCCATAGCGCATGGTTCAATCACCACCACTGCTAACGTGTATCAGGAAGATTAAAGCGCGCGGTAGTTCGTGTTCGCTAATCATAGATGTCACTCAAAACTATCCGTGAAACACGGCCTCGCTTGGTGTTCCATCTAGCGGTAGGTAATTGAATCTATCTATCTTGACTTTGACTACCTTAACGCTCTGGCAATATCAGATCGCTTTGATTCGTGATTCTATTCACAAGCCATTTCTTGTTTTTCGGCTACTTTCTGGATTGTAATTTCTTAATTGATGCATTCGTGTCAGGTGTCGTGAGCGTGGAATACATTTGGAAATTGATCCTGGAGAAATTCGTGGAAAATAACAGTTTCATAGTTTTTACGTTATGAGAAAACTTTTATTACCACACAATTTATTCGTGATTTGTTCTTTTGTATTTGAGGTTTTTGATCTTTGATACTTTGATTATTATAAAAATAAATAAAAATAAGTTTGTTAAAAGCAAATTGCTTTGTGATTCATAAAATTTAGTTTGTTCTTAAGCTCAAAACAATCAATATGATAGCAGATGGTACATTTAAAAATGATCTAACGTGTGCAAACCATAATTTTAATTTATAATATCTCCAAATTAGATTACTAGTAATTTCTATAATTTAAATGAGGTGACTCATACGCCCTAATTATTAAAGTTATGGTTTACGTATCTTAGCATTATTTTATTCATAATCCGTATATATATATATATTTAGCAATAAAATATACTTCAAAACGGAGTAATAATTACACTAATAACTAGTTGACCTAAATATGCATTTTGCGTTATGAATTACGGAATTACCGCAATACACATTACAATTTTACGATTTTTAAAATATACGTGGAGCTCATCGAATTTTTTTTGACTCTTGTCAAAGTTATCTTGCGGACACGGTTGCACTACTTGCGTCAACGGTTTACGACAATAATCATATTATTTCGCTATACTGAGCTAGAATTAGAATTATACTTCTAAATTCATATTAATTTTAATGAACTTCCTAAATTTATTTTGGTTTAACGCAATTTAATTTTTTAATTATTCTGATTTTAAGAATACGTTTACTGTCATTTACTGCTGATTAGTTAAACGAACAAACCTATCGTGTTTAGAAATCTTAAATACTCGTTCATACCAATGATTAAATGTAGTAATTGGGCTATTATTAATTTATTATTAAATATTCTATTCACTAATTTTTAGATAGTAATCAGTCAATCATATTGCATAATTATGTTAATTGATGAATTAATTTCAGATTAAGCTAGCGACTGTAATGTTGCAAATTCAAAATTCTATGCAAAATAATTATATTAGGACCAAAATGCTCATAAACAAATTAAGCTATTTAAAACATATATTGAAAAAATAAAGTTTGTTTATTCCCAAATAATTTGAAGGCGTATATAATAAGTTTTAGAGAATATATATGTAGTCCGCTCACCTTTTCTTTGAACGCCTTAACATAATTTGTTATATGACTAGACTAGTTTACATTAGTGCACAAATCATGTTCTTAAACATTGCTCCAATTTATTATGTCACAATTAAAAGCAAGAAATATCAAACAAATTGTGGAAAAAGCCTGTGTACTTGTTATAAAGAAATTATCCGAATTTAATTACAGTTGGCTTTTCAGGAAGATTACAAACACATTGCTTTAAGTAACGTTTGTGTAGTAGTTTCGGATGAGATGGGCCGAAATTTGGTGCGTGTATGTTCCGTTGTTGGCTGTTGATGCATACAATTAGCTTTTAGCGCAATTAAGTAATTAAATGTTGAGACAATGCTACTACCTACCTGTGTCTCATAAAAGTGTCCGAGATTTTAGAGGCACAATAAAACGCGTTTCCCGCGCGCCGACAAAGAAACGCCAGAAAGTGTTTCTAATGTCTTCGGATTAATGGGCGCTGTGCGGTGGTGCTGGCGGGCGGCGGGCGGCCAGCGAGCGGCGGCAGAGGGAAGCTCAGGGTTTGCATCGTAAAGCGAACGAACGAACGAACGATGCACGCGGTTGATGCATTGAGGCACATACCGTCTTTGATGAAGATGGCCCTCAACGTTTTTGTTGTCTGTGACTGATAGTCCAGGGCCGTGCTTGCATTATACGATGGCTAGCTCGAGGAAATAGCACACCGCTTTATCTTCTGCTGCATTTCAGGAATGACACACTCATCTTATTTCTAATGGAAATTCACTTATTCAAGCTTACAAGTGTGACACTATTATTTTAATTTACATTGATTAATTTGTACATTTAGGCGAATCTTTTGTTCGAAAGTTTAATTCTATTAAATTAAGGTATCCTCCAAAATAAGTATCATCCAAAATATATATCCTGCAGATAGCAGGAGTGCCACATGAAACAGATATAAAAAATAGTTTCAACATATAAACATATTCGTACAAGCACTTATTTCATTACATTGACATGGTGCTTGTTTTCGTTTTTTAGTTTTTTTTTTTTAGTGTATTCCATATTTAGTTCTGTGCTATTTTTGTAACATGAGTTTACATTCTCTTCTAATTTTTATTTAATGTGCTTCTGCCTGTGTGTGTGTGTATCTATGAGCGCATTACAGCAGATACTGTTGAATATTAGACTGAGAAATTTTGAATTATAAATTTGAACGTAACCTGGAATGAAACCGGTGATTAATTTCACTTTATTATCTCAAAAACGATGCGAATTAAAAAATATTAACTATTGAAAATCGCATTTAACAATAGTAATTTTTTATGGTGTATATTACCGATTATCGTAATTATTAATTGTTTTATTATAATAAACACGGCATCAAGAAATGTGAAAATTTAAAACAAAAGTATAACAAGATTATGAGAGTCTTATCAAAATATCCGTTCACATTCTTGTTGCAATATATATTTTTTTAATATATATATATATATATATATATATATATATATATATATATATATATATATATATATGTATGTATTTATATATAATTTTAATAATTACCCAGATATATCTATCTACACTGTAAAAAATAGAAGTAAAATAACATTGTAATATTTCAGTGAAAATTTATGTAAATATACAGAATCACAGTAAAATTACATTAAAGTTGGAGTAAATTTCCTTATTTTAGTAACGCTAAATTACATTTAGTTGTAATTTTATAGTAAAAGTTATTTAAATTTACAGCATTTTTTTACAGTGTATCTATATCCGAATCGCTTCATTTATGTTGCACACAACACATTTACAAAATTATTTCATGTAAATCGCAGCCGATTCGTTTTATTAATTGCGGAAACTGCAATTATTTCATGTGTTTGAATGTTTGTTCGTAAGATTTACATAGAGTTCTGGATAGAAAACTAGATATATAAACAGATGGATCAGAGCATTATAAAAATTTACATTATAATTAAGATATTGCTGAGTGGGTAATTTTATGTATATGATACGAGTACGTGGCATATACAGATGCATCCAGTTGTATAATTTGTGAAATATCTATTAGACTATATTTATTAAATTCCATATTCAGCCAGTGGTTACAGTTAACGTGACGCTAAAAAACTAGTATCAGACACAACAGTGGAATGTGTGAGAAATGAAACAACGTGAATATTTGATAGGAAATTAAAATGACTGTGATAAGCAGCGGCGGCCGGTTCGGTTCGATCACGCTCAACAACGTAATACGTAATACCCACCCAACGTGTAGTATACACTCATATATTATTGCACAGTGCATGAAGCTAGACGTAGTTAACCTAATACACCCGATAGTTACAGGTTCGGTTACTAATTGTATTAGACTTGGTTATTGGCTGATTTGCATGTTCGCACATGCGTGCAGCGACCTTCCGTCCGTCCGCATGTATCAGCTATCGTGTATCATCATGGATTCGTATAGTCGTATTTCCCGCAACTTGCCATAATACCTACATACGTTGTTGTTCTTCTTCCGTCTGCTCTGGAGTTTCCGCAAATTGGTTATTTGATAGTTTCGCTCTGTCGTACGTTGTATAATATACGTTCCATACGAATATAGGTAAATACCTTGGTTAACATTATTGATAGCTACACCACGTGTTATACGATATCGGAATCAAGAAAGGATGCAAGCATTACCTATACTCATACTTGTTTGCATAACCAAAAAACAAACAAGAAAAAAGATACACAATTATTGTATCCTTATTTCTCAGAGTTCGTTAAATACTAAATGGGTTACGTGGTATACCTGTATACATAAGATTAAATAATATTATATTATTTACAATACGATACAATCATCAATTATAAATAGAATTGTTTACTAGTTTTACTTTAATGACATTCAGAGCGAGACAATTAGTAATTAAGCTTAAAAATTACAATTAATAATCAAGCTTGCTTTTAACAAAAATTGCTGGTGTTCACTTCAATAAAATATATAAATAATTAATTACTTTTGCTGCTGTGAAATCTAGGATTATTTAGCATAAGACAATCTGGATTATTATATGTAATTTCTAATCTTAATTACTAATTGGCTCATTGTCATATGACGTAACATTAACTCTCTATTAAATAAAAGTAATTATTATAGTAATTGACTTCTACAAAATGGAATGTAATTTAAAATATTATTGCTCTATCCCACAATGTAAGAAGTATCGATCAGCAAATGTCACAATGCATTATTTAGTATTTACCGAAAAATAAAAAATATTCAAGTATTAAGAATTAGAATAACTGGTTTAGCATTTATTAAAATTATATTATAAATTTAAAATGTGTTACTTTTAAATCTCTGAAGTCAAAATTTGAAAACTGGTCAAATATTATCCATATTGTATGTTCACAAAGTCAGTAAATTTAGAAATTTAAATATTGGGCAATATTGAACTTTACATATCACCGTAATATGAAGGTGAAATATTTAACATTATTTTGTGGCACAGTTTTCTAATATATTACATACATAAATGTCTATCCTTGCAAATTAATATTTATAGGAGTACAAATTAATTTAAAAAAATTATTTTCCTTCTAGGTATTGCTAAAATTATAGGTTGATACAGCCTATTATATTTTGTAGGATTGCAAAATTTAAATATTTAAATGTTTTTAAGGTCATTGTGAATAACAAGAGATGTAAATATTGATTATTTTTATGGTGCTATTGTTCGTTTGCGTCAGTTCCTATTTAAAACTGTTACATATGCGATATATCTCCACATACCCATATAATTACCCATAATATACCATTTATTTGACTTTGGCCATTATGTTTAAGGTTACATGACAATGTAATACCAAAAATAATGAACATATCGATATAACGATATCCGCAATATCCCAATTTTAAATTTATACATCCGAAGGGACATTGGATGCGGATATTATTAATTTAACAATATAGGTCCTACTTGAATGTAAACCAATAAAAACTTTTCCAGAATCAGGTAATCGAAATGATGGATAACATATATCTTTTTAATAATCAGCGCTTTAATAATTATAAGCAAAATATTTAGGCTAAAATAGTTATTTTTAATTCGGACAGTAATATTTACAAAAACTGTACTAAATGCTAATGGAATACAATTTATTATTTTACAAATATATATTATTTATATTGTCATTTATATGACAGGGTTCACATATATTAAATTCCACATAACACCAACACAAAAAAGTCTAATGTCGTCGTAAAAATGCTCGTCGTGGTCGACATAACACGTTTTAATTAGTCGTTCTGAGAATCTATGACCTTGACAATGATGCACAACCAATCAAAACTTGATGCGTCGACAACAGTGAACGATTTTACGGTGATTACGTTTCATGTGAATTAGGCGTGCAGAACACGTACACCGAAAGGAACCAATATTCCCGAGGAATGGTTTTATATGTCCCTTTTGCACTTCTGATGCATTATTAAAGTTAAAAAATCAGAACATAGGGCAGAAACCTAATTTCTATATATCTTACCCGTGTTTCTCGACGATTTACACGTATACCCCTAGCGGAGAATTTTTTAAAAGAATTAAATGGAAATAGAACAAATAAATCGTGAACCAAACACAATTACAAACACATTTAAATATCCGGCATCATTCAGTCCGATCGTTATATACGTTACATCTAGTAAGTAAGTAAGTGTCAAGTAAGGTAACCGCGCAAGACAGAAGACAAAGCGACAACCAATAAAGCAAACCACGGGGATAAAAAGAGAAATGGCCTCGTCCAGAAGAAGTGTATTAGATCGCAGAGAGTCGATAATTGAAAAGAACAGCACCGTGGCAATAGTGACAATAGAAACAAACAAATATCAGTCAGTGCGAACTCGTAATCCAGATTAAAGCGATCTGTCGCTCGCCGTTCGCAGCGACACCGCCACCGGTGGTGTAATCGTGAGTTATGGGAACGGGCCGTAAATCAGACCCCCAGGCGCTGATGTACGACTGTATATTTGTCACTATTACACAACGCGTCACCGGTTCCTACGGGACTGTTTTTGCCCACCACCACCACGGTGACGCCGTTACTGCTGAAATACGCCCGTTATAATATCCCCATGTTGGTTTGCCGGACCCGGACATTCACTGCTAAAACTGCATTTTCAAAGTAGCTCAAATAAAAATTAAATAAAATTTTACAAAAAAAAAAGAACAAATTAATTTGAATTAAATTTTTTTAAATTTAATTTCTGTTTTAAAACCAAATCGATAGTGTCCTACACTTAACTTTCTTATACTTTATATATACTATATATATATATATATATATATATATATATATATATATATATATATATATATATATATATATAAATATATATATATATATATATATATATATATATATATATATATATAATATTACTGTATTTCATTTTAAATATGTATTGTGTAACTATAGGGAAACTTTATAAGCATATTTTTTTTTTCTAACTCCATCCATTTGCGAGATATACAAAAAATAGCAAGAGTAAACCATTACTTCCGTATTCAAAAATAAGTCTTCCAGACCCTATACAGGTCTTAAGTTTAAAGTTCTTTAAATTTATAATCAACAACTTTTCCTGTAGATTGTTTCCAGACAGACAGACATCAGTTCAAAAATAGTCAGAAATGAAGGGTACGTGTATTTGCAGTATCTGGTTACATTCATAGCTTTGAACTTCATTTCTTTCGGTGGCATTGAAATTTATATATTATAATTAGTAATTTCTAATATACTTAATCTTCGATTTTTGATTATTTGGCTTATGCAAATTGAATTAAACACATTTTAGTTAAATGTCTACGTTTCGAAACAAAGTTTTGCCTAACGTTTTGTGAATTTGTTTAGAATGATTCCCAATAACTAAAGACGTGAACAAATGGCATGGGGATCATTAACGATGGGCATATATTAGGTTGGAGGTCCGATATTTTGACATGTGCACTTGTTGGAACAACATGACTGCGGGGTGCCAAGCAATTTAGTCACTTATTTACCACACCCCAAGCACAGACACACACACACAACAAACTGTCCCTCACTCTGCCTTGCTGACAAACATGATGTGATGTTGATGTGCATTTCCACTAATGCTGTATTCACCTACGACCGACGGCTATCTAGCTCACTCACTTGTCCGTTTATCTCTCTTCAAATGGTATTGGTTTACGAGTTCTCACTTCCGGTTATTAAACAATCCAACTATAACATACTTGTCATGTGTTAACATGTTTATACTTATTAATGGCTCGACTAAAGTACTCTTACAAAAAAATTTAAATTAGAAAAAAGACAAGCGCCAGTAAGGCAAAATTCTGTGAATTATAAATTGTACATATAAATGAATATTTAACATCAACAGCAATAATTATAGAAAGTATTTGAAAGTAATGTTTGCTGAAGATGCACTTTGAATGACAATATGTCCCAAGTGTGAATATGATTTATGTAAGATTATTTGAAAATAAGAATGCGCCATCGTGCGCATTTACATATATTACTATACTAATTATTATTATGCAAATTTGTTTATTTAGCTTTGATGTACGATGCGAAATGCGCAATTTTATCGGCGGTCATTTATCCAATAAATTACACTATTTGTTGTTGTAGGCTTTTAACAAATACAAATATTAACATATTGTTAGCATAAGATATTTTATTATTTAAAGAATTTTAATTTCCTGTTTAACTATCAAGTGGCTAACCAATTTGTATTCAAGGCTTTTTTCTATCTTCTCATATATCTATTTGCATAAGAATACAATTATAGTAGCTCATCGTAACATTGTAAAATTCTGCATTTTTGTAAAATATAACTAATATGCTAGCTCGTTCACTCACTCAGAAGACCAAGTTTTGTAGTCGCATCGCCTCCGAAGTTACCTGGTCAATTTTAACCAAATTTCAGTCACATATATTGTGAGTACCTACTTCGTAATTTAAATTCTATAGCCGGCATTTTAATGCCTTTAAATACGAACACCTATATATTTAGCAAAAATATATATAAATATGTAGTATGTATATGTGAATTACGTTCTTAGTAGTATTAGATTTTTGTTAACATAATTATGCTTGTTTAATTTTAAGATTCTAGGAAAAATAATTTAAAGAAATTAGTTAAGAGTAACTATTTATGCTAAAATGAATCCTAGAGCACAACAACAAATTGATTAAAATATATTCTGTAATTATACATTCTGGTGGAGTTACCAATATTTGTGTAGGTATCAGATTCATTTGTTAGTATTTAATTTTAAATTCTTATTTATTATTATGAACCCAATCCTATTGTGACCCCGAAAAAATCGCCCTAAACATTTTAATTGAAATATCCGTTTTGACGGCCCATCTATTTTCGCAATGCCGTCTGTGTGTGTGTTTCTGTGTATGTATGTATGCCTGTGTGTTATCAGTGAGCCTGTTGAACCTAAAAATATAATATGATAATTTAAGATGTGTTTTATCCTGGATTTGCTGAAAAGAAAATGTATAAAACCTCTATAACGAATCCATGTATAACGCGTAGTAGACAACAAAAACAAGAAAACGCATGCATTGTTGTAAGGTAATTCAATTACAGCTTCGTAATTAAAAAGCAGGGAAGGCGGTACTGTACTGTCGGCTAGCGGGGGTACACAACCCCAGTTTATAACTGACACGCGAAGCTTTGAACTTTTTATACTTGAATAGAAAACGGTGGCCAAAAATGGAACATTTGAAAATAAATCTTTTTCAGGAAACATAATTTGAAACAGTATGAATCCTTTATTTGGGAAACCGAATTTTATCTAGAAAATTAATAAGATACTTGTATTTAGGGACACGTATTTAGCTTGGAATAATATTTCTCGGTGATTATAGTTACTAAAATAGTAACGCCAATTAGTTTCATTTTAGGACATGTTGTGGTGTGCTATAGTGTTCGAGTAACAACAACGAACTCTTTTGGTTTGAGACTGAAAGTGGTAATTTTAATATGGGAATAATTTACATCATATTTACAGATGAAAGTCACGCGAGATATACCGCCCCTGATAACACCTCATTCCCCTTCCAACCCCCCTCACTACCCCTTAAAGGGGTTTACTACTTGGCTGTCACCAACCCTCCTAACATATACTATCAACTAAATGTGGCTTATATACATCAGTAGGTAATACCTACACAGTGTCTAACATATATTTAGGAATAATCGATTTTTAAGTTATGTGCTTGTGATTTTTACTTTCAGTTGATTATAGCTTGAGATTTTTATCGGCGTTATCAGCCTTGTAGAAAATATTATTTATATCACATTCTTTGCATACAAGAAATAATAACGTGCTTTATATTTTAGGGTTATTAGCTGCCTAACTAATAATTAAGATGTGTGATATGAATTAATTGGACTACTATTTATTGCTGTAGAAATAAATTACGGTTTTACAATAATTTATTTGCAAAGGTAAATAATACGTAAAAACATTAAATTGTTTCACTGCGTATAACAAATAGTGTAAAATTTGTTAATAAACATCAGAACTCAGAACGGTAAATTCTTGCAAAAAATGTAATTTGTTTTATAACTTTTGTTATCCCATAAAAAAGCTTGAGTGGCATTATTTTATTTTCGATTCCTTTTACGATATCTATGAAATACAAACAATATGTATTAAAATTACCATTTTCAAAGATAATTTTTCAGGAAATAGTAACACATACACACATTCACAGATGTTATCCCAAAAATAACCAAATTCGATTCAGGAAAGGTCATTTTCGTTAAAATCTTGAGTTTGAAAGACTTTGCCAAAAAAAATAACAAATTTCATGTAATGTTAGATATACCGAATAATGTATATTATTACTAAATAACACACAACTTGAACATAGAATGAAACTGAACTTGCTGCAAAGTTTTCGACAAGGGTCACAGAACAAAGGCTTTACGAAAATACCGTATATTCTACCCTATATTAATTATATGAGGTGCAATTTTCATGCAAAAGCAACTAACTAACATCAGTTGAAAATTACACAGCTACTTAGGCAGTCAACACGCGGGAGCGCTGTGCGCGCGGGTGGTTGGCGTATTGATTTTAAGTCGGCGGCCAGATCCGACCAAACTTCGGGGACCCCCCTAATTATTGCGTTTTAATATGGGGTTTTCTTACGTGTGTAGCGTGCCGGCCTATAATAACTCACCGCTGTTCCCCGGTTACCTCGCGAACCAATACCCTGCCACTGCACTCGACCCAAAACAAACTGGACACCAACTTACTAAAACGGCCACTATTTAACATTTTTGAGAGAGACACACTTATCCCCAAACAAAAGCCTCTTCACGCTATCTCTTTCTGCGCAACATACAATTTTATATCTACACGTTCGTTAACTAGAGCCTCTTCAGGCTATCTCTCTTGACACAGAAAACGATCGGAAACTGCGATGCATTTCGGTATGACGATGCCATATGATGGACATGGACGGTAATGAAGTTTGGAGTGAACGAAAATATTAAATTATTCGTCGCCGGTTTGTTCCTTCTTCTTCATCAGTCACAAGTTTCATGAATAATAACGTATTTTGTCTATTTCGAAGTTTTGATTCGTCTGCATAACGAATGATTGGGCGTTTCCATTGAACTGTGTTATAACGTTTTGAATTTTAAAACGTTTCGCGCATTTTTATTGCGAAATTATTACTGCACTGTTATTATGCAAATTCTGTGGTTTAATGTATTAAAATATAAAATGATTGGGAGGTGGTGGTGGTGTGCTGTATGGAAAAATAAATTTTATCTTTCATTTTGCATGTTGACACTCATTTATGAATATATTTCAACCAACTTTACGTTGACAATTTTCGTGCCTTATAAGTGAATTGTTTTTTAATTCCCTCGTTTTTTATTCAACTCTTTAAGAATCGCTGTATTCATACAATTATTAAAATAAAGAAATATCAACAATTATTTATCTATAACTGTTAAATTAAATACACAATTACTGTCAATTTGATAATTTTAATATTAATATAAAAAACAATTGACAATATAAATATATAATTTTCGATACTTTGAATTTCTATAATTAAAAGGTATAACAATATGTAGCACTAAAAATTATAATATATAAATTTTCCAAGATATAATTTTCTATGGTCTATAATATAGAATCTGAATATTTTTGCAGATAATTTTTAATACTTTCAGAGCATCCAACAATTTATTTTACATTGAAAACAAATATTTAATCATTTAAACTCAAATAAAATAAAATTTAATAAATATTTTGAGTACTTGCCATTACTTACTTGTTATTATATATATATTATAAATGTACGTTGTAGATCAGCTGCTGATGCAAGACAAATGTTTGTTGAAACCTTTCGTTACGTTTTTAAATACCGAAAAATCATTAATTTACTTAATAACAATGTCCATTTTTGGAGAGGCCGATCAGGGAAAGATTAATTAAATTATAGTAGGAAAACAGGTCTGTTTACTCGTCTATTAGCACGAAGAAAAGACACGTTATCATCGTGTTTCCATTGGCGTTCGTCATCATCGTCAGTCGGTGCTGTGCTGCTACAAAGGACACTAGCAGCATTGATGTATGTACGCATGCCCCGCGTTCTCAACTCAATCAATCATACCGGTAAAGGGTTGTTTTCATTAGCTGAACCTCCGGCTTAATTATCTCGCGGTAATTAGTGCGGTGCCTCTCGCTTTAACCGTGTTTCAAAATAATGCCAACTCATAAAAATATATGTAACTAGCACGATACTCGTTTATGTAGTAGGTACATTGAATTTATTGAACGAGTTCAAACATTGCCCGTATTCTACATCAAATTAAACGTTTAATTTAATTCATTGAAGCTGTAAACGGCTACAGCAAAAATCTATAGAAAATCTATTTTTGAGAACAAAGATTTATCTTATGTACAAAATTAAATTAAATCTGAAATCAATATCACCCGTCCAATTCGTTTTACGTTTAGATCATCTGCTATCGAAATATACAACTCATTCCCCAGTGTGTACTATAGAGACATTTTATAAAGAAGCTTTCAACATGAAAATCATTATAAAATCCTACAAATCATCATCTATTTAGCGTTTCATTGAAAAAGCTCGCCATGTCTTCAGGCCCCCAAAGAAATGGTCTTCTGCTCTAGCATAAAGAAGGATTTTTAACAAACACCTCCCGGGTCTTTGAATATCGTTGATCATTACTGGTGTGCGCGGACATCTTAGTCAAACGTGATCGATTACATGATCACCGGTTGTCAGTTTATGCGTGCATCATGCATATTATCTATCTAGTATAGTATATACAGTGAGCCGTGCCTACATCACAGATCAGGGTGTTTGAATCAGAAAAAGAGTCCAGAAGAGCAGCAAATCGCATGCCAACAAGTGCTGACTGATATTATCCACTCTCTGTCTGCATAATGAAACCGGATTGTCATATTATTTGATTGAAATTATTCTATGCATTTCTCACTTTCAACTGATTTTATCGATCCGATTAAATTGTATGAATTGTATAGAATATCACATCTCTATCTTCTTGTCCAAATAGGTACTTTTCCATTTCTTATAATATAAACCAATTTCGGAACAAAATTAAGGTTGAAGTGTGTGTGTGTACAATCGAACAAACCCACCAATCTGGTGTTGGTGTGAGGTTAAAACGAGCGATGAAATCAAGTTAGCAATGGACTAGCCGTGAAATTGTCATCTTTTCATTTGTGTCAGATTCGATTTACGAAGAGCGTTTTTGACCCGGTTGTTCGTTCGGTTGTCGGTTGTCGGTTGTCAGGTGATGCTCGTTTGTATAGAGACTTATCCCAGCAACTACATGACGTCAAGTAAAACGTGAGAAAATTGGATCGCTTTTTGTTGATGATTCACCAGATGGTCCATAGTCCAATAATTCACTGTTCTTTTAATAGTTTATTTTTAACTCACTGTCCACTTTTCGAATTAATTAAACATTTGAGCTTTTGAAATCTTCATTTTCGACTTAATTTATTATGGGTATACTTACAAGAATGATTCATTCATTCGAGTGGTTTTACGACTATAAAAATTTGAAATTAATATACCAACCCGATTTTTAGAGCCAGTTATGCAACTACCTTCAATAATTTACCAAATAGTATAAAAATTACATTTCCATCTTGTGATGTGGCATCATTTTTAACCCATTATTTCATTTCTCATAAACGGCAAGAATTATTATTATAATATAAGTAATAGATATAATAATGTATAGCAACTTTTGTTTGAAAAGTTCATTTCGAAAAATGTACCATTTACTGTAAAATAATTATTCGTCATGTGCGTTTCTCAGGTTACATACGTTGCAGGAATTTAAAACAAAATAAAGCAAAATTATATACGAGTATACTAGGTTAGCCGTCAGTGCCATGTGCCCATATCATATACGGAATACCGATCCATCTGTCTAATTAATTAATTTGAAGCCTGGCGAATTTTCTTGTATTTTCTTTGGACTTGTACACCTAATCATGGTTACACTATATAAATAAAGCATTTCCTTACACCGTATATCCTAATATTAATATAATATATCAGACGTCACTATCTGAAAACTACACCAATAACAAAATACATTAAATCTTCAAATTAATATTTTAATAGATTTTTCACAATTATAATATTATTTACTTTGACATTTCATTTTGACATTTGATTTATCAAAGTACACTTTAAATTTTGCAGTTACAGCATTTTTAAATTACAATTGCTCAAGCCACAATAATTTGAAATTAAAAATATTTCCTCAAGATTGTAGGACAGTTTAATTGTGGAAATACAGAAAATCCATTATTAAGCTGTGGCGTAACCAACTTTCACGGTGAAAATTGGGGTTTGATTCTTGCTTGGGCCAGCTTGCATTTAAAAAAAAAGTGGTCTACAGATATAAACAAACAAACATATATACACATACATCTCGGTGTTTATATGTATAATAAAATCGATTTAAGTTCACTCATGGATATGTTTTATAAAATCTAAAAATTCAAGGCGTTCAATTTTTTCTTTTGTTGAATCACCATTTTAATTTTAAAATTTTTGAAGCACCTTACAGAATAGGAAACCTAGCAGTTATTAATTTTGTGAGTTTCTCTGTTAAATATGGAATATATGTTTGTAATGATAAACAAAATATTAGTAATTGAATACAACAAGTGCAAAGTAATCATACTGCTTACACTTTACTGTCATAAAAATTAGCTATTCTCTTTGTTAAACCATAAATTGGCAATTTGCAATCGGAAAGAGAAATTTGTACATGATTTGTATTTTAAATTCGTAAAGGCATCATATCTCTCGGAATAAATCTAATTCATCTGGTACGCAAATATGATCGCTGTAAGTTACGTTGTTAGGTTGATGCGAACAATGCGCGCCCGTGCCCAATATGCCATGTAATGCCAGCCAATTAGCCGTAATTACAGAGCGGCACAATACACTTGGTTACATGGCCGCGCCTCTAACAGGCCTCACACAACACACATCATATTCATATTCAGTATCGGAGTGAAAATATGCCGCACACCACGTCCCAGGCAAACATGGCCTGCATTATATATGATACATTCGGTTTTTGTCAGTCATTAATTAATTTATCCAAAGCGTAGGTGGCTAATTATTTATTCCCCTATTGTTTTACATGTGGCACGGCGGCAAAACGATTCACCTATAACACATGTAAACGTGATCGGGTTTTATTTATATTTTATAGAATGGCTGTGATTGAAAATATTTGCATTGTGTTTGGTTCCAATGATATACGTACGTACGTACGCACGTATACGTATTGGTGATTTATCAGTTTGCAAAATAATAGGCGGTGTGTGCCGTTATAACATATTGCATTCTACATTACAATGGATCTTTAGTTGACAGCACATATTATATGTTTGAAGCGGAATAATACATCCATAGCTATTATGTTTTTTGTATGATCATTTATCGTTTCTGAAATGTGAAGGTGATTTCACAACGAATCTACTACATTTGTGTTTCAACTTGACTCGTTACTTAGGCTCAAAATATTTTGACTTACCGAAACATTGCATCTATACTTGAAAATTAAAAGGAACTTTGTAAAAATATTGAATTGCCTTATAAATTTTTACTTCTTGTTCGATATATATAATCATAGGATTCAATGGGGTATCTAGTACTATCGAACACTGATATTATACTTGTTGCAATTATATTTTGTATTGGGAACAAAAACATTACTATTCACATTGTGAAAAGAAAATGAATCATTTTATTTATACATTTTTCTTTTGAAAATGAGTTATATAGGCGCATTTTCGGAATCAAGATGACTCAAAATTAGTTTCCAATTCCCCAATTTATTTTTGATTTCGGCATGGTTACAGACACACGAGCAAAATCTATAGCTCTTTGTGCTACTGTATCACAAGCTAAAATATTAGTATTATTATGTATATTAAATTATTGTTAATTGAATTTTGAACCCATGAACAATTTTCAATTATTTTCTAATTTTAATCAAATAAATTGCCTATTTCTTTTTAAATAGTGGTTACTCACTTCTTTTACAGTGGTTATAAAAATAATTATCTAATTTCTATTTAATTTTCTTAAAAATTGATTGTAACGCACAACGAGCTGAAAAAATTGATGCTTGCAGCCATTATTTCTTGGTTAACATTTGGTTTATATGAATATATGATTCATAACTAACACTGGATTATCTTCAAGCAAAAAAGAAACCCATTTGTACTAATAATTTCTTTCTAAACGCAATTTAATTCTGCTGGACATAAATGTAGAGGACCATTTAAGAGTATCATTTGCATGTTGTATTTATCAAACAAATAATAGTGTGACAATATGAACAAACACAACAGCCAGAACGGACGTGTGTATCTTCTGGTCGAGAGCACATCGTCCGAATTCCCCGCAGTCGTTCAGTGTGTAGAGCGATGCAGTTAACAGCGGCTATAAAAGCGAGTAAAGGGTCGAAGCCGCAGCCTATAAAACGTTGCACAAACATGGCTACCGCACAGTTTAAGGGTCTCCTGGTTTATGTATACGACCGACGGACGGAGCGACGGAGCCGACTCTTATCTGACATCAAATAGGGCCGGCCCAAAATACAACAGTCCTTATTGCGTGTATATACACGCAAACATGCATGCATCGTATTATATGGTTTGTGTTGCGATGTCAAGTAGCTGCCATTTCTTTACGGGTAAACATCGGCATTTTTCTCACTGATGGCTGAACGATGTTTGTTAAGATGCTAACGACTTTTGCTGATTAGTGTCTCGGCTTTTCGAATTATACTTGTGCATTAGAAACGCTCTTATCGGAATTATATAAGTGACTTGGCTCTTCGCTCGTTTGATGAAATGCCACGAGTTTACTAATATATTTTTACGTTCAAGTTAACTACTATAATAAGTGACTTGCTTCGTTTACTGCTCGCTTCATTTATAGAGTGCCTAGCATTGGTGCAAGCACTACGTCCATACGTCGAACTTATAAAGTTATAATCAATAAATAAAAATAATTAATAATATTAATAAGAAAGGTATGTAATACTTGAATTAATTTTGACTATATCCTCAATGACGTCTGGGTCTATGAAGGCTTTACAGATAATACCATGGAACACATATAAATGATGTTTTGAATTTAAAATGTATATATCCTTGAAAAGGAAACACGTCTAAACTCGCCAATGCTGCATAAAGCTATATCGGATATTTATAATTTATGTTCGTAATAACCCACCTATTATATACGTACAGTGGAAATATTTACTAAAAATTCCAAAATAAGTTTTAATTGTATACGATTTCCGGTTTATATATTTCAAACTCAAATCGCACAAAAGCTGAAATGAACCGGTGTACGTATTATGTTAAAAACAAATTTGATTGTTTGCGGCAAACACACACACACACAATCATATAATAAGAAATTGAGACCCAGAAAAAGGGTGTGATGTCATAATTAATAAAATGAAACTTTTGTACTAATATCCGGTCGGCCAAAGGGGCACAAGGCATAACAGTTGTTGCTACCCCCAACTTGGTTTTTTGTTTTTGAAATATTACATAACGCATTTACTAAATGTCTAAATTATATGACACGATGAAAAATGAATTATCTTTTTCGTTTTTGTTTTCTCTAATTAGTTTTTACGATTCTTTATTGTGGATTTTCTCCCCTTTTTCGTGTGGCATTCATAGGGATGCCCGGTGCTTGTTGGCTGTTTGAGAAGTATAAATTATCTGTAGTGCCCTAAAACGTCTTGCAGTCTTTGACGTATGGATACAATATTTAAAATAATTCAAGTCAATAATTATTGGCTGTATAAATAACCTTCAAAGTTTTAGTAAAGAAAATAAAAAGGAAACTTAAATTAAATATGTATTGAACCTATAGTTATTTTATATTTTCACTCCTCCATAAAATAATATTAATAACAATAAATAAATTAAACATATATTTCAAAAGATGCATTGATGCAAACAAATATCGTTCAAAGTAAATCTAAATCGTAGAAAAAAAAAAAAATTCGTGTGATATCTTCAGCAACGAAATGGCCGAATTTACCCTTATGGCTCCAGTCTCCCCTATTATTATACCAACTGCGGTGTGTTTGACTGTTTTTGTTTGATTTAATAACATCATTCCGTACAGCTTACTCGCTGCACCGGTGCAAATTATCTGTTTTACTTCAATATGTTTTTATGAGTGTATATTCTTTAGAATTTTTTTGAAACCAGGTTTAACTGAGCCATATGGATAATTATATACCACATAAGAATACGCTTTTGAGATTTTACGTTAAATATTTTAAAACTTATATTTGTATTTAGGTTAAATGTCTCAATTAATTTTATTTCTTTTGTAAATTTTAAACTGATTCCAAGAAATTGTCAACTGTTCGATTATGTTGAATTGAAAAGTAAGAATCGGTATATTTTGGGGCATATGTTTGCTGGAGTACCTTGGCATAAACGTTAACACTGTATACTTATGAATGCTTATTTTTTTTTAAATATATATCCATATACGTCATTTTATATATAACTAGCAATATATCTATTAGTGTATAGCGTATTAATACTTTCGTTCCTGAATAGGGACATCACATATTTATATTCGAATATCATATTACGATTATTTTCATCGCATTTTACAAACCTTCGAGTGTTAAATTTTTCTTAATCCAATATTTCTTTATATACATTCGTATAAGAAAGTATTTTTAGAAATACATGCAAGTTATATATCAACCATTATATTTTCAGAGTTTTACAGAATTTTCCGCACGCCTAGCGATGAGAAACTAGACAATAATTTAATAAAATAAGACAAAAAAAATCAAAAAAATATTTTTAATTACAATTCTGGCAATCTCATGTCACTCAATATAATGAAACTTTTCTCGGGATATTTAGGGCACAAATTTAGTATATAGTTATGGTACGCATGCTGAAACAGTGACATGCAGGTTGTCACATTGCACGCGAACGAAATTAACGATATCAAATTTATGAACTGAAACACAAAACATCATCAAGTTAGAGCCGAAAAAAAAAAAAAAAACAACCAACCACGACACGAAAATTAAAACTAGACGAGAAACTATAGACCGAGAACACAGCACTAGCACCGCATGTCACACAATTAACATGTCGTTTTTCATATATTTAGGCATTATTTACACCAAAAAAACGGTACTATCTAGATTAAACGTGGCTTATATTTTCGTATATTTCGTTCATCAATTATAAATAATTATGTAATTATATACCGGTATTTTCACTGTTTAGCTCTTGATTTATTTCTATTATCTTAATGTCTATCGTTATGGATGTTATTTTAGTTTAGAGTTAAATAAATAGCATAGTTTCCTAGGTGAATTGTTTGAGTCATTATTTAAGAACTGCCTTAAAACACTTTTTAATCGGATGTTTAAGAATTCTGGCATCTTTTTATCTCGGTTACTGAAGTATAAAGAGCTATAGTGTTCGATCGAAAGTATATTCTCAATTAAAAATAGCTGAATTGATTCTTGGCCACCAATCAAGTTTGTACACCTGTCTAGATTATCTCTTCAAAAAGTAGTGCTTATTTCTAGGGTTTCTTCATTTAGAATATCAATAGTTATATGAAGTGTTTTAATTATGTTTTTATTCGGCTAGCTGAAGGCAGTGGTGCCTAAAAAACCACCGTTATTATACTATGAAAAGAAATGTTAATATATTTATAAGTATTCGAATCATATATGGTTTCATTTTGAAATTGATAGGGATATATTTATCAAGAATCATCGCACGATATGATAATAAATATACTTCTCATGTCACAATATATTTACATTGTTCAACCAATGGGAGGTCGATGTGGGCGTGACTGTTATGGAAGGGTGATTTTTTCCCCTAGTATAAAACGACGCTGAAAATGTCATTCTTTATATCTCTGTCAAATGGAAATTGATACAATTTTTAATATGAACCGGTTCATTAATTTTATTGTGTCAAAATGTACTTGTTCATTCTTTACCAAACATAAAGGAATTAAAAACACCTGGACATTATTATTTAATATATTATTATACCTGTAATTGTGTGTACGTAGTATGTAAATTATAAACATGATTAATTATGTATTATTATTTAAATTATTAGTGTATTAGCCTGGATTGTTTTTATATTCTAGAATAATTATATAAACCTACGACCAAAATCAAATATATAATAAGATAAATATAATTGACTTGATGCAAGGGTCGATTTTTAGTTCTATATGCAAAATTAAAAAAATTAAAATTCTTCTAGTTTCGGAGATATGAATTTTTAAAAGTATTCCTGTCAAGAAATACCCCTTGTGTTTTTAATGTGATGTTTAGGACATTGCAAGTAGATAATGGGGTTATTTTATTACTAGGTGTTGGCGCACATATACACCATTGCTGATTTATTTTCTGATCTGTCATTTGACATTTAAAATATTCTTTATACGTTTCAAATTGTTTCTGTTTGTCCTATTCACTATGATTTCATAATGTTATGTGCCGGATTGTGTTTTTTGCAGGTCTATAATAACATAATATACACACGCGTCAAATATGACCAAGTAGCTTCAGTAATCATTTTACGGCGTGTATCAGTTCCATCAACGTTATTCTCGATTCCGTATAGATTGCTTGAAATAATTACATATAAGTAGTTTTATTTTAAAACACGCACATTTAAAAAAAATACACGTTTTGTGGTGTTAACTAAAAATTTTCAATTATACACTTTAATTTTCCACTCTAGATTAAATAAAACAGGTCAAGAAAAATTACAGTTTCTGAGTATGTATGCACGTTATGATCGTAAAAGATTTGTTGCTGTTAGATTTTGTGTATGCGTTGTGTGTTCTTTGCATAAAATGCGCCCCCCTGGGGTAATATACGAAGACGGAAATGGCAAATAAATATGTTGTTTGGATGGGAATTATCGGCCCATTTTCAACTGTCACGCATTAGTTTGTCAACAAGTCACTAGAATGTATATTGGCGCCACATCTGCGCACGTTGACACCACAGTCTGAAACTGTAAATTTATGTAGATGAAAAAATTGTTGATAAATTAATTTATTAGTAGAAGAAATATCATTGGTATTAATTACTTAAATAATTATTGTATTAGATATACATAAGTTTAAGTAGTAAATAATTAATTGCGCGATATTTTTGCAATAACGTACTGATTTGTTTTCCAATGGTAATAAAATATTAATTAAAATATATGTGTTTGATATAAATGTCAATACCGCTATACTAATTGTAAGACAAAGGTAACGACATATGGAAAAGGAGAAATATAATTTATAATGAAAATAACTTGTTATACTTATTATGAAATAGTTTCTGTTATTCTATTAAAATGATTTATTTTGATACACTATAACTATAATTAAGGGGAATAGATAAGGGGAAGGGAAATATTATAGAAGTTTCCGAGATCATACTATGAGGTATAAAAAAATAACTGGACTTTCTTTAACATAGTTTTCTTTCTAAATTGTATATATTTTAAAATGTATTTATATAAAACCTCGATATAATATTATTATATTTTGTTTTAAATTCATGGAACGATTTTCATGAAACCATACCTAGGGAAACGTAAATGTAACAAGTCTATACTAAAAAGCAATTTTTCTGTAACTAGTACATTTTTCAAAAATAATTTTCTAACAAAATTTTTTAATACCTACAATTTTATAATAAACGTTTTTCTATAATTCATGCTGTTCTCGAAATTTTTAATATGTTGCACGAGTAAACCATTATTTCTGGTTAAGTTTTATCATTTTCACATCAACTTTTACAAGAGTGATCACAGATACACACACAGACAGACATACAAAAAAACATCATTTAAAAAATATTCAGAAACGTTTGAAGATTGTTCAAAACTTGTAAATCCGTTAAAAAAATCGATTTAATTATTTCTATAAATTTATAGAGACATTAAAATGGGTTTAAATGTTTAAATTGTAATTTGTTTATATTTTTAATATACTCCTCTTTCTAATAAAAAAAAAAGTAACTAATGTATGGGACAGACATACAAACAAACACCATTTCAAAAATATTCAGAAACGTTTGAAGATTGGTTAAAACTTGTAAGTCGGTTAAAAACATCGATTTAATTAGTTTTTAAAAGATAGCAATTCTTTCTTTAAATTTATCCAGATAGTAAAAAGGATTTTAATGTTTAAATGGTAATTTGTTTATATTTTAAATATACTCCTCTTTGTAATAAAAAATAAAATAATTTACTAATGTATGGACAGATATACAAACAGACATCATTTCAAAAATATTCAGAAACGTTTGTAGATTGGTCAAAACTTGTAAGTTCGTTAAAAAAATCGATTTAATTATTACTATGTGATGCAATTATTTCTTCAAATTTATTGACATAGTAAAAAGGTTTGAAATGTTTAAATGGTAATTTGTTCATATGTTTAATATAGTCCTCTATGTAATAATAAAAGAAAAACTAACTAATGTATGAACAGAAACATAAAATATGTTTCTTTGGATAAAGAAACTCTTCATCATGCACTTGAGCAAAAAGAAGAAATTATTAAACATTTAATTTTTAAGTTGCGTTAACATTTCCGTAATGAGTAATAGTAATACTCAACATAAACAAAAAAAAATCTTTTCCATGAATTTAATTTCGTCGAGCATTAACTAGAAGAATACTGAAGAATATGCCTACTGTAATATTCAATAATAACATAATTAGTTCTCCCCTCTAATTTTAAAATAGCATTTGAAGTAAAATACAGTCTTTAGGGACACTAATAGCTAAAGTCATTTAGTGTAAAAACGAGAAGAGCACTCTGGAGTATCAGCAACCCACCACCGTGTTTTGTTTGTTTTCTGTTGGCCATCAGCGTTGACAGCGGCGGTCGAAACTCGTCGCGGCTTCTGCTGTCGTTTGTTGGGTTAGGGGACACAGTGGGTAGGCGTGACGGAGTCTGACGGGGGGTCGGGGTACATGGGGTACAAATATGTCGTGTAGCGCCACACCCTCGCGTGGATGTCACTGGTACCACAAGGACCCTATAAATCAACCTACGCGCCATATAGCGTGGTCCTTGTTTACCTTGTGTGTGTGTGCTGACGGGGCAGCAGATGTGACCCGTGGCGCCTTATTCTGTTCTAATAACGTAACTAAAACAATATGGTTTTTCTTGCGGACCATAAACAAACAAATTGATGATTGAACATATTTTTCGTATTTGTTGTCTAACGACAATATAAACCTTTCCAAATATAGCAAATTTACGGGTTATTCTCCATTAGGAATATTTCAGGATTTTGGCTCGCCGTATGAAGTACCGAAGAAGTTAAAGCAATTGGTCGTGTGTCTGTAGCATTCTCGGATCAACAATATTTTAAAATTCAAAATTGTAATATGTAATATTTTTTATGGTCATTGGGTTACCAATATGACAAAATCTTGTAGTCATAAAATATCGTAGAATTTGTAGTAGAATTTTTGAGCGTTTTAATTATTTTTATATGGGCAGTATTAAGGGGAGCTTCAAATTTTGGGGACCTATAACTCGGAAAGTATACGGGCGATTGGATTAAAACTGCGAGCAGATTCAAATGAGATACCAAGTAATATGTGTACCAAATTTGGTGTGAATCGCTCCGGTACCTTCAAAGGAGTAGAGAGCACAAATTTGGGCGAGCGACGACTAACATCCAAGTATATAAGTTTTTTTAATTTTGGATTCATAGCGAAGAGACCAACACTTTTTGTTAAGGAATTTTTTTTATCCGAGAATGCTACAGACACACGACTGAAAGCTTTAGTTTCTTCGGTATTTCGTACGGCGAGCTAACAATTGTAATATTTTATTTATTTATTTTCAATTGGATTCAAAGATGTATTACAAAGGTCAAATAAAATTGGAAGTGGCCCATTTCGTATTGATATGCAAACTAAATATAATTAAATTTAAAATCACAAGCAAGAATTTCAATTAAATATGTGATGAAAATAAAGTAAATATCATTAACGAATCATGCTCCACGATAATAAATACAAATTCAAATTACTCACATCATTAGATTTCATTAAATAGTTCATTATATCATTTTCACAGAACAATTTACCTATTACCACAATGTAAATGTGTCATCACTCAACTCAAAATGAGTCTAGCGTAAAAAAATATCTGAAAATATGTCGCGATATAAAACTGCCAACACTCTAAATACATTTGAGACGATATTTATGTAGAGTTGATATTATTTCACTTGGGAATCGAGTACATACGCGCCTGCCTCGCCTCGCCTCGCCTCGCCTCGCCTCGTATAGGCTCGTGCTTACACTTGGTTTTAATAAACTGTCAACAAATAGCCAACAGCCAATTGGAACATCTGCCACCGCTAGATGACTCTGATGACAGCTATATGTGTCACTAAAGACTCACTCGCTTTAAATCTGAGACACTTTCGTTTTGGAAACTGTTTGCTGTCTAATTTTAAATTTGTCAATTTGTCGACTTGCTTTTATTAGACATCATCATCATCATCATAAAACGCAATTTCAACCGATATCACTTGTATAATTACACGATTCGGCTTCACGAATACATATATTCTTTTTGTATTTTTAGAACACATACTTGTATACTCTATCTCGGATTTGTTAAGCTAATCGATTGGTTCTTCTTAACTATAATCAGAAAAAAAATCATTTTCAGTTGCAGGTGTTAGGGCTCAAAATAGTTTCGTACAATCATTATCGCAAACTTGACCATTTTTCTTTTCTATATTTTATCATGCGGTATAATACTAGTTAACTCTGAATATAGTTGAGTAATATTTATATGGCCAAGATTGCTATATTGATTATACGAAACTATTCTCGATATATATATATATATATATATATATATATTTATAACTCAAATGAAATCCTTACATTATACACAAATGTATTTGAAACCATATCCCTGCTTAATTATTTAATAAGACCAAGATACAAAATTGGTTACCTTTCCGTCGATTGTTTATTATTGTTGGGTTAAAGCAACATTATGAATAATCTCTATTTTTATGCTAATAACATGAATTAATTGTAGTTTAATTAAGCATGAGTTAATAATTGCATTAATGTTACACTTTACAAAAGATCATCAATTAGAATTATATAGCAATTAATCAATCATTTAATATTCAGAAAGTCACATATTTATTATACCATGTAAAAAGAAAGAAAGGAATATATTATGTATGCGTTGCATCATATATTGACCATTAAAAAAATTGCATTACAATTTGATTGCAATAGTAATAACTTTTATAATCAACCTTCTTGCATCTGTTTGTACCTTTGGCGGTTCTCTATCATAAAATACTTTAATATTCAATTTATATTTATCGGCACATACTTAACATTAACTGAAATACACTATGCATACTTTTACTTATATAATGGCTCTGAATATATTTGTTCAGTCGTGCTATTTCTATTGCAAATAATATGAACATATTTTATTGTATAATAAAATAATTCCATTACCGTAGATTCAATTAAAATAAATTAAATAATAAATGCAAGTCGATTCAAAAGTTATACGAACGCATGCTTAAATTCGATAAGCTACAATATAAACGATGTAAAAATCGTGCCATATAGAAAAGGCACCGTCAATTGTGTACCACTATTTTAACCCTCACGATGCACATTGGGTGATTTTCACCCAGAACTTTTCGCGTGCCAATCTAAAACAGACACTCAATGTTCGCAGTGCGCAGCAATCGTATTGAATAGAGTATTTCTAAAGCGAAAATTGAAAAAAAAAAATTAAGTGAAAAAATTGTGATTATAAATTATTATAGTGTTCAATTACAGTGTTTGAAAATATTATATACTGTCTTCTAATTTCTTTTACGCTATAATTTTATATTTTATGCATTCGATTTTCATTTATTTTTAATTAATTAATATGTTAAACTTATGTACCTAAACAAATTAATTTTTAATTAAAATTAACATAATTACTTACTGTAGTTGTGTAAAATTACTAAAATTAAAATAAAATACACATTTTTAGACATAAAATAATAGGTGCAATGTTTCTTGTTTTTAATATCGAGTTATTAGTAATTTTCATTCTAAAATTTTGGAGATTAATGTGTTTAATTAGGGGATTTTATTTTAAAGTATTATTTAAATATATATATTTTCTTGAAAATATATATATATTTTTTTTTCTATGTTTGAGAAATAGTTTACTTAAAAATTGTAAAAAATATTTAATTTATGAACAATATATATATATATATATATATATATATATATATATATATATATATATATATATATATATATATATATATATATATATATATATATTTGTATTATTTGATACTCTTTTACACAGTTAAAGATTTAATACAAAAAGAAAAAACATTGGGCCAATAAAACTTGAAATATATGAATTTAAAATTCAGACGGGTAAAAACCACCCAGTGTGCGGTCTACATAATTATTCCACTTTCTTAGTTCCGCACATCTTGGATATATCTGAGCTTAACTTAACATAACCGCCTGCCACTTCCCCATCTTTAGCTGTATGTATGACTCTGAGGAACAAGCTGTGTAATGGCACCCGTGGCTTATGTGCCTATAAGCATTTGACTCAGTGGAGCATAACGATAGCCCTTCATTTAATATTGCAGAGAGTAAATAAATTTTACGGTAGATCGTTCACAGTCATTCCGGCACACATTATCGCGAAAATATAAATTATACATTCAAATATACGTAAACATTCTTGAATTTTAAAAATGTCATGATTACAATATGATCTTTATGTTGAATATTGTTGAAATGTAATCTACGTGTCTACTGTATGTCGTAGAGCGAAACTTTAACGACTGCATTTTCTTTGGCATATGCATGTGTCATAAAATCTACCTAATCTCCTCACTAAACCGAATACTAAAAGTGAATTTAAATTTACAAAGAAAAAGATTAGGTATAGGCACCTACGCCTTCAGCTCACCTCCGCCCTACCGCCCTGCGCTTGTGCATACAATTTATAAATTTGCAAATAATTTGTTTTAGGGTTCACAATTTAAAAAAGTGTTATACATATAAGAAGTCTTAATTTTTTGTAATTATTTTTTATATACTCAAAACATTGCTTTTCTTTGAATAGATTAAATTTCAAAATTATAATTTTAAATATATTTTTATGGCCCTTTGTATATAAAATATCTAAAAAAAAAAATGTTTAAATATTTAAATGTTTTAACTAATTTTCTAGGGGTAGTATTATTGATGTTAACAATATTATCTATTTTTGTTAATTATGTGTAAACGTAACCCTTTAATCAAAACACATAATTATGTGAGTTAATTTCCTGGCATAAAACTGACAAGTTTATTAGGGCCCTTCGCTTATTGGAGAATTGCATATTTTTGTGATAAAAATAAACGCGCTGTCATATCAGCGGCCAATAATGTCGCCGGTAACAATTCTATTTGAAATGATTAATTATACAGCTAACTGTTTTAAAACTGATTTAATTATAGATACAAAATACATGCGATAGCTTTGTTGCTGTTCTATCATACGTCAACATCTGTAACAGTCAGTTGACATGGAAAAAATATTTTTTCAAATGGTGATATAAATTATATTTATGTGTTTCTTAAAAAAATATGTTGTAAATCATGTTCTTGATGATGATGCTAATAAATATATGTTTAGAACGATGTTTATTCAAAGAAATTGTCATACCATGCCAATAATAATAAAGACAATATTTTAGAATATTTAAAAATACCAAATAATATCCAAACACAAATGTGTTATTCGCCCGTTTTTTAAGTACCTAAAATATTCGCAGATTGAACCCAATCATAAACCATCAATATAAATTTTAAATTATTAACAAGATTTGATCAAGTGTTTGTATAAGATTGGATTATTTCTTCAAAAATTAATAGTATGACTATCTTATATTTTTTTTAATCATAGGTTAATTTCTTCTTAATTTAATTTAAGTTTTTTCCCTTAATTGAAAATATATGGCAAGCTGAAGCAATTGGTTACTAGGCTTATTAATGTTGAAGGTTTGAAAATATATTTTTTGTGTCCATAAACGTAACACAGACACGATGCTTATATGACGGGTTAAGACTCTGTCAGGCATGTACAAATGAATGTTCTCGTCCAAAAATGTAACTGTCACTCAAACGAACAAGGAAGTAGAGAGATAATAGCATAAATTGGCTATTGAAATATTAAATACACCTTTCATCGCCAAGTTGGCGGAACTTTTGAAATCAGACACAACAACTCAATAATATAATAACTGTGCTCGATTAAAGAATCAGTGTGAACCAGGCAGCAGTCGGTTCCAAGTATAGGTACTGCAACCGCTTCGGGGCCCGCGCGGACCAGAATGGCTAATTAGTGTAACAGATACTACAATTAAACTCAATTAATTATTTCGCTTCTTTAATTAATATTCGATTTCCAGTCGGTTGGTCTCCGAGCCCAATCTGCTGCAGAGGCATGGAGGGGGGCGGGACGGGGTGCTCATATTGAACACACAACGAACGGCTGCAAATAATATAAGCAAGTGTTCGTTTCGCGTTTTAAATAAATGATAAGTGAAAATGGCAAAAATAACAGTGCTGTTTCGAGCACGAATAAAGTTTGTTGGTGCATTATTATTATTTTGTGGGCTCCGTGAGTAAACTGTATTAAATCCGACGGTGCCTATCTCTCTCTCACACTCACTCTCTCTCGCTTTCTCTTGGGTAGTTCTTAACGCGTGACTTACCAACTTACCAAACTATAAATCAGGGCTGCACAAAACTTTGCCGACTAACTGGTTCCACTGTATTTAAACATTTACCCCCTAAAATAAAGGGAATTATAAATTAAAATTGGCTAATTTTTATTTACTGCTAGTTTCTTATTATCGGAATTATCAAGAGATGGCGTAATGTAAAAATACTATTATCAAAACAGATTATTTAGTAAATAGTACAGTTTTTAAAAAACTAGTTACTAGAATTTTCAGTATCCATTATATATTAACCGTTTGACTGCCATTACTTCTGTAAAACTATAAAAGTCACCTCTAGCAATATTGAAAAAAGTAACAAGAATTCTTTCAGTTTTTTTCAAATATAAGAGGTACTGAAAGAAATAGACAAAATGAATTCAGGGACTTATTTAATTACTTCGTTCGCTAATTCGAATCGGCTACACTGGAAAAAATAAAATAATTGTCTTTATAGTTAATAAATAACGCAGCATAATTTAGTAATCTTTGATGAACTAATTGTAAGATGAGTGAATAAATCTATGTTGTACAATCCTGTGGATGTATGTATGTATGTGCACGTGTCGTTTGTACAGAGCCGCCGCCCCCGCCGCCCCCCACAGATAGCGGGGCAGTGGGTGGCGGTGCTAACAATAACTCTGGCGGGGTTGACAGCGACCCGCAATAAATAGGAGAGAGAGCGCGTGTGGCTGACTGTGGCTGTCTCTGTTGCGCTATTTTCCGCCCGATTTACCTCTGATGAGAAAATGAGCATTCCGTGGAGGCACGCGGGCGCGAACGAGCGACGAGGACACAGACGCCCACCGCCGCCGTCGCCGTTCAGCAGCGACGCCAACCACCCCTTAACCACCCACTTGTACTATACTTTGCCCGCGATACTATATCCGGCGACATCCCATATATATCCTCCACTCTCTTTATCTATGTGCCCACTCACTCACTCACTCACTCACTCACTCCAAGACGAGCGCTCTTACACTTTGTGTAATAAATGTGCGCGCAGATTTCATGTTAATTAATTCTCACTGTGTGTTGGACATTTCACGTACCATCCGCCCGGCTACACTTGGAACATAATAATATTACGACTTCTACCAATGGTTTTTGGTTTGTTTTTATTTTCATGGACATTGTCTAACAGGAAGTATTGTAATTATGTAAATTTTCGAAATCGAGATTTTAGCGGAAATACACGTTTTGACCCAAAACTGTTGAAGGGATACATATGAAACTTAAACCTCTAAAATTGAAAACAATACCTTTACCAGAGTATTGGTTTATTTTTGTAACTTTATCATTATCTGGAATACACCTCGAGTAATAGTAAAAAATATACACTTATAAAAGTTTAAGATTATAAAATTTCTAGCAACTTTTGTTTGAAAAGTTTTTCTGAAAAATGTATTGTTTACTGAAAAAATCGCTTTCGAAAATGATTACTTTATATTTACGTTTCCCTAGATATATAATTGAATTTATTTCATAGCAATCGTAGAACTTCCGGAGTTATAAGCCCCCAAATATGGAGCCCCACCTTAAACAACCAAATATTCCACACAATATTCTAATATTAATAAATATTGAATATCTACAAAATATAGATAACCCAAAGTCCTTAAAAAAATATTAATAAATATAATTTTGAAACAATAAATAATGTTGAAAATAATATGCACAATAAAAGTAATGCCATCTATTGCTGGCATTACAATCAATATTAGATCTAAAAGACGTAAACAAATGCATAACAGTACTGCAAACAATAACAATAAATTAAAATCTGACATAATGAATGATGAAAATTGGTTACTATTTGGATTTTTATGGTCCTTAATAAATAAACGTAATCTTCCCAAGTTCAAAAATGAATTTGATCGGTAGGTATAGTGCTAAATAAGTCTAGTGTTAAGAATGTAAGCGCGTAATAAACGGGGGTGGCGTAATATAAAAGCACAAACACAGCGCGGATAAATTCCCGAAATATGCAGTGAGAACGATCGATCGCGTCAAACACAATAATAATAAAATAGTTCAAGTGTGAAAGTGGATTTTCAATGAATGGTGTTAAATGTGTGTGGAACGAAACAAAATGGTGCCAAAGGAATCGGTGACAAAAGAAGAGCACTTGAACACATAATTGGTGATTTCGTTATATGGCTTGTCCACTCTCTTCACATTCTTATTCCCATTTCTTTTCTATCCGATGCGCTCTTCGTCTTGTGCTGAAAGGATAAGATGCAATGACGAACGTTCTTCTTTAACACCATTGGCGTGCACGACGCGACGCGACGGGACGGGAAATTCGATTTTCCCTGATTATTTTTCCGCCGCGTTAGAAGCGCTGAAGTTGACAGTTGATTTATAGTGATAACGCGTCAACTTTCTAAGAGGGCTTGCTCTGTGTGCTGCTTGCCTCGTCGCCCGGTAATTCAACCAATCACAGGACACTCACTGGCCTTTTTTATCCATTATATTTACCGCAAATCACATAATTTATACAAATATTATTAAATTGTACCTTAATGAAAAAGAAATATAAACTCTACATAAATAAAATAATAATACGTCATTTAAGGAGCAATTTTAAATTTATCGATTTTTAAACCATGGATCATGTTTGACTAAAATATCTAAATACAATTTAGACAGCTGTTCTGATATGTTGTTACTATGTAAAATTACTTTGTCAATATTAGAATTAATGATGTAATTAACATATATACTCATATTGAAAATATGTTGGATTGCTTAATTTTTTTTAAAATTTACATGTGTTGGACACATCTATTTTGACCATTGTATAGTATAAAGAGCTATAGTGTTCGGTCGTGTATTAATAACATTCTCAAAATCATATAATTATAATTACACAAACATTCAACAAAACGTTGAAATTATCTAGACATTAAAAATTCAAGTAATTCTAATAAAAAATGAAGAAATAAAACATCATATTAAAGGGTAGGACACTTCAAATATCTTAAATTAAATCAATACATGTGAATCAATATATTTATTTATAATTTTAATAAATATTTTTTGATTAGTTGAATAATCATGTCAAAAAAAATTGTTTCTTGAAAAACCCATTATTTTCTTGTTTTTTAATGATTGATGATATGGCATTTTTTTACGATTTTTATTTTTTTAAATTAGTATATAGATATGATAGAATTAAGAGCTACAATAATAAAATTTCGGTATAAAAATAGGCCATATTGTATATATTGTGTGGTTATAGGCATTTGTTTTACAAGATTATTTTTATAAATCTTAATAATAGTGGAATTCTGAGTATATCTATAACGTTATAGAGAATTCTATAAAATATTGGCAACGCTATAAATGTTTCATTAATTTAATAAATCATGTTATTATTGAATTTACTTGACAAATTGAACAACATTATCCGATTTATTCACAAATTTTGCTGCAAAACATAATCATTTTGAAATTATAAGCGTTTAAATATTTATAGAATTACCTTGCAGATCTACAGATTAGCTCATAATTCCAGCATAAGTCTGAAATCAATAGATATTAACTGTTGCTAGAGAATGAGATATAAACTAGTTTAGTGCCTTTGTACATTCTTAACTCATTCTCTCAAAATTGGATTTATCTTGTTTTGTATTAACGCTGCGTATTCAATAGAAGTAAGGAAATGATCAAGTCACCCTATTTTAATATATACTTTATTGCAATAATCTGAATTCATTGCTGTCACTTGTAATTTTAATAAAAGTTGTACCATTAATTCCCACATTACTTTCAGGCAATTGCACTATCAAATAAAATATTGAGCCGCGTAATTAACTTCTCAATAATCATAAGAAAAAAAAAAAAAAGCAATCCGTAACCTTTCGACAGTAAATGTATGTCGTGGCAAATAGATGATTGGTGGTGGCGTAGAATCAGTGTACGTTTCAGCGTGGTTGCCTTGCCCCAACCCCCCTGCCCGTCAAACGGCAATCAGTGCAGTGGGAATGATTGAGTGTAAATGCACACCACTTTAGTTAGGGTGACAATATGTGTGCACTTAATGTATATAAATGTTCGGTTAGGAATTCACTAAAACATATTATGGGGGAGGCTGATCACACACACACACATGTGTGTGTGTGTTCTATCTATTGGCGACTCATGTCCCCCACTAAGCACGCTGTAAATTGCATTATTTAAGGGTCTTCAGCACATTGACCATATTGTTCTATTACTTACGTATCAATGCGTTTCTATCTTCAAATAATCTCGACTTTGATTTATTCATGATTACAACACTTCCTTATATACATTCGTATTAGTAAAAATTACACAATTAATTCTTAAAATACAATTGAATAATACTTATTTTTTAATTATTACATTCGTTGATACTGCAATTTTCATGAAATAATTTAGAAAATATCGTAACCATGGATACTAACTAATTCATTAGGCTATGGTACTTGTTTTTGATTAGAGTACTTCTTTTTTAAATTACTTCTACTCTAGTTGGTCATGTTTACAATATTTCGTTAATTATAATAATAAAAACAACACAAACAATAAATATTTAAAGACAAATTTTAGTCAAACGAATAAAAATAGATTCATATAAAAATATATTAATGTTATGAAGGGCGAATGTAGTTATAAACAAAATTGTATAATGAATGCAATGAATTCAATGAAATGAACTGTTTGATGTTATATTTAAAAGATGTGATTATTTTTACACATTGCGGACATTACTTCATCTCAGATTCAATTATACGCTTAATCAAGTTTATGTTTATAAAGAATTCGAAATGTGCGTCTAAGAACAGACATTTGAAATTCAACTTATGATGAGTATTTTAAACGAATACATTGCTGACTAACACACGGCTACAACTATATAAAAACATGCGCTTCTGTATAACAGAGCCGTACTAACGAAAATTATAATTATAAGAAATATGAAGCCATTGGTTATTTTAATTATAAAGAAATGTGGCGCATATGCAATTTTTTGCCTGTCGTACGGTAGTATCATAGAACTATATTGCTCTGTCGTACATCTGTAACCAACTACTGTAATATGCTATTCACGTCTGCTTGTGATTTAGATAATACATATAATAAATCACACTTGCCTGTAACGGTAAGATCAACTTTATACATTATACTTGGCTAAATTTTAATATCAATAGTTCTTAATATTTCTGAAAAATTGAACATCAATTATTACTTACTGCATAACATATTTAATTAATCAAAGAAGCAATAAATTTGCAATAAAAAATCCATATTTTTAAATTATTTAGGGCTAAAGCCGATGCTGTATCCGTCCTGAGATTTCGGCTCTTGATATTTTTAACTGTCGACCACATACCGTCCTTTTAATATATTAAATTAGCGTGAATAGATGACAGTCACCACTTAAAACAACATACATCGTATCTACAGCCACGCATGATGGTTTTATTACTTTGCTATAGAACGTAGAACACGAACAAGACGGATTCTTCTTCGACTATTTAATTTTTTTTACTATAGTTTTATATTGTGTATACCTTATCCAACGTATCTATGCACCGGCACAACAATCTAATTCCAGCGTGGTTTTATGGACATGTTAATTGTGTTTCCGGTCAAGAATGGTGTTTTATTATTGAAATGCTGTGATTTTCTTTTTTTCCGTTTTGTTAATCTAAAATTTATTTTAATGAATTTATTTGAAGGATATTATGATTATACTTTATGAATCGTAAAATAACGAAATTTAAAAGCTTATTGTAATTAAGATAAATTAAAATGGTTGATTATATTTCCCAGTTAGAATCATGTTAATAACTTGATGCATTAGCGCTATAATATAATGTGTTTTATTACACGGTTATCTAGAAGACTTATGAATATTTCTTTGACCATATAGAACGGAACGAATGTACATATGTGCCCAAAACGGTCGTAAAGGCAAAAGCAAAATATTTGTCATAACATATTAGGCAACTTTTATTCCATTTCTTTTATTTATACGAAATCTAAATGGGAGTATTGTAACGGAAATACTTGTATTGAATGTTTATGAAGTGATATTGACTATTATGTAATATTTTATTTAAATATTTATAGAAATTTATATATATATATATATATATATATATATATATATATATATATATATATATATATATATAAATGTATCTATAAATTTAAAGGCAATTAACGGTAATAACATAGCTATTAAAATTAGATATGCAGACGAATGTTATGAAGAAAATAGTACCTGATCATAATTTTTCCCATTTCAATTCGATTCGATTCGATCGTTTCTCATAAATAACAGCATATTCCACTAAACGAAGGAGCTAGAAAATCACGTATTTCCGTTAAAATTATTTTAATCGGAGCCTTGTAATATTAATTTCCTATGTTATTCAATACGAAGAGGAATCCAAAAACGATCAAGATTGCTTCAAGTGCAGCTGTCATGACATGCTGAGTTCTACTTAACCGATTAATCGATTTCATTAAAGACCCTCGGTTTATGATGCGAAAATGATTGGATATATTTTATAACTTATATATAATTAGAAAACTATATTATAAATATATTTTAAAATAAATAGTTTCATATTTATATGAAGCGGATATTTGTACTCAGTAATAATAATATATTTTAGTACAGACATATGTAATAGTGATTTTACTGTTATTGGACAAAGTCCAATTAAAAGTATTGTAATCATAATAAATTTAATGTTTGTAATTTGCTCGGAAGAATACTTCTTATTTTTGAAAACAAAATCTATGAAATTTCGTCTTGGGTATCGAATTTCTACAAAACATAAACATATTTTAAATATGTTAAAAGTTCTACAGAAGCAGAAGTTTCTTCAAATTAAAAATAATAATTAAATACTATTATATAAAATTGTTGTTTAAATTCGTGTACGAATAAAGAATTGCGCAAATGCCAAATACTATTATTCTTTCGCGAGTCCTTCAATACAATTTCTTTTTTCTTTTGATCTCTAAATAACGAAATGATGATCATCGATAGAGGTGCACGTACGCACTAAACCTCATATCCTATCCGATCTCACACACGAAGACGACGGCAGCGGCGGCAGTGGCGGCGGCGACGACGACTGGATGTCCGGCGCGGCCGTGTAATGCGTGCGAGCGTGTGTGAGGCTGCTGGCTGGCTGGCTCACTGGCTCGCTGGCTGGCAGGTGTGACTAATAGCCCCGTGCCTTTGTGCTGTGCCGACCGACACCGGCACATCCATGTAATGAACATGTGTATCACTCATATTACATGACAATGTATTGAGATGGTCCACTGGACCCGTGCCTCTTGCTCACCTACAGCAGAGCAGAGCCTTCTTCCAATATGGACGACAGTGGTACTAAAACCTATGGCTAATAAGGACCTCATCATCAACATAGAATGATGATGATGATGATAATTTAGATTTTTTACACTTTTAGGATTTGTTGCTAACAAACACATTTATTATATATCTATACCAGTTTTTGTTCCTTAATCTAATTAGAATGATTTGGAATATATTATGGATGGAAGTCGTACTTGCCATATACGGTGTTGAATATGGCACTAAGGTTCACTTTTTCCACGTCTGATTAAGCGTTGATTAGTTATCTAAATCCGTAAAAAAGAAATAATATTTTAATTGCCTACCTGGTTATTTATTGAAAACTTAAGGAATTATATCTACTGTTATAAAATTTCAGGAAATGAATCATGGTTAATAAAATCAGTCGTCTACTAATTAAGTGCTGATTAGTTATCCAGATTAATACAATTTCTGATTTTCATTAGGTGATTAGTAAATTTTAACCGATGAAAAAATAGTCAGTTATAAATTTTCAGTAACTGACTGCTCAGTTCATGATTTATCTCTCTTCTACTTATAATGAAGAAAAACGACCAAACAATAGTTATTAGAATCAGTCGTTTACAAATAATTGAAAAATTCGCTCTGTATTCCATGGAGTAAAACTGTATTCACAGCGAGCCAATTACTAATAATATATGAGAAACAATGCTAGCATTCACAGCAACTAAAATAACGCATTCATTATATATTTTATTACTGTGAACGATAGCATTAAAAGTCTTAAAACAAACTGGATTATAAATGTAATGTTTAATATTAATTTCTAATTACTGCGAATGGAGCTATATGAGGATATATTTATTTATTACTTAGTATTCGTTGTATGAAACGAAAACGAAGTCACAGGAATACAGGAGTACAAGAATAATCCAGATATTCACGCCCCTTTCTTGCAGTTTGGAGTTCACACCGGTTAAATTAATTTTACATCCGAATTTTATCGAGCCTAGCCTCGTCTAAACTTCTATAGCTTAAGTTAAGAGAACTGTAGCGATGAAATAAAAAGAAGCTTGCTTTATAAACCAAATAATCTCGGTATCAACATCGTGATACTAAAGCATTAACCACCATCAGTTTAAAAGTGATAACCAGAAACTGGTTGACATATTTATATACCAATATCTATTATATTATATTTTTTATTTTGAAAATCGAGATGAAATCAGTTTATTAGTGAAGTCTCGAAATGTCGGGCTCACTATAATTTCGTAGAAGAAAGGGTCCATGGTTTGAGTGCCACTGAAACTATAATTCGTTTTCAACTCTCGTCCACTAATGTCTTAAACTATGTAATCACGAAAAAGTGTTGGTATTTTCGTGCGAAATTTGTGGTTTTTTGACTTTAAATGCGTCATTTGAAAAAACTATACATTATTATGTTCAACGAACGGACAGTTGCGGTCCATATAATTTCAGTGCAATTCCGACCAGCCAAGAAAGAGGTTTCCTTTCAGCCAGCGTAATTGACGTCAGATCTAAATTAATTACAGATATATCTATCTATTAGATTATCTCTTAATAGATAGGTGCTTTTCGGTACATTCATTTTTTGTGCTCAGTTTAATAGTTATATCGAATTAAAAGGTTTCCAAACCGAGCTTATAATTTCCGACAGCGTTTATACAACATGTGTATAATAAAGAACCGATACTGTATTTTGAATATTGATTCATATAACATTCAGAGATGTTTTGAAATCAATATTAATTACGTTACTCAATTAATAAAAAAAAACAGAACTTCATGATATCAACGGAAATACCCGTTTTAAACGGTTAGTAGCTTTTAGTAATGTGATATACATACACGCACAATCAGACATCATTGAAAAAATAGTCAAATTGTTCTGAACAGACCTAACGTCTATATTCATTAAACTCTCGCATTCGATGTTTTCATAAACCCCATTAAAGCCCCTAAGATTTTGTTTGCTAACATTATCATCAAGATTACGAACAGACATGTAAAATAGCATTCTATATATTTTCCGTATGTCCATTTCCATTATCAATGCCCGGAAATGAATCAATTGAGCAGCTAAGTCTATGAAGATTATGAATTTGTTCCCTCGACGAATATGCAAACCTAACTTCATACTATATGTTATCTGTAGGTTATAAAGCAATTGAAGGAATATTAATTTCATATATGTTTACCGTAGATAACAAAAAGTAACGCGTATATCGTTTAAGTAATGTATCTGTTATAATGACAGCTGCTGACAAATAATCATACAGAATGAACGAATATTTAATGTACATAAAACCTATAGGTAATTCGTAATAAGTCCGTGCACACGGTAATTTGTACTGTTTGTCCCGTGGCAACAAAATTTCAAGAAAATTATTAGAGTAAGACCAGTCAGTCTGGATATCGAGTGTTTTAAAACCGCAAGTCATACTCTTTGTGGATGCATTTATGCATATATGTTCCAATCACGGTGGCCATCAGATGTAATTGACAATAATTGACCATTTCACACATTGCGATCAGTTATTATGAGACCGCATCTAACTGTTGTTGAATTAGATATTTGGTCAAACGTGCGTGCAAATTTTTATTAAGCATACTTCAATAGCAGTGTTTTAACGCAGGAATCCCACATCTAAAAATCGTAATTGATACTACATTCTTGTGCAGAATAATAGAAAAGTACCCCCCATTGATCACTGTTTATATCTTATAATAGGATTATTTAAAATGTATTAGAATTAATTTCAATCTCTTTCAATTGAACCTCCGAGCGCCCCGCGTGTGTTTTCGAAAGTTATCAAACATTTCAATCAACTCTGTAATTCCTTTGTTGACTGTTCACATATATTAAATGCGTAATTATAGTTTATTGTTTTTTTGTTGCAGATGGCCAAAGTCACCTGAACCTGTTCAACTCCCGCCAACAGCCGAAAAAGAAACGAAAATCGCGGACCGCATTTACGAACCACCAAATATTCGAGCTGGAAAAACGGTTTCTCTACCAGAAATACCTGAGTCCTGCCGATCGGGACGAGATCGCCTCGTCGCTGGGTCTGAGTAACGCGCAAGTGATCACCTGGTTCCAGAATCGGCGAGCGAAACTGAAACGTGATATGGAAGAACTGAAAAAAGACGTGGAAAGTGCTAAGATTTTAACGGCGCACAAAAGTTTTTTAGAAAACGTACAAGATCTCGGTATTCTAAAGAAGAAGGCCATTGTTAACGGGGATGATTGTCCAAAAGGACTAATGGTATCATCGGCCGAGAAATAAGAGTCGTTCGTTTCACAAATTTAATTCGTGGTTATTATATTAGTATGATTAGTACAATTTTAAATAAACGATTCGACGATTTTGTATAGAAGTTCATATTAGACCGAATTCAACACTCGTATTCCATTGCCAACTTGCAGGGTATTCAAATTATTATATTGGCCAAAAGCGATTATCTGCATTACTTCACTTATATAGCAATTTTATATCGATAACTTGTGTAATATTATTATTATTATGATGCATTACATTATGTATACATAGAAAATTACTGTAAACATGGTCGACGTCTAAATTACAACTTATTTTCAATGTTATTACATACCTTTTCTACTAAAGGCTACGTTTATAATTCTAGTCTTTTGTGTGCATAGCATAATATCCATAACATCGTGTGTTCTTTCCCATAAATGTTTAGACTTCTTTTATAACAATCTTTCCTCATTCAATAATAATTAACCCAGCATAATTCTTTGCAAATACAACGCACCAAATCTCCAAATATTACAAATATATCGGCTGCATTTTACGGACAACATAATTATATTCATTAGGGCTTAAATCAAATCCAATTCAATGTGAACGGGAGTGCACATATCTGATTACCAATATCGAATACGGTCACATTTAGAAAACGACGATTTATACTTAATAAATCCATGGTTACTCAAATTCCGGTATGATAGATTGTAGAACGAGCTGGAGAGGTTGATGCTTGCGCCAAAGATTATTTATTTATAGCTTAGAATATGAAACATCTTCAGAATGTAAATGAACTAAGTAAATAATGTATGTCCTGTGCTGGAATGCCTTGGATACCGGATAGTATAATTATATATGTTTGGTTTCACCAGTGAGAAATTTGAATTACGTACGTTATGCTATGCTACACAAATGAAACACCATTATAAATGAGCCCATAAAGGTGTCTAAACTTATTTAAATTGTGTGTTTGCATACAATTGTTTTGTAATAAATAATCTTTATTACAATCTACTTGCACGTTTTCTAAAATATTTTTAAAAGTCGACGTCCTAAAAATATCCTATATATTTTGAAAATTGTTTTCATTCTTAGATGTTGCAAATGTAAATTCGATTTCGCTCTGAACTCTGCTACCATCGTAGCAACTCTATCGTGGATTACTGCAGGCCCATCCAGTCAACGAACATATTGGGACAAGTACACTAACAACAGGCCACTTCACTCAATAGTGAATATGAAGAAACACACAATTTTATGATCATTCCAAAAACAATTTGTTCGAAATTCAATTGTTTTTGATACAAGCAAATGAGTGTTGATTTCGGTATACTATAACTACAGATTTTTATACCTAAATATCTAGCAAAAATGTTAATTTGTAAATATTGTCGAAACACAAATATAAAATTTAGATTTAAATGCGATGTATGTATAACCGTACTAGTGGGCAATCACAACTTTTAAAAAGAAAGATATTTTCATGTTAAACAAAATTAAATTATTTATATATAATAGTTATCGCAGATTTCAAATTCATTCGCTATTTTATTCAACAATGTTTTATTTCATTTCCACAGAAGATTTTCTTATAAATACATAGTCAAAAATTGGCTTTATTTTATCGAAAGTATAATCATGTAATTTTAATATAAGTCAAAATATGTATCATTTTCCTAAATGCGATGAAATTAGCTCAACTCTTGTTTTTGAAGTGATTTTTAACTACACATACAAATATTTAATTATTTCTCTACATTCAATTAGCATTCGATATTTATCCTAATTAATAATTTAATTTGCGAACACTCTAATTATTCTAGAAAAGTTCTATGAAACTCCTCTTAATAAAATAATATTCCCAGACAAATTTATTCGAGTTTTACATGTTATCTTTGACAGAGAAAACAAATATGGCTGCTCAACGCGATATTATCATGTAAGATTTTTAAATTCACAGCTGTTCTGAATAACAACTGTTAAGTTTTTTCTATTTATTGTATAATACCTGTAAGGTTCAAGTGTTGAGCGGAAACAATTTCAAAGAATCAACCTGACAGTTGTTACCCAGAGTATCTGTGATTTTGAAGGTCGTTTTTTACACATCCGTACTAATTAATTACAATTTGCCAAGCAATTCATTCTTATATATAATAATTAATATTTTAAATACATATTAATATCTTTCATGTGACATATCCAAAAAATAAATTGTTCAATTTAGGTATGAAAATCTCAACTTTATTGTAGAATAAATATTGTGTAAAGTATTCGTGCAAGAATAATAATTATAGACAACTAATTTATTTTTACAAGTTAATAGTGAAACTACTGCAATGTTGTAGTTTCTTAGTGTATTTAAAAGCCACATCGAAATATATCGTTTTAAGAAGAAACTGTACAAATTGTAAATAGTATAAAAAGTGAAAATACATAGAGATTTAAATGGTATGAATGTCCATAATGTGTCCATAATAATATTCCAAATGAACAATAATAATAATAATAATAATAATACTATTGTGTGTGAGCGCGTTTCAACCTGTAATTATTATTGTAATAAGGCAATTGTTTCTAGTTAATTTATTATTGATACTCTTCTCCTAGTGATCGCTGTGACAAACAAAACAATTGAGGAATATATGCAATATTTGTTACTTATACATAATACGTACGTACGTACGTACATACGTACATGATGAATTTTAGTTAGTGAAAAAAGAATTTGCTTATATACATACATACATGTTTGTGAATATAGATGATAATAAAATTATATGATGGCGTAATATCAAAGAAACTATTTATAATCTTGTTCTTCTTTACCCACCTCCATTTAAACATACTGAACCACGATTGTGGATATTCTCTGGTTTATTTTTTATTATTATTAGATTTACATAATTTTAATACTATTTTCGTTCAAATTTTGAATACGTTTGCGATTAAATATTTTTACAAACAAATCAGAAGTTATTTATTACAGATTTTCGTCAAGGATCAGTATCAGCAATAAGGTAAGATTTATTTTATTTAGAATCATTACCTACAATGAAATTTATGCATTAAACAAAGCATTGATGCAAGCACCAGTGCTTCTAGCTCAACGTATCGGCGAGCCCAATTCCAATAAATACAATACTAAAAGCGATAGCATTTGTTTGAGTACAAAATTTATTGTTGCAATTATCCAACAATAAATCAACAACTTTCATATAGTAATTTAATCTTGACCTTCAGGTTCACAATCTGTAAAAGCATTGTAAATATAAATTATTTTGAAGATATTTTTGATATAATAAAGAACAAAATGATTTTTATTAATTTAAGTTATTTTTTTATAGCCCCTGGGCTTTCAATTTTGATAAACTTTATTCATATAAAATATCTTAGAATTCTTTGTAAAATAGTTGACCAGGGCAGTATTTAGGAGAGTTCCAAATTTTGGGACCTTATAACTATATGCGAGCGGAACTTCTCAGTTACGAAAATTATATGTATATCAAATTTCATTAAAATCGGCTCTGTACCTTCAGTGGAGATATGTCCCTCTTATAATAATTACAAAACGTAGGATCCCTAAACCGAATTATAATTTAAAAAAACATACCTTATTCTGTAAATACTAAAGATCAAAAGGAAAAAATATGTGTATATAATGCCTATGTAAGATATATATTAGTATGCAGTGTCATAACAATTAAAAAAAAATTAAACCTGAATATTAAAAAATATACAGAATAAAATAAGTGTTTTTTTTTTTTTTTTGTAATTTTGCATATTTTGAATAGTTTAGTATAATTTTCTAAAAATATATTTTTAAGCTATCCTAAGAAATAACATTATTGGACACCAATAAGACAGGTAATGTTAAATAATACATTATAGTTATTTAATAAAGAACTGAAGGCACCAATTTCTTCAGTTCATCTTAGAGCAAGCTATAAATAAATTTATTACATATTTATCAACGGATTTTTGAATATTTAATTCAAGCATGTGTACATATCTAATAATTGTTTTATTGTATATTAAATTATTTGAATAATTTCTAAAATCAACAATAGAAGTAGTCCTATAACTCCAGAAATATAAAGAGTATTTAATTATTTTAGCGGGCAATCAATTTATATGTAAATAAAGTTTATTTAAAGCCGGTTTAGTACCTTTAAGGAGAATCGTCCACTAACTTAGTTATACGAGCTCGAGAAATTCATTTTATATATAGTTATATATATTTTCGGAATCAGGAAGCATTAAAACGAATATCTGTGTGTTATCGATACACGTTACCGAATATTATTGCTCTTTTGTATATGCTGTACGATGAGATAAAAATTGAAAATTAATTATTGTTGCTGATCAATTTGACGCCGAAACGTCGAAAATAAAACAGCAATTCTGCTAAAACTAGTTTTAATGTGCTAGTTTAGTTTGATTAATATATCCGTCGTTGTTCTATTATTTCATAAAGTAACTAGATTGAAGATTAAGTAATAAGATTAAAAATTAAACAATTAGGTGAAAATTCGCTTACAAAATCATCAGTCGTGCTTCGTGCATATTGCAGATAAGCTGACGAGACTCATTTTGATTTACGCACCATCTGCAGCCGGCCATTTTGGCAATACAACCCTAATTAGCCCCTCCCAATACATGATACATCATATCGTAAACATCTCATACAAAATAACAAAGTATATCGTGTTCTTTCGTGTGAATAATGAGACAAAATACATAAAAAATCAGTAAAAATTATCGAATTTTAAGAAATCAGCCTCCTTAAAATTAAAGTCTTTATTTCATCGTTCGTGTATATGGTAATCATATTTAAATTACAATTATGCATAATTATACATTATCGCGTATCTTTTGATCGAGTTTTGACTAACTAACGTGAACACCGCATCTATACTGGATTCCATATTTACCTTGCAGTTCTACAATGATGGGGCAACATGGGCAACGAGAATACGAGCAACATTATAAATGTATGATTTTCTAATTTTGATACGCATTGTCACATTTTGCGATACATTATACTTTTTATAGGCAGTTAGGAAATGAAAAAAAAATTGAAACTGATAATAAGCTATTTCATCCACTGTTTACGCATAGAAAATCAATGTTTTTTTTTTTTTTTTCATCGTTGAAGAAATAATCAAATTGTGGAACTCTATAATCTAGCAATAAATTTCTTTCAAGATCCCTATACTTTCCTTATATGAAAGTTAAAATAAAGAAGAGTATTGGGACGCAAATGCAAATGCAAAGTGGAATCGGGTATAGTTCGTCTGATATTATTATCCTATGAATGGTAGTTTGTTGTAACAATGCAGCGATGTGAAGTCAGTCACAAATTAACCCCTCAAAATGGTAATGGTAATATTTCCTTCCACCTGTCTCGCCGAATACAATGTGCAGCCAACTGTGATTTCAATAAATGTGCAACTGTGCGATGAAAATTAGGCTACATTCTTTATTTTTTAAACTCGGGTTTCTATTCGTTTTATTTGAAATGTGAAGGTCTCTTCTTCTAGTCACGCCTACTTAGAAAAAGCCATTTTTGTGTTTTATTTTGTTAATTATGGCCAAGTTCGTTTCGCTTGTTGCTCATTCTCTTTATAACTACGAAACAAGGTATCTGTTAATTTTGCGAAACTTTGATTATAGAAATGGAATTATAGGATATATGTTTTTATGCCTCGTTTCAGTGTCGAATTGTCGATATCGGTGCAAATTTTATAATAAGTACATTTTCGCAATTTTCTTTAGCATTTGATGTAGTTTAATCGAAGTATTTTCAATCTGATTCAAGTTTATTGAATAGTAATTTTAATCCATACTAGTTAAATCGTTTGTTGAAGAATATTTAACGCAGACAGCATATTCTGTACTAAAATGTAGGGAACAATTAAATAGGTTTTTTTGAAGATAGCGTTTAAATTTGGAGTTGAAACGATAGAAACAACTAAATATATAGTAGATTTTAGATACTATTTGGACATCTTATCAACATAAATTATTATATATTATATTATATTAAATATGAAGGAATATATTTTTATTAAACCCATAACACTAATACTTTATTTTATTTAAAAATAGAAAGAAAAAATTATGACGCTATAATTGTAATAATTGTAATATATCTGATGACGTTTTTGTTCTTATTTAAATTATTGGTTATAAATACGATTTATACTTTTAAAGTATTAAATTCAAATTTGAAGATTTCACGAAGACGTGAAATGACTAATATAGCTGTTGTATGTGCCTGTAGGGGTAATCTATTAAAGTTTACCGCAAATTATAAAAGGATGAATCCAATTGGCATTCAGTAAAAAATCTAAAACCTCAAATTATAACCGGAAGGGCATCTTCCGGTAGTAGCATCACGCTGCCCGCAAAATGGAACCACGGTAACATCATATTAGTTTATAAATAGGCATATGAAACAGGCAAAATTCATAATCGCTTTTAAATAAGTACCTGCCTACAAAAGCATTGTGTTTTATTGCAAAATAAAATCCAACTCAGCCTAGAATAGCTTCATTTATTGAATTGTATTTTCGTTCTTTGGCGATATAATGTATCTTAGTGAAATATTATTGATGGATTCTCTTTCCGGTGAATTTTTGCTTACTATTTATCATTCGAGAATGATTCTGACACTTCTTAACCCCTATAAACCATCAACATAAAGTAGTGCTGTAATCGAAATTCGAGAATACTATAATAAATCGTGAGTGTATACATGGAACGGATATTAAGGTATTATATAATTAGTTTCACATTATCCTGCAATAATTATTATGAGCTTGAAAATAAAATCATACTCCTATACCTACATCGGTAGAAAGCAAATTTAAAAGGAACACATTTTTATTGCTATTTTTTAATGAAATGGTTTATATAACCGCTGGTTTTTGATCTATCTAACCAAGACATGTGTCGGACATAAAAGAATTAATGATTCAACAAAAAAGTAATTATTGTTATACAAATTTTAAAATTCACAAATATATAAGGAACATTTTCATTTCCTTTTTACTAAGTACGTCACTGATAGTCTAAATATATAATATAGGTATTATAAGATTACAAGAAAAGTTATATTGATTAAAAATATTATAATTTATCCTAATGCGGTGATGCATAATTTTGAACATATAAAAGCAATTAACGTTTGATAATCCTGTTATATCTTACCGAGTAAGTGACATAATTCAAATATATATATATGAGTTATATTATATACATTTCATTTACGGAATAAGGAAAATTTGAAACGAATTAGTGTGCAAATATATTTCGCATTCAAGAATGTTGCAAACACATAACCGAGGGTAACTCGTTTTTATTTAAACTGTACGACGAGCTAACATGAACAAAAAAACCGAATAGGCAAAAATAAAATGAGTGTTTAACGTCCTTGTACAACGTAATCTGTATTTGACGTAAGCGCAATCGGAGCATCAAAATTAGTTTCGTCTTGTGTATATCAAAAAGATAATTTAGTATGACAAGCGGAAACATCGTAATAATGTACATACGAAAGCTCAATGTATCATAAATATATACATCCGTGGATGTATTTTTGAATATGTGCTGTAGTCGTGTGAGTATATATATATATATATATATATATATATATATATATATATATATATATATATATATATACAAAAAAAAACGTGTCTTTATAGATAATAAATCTGTATTTGAGTTTCTCTTTGGAAATTTTCTATTTTCTAGAAAATTTTCTTTAATATTACTCAATTTATTCATAATTAATAAACTAGTCAATGTATTACTACATTATTTATTTGAGGTTTCATATTTATTATAAGGTAAATATAAATATAAATAAGGTAATAGATTTGGAATTAAATACAGCATATTCTATTTTATGCAAGTATTCCATATATTTATTTGTTATTTTAAATATAGTATGTCAATGATTTGTCCAATTTATAATTTATTTTACGAAGCGATTTTATAAATTTTATTTTATTTGTTACCATAAATGTAATTACGACAATTGAAAATTTTAAATAAGAGATTTTATTCGTGTTAAAAATATGAAAAATAAGATAAATGTTGATTCGTAACTGATACAGATCCATCAGTAAATCATCAATAAAAATAATAAAGCATCGCAGTTTTCTGGAATTCCATAATTAGAATCTAGTATAGCATGTATGTACGTGTACACTGTATAATATGCGTTGATGAGAAACAGATCGCCAAATGAACTCATTTTCCTTTCTTTTTTTTTATTTCAGCGGCTTGTTGTTTATCATAGGCAGGAGTAAAATATGTGTTTATGATCACAGGATGTTGATTGAAATAAAATTTCGCAAAAAGATCATCTTATTATAATAAACAAGCCATTTAGTTATTTTTCTAAAACGTTAAAATGATTTAAGAGACATAAAGACATATTAAATGTTGCCAGGTTGCTTCATATTATTGTATATCTGTTTCTGGGGCTAGTTTGTTAGTTCATTTAGCATAGACCACAATATAAATAAATTTAAAACGATTTTAGAAATTATATGGAACCTGATAACCGTACATACAATATATGAATTTTTTTAAATTTCAAATCAATTTTCTAATAAATGGTACTCATCCCCGTAGAATTCTCAAACTTGAATACAATTATGTTTGTTCCATGAAAATAAAAATCAGGTAATTTACAATTACAATTAAGGTGAATCTGCAAAGAATTTCTGCTTGAACAATTTCTTGTAGTAGCGTGTAAACGCAATTAATTCTCACGATGAACATATAGCTTCTTATACATATTTGGTTGTTTTAGTTTGAATGAAAAATGTTTTCTTCTTTGTAACGCAACCGCGTCGAATATTTCCATTTTTCTAATGAGAATGTGTCTGTCTAAGGTGCTATTAGTTTTTAAGGCAACACGCGATGCGATGCCTTAATATAAATAACTGTAATTCATTATTTTGGTATATAATGTCGGAGTCGGAATCGGGCATTGCTCGCTATGAAAAATGAACGCGCTCTTAGCTATATTGCAATGCAAGTCACAAACACATTTATTTCACCAGGTTACCGCATACTTTTTCTAATAACTTAACATAAAATTACTTTTGATGATCTAGACCTGCTGGTGAAATACGCTCGCTCAGATTCTCGCCATATTTCATTCTATGTCCTTTTTAAGCTCGCCTCCATGCAACACATGTAAAAGAGCCGTAATAGCATTCGGTTCGGTCGCGTGTCCAAAGAATCAAGAATATTACTCAAAGCCGTCCACATCTCCCTGGTTCCGAAAATATATATCACTAATATATACTTGATTGTATGTCGCTTGGTCACTCGTGTTTTATTTTATTTTTTCAAGCTATTTTTATTTGAATAGGTTTTTCGAATAATATACTATTTACCGGGAAAGTGCCTTTAAAAATAGTTTAGTTACACATTTGATATTGGTTTCTGGCAATAGTAGAATGCATTTATAATACATTAAAACTACATAAGTATAAGAAAATTTAATGGCATTTTGAAATTATCAACAATAAAATATTACATTAAATAATTACTAAATATAGAAATGTTGAAATTTAAATTAATCAATAAACCATTTGGTTTGATTATTGCAAATCGTATGTAATTCTGTGCCAATCATGTTTGCTCAGGCACACATTACCTACTGGTTCGCCTGCCATGTTCATACTATGCATGTCATCATACTAACGAACCTTGCTTTCCCCTTGATTTACTAAAAGATCTCCGTCAGGCGTGATGGAAGCATTAGTGCTTCCAACAACATATAAATTAACTAATTTCTTTCAAAAAGAAATCAAACAAAAGCTACTAGAAATATTAATATTTCAGTTTTATATTACTTATACCGTTTTTGAGATATAAAAACAAAGGAACAGGAGTAAACTTTAGCCACAGGTTTAGATTTTGTTGTTTTTAAATATAGGAAGGTTTTATATTCGATACATCATTTATCTTCAACAGTTCTTGGTGTAGATAGTTCACAGACACACACAGGCTATTTTAAAAAATACTTAATGTCAGGGAACCTCAAATTATGTTAAAATCTCGAGTACGAAAATTCTTCATGATTACTTTCTTTTAAACTTCGTCCAAGAAAGTACGAGTGAAAGAAATGTATAAGAACATGTCGGAATATCAAAAATGTTTGCGTTGTCTGTCGGTATTTCCGTAAAAGTTATGATTGGCTTGGACACGATTAAAGTGAATGATTGTACAATAGAATTATAGTCTATTGTTATCCTGCAGGTTCTTTAATGTCATGTACTTCCTACAATCATTTATATTGCATATATTGTACGTAATTGCATATAATCAATAGTACAAGATAAATAAATTAGTCAATAAAAATAGCATGAAATCTTACAATATTAATATAATTTCGCGTTACAGAACCATTCCATGCTATTCTAACTATGGGTTCATTGGCGAGAAGAGAACAATAATAAAAGCTGATTAACGGCGAATAACTTAATAGCAACACAAGAACACATTAGAAAGGTAGAGAATAATTTAGTAGCTAATGTGTTTCGATATTACAAGAATTGAGTCGTTATAAAATCTGTTTTCATATTGCAGTTCAAATCATTATTGTTTATTATTTTATACAATAAATCATCATTGGCACAATACTACACAATTCCTTTGGTCGATTTTGTGAGTCAAACATTTATACATTGTTGATTTTGTATGTAAGAGATCAAGGGTGTCCTACACTCAACTTTCTTATACTTAGTTTCGCTTTATTGTGTGGTAATTCGAGAAACGTAGCTGTAATATCACGGTTTATAGACATTTTGTGATACCACTAATATTTATTACAAAAGGGTCCGAATATTTATATAATTTAAATGATTTTTGTAGAAAACATGGAATAATAAATAACTGAGGCAGGGTTCTATACTGTAAAATATAATTATTTCAAATAGGTTCAATGGATTTCCCATGAAATTATCGTATTCCATAAAAATACTAAACAATTACTGTAATGAATACATCAATATACCAAATTCTTTTATGTATATTGTCATTAATTAATCATAATTATGTAAAAGATACACATGTGTGTTTCCTGATAAAAATCATTAGTACTATACCATAATGAATAGTTTTATCATTATGATAATGTTTTGTTTGCTTAAGGAAGCGTTTACATTCATATTACTGCATTATTTATACATATAATGTACGGATGGATGAATTAACAATTAAAACTTGATGTGCAAACCTGTAATAATAGCTGATACATATTTCTACATACATATATTATAATAGAAGTATAAGAAAGTAGAGTGAAGGTCACTCCAGCTTTCATTTATGAAAATCACACTCATTTGTGTTCGTCATCAGTATTAACTTAATTTGATATTTATCATATTGAAGATAAATCTTGAAAAATAGAGCAAATTACATATTATATTTGAATATTGCTAAGGTGAATATTTAATCAATCTATATTTTATATTGAAGAAACAGTATTTGATAACATAATAATATAAATGATACAATTTCAGAGTATTACTGAGTATTGGTTGGTTCGAACAACCATCTAAATTTTCAGCTTGATATGAAATCATTATTTCAACAAAAAAATCTCTTAAATCATTAATAAAAAATAGCAAAAAAAAAAAAAAGAAACAGAGAGAGAGAAAGAGATAGAGGCTATACTCCATTAGGTGTATTGATGTGATGGGCATGGGGGGAAATAGTGTCATTTGGGTGTTGTAAAATGTCTGTTTTAAGGTGTTTCAGGTAAGCCGTTAGGGTGGTCCGGTGCACCTTTGTCGGTACGAAGCAATATGACAATTAGTGTCTGCCCAGCTTGTTATTAATACTACTACTATCCACAACGATATAACTAGACAAATGGCTGGCGCACGGCTTTCAAATTACAACCCTACGGCCCGCCGAATACGGCCCTGTAATTTCACGTACCGAAAAACACCTTCCAACGATTCACTGGCCTTTAATTCGGACCGCGCGCTACAGCCAGAAAAAGGATTCTCCGGCCTTTCATAGCGGCGCGGCGGTCAACACGATTTAACTACTGTACATACGGATGATGATGCTTCTACCCCCCCCCCCCCCCCCGTTCGTATGTTTGTTTCTTCAACATTTTCATATCTCTTTTTTTTATATGACCACTTTAACTATTTTTCATTATTGTATATGATGAGTTTGAATTTCTTGGTCCAAGGAGATGATATGGCATGGTTTAATAAATATATGCTCACATTTCGAAATTAAATATTTCAAATTAATGGACAAGGGGTTTATCCAAAACTGGGCACAGTACCAAATAAATGTCAATTGCATATTTGAAGTTCTCAATCCAATTATCAATTCTGGTAAATTGAATAATTCGTTTATTAAATTATTATAAACGAAGAAATGTTGCTTAAAAATAACATCTTCCACAGTTTTTAAATATTTTGGACGAAGCCTAAAAGAAAATGCACTTTTGACAATATTTTTTTGGAAACATTTGTTCTGTTTTGGTTTTATTATGTTACGTTTTTACTAGCGTCCACTATAATTTGATTACTAATGAGTTTTATAATAAAAAAAAAAACACATACAAACAATTTGGATGGCTCTGAGCTGAGGCTATTCAGGCTTTTTTATTCGTTACCATAAATAAAATTCTTATTAAACTTGAAGATACATTTCTTTTCTTAACTTCATTACTTTTTTACTGTATAATTGTGTATCATTTCCGATATAAAAAGTAATGCTTAGGCCGCCAACGTCGAATACACTACAACTATATTTACTAGCCATACATAATATCAATGTGATTCTATTTGGAAGTATTTCACAAATTCCAAATAAAATAAACAACTTCAGGCTTATTCACCAATTAAAAGGGTGGCGTTCATTCGACTTTCTTATCATTTCAATATTTGTATTTATAGTATTGCTATATTTTATTTTAAATTACGTATTTATTAAACAATTGTTTTCAAATGCGATTTTATTATTAAATATTTCTAGAAATTATTATGTCAACTTTCATAGAAATCAATTTTTCTCTAACTCAAGACATTTCAGAGATATTCCAATAGAAGCAAGAGAAAACTGTTACTTCAGATAAAGTTACTATATTTAATATACAAATATTAAGATTATAGTTTCATAATTTTACCTTCAACAGTTTTGGTGTTCGAGCGTTCACACACACAAACACACACAACACAGAAAATAGTCAAATTCGATTTAAGGATGGTCCAAATAAAAGAGTGATCAGTGAGCCCATCATTGGACTGTTATTATTATCTAATAAATAATTGAAACCCTGAAAACCACCCAGAATTGATGAAAATAGATGACAGGATATTATGGTACGAGAATACGCTATTAAATAACTACGCATTACTACAATAGACACATGACACAAAAAGCTGACATTAAAACATGCCAGTGCCAGTGCCAGTGCATAGTTATTAGATGAAGCGAAGGACATAATTTCAGTGAGCTCAGCTTAGCTCAGACAGACAGACGTAAGTTGAGTTGAGTTGAGCATTCAATAGGAATGACATATTGCAAGCGTCGCCTCTGACTAACTGACGACCCTAACATTTAATGCTAATGATGATGGCGTCCCTAATAGAATTGACAGTAAAGTGTAAGAAATTTTAAATCTTTATTTGCTGTTGGAAATTACTTCAGTTAAAAAAAATTACAGTGCGGTATACAGTGCCACCAAGATAATCACGATTTAATAATTACTATCGTTATAGGACTTTTTACAAAGTTCAAGGCAGTCCCCCTCATTTTATAAATATTGCAATAAACGTATACAGTCCATTTATTTTAAACATATATATATATATAAATAAAAATTTATTACACTCTATCTTTCCACTGAACGTTCTTGTATATATATGAATTTAAAATAATCACATACAACACACACCCCCCAATTTATAAATTTGTCTACATATGTTTCGACATCTCGGTCGTCATCAGCCACTGATGATGACAACAACATATATGTAGACAAATTAATAAATATATTGCGAAACTTACCAACTGTTTTTCTTGCTTATTATGTTTTTAAATGTTTCATCAAGGGCCCACCAACGAAAGTGTTAAATTAAGGGGGCATTTACAATCTTTGGGTCGAAAACATATCAATTCTTTTTTTTTGCATCTTTTGACAGTTTGAAGTGTGTAGATTAAGCCTTCAAATCGGTTTATTCACTATTCCCTGCTATAATTGAATAAATGTACGATTATAATAGATTAATGTTATCCAGTATATACTATATATGTTGTAAATTTAAACGCGTTTTTTTCGAAATTATTTTATTCAACTTGGGCGAACTATATTCTCTAGAACTACTCAACAATATGCATACATTTTTATAAATAACTATTATTTGTAGCACTCTAAAGTGAAAAAATATAACACGAAAAGAAAAGATATTCTTCCTGAGAAAATAATTCATAAACGACATGCTTCTTTTGGGCCAAAGATTGTAAATACCCTCTTAAATTGTAGGCCATAACTAAACAAGTAAGATATCCGTGATGAAAAAGGGTTCTCGACTTAAATACTTACAAAAATGGCCAAAATTATTTGGAAATACTAAATTTTAATGTTTAAACTCCAAATTTAAACGCTTTATTATCTAGTGTCTAATACATTGCCCCAATTTACTATTTCCAAATAATTTTATGGCATATATATAGTAAATTTTAGTTAGTATTAAAGTCGAGACCATCTTTTCCTCATGGATATCCTACGTGTTTAATTATTGCCTGCAAGTTAATGCAGAATGTGCTGTTTCTCGCCAAGACAAACTCGATCGCAGCCTTCATATAAAATTATTACGCTATAATTCGCATATTTTGCATTTGGAATTTTGACTGTATGTATATACATACACTATAGTGTTTGAAATTTATAAATAAGCAATTAAGTGGCAGGCTAACCGCGAGACCGCAGTACCATCTGACGGCGGTTCGCGCGAGCCTTCGCCTTGATCCGCGCTCGATGATGCGGTCCGGATCCGGTAAATAGGTGTACAATACCGCAGCCGCAGCCACAGCCACAGCGGCACTGCTTCATTCGCTGGACCGTGCTTTTCGGCTGAGCACTCAGACAAGAGCCCATCGGTCGATCGGTTCCCGTGAGCTTTCATTAGGCAAGTGGCTAGATTTATGTGTCGGCGGACATCAAAGTGGGCCTAGGTGTGAGACCAATTGTTGCCGTGACAAAACACTGCCAGGTAATTTACCGACTGGCAGTCGTTCATATACTGCTATCTCCCTTTAGCTCAGCCATCTAAAGTGTACTAACCGACTCTTTCTATCTCCTTCTTGATACATCCTCGCTGCAGTAATAGTATGCCGATATGAGACCACGGTCTCACCAGTTAAACATGGACGTGCATAAGGGCATACGCATAGTATTTTAATTATTCAATTATTGTTATATTGCGAATATGGCACGATTATTTTACACTATTATAATTAGTGTACTGCGCATTTACTTACTATAAAACAATTACTTTCAATATATAATTGGTTTCGCAATATTTATGACGTTAAAGGTATACTGGTATCCACTAATTATTAATTATATGTAAGGAGATGTAACATTTTCTAAAATATTTCAATATTTTGGCGTAGGAATGCCAATGTTCTTTATTTTAAACTAATTTATTCAAATATGAGATTTACAACATAACAAGTTCATCCGGTTACCCCTACAATTATAATTTTGATAAAAATGTTCAATCATTCGGCAAATATCATATATCCGCTTGGCGAATGTCCTTCATTTGTTTTTATATATACATAATGTTTGTATTCAACAAAATCAAATTATTTAGCGACCCTTATGTCTTTGACGTTAACGGTATATATGTTTAGTACGTCATAATATAAAAAGTGCAGCGTTAATTGTTTTAAAATTATTTAAATTTTCATTAAAAAATGTATATATAATCGAATTAGTCCACATTTACGAAATTTTTATTCATATTTTGCAATTTAATTTTTTTTTTCTTTTTGTGTATCAGAGCGATAGCAACAAAATATTACAAATAAGAAACGCATGTTCATTGTGAAATGAGACCATTTGTTTTTGTGATATTGAGAAAGTGTCAGGTAAAATATAATGCGACGCCACTGCCTACATCAGTGTGGGAACCGCAGTATTTTTGGCGAATGGTCACCGAATTCTTCAAAGCGCTGAGAAAGGGTTTATTTTATTGGTAGCCCACGACTGCAGTAAATTTGGATTACTCATATTTTTGCAGCTGGGTACAAAAAAAAACATTTCTTATTCTGCGAATACATTTGTATCTCAGTCCCTATTCCAATTTTAAATTCAGATTTTGATAAGATATCTAATGTGTTGTGTAACGTATTAACCAGTTAACTCTGTGTAAACGTAGGCAATTCTTTTTCTTCATCTTAAATATATCTTGAATGTTTGTAATACATAAACGAAGGCAAGTTTTCTTTCGTTGTTGGTTTATAGGGATCGAACGCAAGTTCCCCCTGCATAAGTTAATTTTAATCATATACCTTTGCGCTATCTGTAATTATATGAGTACTAACTATCTTTTTCACTAGACGCCCACATTTCTTCTATCGTCCTTTACGATTGTTTTTGTAAGATACACACGAAACTAATGGATTTTTGATCATACAACGTTAATACTTAAGCTTATAATTATAAAATACACGATTTAAGTGGGTTTTTCCACGGCAATTGGATCTGTTAGTGATTCAAAATTATGATACAGACATTTGGGTATATTTCGACCAATTTATGATCTTCTGAATATTTTCTGAATGTCTATATGTGATACCGCAATATACCCACCGTCCTTTTCTCTATCAATTTCCTCTTCAATAAAAAAAAAATATATTACTTTATTGATCAAAAAATCACATTAAAAAACAAATTTATATATATATGTATGTGTATGTATCTAGTGAAAATTACGTAAATGAAAGTCGAGTGCAGGCCCCTCCAGATATTTATATATTAATTTTGTTATTAAAAGTATCCAATAAGACAATTGGGAATAGGTTACCACATATCAATATAATTAGATAATAATTGTTCAAAAAACAGTGATTATAAAAATATCGTAACACTAATAAGTAACCATGCAAAAAATCAACTCTGTTATTAATTAATTTTGGTATTAATTATTTCTCGTTTCAAAATGAATGTACCTACCTATACACAGATTTCTTCTATTCGATGAAAGCTCAAAAAGTCAACAGAATTACAAAAGAAAATCAATTACTTTCGTTGGACAGTAATTAAGTATCTTATAACATCCATATCAAGATCACCAACATCGATAGTTTTTTGGCCGAATACCCAAAAAAATCTCTAATAATAACGGAATGCGTTCGCCTATAAATAGAAAGAGATTGAAGATACAAGCAAGAAAGCAAGCAAGCATATGCATCGTGACTGTAGTCAATAAGCGTTAGCCGTGTGGCGGATGTGAATATATAGATGAATGATTCGCAGATAGAGGGCCGAGACGTTGCTAATTGCAATCACGCCATTGCATTGCACCACCACTCTACTAATCATATTCACATTGTGTTCGAAATGCAAAAGAATAACATAGATCGTTTCATTCGTATGTAAGTAAGTAATTACTCACCGCTCCTCCGATCATTGACAACATTTAGATGGATCAGTCATGGTTTTACTTATTATATAGTATTTTGGTTCTCATCTTGCTTGCTTGTGGAATAATATCTCTCGACTTGTATATTTTGGGTTTCAGTGAACCGATCTCAAATCAAATTGGTCATGTTCAGATCACTTTCGGGGTAGGGGGGCGGGGAGAGGAAGCTATATACATGCAAACCACATAGGAATAAAATTATGAAATTAGGCAACGATAAAATTATAACATACTAATTAGTGATTATTAAGTCATTAGTTCGCCGTATGAAATACAGAAGAGCTAAAAAATATTACCAAATCTGTGCTTCAATTCCTCTGTAAGTACTGGAGCGATTTGCACCAAATTTGCTACACTTATTTTTTGGCATCCCATATAAATCCGTTCGCAGTTTAAAAACAATCGTCCGAATATATACGAAGTTATAAAGCCCCCTGAATGCTGAAAAACATTAAAAATACTCAAAAAAATTACATATTTATATGTTTTTTCAATATATATTACATACCTAAAGGTTATAAAAATAACTAATATAATATTTTAGAATGTTATAATAAAGATTTTCATTTAAATAAATCAAAATAATCTACTAAAAATTCGAAGACTTTTTATATCAATAACATTTATTCAGATTACAAACTCAATGACTATTATAATTATAAATAATTATTTTTAAATTTAATTTATAAAACTCCTCATAATTCTTCTAAGGTGAGTTCAAATATATATTTCATTTCATACGTCGCCGTGTAGAGAAACACAATTACATATACAGTGGAAACTAAGTATAAGAAAGTCGAGTGAATGGCACTCCAGATTAATTCTATTTCTTAATGACTTTTTCGTTATTATTATTGTTCTTTGAATAGTAAAATTGTTATTAAGTATAGTCACAGTTAGAACATATATGGAATATTTATGACATCGTAAATTTGCTCTTTTACTACAATTTAGGCACTAAAATATTTTTATTCAGTTATATAAATAGGAGTAAAATATTTATACAGATATGAATAAATAGCGGATTGAAGATGTTGACAGTTGTCAACGAGAGTCAATCAGGTATCCTGCATGTAAAACAACATCTTATAACATTATTATATTTTCGGTAGAGTTGTTTGATCTCACGGGCGATCGCACGCAAGGCAAGGCCCGCGCGCGAACACAGTGGCGCGCATTTACGCAGGGCACATCCGTTTATCTTATATCTTCAAGCGAGCCGCCACGAACAGTTCATCTTCGTGATGTGGCTGCTGCTGTTGGGAGCAGGAGGAGGATATACTCACCGGCTCACCATACTATATTCAATTCCAACTTTATTTTGCTGTATGAAACTATACCTACCATTCAAATATTTCTTCTATGTTCACCAGTCAATTGAAATATGTGCATATTGCCAAAAGTAAATCATACTTTATAGATAATAACGTAAGAATTGAAATAAAGTGATAATCATATACAAACAAGCTTAGGTTCAGGTTCTAATGCCATCAGTTCGCCGTAAAATCAGTTTCGCGAGGAAAAAATTAGAAAATTTAATTAGAAAACTTTTTTTACGGAATCAGAACGCATTCTAAGAATGCTAGTCGCAGTATTACTATAGTACATGTTATATTTAAGAAAAAGAAAATTATTTTAATCACTGTTAATTTGAGATATAATATATAATTATTGTGATATGTAACACAGAAATATGTGATAACAAAAAACTATTTTAATGCCTTTCTTAATTTCACATTATTATTTTTCTAGGTCTTTAATAGAATCTTTATTTATATTAAAGCATATTTTAATTGAAGTTCAAATACGTCCAATTTGTGTACCATTTTATTAGTTTCTTAGTACATTCATAGTACCAAAATATATTTGCACAGAAATTAGTCTTACGTCTCCCTGATTCAAAAATTAGTATAGTAACCCATCTACTTAGACGTGTGACTACATCTCCAGCCGTATTCCCCTGATTTTAAGGAGAATGCCTGCCGGTAACCTATTACTTGTTTCCTGCACGAACCGCTTTTCTAGTCCCTATTGTCATATGGACGCGTGAGGCCCTGGTGTAATCTTCGTTAGAACCCCGAACCAGAGAATTATAGAGGGAGTAGTGTACAATCAAAATATACATATAATATAGGTGTATAATTCGTGTCGTTCACGTATTATATCCGATAGGCCCTATTCTTCCTGAGTAACCGATGTAACCAATTGGGCCGAGGAGTTATAAAAATAATTTAATTCAAAATAACAACTAAGTTCAATGTTGAGTTGTATTATCTCTTCAAAAATCAATTATATGATTTTTTTAAGAAAATCAATTATTATTTATTTCTTTGTATAAAGATATTTTACGTCGATGGATAATCAGAACGAGCTGAATGCATTTAATATGAATTTAATGTGCATTTCTAATGTGGATATCAATACACAGAGATTGGATTCTTATTATACGATTTGTTCTTGTTGCAATCGTTAGTTGGTCTTGTTAAGTTCAGGTATCCATTATAATGACTTTGTTTCCCAATGGTAATCCCAATTACCCTACAAAATGTGGCTCTTGTTAGAAAACAAGAGCAACCGTTATTTGGTCTTCTTATGATTTATGGAATCTCAGCCTAGGTCAGCCGTTGTGCATCGTAAACGTAAATTCTATATAATGACTCCGTGGAAATTGAGAATGTGAATGCATGGAACATATGGCACTTTGTTGGTTATTTTCACTTGTATTACTAAATTACTTGTATGTTTCGTGTACTTTTACTTGGTTATATTGATAAAAAAATAAGCTTCTCAGTCGCATTTTACAACTAGCGAAGGTAAAATATATTTTTGGGCTAGGATAACCCGTGGGCACCAGGTGCCTGTATCATATACAGAATAAAGTTCACTTCTCACCTATTCATTTGTGTATGTATCTAGTTTTCTATCCGGAACGCCATGTAAATCTTACGAACACACACAATCCATGAAGCAAAAGTTTAATTTGTTTCCAAATGTTGATTCAATTTCTGGCACACCAATAATTTATTTATAAATGTTTGGGATATCTCTTCTAATTATAGGACAGTTTCTTTGATTAAAGAATTAATGGCTTTAGCCACGACGGCCACGCAGTAAGCTTAGGGTACTAGTACCCGAACTAGTTTGAATTTTCATACACAAAGCGTTCTACACATATATACTTAAATATATATGTATACATAAATACATTAAGGCCTTCGGGTGGCACATATTTTGTGGCGGCTTCTTTATTATATTTTTGTCTAAATTATGTAAAAATTGACTTCGAAAGGGCGACAAATTGGGGAGCGCCCCAAGTGGCAATAACTCTAGATACGTCACTGCATACATTTATATATATATACACATACAACTGAGTGTTTATATTTATATGATTCTTTTTTAGGGCAGTGCTACAAATTGAAAATGCAATCGAGTACACGTACAGCTGCTGCTGGTGCTGGGGGTAGATGCTGATGGAGTCACTCTGCCGCAATATGACGTTGCTAATTCGCTGGTTGTCCAGTCGCTCCCCCCCTGCCCCTTCTCCACCCCCCCGCGCCATCGTCCATGTATCGCGCCCCTACCGCAGACGGCCGCCCATGGAACGAGCCGCGCGACGGCGGTGCCTTTGTGTTGCCATATACGGTAACTAATTACCACAGTTGCTTGCAACCGACACAATAAGAAGACATGCCGCGGCGCGATGTGCGGTGTGTGGTTCGTTCACAATCAACGCAAACGCTACGAAAGACGCGCGCGCGCGCATTCACGTTCTCTTCTCCAACTACACTACACTACACACGATGTGGTGCTTGCTTGCTTGCTTGCTTCTGCCCCATATTACTTTCTTGGACGAAATATACAATAAAAGAAAAACATATTGTTATAATGGAAATGTTCAAACTCGAGATTTTAATGGAAATACATATTTTGAGCTTTACTTAATTGCTATAGAATATTTTCGAGATGACGTCTGAAGGAATGTATGAGCTCCAGCAAAAAGTATTGAACATGTGTCTCAATTATTAAACCGTTATAAGTTGTACATCAAATTTGACCGATTCTAATGTTTCCGATAATAATATTTAAGTACATATATAGTATTATTTATATTAATAACTACAATGCAATAATTAATTTACTTAAGGCCGGTATTATAATCAATTTAATATGCCATTAAATTTTATTCGTTCATTAAAATAAAGAAAATCTAATCAAAATGACATTTCTTATGGAAAAATTATATTGATGTCATGAAGTTAGCGCTTATGTAATTCATAATATTTTTTACTGGATGATTACTTATTCCGATAATATTCTAAGAGCAAATGTTTTATAATTTAGCTAAGAGTTAGCGTAACGTTTGTGCTATATATTGGGACTAGCAGAGGCAGTGATTGAGAGGTCATAAGGATAAGCCAGGGAAGCTTTGGCTGCGTATAGTATGTTGCGGACGAATGGGGCACACTCACAGTTTTCGGCTGATATGCATAACCTCTAACCCATTCAAGTCATCTCACAATTCATACACAGACCCCTATTATGCAGCAACCAACTCAACTTTTATGAATAACAAGTTTTTTACATGCATTTAAGACAGCGATATATAAGAAAGCAGACAATAATATCTTGCTAATCTAAATTTCATAGAAAATCGACATTAGGATTACAACGGTGGACGGTATTGAATTAATTTTAATATTTACCCACAACGGTATATAACAAAAAGTTATAAAAAGTGTTTTTATATATGTAAAAATTGTTATTGAAACTGTTATTATTACTTCTTTTTATATAAGTATTAAAAATCCTAATTTGTGTTATTATCTATTTAAATATAATACTAATAAATTGACAAATAATTATTGTAATATTATAAAGAAATGTAAAAATACTTGAGATATTTGAAACTAAATACAGCAATGTGTAGGTCACTTCAATTTTTTCACATTCTGTTTCTTTAGTTATATTTATTATCAGTAATATCTTCAGCAAAAATTAATGTAGTTGAATTAGTTTATATTTTAATTACCTTACTTTCGTTGGTGACTCGTTGAAACAATTTCAATTATTATAAATTAGAAAAACATATGGTGTAAGTTTCACAAAATATTTATTAATATGTCTACATACGTAACGAACTCTGGGTCATCATCAGGACCTAATCATTAGTTTCTGATGATGACCGAGAGGTCGAAACATATGTAGACATATTAATTATTATTTTGTGAAACTACCTAATTTATAATTGTTTATAAAATTATTATTTTATGCCATTTGGGTTCAATACGAAAGAATATCTTTGTATACAATAAAAATATAAGGTCTCAAAATACGTTATAATTGGCATTCTTAATGCTTACCAATTTTGGTAAGGAGATACATCCAGAAAGCTAAGAGCGTGTAACCAACATCTATAAGTATAGTAACGAATTTCTGTGATTTTATTTTTTTCGACCAAGTTATAGGCACATGACCGAATTTTTGGACGAGCTTTTGAGGCTATGATATAATATAGTATCGATCTATTTGTGATTTAAAATATACGTAATAATTTGGCAATTCACTATATTACAGTCAGTAAAAAAGTAAGTATATAATTATAAAACTAATGAGACTGATCTTTAAGTATTTTTTTTTTTAATAGTCGTTTTGTTAGAGACCACTAAATTATTTTTAATTTCAAGATATCACTATAAAGGTATTTAAGTGAATTGTTATTAATGATTCATCTTTCCGTTGGACGATTCATAATTCCATAAGTATACGAACATATATTTAATTTTTAAATTACCACAAACTCACACATTTAATCTGAAAGAGTTAAAAATAAAAATAAAAAGAAAAGCGTAGAGTATTTGAAAGCATGGACGTTAATTCGTTTGCGTCAGGTTGCGCTCATAGTGAACGAGCCACATTGTCTACAAGGTGTCGGCATTTGTTTCAGGCGACTCACTTATTGGGTGGGCAGAGGGCAGTCGTGCCCGATAAAAAACAGCATCAGGCAACACGGCAACACCTGAATGGCGTTGCCCGTTGTCCGTTGCCCGTTGCCATGCCATGTAGGAAGCCATGTTAGGTGTGATTCTTTTGTTTCTGGGTGGTAGACAAAGACAACGGCATCGGCGCATCGCACCAGCTAGCAAAGGACCACATCATATCTCATTCTCTCACCTGTGTGTATATGCTATATTTTGTCTCTGCGCGTCCGTCCGTCCGTTCTGTTCTCTCGCTTGTGAGTCTGTGAGTGGGAGTTTGACGTTTGTAATTGAGGACATGATAGACTGTTTTAGATTTTGAAATATCGCCGCTGGCCTCAACTTACCCTCCTTCCAAGCCTCATTTGTTCGTTTTTACTCGAAAGTCATTAAAATTCTTTTCAATTTTTCAATCCTTGTGTGAATGCCTGTCAGATTACAATTATGTTATTCTGATTGTAAATGTCTTTAACTGTGGGATGTCTGTTTGCGCTCTTATTAATGAGCCAATCAGGTGTATATATTAATTGATTAAATATCCATTTATATACATATCAGTAAATAAGATATTGCATGAAGTCATTAAATTTATTTTATAAAATAAATTAGATTAGATGAGAATCAGATTCTTAATAGTGATGGTGTGGGGACAATTACACTTTTCGACCTTGCTGTCATCTTCAGGTGTACTAGGAGTAAATAGTCGAAATACAAATTTTTAACTTTTTTGATTAATTGTGTGTGTCTATGTGATAAGACTAATATAAAATGTATTTATACCTCGGAAGAAAGCTTCCCATTTTTGATAACAAACTTTAAACTGGTACCTAAAGTTGATTCCTGATACTTATTTACTATTTTGAGAACACAAATTAGAAAAAAATAAATGACTGACGTAATAGTTAAAAATATAAAGATTTCCTATAACTTTTGCTCGGATATTTATCTCGGAATACGTACAATTTACTAGAAAAACGTTGTTGAATTTGGGATTTCCTTATCGTTGTATCCATTGAACCATGAATACGTATTAAACAAATGGATTTAGACATCTAAATCGAATAAGCATTTTATTATATTTTGTATTTCAAAATTTGAGTAATTCTGCAGAGATTTAGGCTGGTTCTCAAGAGAAAAATTGCCATCCTTACTTTTTAAACACATATTTCTGAAATTATCAAAATATTCTCTTTAATAAAAGGGGTATTGGTAACCCCACTCTCTAGTCAAATTCCGGTTAAAATTTTTTGTTCCCTGTTTATATATGTTAATCATCACAAAACTTAACTTAAGACTATTTGCGCGAAATATACTTATCTTTACTAATCCAAAATTTCACTTAAGAGGAATCTCCATAGGCGCTGCAATCATGGCTAAACAATGTTTCGTCGAACCCTTAAAACTCCTTTATTACAACATTAAAATGAATGAAATTTTGTATTTTCAGATCAAACGATCACAGCAAATATACCCAAAAATAGTCCATTTCGTTCTTAATACTACTCTCCAAAATAATTTGTTATTTCCTAATAGTGTGATTGTCTCATATATATCAGTAATTTCACTTTCTTTTACCATATGGTATTCGGAAAGAAAAACGATGGAGGCGGAGACCCCTGTTTCGTCATGAATTTAGTACGTGATTTTAATTGCTCATAATTAATAAGTTCTTAGAAATGAAAATGGGTGATACATACGAATTAAATATATTTAAGATTGTAACGTACGTGTCTATTTTCAATTTAATGATATATTGTTTTAAATTTTAGTATCCCGGGAAAGAAAACTTTTTATTTCTAAAAGGATATTTCTACCGGAAGTGGTTACTCGTGTAATTTTCTGCATATCTCAAATAAGATTGAGTGAATCTTATAAAAGTTGTAGATATTAAATTTATTAATAAATTTTGTTGGAATAGTTTTCTCGAAAAATGTACCATATACTGAAAAATCGTATTAGAAAATAGTCTTGTTACTTTTCCCTAATTACCACACATATTGATATTGTTTCATGGCAAGGGCAGATTGAATTTAAAATACGATAAAGCTATATTACATATTTAGTAAAAACTTTATTTTATTTTGACATGTCAACTCTACGAATCAACCATAACAATGAGCATATTTACTATAACAATGTATTGAGACCAATGAGAAAATGTTCTCTGAATAATAGAGAAATATTTCATAAATATAAAGTTCAATTATTGAATAAATTGTAAGATGTAAATTTAGGTTTTAATACAAGAATAATAAATAACGATTCTCAATTATAAGGTGTTCATATTTATCATTTTTGTATATAGGAATAAATGTGAATAGAATAACAATAAACAATATACAATTATATTTAGTTTCTCTATTGTGCTTCTATTGCCTATGATAGGCATACTCATTTAAATCACTATATTAATTTAATTATACGTAAAACAATTAATGAGATACTTTACTAATTAGGCAGTATAACCTAAGTAGTAAAACATGATAGCTGCGAGTGGAAAATATAACGAAATTTAAGAAAGATTATGTATTTAAATTTGCAGTTTACCCCAATTACATGTGGCATTTCGTGTTTATGTAAATAGGAGAAGATCAATACACTAATTACATTCCAAATTTTAATTACGTGAAATATAATATGTATTGCCATCTAGCGGAGAGTAGTGAAATTTAACGAAACCCAGGTACAGGTTATAGGTTCGTATCCCAACTATAGATCATTTAATAATTGATTGATTTTCTCACTATCTTTGAAAATAGCAATTATATTGAATAGATATTCGGAATATGAAAAAAAGCAGGATTACTTGTCTACGTATTATTTGAAAAGTTGAAACTTATCGACCAAATATAAGTTATTATTTTTAAACATATTAAAACAAATATAACATATTTACAATTTCGGAGAAATTGATTTTTAGATTTAATAATTCCAATTTACTAAAATTATGGATCTTTAATTCGATACATATAGTAGGGCACTTGAATACTTTAGTTTGGTAGTATAGCTACTCACTGCTAGGTGGCTAATGGATGACATTTATTTACCAAGAAAAATAGGGAATTCCCTTAATTGTTGTTTTTTCGGAGGATATGCTATCCAGTGTTTCATATATATTTTATATAACTATTATTTTTCAATTTAAAAAACAAAAACTATTTTGTTATATTACAAGGATATATGTTAAACAATAAAACAATATTGCTTCGTGCAGTTTGATAATAGGTTTTAGATCATTTTTATTTACAATAGAGCTATAGTGTTCATATGTCTGTAACAACACAATAAAAAAGGCCAATTTTAACCAAATTTGGTATACATCTATAATATGAGTTCCTTGTTCTCTAATTCAATGAATTAGAATTTTATCCTAATAATCGCACTCTTTATTTTTCAATAAAAAATAAAAAACAATATATCAGAAAATAACAGTACAAATTTACATATTCTTGGATTTATTTTAATACTCCGTCTAAGAGAATAAAAACTGGCAACATTGAATTAACCAAATGTTAGTATAGATATTACGAGTACTAAAATTGGCGGATGGTTTTATAAGAACGTAGGTAGATTTGTTTACGCGGGCAGTCTCTTAAAATGCGCGGTCATGCACTAAACCGAACTAAACAATCTGTACCGAAAACCCATTAAACACAACGTTAACCTAATAATATCTTTTATTCACTGTTTTAGTGGACATGTACACATCATGTTCTTTAACCGACGGCCGATGTGCGAGAAACCAATGTGTTAGAACGAAATCGAACTATATTGCTTATACGTGTTGGGTAAAATATGTTCGAATGAATTATGTTGTAAAAACAATCCGTCAGTCATCTGTCTTTGGTACTCTACACTGTTAATAAGATAGTTGAATATTTGCGCTCGGAAAGACATAATAATCGCATATTTAAATTACTTATAAATTTTTTATCGCAAAGAACGTACAATTTTTTGGAAAATCGCATTTGAAATTAGTACAATTACATATTATATTCATGGTTATTATGTATATTAAATTGTTTTATGATAATCGCAGTATCACCATTTTTAACAGAATAAAATATTATTATAAGAATTTTAATAAAATTATGAACATAATATTTCCACAAAATTCCAACTCATATTTATTTATATTTTCAAGAAAATCCAGTATAGGGCACAGCAGATATTTTAAATTTTATATATTTTGTATTAATTGCGTAACAAATTACAAAATATTTTACAGAATAAAAAAATATTATAAATTTTTTAATAAAATAATGAAAATAATATTACCACAAAATTCCAATTCATATTTGTTTATACGTACAAGAGAATCCAGTATAGGGCACGGCAAATATTTAAAAATTTATTTATATTGTATTAATTGCAATACATTTTTAAATATGCAAATAGTTCACTTTAAAATTAAATAAAAAATATTTTTTAATAAAGAACTGCCACCAAATTTTGCATATTAATATTTTATATTTATTTTAGTTTTATAGCAAATTACTTGTACAGATTTCAACTTATTTACCCTTAACAGTATTAGAAGTAGAGCGTTTACTCAAATCAGTTTGAAAATTACAATTCTTAGGATGCTCAAAACGAGTTATTCTTTAAACCGTTCGAGGTGCACTTTTTTCATAATTTTATTTATTTTAATTGTTGTTAGTTGTTACTGCAAAGCACTTTATATTTATCACTAATCAGAAGCAGTAAAGAATAAGACCAATTTCAAAATGAATATCTTTTTCAATGATTTAAAATTATATACAAACTTTGTATGTCCTTGAAAGTAAATATAAGATACTACTAAATATATAAACGAGAATTAATTAGAAATGAATGTTTAGCGATTATAAAATGATTGGCAAATGTTCTGGGGTAAATTTTAGCAGTGTAGGTACACCGGCAGTGAGTTGTTTGTATGTTTAAGTAACATTAAACGACTAAAAGCTCAGTTCAAACCTCTGTGTATATAAACTAACTAACAAACATACAGAGATAGATGGCAAGTATATATGTGTGCATGTATATTGAGTTATATTCAGTTTTCATGGAACAGACACCTTCTTTGCCATTCTCAAACAAATGTGTTTAAATTGGAGGGTCTTTGGGCAGCGCCTCTGCCCACTGCATCGCATTTATACTAGATTACTATCTCTCTCTGGCTCTGTATGATGCCAGCTAGCGTAAATAGTGTTTGATCGGTGCGTAATTACGCGGTTTACGTGCCATCACTTGTTTGGGAACACACCACTAATATACACTTGGCTATACGTGTGTTAGTTGTATGCATGGGTGGAATGCTTTTGCTTAATAGATTTGCACAAACACACACACATATATATATATATATGCACGGCGGATGCGGCGATTCTTTTTAAATATCAAAACATGAGATGAAATGTTTCTTTGACTTTGATTTTTTCTATGTTTACGTTTCAGTAACAATGGAATACATTTTGGAATTTAATTCAACATACAATTCATAATGCTGTATTCACTGTGAACTAAATTGTAATTAAGATTAGATTATTACACATAATCTAATTATGGCAAGCACTAAAATTAACACAATTAATTGTAATTTTTGTTGCATGAACCATATGGCATTGTACATCAAACTATAAACTGGAATCATTACTTGAAATTTCTAAGCTTAATTACTAATTGTTTTGCTGTGAATAAACCACACATATAGATCAGCATTTAAGAAGCACTAATGCTATCAGCTTGCCGCAAATAATATGAAATAAAATATAAACAACTTTCGCTCATAGTAAAACATTGAGCGTCACTTAAGTACAATGTATAATTGAGTTTATGGTGAAACAATACGATAATTTGAGAAAAACAAAAGGAATTAGAAGTTTTATTGAATTTAATCACAATTTAATAAAATGTAAGCTCTGCTTAAAGTTAAGCACTAGCGGTGTAATAAAGTATAATTGTACATTGTAAATGATTGGTTTTTCAAGACGATATTTTTATGTATTTACTCTGATATGTTATTCAGACGTTTATATTTTGCAATAATTTTCACTAATGTATTAACCCAGGGGTATTATAAATTTTAACTTTGAAAGTATAAATAATTAGCCAGAAAATTAGTAATTGCGTTTTGAATCACCAATCAGGTGTGAGCCATTTTTATTTTTATATAAATTAGGCAAATAATTCTAATTTTTTTTATTAGGTATTGTTAAATATGAAAATTAATATTTTAAGGTACACTTCAATGACTAAAAAATTTTAGGTTGTTGGAATTAAATGTTTATAATTTAAGTATGACGCGTTTATTGTTTATAATATTTCCAAGTAGCGAAAGCTTTGGAATGTTAGTTATATGAAAATTAAATTAGAAAAGTTTCTTTATTAATATTATGTACGACTGGATTCCATTTAAAAAAAAATCTTCAGGTATTAGTTTCCTTTGTACTTGAAGATGATTTAAAAAAATCTAAACCGGTCGTACTTAATTTTAATAAAGAAATTGTGAACAATAAAACGCCTTTTCTAATTTAATTTCTTCACGATGAAATTCGTCAACGATATATCAGTTTCCTTGAGTGCAAGTATGAATATATGCTAAGTTTGTTAGTATCATATTTCACTGCAACACTATAAAAGCATTGGTGCTTGCATCAATAATGGTTTTTTGTAATTGTTGAAAATAGGGCTATCCGCCAAAATAATGATTGATATTCAATTCTATATAAATGCCATTAAATTCATTGCCCCTCATTAATATCAGATTACTATACTATATATATATAGCTATAGTAACACCGATTTGGTCGCTCCGGTCCCTGTCTGTCTGTCTGTCTGTGTCTGAATTGTACACAATCACACAATGTTCCTAAATAGATTAACCCTCGTTTCCTGTGATGTTCTTTCAATGTTCCGGCAACGTTGGCTGAGGAGAAAGTCACGACTTTCAGTTCTCTCGGTGACGTGTCACGTTTCTCTCTATTTCACTTGCACGCATACATACATACATACGCATACACGGTCAATTTGTCATCTCTTTCCATCGCTTACATTCTGCTGATAACCTCTCTCGAAGTCAGTCAATACTTTTTTCTGATCAATCACAAGCAATTTGATCTAACCACAGCTTCTAACAGGCTGTAATAGGGGTGGCCGGGTACGCGACCGATTTTATTTGAAAACGCTTCAATCAAGCGGCCCTTGACTTCTCCGCAACACACTCGAACACAATTCACACCATACGATCGCACTTCGTCGGGGAATCTCGTTTTTTGTTCTTATTTATATTTATACATTTAAAAATGTATATACACATTATTCCGCAATATTTCTTTGTAGATTTGACATATAGATACAGAATACTCCAAGGTTTTTTTAACAATTTATTTGAAAACCGCGATTTACGATCCTTACGAAATCTAAAAGGAAGTATTACAAGTATGTACATTTTCGGACTAGACATTTTAACGGAAATACACGTTAGGACTATTCCTGAATCGAATTTGACTATTTTCGGAATAACTTCTATCTGTGTGTGTGTGTGTGTGTGTGTGAAAGCTCTAGAGTAAGAACTGTTCAAGGAAGATTTCATAATTTCTAGCAATTTTGGTTTAATTTTTTCTTTTGAAAAATGAACCATTTATTGTTTTTGAAAATTGTTATTTACAATTACGGTTCCCTAGTTACAAAATTGATTTTATTTTAAAACAAATTATTAAATATACAAATAGTGAAAGGAGCAAAATATATAGTCGAGTGATGGCCACTCCAGATATTTTTATATACTATATAATTTCAAACTCAAAAATGGCCTCAGTATACTTAATGTCCATCAAATATGATTAAAATCGGTATCTTCAGAAGAAGAGATGCAATTTTTGTTTTACGAGCGATCGAGCCAAGCTCAAATCAGGAAGATGTGAAACGAGTTACTTTAATAAAATCTATTCTAATTGACCGTATATATTCGTTGTCGCACGGAATAGCAGCCAATCCGATGAAATCTAATCTTAACAAGGTTCGATTCTTTTTGCTAGACTTCGGGAACTAGTTGACAAGTCGAGCAAACTTTTTGTTGGCCAATCAAAAGCTATTCTGAGTATACTTTATACGAGAGAGCGTTTATGTTCAACTCTTATATATAAATCGCAAATTTCTGAATTTCGTTTTCGTATTACGTACCTACTACCATCATTCCTCATTCCACCGCCTCTTTCTTTTCATTGCAAATTACCATTTAAAACTTATTCTTATTCTTTTCTTTGTCATTATTTAATTCGCTGCCAGTTGCCATTAACTTGACAATTACATTATCAACGAATTCTCATGGTATTCAGTATAAAACAAAAAGTTTTGATTCGCATTCTTAATTATCAAATGGGTATTTTTATCCTAACCGTCGCGATTGAGATTAATTGCTCATTATCTATCTACGAATAGATGTTTGTGTGATGACAGTTTTAGTCAATCAACATAATACGGTTTGAATAATACCTTTTCACCAAGATTTATAGCTTTTTTACTTTTGTGAGCCGGAATGTGCACGTTCATAATAACATAATACACACTCGTGTCAAATATAACTAAAGAACAGTAACCATCTTATACGGTGTGCACCAACGATATTCTCGATTGCGAATAACAAAAATTTAGTCAATATCAGAAGATTATAAGGTATATTCCGTTAAAAAAGATAATTTTATGATTACAATATTTTGTTTTAGATTTATTCCAAGATAAAAGCAATTGTAATAAAATGTAAATATTTATTTCTGTCCGTGTACCTACAACTTTCTAAATTGGACCACCCTTAAGAATAAGGTCCCAAAAGCGAATGACTGTTTACGGTGTTACACTTACTTTTGGGTGGTATGTTTTGGTAGGCTGTTCGCTCAAGTAACTTAATCTTTCATAACTATTTAGATTATGTGTATGTACTACCGACTACTGCTTCTTGTAGTAATATCATATTGTTTATATGAGATGTTCTGAGTGCTGCCATATGCGACAGAACCAGCAGCCCACTAGGCCTATACTGTTAGAATACTTGACGAATAGAAAAAAAAAAAATGTTTGTAAATTTAATACTTATATTATAAACATTATATAGACTCAAATTTCGTGGTCTGTTGCGGACAAATATTTTTACATTTACACTATCAAAATAAACTCTCCCATAATTTTTCACTGAACGAAATATTTACCAATACTAAATTGACACCGGCACTAATCTCTTTGACGAATTATTAATACATGGAAATAATATATTTATAAGAACTTTTTTTTAAATTTAATTTACCTCTGGGCAAGACGAATCAGAAGTCTAATATTAATGCGTCAAAAGACATGTGAATTTAAGCTAAAAGTAGATTATCTTTACGAAGGAAAAGATAAACAGCAAACAAAGAAAAGAGCAGGAACCACAACGTAATTCTTGTACAAATGAAACGAATGATCGTAATTGTCATCAGGGCGAAGGCAAGAGGACGCGCGCGCGAAAAGAGTGTGCCATGGTCGATTCGTTAACGTTCACAATCAGCCAAGTGAAGCGTTAAATTCAACGACATCGTTCACAATTTGAATTCAAAAACCGCAACACTTAGTATCTTTTCATTCCAATCAATTCCATTATTCTCTCGCTGCTCTCATCGACGTCATAATCATCCAACCCCCGTCGACCGTTGCGACTCGTGTCCTGTTCGAATTAAATAGACCAAGGAGCGACTGGTACACTAGAGCTGCTCCCGGATTTTATAGTTTACCATAAGGGGTTGATTGTGGTCACTGGGGATTTTATCGTTGTAAAACAGAGCTTATTTAAGCTAATGAAAATTAACACTTATTGCACCCACAAATTTAAACTCTATTTCATCTACAAAACACTTATCTGTTAACCGTATAGTAACCGGCTAGCTTGTTTCTCTTTTATAACTGTTATTTTAATAACCGGCATAGGTGCCCATACCTATGCATGTTTTAAAGTAGTAATATTTCAAATATACTCAAATACTGTTATTAAAAAAACCTTGATCATATTTTCTATATGTAATTCATTCATTATGGTTTAATAAAGTTTCACTTAAATATATTTATATAAATAAACAAATTCCTACGGTATCACAAAATGTGGCTCTTGTAATTTGAAATAAATCACATAGCCAAAACCACGTATAACACTTCAAACCAAATTCGCATTCGCAATAAATCACAGCCATGTCAATCTTTATCAAGGCAATAAGTGCGTATTTAAAATAATTCGGCGATCTATATTTCCTCGTGTTGCACCCCTCATACCTCTTGAAAGCCACATATATACTTACACTACGGAGAAGTACCCATCCACTTAATAAACACGAAAATAGTTGTTCAAATATAAACATATCTTAGACTTAAGTATACATACTTGAGCGAAGTGGCCTGACGCATGGTTAATGTTATCCAAGAGGAGCCCGGGCCCCCACCACGGAACAACAACGAAAAAATGTTAAACAGAACCTCGTTGGCTTGAACTAGGATCACCTCGATGACTGACAACTTTTATAAATATTTTTCATTTATCAAATATGATTATCCGTGAAGTGTATGAGTATCAGATGTGGATCAAAAACTGCATGTAAACATTCAGCAAAAAGCGGAGTTTGTTTCTGGAATTAGATATTTGGCTTTTCAACGGAAGAGAAACTGACAAACTTCAAAATAAACTTTGACTAAAATATACATGTCCCTATTCTAAGAAAAAAATTATATGGTTTTGATTACTCAACAATTCACTCTCAAAAGGGTTAGAAATTGTCAAAATGAATTCAGGGACCGTCAAAATTAATATATCTATTATAATTTCATGGTTGATTTCTTTTTTGTGTTCACTATACATTCTTTTATACATTACGTATAGGACAGTAAAACAAAAATTATTTTAGTGCAATATGAAGTGTTATTATAAAAATAAAAACTGCACAAGAAGCGTTGGAATAGGAATAGTAAAATATTTTATGCAAATTGCAACTATAAAACTTCATGAAAAGTTGTCCTACAATGCACTTAAATTAGCACTAGCAGCCGTAGTGTATGAGCAGCGCAAAATGTTCCGAACAAAAACATCTTAACTGGAACTTCTGAAGCGAGTCTTTGCAGGCATTCAATAATCGTCATCCATTAAAATTTACATGAAAATAGTTACGTACTTGTGTAAAAGTCGGCAATTTTCTCGTACGTTTAGTATATAGCAGCTTCTCTGTTGGCGTCTTGGTAAATACATTTCCGGAAAGTGACGCACATAGCGCCGTGACGCGGAATATTCGATAAAAATAATCCACTATGAAATAGCGCACTTGAACATCGTTATAAAGCTGTGGACAGTTTTTTTTTGTTCATTTGTCAGTTTATTAGCATACTAGTTTATTTTTGTTACTTCGATTTGTTTATTATCATATGTGATTTATTATCATGTAATTTGCGCTGATATTCATACTTAAATGTCAGTTTTTTGCTGCTTTTGTTATGTGAATAAAACTATGAGAGACTGGAACATCTTGTTAGCTTTTTATACTCATTTACATTATAGCAAATTTGTTAAAACTCAACTTATTGTAAATAAACTGTGATATATTTATATTATTTTATTACTAGAAAATATGCAGTGAACCCCAATAAGAATTTAATAATATTGTTTAATTGTTGTTTTAAATTCTGACATTTGTTGATATTGCAATTATTATAAAACCATTTGCATATTACTTATCCACGGATACAATACTCAAAACCATTTTTTTATTAAATGGTACATTATTTGAGAAATAAATTCCAAATTCGTTGGCCTGCACTCGACTTTCTTATACGTATAGTTTTCACTAGAAATATATATGATATATCCCAAACAAACTGTCAACCCAATACTCCACAGTAATTCTATGAAAGTGTACCATAAACAAACACAGTTTCTTTAATACAAAATATAGATTGTTTCTTTAATATTCACTGGACTGGTTTATTTTCTTGACTGGATATTTTGATGAATGGGAAAATAATTATTTAAGATTCTTGAGAAAAGCAGTTGTTTTTTAATAATCAATTTTATTCAACCCAACGTTTCGGCATCCCCTTTGCAAACTCCTGATGATGACATAAGGGATGCCGAAACGTTGAAAAAAATTAATGATTAAAAAACGACTGCTTTTCCTGAGATTCCCTTTTTTTTTCTCTCCTTCATTTAATGTTCACCTTATCAATATATTCAAATATAATATTAAATATGTACTGCTTTTCAATATTTATTTCCAATAATCTAAACGGTCAATTGACACCAAATGCAGAGAATCTTTGGTCAAATGACAAATATTAAATTGTTTGAATCAATTTTGTTTCCTTGTCCAAATATTGTCAGGTTATTAAATATAATCCATATATATGCGTATCTATTGCAACATAAATATGAAATATAAGATTTTCTGTAGTAGTTTTCTTGTAACTGGTACATATTTTGAAGAAACTTTTTAAACAAAAGTTTTGCGAAATATTTATATCTTTCATTATGTACTTAATTGATATTGAAAAAAAATGATAGAAATGCATAGAGAGTAAACAAGCATTTCCGGTTTGAATATTCTCTTCAAAAATGCTGCACATCTAGATAATATACATATCTTAAGTTTGAAGTAAATTAAATTTTAACTATGGAATTAAAATTTGTTTTCAAAAATAAGAGATAAGCTTTTGGGCAATATATAAACGGTATGTTAAACTTACCTTTGTTTTAAATTCGAATTTTATTAATATTAGGGTAGATTTTACCTGTTGTTAAAGTTGTATGTAGATGGATGGTAACCGACGATATTTAACCATTGAACCTTCCTGTATGACACTTTATTTCATTAACACCAATCATAAGGGCATATACACATTACACACTGTAAGCGACGGCCCACGGAATCCTCCGATACGAGCCTCTATGTTGAGTCTGAAAATAGAATACGAGTTGAGCTAACGCTCAGTGAGAAGGCTGTCATTTAGCAGTGACTGACGACGGTCTAATAAAGCAATAATGATTAAGCCATTTGTATCAGGATAAGGAGGTAGAATACAGTATTTAACTGTGCACAAGAAACATCACAGCCTAAGCAACTAGTGCTTAGGTCTGCTAGAACCTGGCCCCGCTCCACAGACTTGCTGTGGGAAATACGAGAAATGCCAGGGGGATCTCTCCTCACAACTAGCTGTGTGCGTCAACGAGTAGCTTGCCTCCGCCGCGGGACCTTACGGCATCGTGAGAAAGAGTAAAACTCAGTCTCCACCATATCCCTTCGAAGGTACGAAGGTAATCGTTGTGCTCCACACAAACTAGTGTGAATCTACAAGAAGCTTGCCTCCGCCATGAGATTTGCATGGTATCGGGAGAAAGAGTTGAAAGTCGAGTGAAACTCAATCTCCACCATATCTCCCCGGAGGTACGAAGCGATACGTTGGGCTCAGTCCTGAGGATAAACATTAAAGTTGGCAGGTAAAGGCACCGCTGGCAACATACCGGTAAATATATATGCTACATCGCTGGGCACTTTCTCGACTATCCCCCGCACAAAGCGGTTTCCAGGCCAGCACCGATACAAAGGTTAGGGATAGGTGACTATAACACATTTTGACATACACATAACGTACATTCAGGAAAATGGCTATCACCATTTACCTATACATATGATTGCAAGAATATAAATATAAACAGACAGACTTGACTCACCGCTAATATTCTCCATACCAGATGCACAGGGCACAAATCACAAAAACACTACCATTCTCATTGAACAGCAAAACTATACTGACAGAGAAATATCATAACCAATAGGTACTACTTAATCCCTTCGACCGCCTCTGACCAGTCTGTGTATTTCTTACAAGAAACTGATATAAACGCGTTGCATAATGCTATACTAAAAATTGCCGCTGACATTAATATTCACTGTAAATGTATATTATTTATAAATTCATAAATAAAATGAATCTGTGCCAACATTTTTATTGTACAACATAATATAAATACAGGTACCTACAATTGTGCATAAATCTAAATTTATATGAATATTTACATCATCAACTTACAAACTAAAAACATTTCAGTGTAATAGTCAATCTAACAACTTTTTAATAACAGTATACGGATCGTGTGCAAAAATAAAATCAATGTGATTCTTGACAAAACAAGCCCTATTGTATTTGTTCATTTGTTAAGTCATCTTCATTTGCACCTGCAGTTGTCAAACTAGCCGCTAGAGTGTTCGGATTATAATAACTAAAGTACGGGAAAAGGTGCATAGACGTATTGTACTGTTGACATAAACTGAGCATAGATTGCTGAATATTCTTGCCATATTTCGGTAAGTTTTTGTGGATTTGGTCGTAGATAAACATTTCCGATTTTGGATCAGGGTAATATCCGCCTTTTTGGTATATTGGAGATTTGTGCTGGAGGAATAGAGGAACATCATCTTTGACTAGAACTTTAACGGCCACTTTTCGGGCGTTTTGATTGATAAGATTCGTTTCTTGCATTTGGAGTTGTTTTCGTTTTGTTTTGTAGCGTCGATTTTGGTACCAGATTTTCACCTGAAAATATAATATATAAATATTTAGTATCTTAACCATTTATTCCTTTTTAGAACACATACTTGTGTTTCTGTAAGTTTGAGGCTATGTGCCAAATCAGCTCGTTCAGGTCCACTCAGATAGCGTTGTTGATTGAATCGACGTTCCAATTCAAAGACCTGAGCATGTGTGAAGGCTGCCCGCGATCTTTTCTTACGTGGTGTGGAACCTGTGCTTATTGTCAACTGTGCGTGCTCTGACCGAGACAATTCTCCGGAGAGCATAGATGAATCGGGAGTTACACCAGATATTCCTGGCATTGCTTCTGTAAAAGGGAGGATTTGTTAATCGATACATTAAAAAAAAAAATGTTTTATGAACACTTAAATAAGTAACAATTAATTAATAATTTTGAAACATTATAATTTCCCTACATGAATGTAATAAGAGATAATTGTAGTGAAATAGGCATGGATGTTTTTAAAAGTAAAAGAAATAGATATTAAGAACGATACAATGACGAATTAAAAATAAAATTAACAAAAAAATCTGGAATGTAATTTTTACTAGATTTTCAAACAATAGTTGTGCAAAATATTAATAACATTCATTATAAAAATAACTATATTTATCAAAAGTGCAGACGTTCTAGTCTTATTGGAGATAGAACAAAAAATACATAGAGTAAACATGCACTTCCGGTATGGATATTCTATTTAAAAATAGGAGGTGCAATAATAATAATTGCAATAATTTTACGTTCAAAAGTTTTGACTCTAGAACGTTTACAGACAGACAGATTCACAGACGTCATTCTGAAAATAGTCTCATTCGATTCAGAGAAAGTCAAAACGTGTATATCCGTTGAAATCTCGAGTGCGAAAACTTTCATGATTACAATACCTCGTAAAAGAAAGTAAAAATTATATTATTTCCAGTTTTAAAGAAGCCCAAGTTGCGATACCATTGTAATAATAATAGCTTGTCTGGACAAAAATAGAATTCCTATTGAGAATAAAATCTTTATAAAATAATCTTTTACAAGGTCACGTTGTAAAAATATTCAATAGCCCTGTGACAAATTCATTTTTCTTCGGCGCTTATCATCATTATAGCTCAATTTTGATATTTTCAAAAAGCCTCAACATACACAATGTACCATCAGAATAACATTAGTGAATTTAGGATTCGTCAGGAAAACAACCTATATTATCAAATTGATATTATTTAACAGCCATCATATAAGAGTTAGTGTGTGTGTGTGTTTCAAAATGGCGACTGGTACAGCCAGGTACCTACTCAACGTACCATTTAAACTGAAAGCTTTTTGTGCTCCTCATTCGATGTATACTGCGAGGCGATGCCATTACTTAATTTTAGTAATTGCCTGTGGCATAATGCTTTTGAAATCGGGCTTTATATGATTTATGGTTTACGTTTTTCACGAAGCCTTGCTTTTTATTTTAGCGGGAAATTGACGGGTGATAAGGGATATTACATAGACACATACGACAATGATAAGTTATGACTGACGGTTGATTAGAAATTCGTGAGAATTTAATTAAATTAGAAATTACTTTGCTATTTGGATTCACAACTCATAACGGCAAGTACTTTTTCATTAAAATAGAGATACAGAAAACTTTGTGCACTATTTAACTATTTAGCCATATTTTTACAGCGAAACATGTATTCCTAGTTGCAGAAAGGTTCATTAAGTAATGATTTTTTGCAACTGGGTAAAAACTTGTAATTAATTAATTGAATGCTATATGCTTTTTACGAGCGACGACGAACATCCAAGTATATATTTTTGGATTCAGGGCGACGAAATAAACACTTTTTGTTAAGGACATTTTTTGATCTGAGAATGCTACATTCGAATCGACTTCATAATATTAAAAATAATAATGCAGCAAATATAACTCCAATTTTTGCATCTGCAATCTCGGCTTCAACTTCAAAATTGAATATAAATCTATATACAAAATTAATTTTGCTATTCACAGAGAGACAAAATTGGCATAGAAACAAATGTTTGAATAAAAAATTAGGCAATTATATATGTACTTAAATGTTGCACTCAAAAATAAAACTATTCCAACATTTTTTACACATTAATTACAAGTTTGTTACACAGATAAAAAATATATTATACTTTCCCCGTATCAGGAAAATGAGTGTGGATTAACATTTTCGTATTTCTGCCGATAAAAAAGGTATCGAGAGATTCATATTTAACAACACAAAAATTACCCCTAAGGGGTAACAACCCCGAAACACTTACAAAAATGAATTGTAATAAACTTATTAGTGCATGTAAATATAAATGCTACAGATTCATGTAATATAATATATATTTTTAATATCACATTACTTCTCTAACACTTAAGGCGCGATAATGTTAATAGAAGGGAAAACAGTGGTTGGCGAATTCGTAATGTAGTTAATACACATAACTTTCTCGTACTTGAAAAAATATAATTATGATCATAAACGATGTCCCTACACAGGCCTGTGCTCAAATCTAATGTACGTTTAATTATACTAATTTAAATAAATACTAAATATTAACACATTTATACTTTTTTAAGGCATTGTTACAGGTCTACATAAGTAACATTTTGACTAGAATTTTCACGGAGCCGTGTAGTTTAATAACTAAATTTGAAATCATTCAGCCTTATTATCAATTATACATTTCGATGGTTTGAATCTCTCTTGAAGGTTTGAAGTTGTATTTGAGGACGAAGCCTTTTTGATAGCTTGAAGCCTTTTTGAGGGCTTGAAATCGTTTTAAGAGCCTTGAGGGCTTGAAGCCTTGAATTAATTGATAAATTCAATTCAATTTATTCAAAAGATTCAATTCCAAAGCCTTAAGTTCTCATTATTAAATTAATTTAAATCAGTAAATGAATTAAAGCCCTTTCTAATTTTGTTTTATTTGACTTCCTGCCCACAGCTCTGGTAATATATAAAAGAAAATTTCAGAATGTGAATTTTAAAGCCAATTAAATAAAATTCATTACAACTATAACTACAGTTGCCTTCTATATTTTAAAGTTCTGTTTAGTTAAGAGTAAAAATTCTGAGGTCATTTTTATACCACTTTTTAAACTAAGATTAAAAACATACAGAATTTAAGAACACATTTAACAACGTAAATAAGTTTTATTTATTTTTTAATAGTAATACTGGTTATATGGATCCAAAAGGATCCTTTAACCACTAACAGTTACTTTATTTAAAAGAAGAATATTACATAACTTAAAAATAGGAGTTCAAAATTTACAATATACAATAAAATAATAATAAATTAATTTAAATGCGGAGGTCACAATCAAATAAAAATTTCGCAATGAATTTAAATAATTATTATTTTGGTAAAAGTATCGTAGATTTTATGGGAAAGGGAATTTTCATTTTATGGAGATTCTGGAAATAATTATTGACGGTGTTAAAGTTGGAGCAAGACAGAAGGTTGTGGTTAAGATCGCCGATTGAAGAATTATTAAATAAGTTAAGCCAGAGACTATCCACATTTGCTGTATTATAAATTTATTTCGATTGTTTCGATTATGTGACGTAAAATGAAAATTACCTCTATGGTTCGCCGCGGCTTGTTTTGTCATGTCTAAAGCGATTTCTGTTGTAAGTTCATTATCGTAATTCTTTTTATTTAAAATGTCATTTATGGAGAATGGTGTCACTGTCAGATGGCTACTGCCCACACTTGAATTTGATGAAATTTCATCCATTTTTTGCATAATATTTTTTATAACTATCACAATTGTATATATTGCACACTTTTTAAATCATAAATTAAAAACTTAGAACACCAAAAAAACCATATTTTTGTCCATCGCATACATAAAATAAAAGTTAGATTAATTTAAAGATTATAAATAGTATTTAACAATTAATTAATAAGTGTATCTTCTGCGAAATCTGTGATACAACTGTTCTTCAACACAAATTGCTTCTGACACTAACTTGAAGAGGCACCCTATCTCTGTCATGTGATTGGCATCTCACTCTAAACAACACTCACTGTCATCTCTCTATCGCCGTCGCACTAAACGTTTACAACCGATTTTTAAATAGTTCTTTATTCCATCCTTCATACGGCTCAAATTAAACATTAACTAAAATTACTCTGTTTTATTATATTTATAACATTTTATAATATTATATAACAAAATTAACATCAATTTCAATTATATATCTTTAGTTATTTTTTACCAACAGCCATATCTCGATAAATATTACTAAGATATATTATAAATAAATTACATTTATGTTAATTTATAATAAATGATTGAATCAGGGAATTCTATGCGTTATTGTGTCGGATATACGGACTATTTTCCAATGTGTCAACAGTGGCAAGAGGCTCTTTCATCCATCTGTTTTCCTTCTCTTACATGCAGTATCTGTTAGCCAATGACGACGCACGGTATAAAATGGCACCAATCAGAAGCCGGGAGGTTTATTACGTTGAAACCAATAATTCTGGAGAGGATATTGATGAGTGTTGAGTGTTTGCGGTGTGCCGTGTGTTTATCGGGTTGTGATATGCATTACTCATATTCATATGTTGGCTTGGAAACGGTTAAACCCGTTTCTAATTGATTTTAGATATATTTTGGGATTTCGAATTTTAATAATTATTTTTGACGGGAAATTAATTATTTATTGCGTTTCTAAGACACAAATATTGGTGTTAGGTCACTTAAAATATTGTTTTATGTTAGAATATCAATTTCTGTGTTCCCAATAATCTTAGTATATTTAATTTCATGGATAAAATCTAAAAGAAAGTATTGTAGCCTTGAAATTTTTAAAATGCAATATATTAACGGAAATATACGTATTGAGCTTCCCTCAATTGATAATCGAGATGTCTTTATGTGTGGCTATGAAGGCGTTAAAGATAAAATTTTATAAGTAACTTTAAAATTCAAATTTGTACACGAGAAAATAATTCCAATTTTGAAAATAATTTTTAAACCGACAGTCGCAGTTAATTTCTGCTATTGTTTTACTTTTAACAGCAAAGGTTAGAAAAAAGTGTTGTATATTTCGAGATCAGGATTTTTCTAAAGATGTTGGGGACGTTGGGCAATCCCTATTTAACCCTGATTTGCTGATTCAATTCCAAACTATTTGCAGAATGAATAATTATACACTGAATTGTCGATATTTACGTTAAATTTAATAATAGACTATAGTACGAAATACTAAAACGTGTATAAACAGAAAAATATACTTTCGTATAAACGATTGAAGCGTAAACTGTACAATCATGCACATAATAAAAATCGGAAATGTTTTATTTATTTAAACAATCGTTAAATGGTCATTTAAAATATGTGATTCGTAATTAAACAAACAGTGGCGCAGAAACACCAAAAAATAAATAGCTAAATTAACTACAATTGTGGCAAAAACTCGGCTTAAAATTTTAGTCAAAAATAACAAATATAAAACAAATTTCTTCTATATACGAAATCGTTTAAGATATTGTTGTTTCGGTTTCAGGTCTATATTATTTAGTTGAATATGACGAAATGTAAATAGAACTCACGAATTAAATAGAAATATATTGTTTGAAATTTCAAAAATGTGATTTATATTATTGTAAAGTATAAATTAATAACTTATGTATACATAAGTTATTAATTTATACTTTACAATAATATAAATCACATTTATATACGTTATAACGTATACTAATCATCACGCATACAGTGTTTAATTGCTACCAAACCAGTTGTCAGTCAGATCTTTGTTTTGTATTTGAACCCCAGGGGATTCTGCGGTATAAATTCATCGCACGCTACTGTAGTAATCACACAGGAACCGTTCGTCAAAAAGCCAAATTGCCAAACAAAATAAACAATAATAAAAAGCGATGTAATTAACTTGTTGTTTATAAAACCGGAAATTTTATTGTCATCGAGTGGGAAACATAGAAATTATAGGACGATGATGTTTCGTGTAAGTTTTTCAAAAACGCGCATTAGGTATATACCTACTACCTCTGCCATCAGATAGATAGACACGTGACCGGAGCGCCAGCGGCGGAAGTGCGGACATTATGACAACTAATTTCCTCGGCACGTGCACAATCAAATCACCGCATTTAGTATCGTGGTGGGCTGGGTGAGCGACAAATATTTCTGTAATGCTTTTATCCAGATTAATTCTGTTTTATTTACCGGCAATTTTCACGGTCAACACTTATTTTACCAATTTAATAATTGTTTTAGGAGGTACGCCAACATATATCCACGATATGTAAGATAATATTCACATATTATTAATACAATAGGATCACATTGTTACAAGCATCAATTTAGCCTCTCGTTAACATGGGTTTTATTTTGTTCACGTTATCGAATATTTTTTTATCACAATAAAGATTATACGTCAAGCCGGAGGCATAAGTGCCTGTACCTTTGCTTGGCATCATTTATAATAATGCTACAAATATCTAATCGAATACTACAGTTCTCCTACATTTACTATGCGGTGAACTAAAAAAGAATTAGACATTTTTGAAATATCCCTATATTAGTTTATCTCAGTTATATATATATATTAATTTAGAATGTGGCAATAACACGACTGTATATATAGTATATTCGACGAAGTATGAACATCCCTGACGAATTTCTATATTTAAAATAAATCTTAAAACGGAAACTGTTCCACAATCTTAAAAAACCATTCGGCTCGAAGTGTTTAGATGGAACCGGTGATTATAAAAGCAAGCCTCGCTTTACACTACTATACACACATTTATATTGTGCATATATAGGTGTATGCGCGTGTGTGTGTGCGTGTTTGTATATGCACGTGTGTTGTGTATATGTTTATAGGGATGTGTCTGTATTTTTATTGAATCTGTTGGGAGCCCTGCAGCGTTTCCGGTGTCAGTCACAGCCACCTCTAATCGACATACCGGCATCAATAACAATCCGGATATATATATGTAGTAGCAATGATTCTTTGATGGTCCAAGGTTGTTAATGATTTTTAAAATTACTACGTCAGGAGTCAGCGCTTATTAAATATTTATTGATTCATGAGAAAAGTCCGAAATGTAGACATTGGTTAAAATATAAAACCACACAGTGTTGCCTTATGGACTATATACATTAATGGAATCTGGGAAACGTAATAAAACATATTTCTGTGGAAGAACGTGATTTTGACACACGACCAAATTGTGTGGCGAATTAAAAATGAGTGTAGGCCACATATGTATGTGTTTGCATAGCGCAATCCGTGCAAAGTTGTGGTAGCATCCCTTGTAATCGAGTTGTTAGTGCAGACATCGGTTTCAGAGACGTTTGCTATTGGGGTTCCATACCTACGAGTATACGACATGGCATGGCTGGGGGTGGGTTGGTGTATTCTCGGTTGGTTGACCGCCGTCATGTAATCATTGCATTTCAGTTGACAATACCAGTTCTTTAGAGTGTGTTTTGTCATGCTAACGTCATCATTGTCTTCTCTTCATCAACTCTCAACTTGGTACAAGTTCTCTTGCTCTGCTCTATTAGCACAAAAAAGTGCATACAGCTTCTCTACAACGCGTGAATAGCTTCCTCGAATATCTCCTCCATTTTATTACCATATTTGTACTATATTATATACGCAGTAATAAGTCTTGTAATCATGCAATATTTGAACTCGAAATTTCAACGGATATACACGTTTTGACCTTCCTGAATAGAATCTAACTATTTTCGGAATGACATTTATATGTTTGTCTGTCTGTATACGCTTTAGAGCCAAAGCTAGCGAACGTAAAATTGTAATACTTCAATCTCAAGACTTGCATATAGTCTAGAGGTAAGCTTTCTATTTTTGAAAAGAATATTCAAACCGGAAATGCGTGTTTACTCTATGCATTTTTTGTCCATTCTCCAATATCACTAGAACGGTAAAAAATTCGCACAGCTTTGGCTTGAAAAGTTTCTACAAGAAATACATCAGTTACAAGAAAACTGCTACGGAAAATCTTAAATGTTTTATTTTGTTGCCATAGATACGCATGTATGCAGATTATATTTAACAAATCGTATGAACTATGCGTGAATACATTTTTACAGGGATACAAAATAGACTGATATATTTTAATATTTATCATTTTCCGCCGGTTATCACAAATCCCACAATCGATTATTTAAAAAAATGACTTTTGTATGTCTGTGTGTCTATCTATGATCGCTCTACAGTAAATAGAGTTGAAAGTAAAATTATAAAATTATAATCTTTAGATCCGTTTAGGATAGTGGATTACTACATCTAGCAACTTTCCTATTTGCGAAAAATGTACCATTTACTGAAAAATCGATTTTGTAAATAACAATATTATATGCACGTTTCCCTAGTTACAATATAAATTAATATTATTTCATAAAACCACAGAATTAATTTAATACAAAATAAAACAACATTATAATTAGATAGTGAAAGTATAAGAAAGGCGTGTGAGATCACTCCTGTTTTTTTTTAAATTATGTCTTGCTCTTCTGTTAGGTTTCTAAAAAATCAGATTCGGCAGGTATTTCCGGTAAAATCACGAGGTCAATATTTCTCACGATGCCAATACTTCCTTATTTTATACATATGTAGAAAAAGTAAAAATGTGGGTTTCATCTTAATTACTTTGAAAGAAACCATAAAAGCGAGCTGATGGCATTTGTGCATGTTCAAAATTCTATATAGTTTTATGAAATCATATTTATTGGCTATAACAATAAATATTATTTATGTTATTTGTAATTTATAGTTTGGTGCATTTTCTTGATTGATTATAAGTATGAGCTGGACGCATTGGTTTCAGGGGCTATCTATAGGCGCTGTTTGAATGTGTAATGTCGAGACGATCAAAACAACATAAGAGAAAGGTGTATTGCATAAATAGGAGGAGGTAGAAGAAAATGAACTTTCTATTATTTAAAAAGTTGTAAAATTTATTTATAACTTGACAAAAAATGTAACTTAGAATGTATAACAAAAACAGTATCTACATAATATTTATATATATAATAACAAAGTGTTAAATCAACAAACAATCTTTCTAGAGTCATTTACTCTAAAATTGACTAGGTAGGTGAATCAATATTAATCTCTGAATGTGGTCTTCTTAGTTCCATTTGCTGCTGTGCTTGGGAGCGTGATGGTAGATGTTCTTGTACACCTACAAAAAAATAAAAACATTTAAAAATACATAAATAAGATTTCCACATACTCCTAAAATCTGCATCCATAAAACGGGGTAGAAAGATTTGGTTTTGGTTACGTTACGAATTTAAGTATTGTTTCACATTTTGTAAAGGCATTTTATTTTTTAAATTAATTTATATTTATCAATAACATTACTTTCTCATTGTTATTCTTTTTATGCCCCTTAAACTCACCGGTACTGGTACAGGGTATGGTCTTGGCACCTCAATCTTGAAGGGCTTCTCAACCGCATATGGTACAATTTTCTCAACATCATAAGGGACACGCTTCTCGACTTCCTGTGGCACCAGTTTATAAATTGTGACAGGGATAGGTTGAGGAACGTTAACACGGACAGCATAAGGTTGAGGTACAGGAACTTTGATAATATATGGTACGGGAACCTTAACAGCATGGGGAACAGGGACGCCAATCTTCTTAATGACAGTCACATAAACTGGTTTGGTGTGCTCAATAGTTTTGGACGGCACGTGATGATGTTCAACTTGTGCGGAAAAATCATGACCGCCGTGGCCACCGTGACCACCGCCATAACTACCTCCTTGACCGCCGCTGAAGCCGCCCTCTTGACCATGGTTAGCAAAATTGTAATCACCATGATCATCCGATTGTCCTTCGCTTGATACGCCAAAATTGTGACTTTGGTGTTGTTCCGTTCCATGTTGATCGTGCTCCCCTCCCCCGTAACCGGTAAAACCAGCGTTGGCAGAACTCAGAGCGGCAATAAGTAGAACTACCACGTTCTATAAAAGAGTTCAAGGGACTATTCAGTACGATATCTACGGGTTTATATACAATGCTCGTATTCAGAACATAGAGAATGGTAAATTGAAATGAGGCACTTTGGTTTGCTATTTTTACATATCAAAATACAAGCAACTCTATGTTTATCAACGTTCCACCTGCGAATATTCGCTATAACGAACACCACAACAACAATACAATAAATATTTCGCGAAAAGAGTTGTTTATAAAATGAAAAGCCAAATAGTCAACATAATTGTAATATGCTAATAAATTATACAATACAATAAATGCTGTAATTTTGGAGATATTGAAAATATGATAAGAATAAGAGTCTCTTTAAAACTGTGCGAATATGCCCAAAATCGTAAATAGTCAAAACGTTCCCAAGGGATCTAGATACGATTATATCCAATAAAATCTAATAAACTCTATACTTTCTTTATAAAAAATAAAAAATAAAACTACATTTGCTCCAAAAGTGGAGCCATTTAGCTCCAAAACGTTTGTCGATGCCAAATAAAATTTTCAAATCACAGTTGTACTCTGTATTGTGTATCTGAGTGATTCTTGAAATTAAATTTTCTAAAACAAAGGGTCAAACAGAATTTTCTAATATTGAATGATTGATTAATCAAATATATTTCGAGATAAATTACTCTAATTTTAGTTTCCACTTAATTTAAATACAGGTTAGCCTCATAAATTAAATTTAAATACACTAGTTCAAGTGACCAATTAATAAATAGTACTGTTATGTTAATTTAGAGGAATTTGGTCAACTACGTATTGATGAAGTATTTAACTGAAACGATAATACTAATTCACATTTAGATAAGAATTTCGGAGCAACTTTCTAAATTCTAATCTAATTGATGGACCACTTTTTAACTTCTTAAACTAAAAGTTATCAATCAGGAAGTATATCAAACTTTGAGAATTTGCTTCTTCCTTCTGTCTATTCCGTATGTCTTTCTTTGAACGCTCCACCGTAAAAAATGTTTATTTTATATTTAATTTTCCCTAGTTACAAAACAAATTGATTTTGTTTCATTTCTATCGCTGGGTGAATTTAACATTAAATTAAATTAAAAGCATTATAAATCATTATTAAAATACAGATAGTGAATAGCCAAAATAGTCGAGAGAAGGCCACTCCTTTATTTAACAATATGTTGCTACTACATGAAATAACTATTTTTAGTGTAAGAGAAAATTAAACTGGTTTATCTACAAAAAATATTTTTGGGTCTATGTCTAGTATAATGTTTGAGAAAGCGTAAAAATGTTACGATATTTTGGTAAATTTGAAGTAGGTGTACACAATGTTCTAGGAGGCGATAATTAAGATGTTTTTATAAAATTATATATAACACTTATATTGCGTTCCGCATAGTTAAAATTATCCAGACACTAGCGTACACTTCCGGAGAACCACTGATTATGAAATATTTACCATTGCAATAATATTTGTACACATGTTGTTGAAAGCACTTATCTAAAAGAACTGATACTAACAACAATCCAATTTGAGGTTTATATAGTAGTGTGATAGTGGGGCGCGGTGGATAGTGAATGCAAGAAGGTGAAAGGGATCAGACATTGTGCAGATTCGTAGAGAAAGATATTTCGTTCATTTCGTGCGATGATTCGGACGCGCATCGATGACCACTCTTTGTAGTCTATTATTTTGTACTAATTGGAACAAATTACTATCTCCCTGGAACTTTACGAGGTTAGTAACATTTGCGATAAATATATTAATAACAAGCATAGGAGCCTTAAGCTTGCCGTAGCAAGCTTATCACAAATCAAAAAGTATTTTTACACTTATATTGCACAGTTTTTTTAATGAAGCAAAATGTTTTACAATTACTGGTTTTTGATAAGGTGTCTGCGATTTTGATTGACGGGTATATAGCAATTTAAAACAAAATAATGAAAGCAATTGCATTATGGAATTATTAAATCTTCAAATTATTATTAATAATTATATGTTTATGGTCTTTGAGTTCACAATTTGAAGAAACTTCATAAATATAAATACTAATAGCTTTTTAATTTTCTTTTTTGATATATTATAAAACAAAATCTCATATTACGGGTTTCGTTTTTTGAGGCCCTATAACAACAGAAGTACAGTAGTGTATACAAAAGAGCTATAGTATTCGGTCGTATATCTAAAACTTTGACGAATTAATAGAATGTTTGCAAAGAATTCTTTAGCTCGCCGTACGAAGTAGGTGTCTGTAGCATTCTAGGATTAAAAAAATTCGTTAACAAAAAGTGTTTGTCTCGTCGCCTTGATTCTGAAAATATATATAACTCATATACTTGGATGTTACTCGTCGCTCGCTTGTAAGACCAAAATTGTGCCCTCTACTCCTCTGAAGGTACCGGACCGATTCACACCAAATTTGGTACACATATTATTTGGCATCCCATTTGAATCCGCTCGCAGTTTAAATTCAATCGCTCGTATACTTCCCGAGTTATAGGGCCCCAAAATTTGGAACCCCCCTTATTACTGCCTTATAAAAATAATAAAAACACCCAAAAATCTTACTAAAAATTATAAGATATTTTATATCTACAAGATTTTTTCATATTGTCATCCCAAAGCCCGAAAAAAACTAATAAATATTATAATTTTTAGTTTTAAAATAAGCACTAAAAAATGATAATTTTTAAAAGTTATTTTTATGTCAGTGGTACATTTTTCTCAGACTTTTCAAACAAATTAGAAATTAGAAATTTTCTCTTTATATCTATTACTTTTATAAAAGTTACTTTTTCTTTAACCGGTCCTTTTTGAGATGTGATAAACATGATACGAGTTCATAAATACATCCGGTTGAAATATTCTTTTCTAAAATAGGACGTTATCTTTCACGGGATGTACAAAATTTACATTTAATCTGAATTTTAGAACATTAGATATTTATTTAATGTGATTTTTGACCAAAGAAATCAAGCTGACTATATTTATCAAATATTACATTAAATTATTAAATCAAAAATTATCTAAAATAAGTTTTGGCAATAGTATGGTCACAGACAGACAGACACATACACAAATGTCATTGAGTAAACAGTCAAAATGGATTCAGGGACCCTCAAAACGGATATTTCCATAAAGATGTCAAGGGTCTTTGTGATCACAATACATTTTTTTATAACAAAGTAGTAACTTTAAATAGGTGTTTTATTATTATTGTTTTTTAAATTTATTGTTTATTAACTGTATCAATGATTGCTTAAAATTTTGCAATTAAAATAGTATATATCGATGCATTATTTAAACATTTCTATGCAAATTTTTGTTCACCCCTGGAATATATAAATAATAATTCTGTTAAATTACTGCAGTTGTAATATGGTGGAGGCGCCAATGGTGATAAACTGCATAATGCTATGCAAATGCTGCAATAAAAAGATTTGTTACTAGATAAAAACTGGTTCAATTAGTGATAATTTCATTTGACCGACTAAGGAACACGTATTTGCGTCAGGCGTGTATTCGCATGTTAGCAAGTCGTTTCTTGGAGAACGGAATGCAAGTATCAACATATTAATTATATTAATATTACATATTAATGGGATATTTATACACTTATTAAATGAAAGAAAAACCATTATTGAAACGCAATAATTTACAATCGTTCATTATAAATAAATAATTTCGAAAGTGTTAGGTTGTGGATAATTACTTCGTTAAGAAAATAAATTAAGAAGAAATTAAACTTTTGTTTTGTTAACAGTATTTCCTATTAGACAATTATGACGCAAATACGTAATTTTCTTATTAAAATAAATCAATTTGTCAAGTTATGAAGACATAATTCCTATTAATAAAGGCGTCCAAAATCATATGGTCGGACGGTGTATAAATAATCATTTAACATTTGTAACACGATATTATGAATACTAACACTGCAAGCAAGCAGATGTTGATGGCCAAAAATGAAATTATGTGTTTGAGTGTACACTTCATTCCGGTGATATGTTTGCTTTCGGTAAAAGCCTATCAGAGCGTAATCCGGGAGATGCCGCGCCGCGCCGCGCCGGACCCTAGCTGTGCTGCAGTTGTAAACAAGAGTCAATCTATTCACTCGCCCATCGAGTGAAATGGCTTTAAAAGCGAACCACTACAAAGGACACATTATACATTTGTTTTGTCTTTTTATCTCTTTCGTTTTCCGTTCTATTCTCTCTGTTGCTCGCTGGAAGTCGATTGCGTAAATAACACACAAAGTGTACGTACTACAAGCACATCATATACACTCGCTAACACATTTTCATTCGCAGAACTAGAAACGAAAATAGATCAGAGAACATCGCTTCATCAGTGGACTACAATATTTATATAGATGATGCATCGCGAAATTGTTATTTCTGGTGATAGACTTGTGATGTTATTGATGAAATTTGTCCTTCTATACCAAATCTTATTTACATTCTGCCCGTATTACATGATTTATTTTTTGAAAATATACACAGGATGGAGAATTAAAATAGCGATTAAATGCAATTTTTATGCAAATATTGTTTCAATTAGATTTTTGAGTAATAATGCAAAAATACGAATTTGTTCAGAATTCAAAATAGCAACGCAAAACATCAAACTCGCTTTAATAATGTATACAAAATTTCTTTTATGTCAACGATGTACATTTGCATAAAGAATGCCTGGTAAAGATAACAATTTTTCTAGTTTTTAAGTATATATAATGTGCCTATTTTGGAGGTTTTTAATCGCCGAGCAAGTCAGGGCATTATTTTACTAGAAATCCATTATGCAAACATGCATCAAAAATCATGAGTACGATATTGGATTAGATTGTTATGAGTAGATTTACGGAATGTTAATAAATTTTACTATGAGTAACAATTTATTCGAAATACTTTTTGTTAATTAAACAGTCTGTATTAAAACGACATATCTTTGATTGTAGCGTAAGAATAACATATTTCTAATACTGGTTCATTTGAATATGCCCAGTGGAATAGTGGCGCCACAAATAACCTAAAGCGGAACGGAATTTCTTCGAACTAAATGGACCTGATCTGATGGTATATTTAAAACATGAATTCGATCCACATACAATAAAGAACATAATATATTAAATTATTATGATATTTTCATCGACGGAATTAATTTTTGTAATTTGTAAAGGGCAAAGTTAGAGAGAGAAACCTTTGGTATATTTCGACCAATTTTTTTTCTCTTTTACAAAGAGTTTGAGAATGTCTACATGTGATTTGCGTTGAAGTGTGTGTAGGCTTAAACATACATTGGTTTACACTTGGTACATTTAGGAACTAAATAGTAAAAGTGGCTTGAACCACCTATATTTAGCTTGGTTGCCCCTCTATGTTACCAGTATTAAACCTTGTGGTTCTGCTATTCACCACTAGAGATTTCGGAAATATTTACTCTAATATCCGATAAATTTAATATAATATAGAAATATGGTAAATAAATAAAAATCAAATAGCTTTCCTTGTAAAACTATATGATAATTTAAAATAAGAAACATATTTATACATAAATATCTGTTATTTGAACTATGTGTAGTTTGACTTTCGTTCAAGAGATGTCCCTATAGAATTACTTTCGACTAAACTATGTTGCGGTTCTCAGAACTAACATATCTTCCATTATGGAATTTAATGCTAATTTTATTAGATGCAAAATTCAACAATTTATATAATATTTTTTTTAAATAAATATGAAATTTATTCATAGGCAGGGTCAAACATACTTAAGTAAGGAATGCAGTTTAGGACTGATTTCATAAATATTTTTAATTTTTACTAAAGGGACGTATCTGTATCAAAAATAAAGATAACTCTATTTCAAGCATAAGTGATAAAAAGAGTTACTATTAGTGCTTGAAATGTATTTACTGACAAGTTGCTATTGCTAAATAGCCATATTTTTCCCAACATATTGATATTGTTTCATGGTAACGTTAGAATAAATTTACTGCAAAAAAAAAGAAAAATCTATCATATATTTTGAAATATAAGTATAAAGGAATTGAGTGAAGGCCAATCCAGATTTTTTTTTGTTAATATATAAGAACGATATAACGATAAATATCGTACATTTTTCATGTGATTTCATTATTTATAATAATATTTATCAAAATGCCAATAATTAAATACAATAATTAATTTCTTGTACTTTCAAAAATGAATTCTTGGTATCTCTATATTTTATTAATATTCATACCGACTATTGTGTTTACCCAAAGAAAAGGATTTGTTTTAATCAATTTAGATTTACTACTATTAAATTAATCCTATATTTAATACAGCCAAAACCATGTAGAGGTTTATTAAATAAATGCTATATTTGTTAGTACCAGATAAGCTTTCATTAATATTATTACCGTCTTATTGCCGTATAAGCTACATAAATGCAACATGTATTTACTGTTAATAAATCGTATTTGAGTAAAATATTCTATATAAAATCTATTGCCTTTAAATAAATTCACTTAATAATAATGACCAAAGTCTCAAATAAATAATGTAGTTGTAATAAATTGACTACTTTTTTAATTATGAATAAATTGAGTAGTATTAAAGAAAATATTCCTGAAATTAATAATGCCCAAATAAAGATTTATTAACTATAAAATCAAGTTTCTATTTTTCAAGATACGTTTCATCCCATTCGATTCGGCCACCTAAGTGTTGGTAAATCTTTCTGCCGAAACGAATGTAAATACTTCATCTTTCGAATATTATCGTTTCCTTATGTGAACACAATACTTAGTTAAGTGCAACATAATAGACATATAATATGAGGCCAGGCCCTATATCACTATGACAAGTGGCGCCAATGCATGTAAAAGGGCGTGCCGATATGTTGGTTGACCGACACTCTTTCATATGCTCTTTCTTGTCAGCTGTCACTATGTGAACTGCTTCACTGAATTACCGAATGTGTCACTTAAATTTTACACGGATACTCCTATAAGTTCTTAGAATATGATATTATACATTGAAAACGTTGTTTACATTTAGTCTTTCTTATAAACAAATATAATTTTATAGTTACTAGAAATAATTTGGTTAAAATCGGTTTCCAACTCCGATATACATCCAAATATTTTCATGTTTTTTTTTAATCTGCTAATATTACAGACTTGACCGAATGCTATAGCTCTTTTGTACATACAGTACGACGTGCTAAATATCTATTAAGTTTCATCAGTACTTTTCTACTGCATATTATTATAAATTATATTGTGCATTTATTGATTGAACAATTTAATACAATTTTATTGATAAGTGACGAAGGTATTCAATTGCATGTACATGTTGATTGATCGATTTTAAATTGGCTTTGGCTATGTTTATATGTGAATTTTTTGTTCTTGCCTTGTAATGTAGTACGTAATTTAGTTTTAAATTTCACTGCTGTTTACAAATGGCAGATATTATGTTTTGTGTATACAATGAAACCATACCACATACGTTAATGCAAGTCAAATGAAATCAATCATATGTGGACATAATCAGAGAAATTGATTCATTAAATATATATGAACGTTGATTTAGAATATAATTATGCATTTTTCAATGATTATTTTAAAACAATTTAGTTATTTTTGTAATTCAAGAATCTATATTATTATATTTTCAACTCAAATTTAATAGAAACATTACAACAAGAAAAAAACCTGACTGTACAGAGAGCAGTTTTTATATATAAATATAGTGAATGTCGCTTAATAATACTATATTTTCAATAAAAATTACATCATAGATACTTCGACAATAATTCTTGCAATAATGACACGACAAGATACTGTGAATCACCATGTGTGTAGTCAGTCGTTGATTAATATTGTGGCAGTCAATCCATTTAGGTGCTTATTTATAGAGAAACCTCATATCTGAATAACACAAACGCAGACATCCACATACATCAGTTGAGTTCTGCCTGGTTAATATCCGGACAGACGAAATATTCAAGTATTCATCGCCAGATCACCTTTTAACCTAAAAGCTTTTGCCACCGGAATTACGATACGATACGATATCTTGTTAAAAATATATTTTATATCATACTGCATATTTCACCAATATTCTCCGTATGTTCTGCGCATCTAGTACGTTTCATCGCTACAATTTTTCAGTGTACAAAAATGATATTTCTGGAAGAGAAATGAAGCCATTTGCAGCCAGTTTAGTTGCAAAGAAATTGCAAATTTCTACCTTTATGGGGTCAGTAACGCAGGGTAAATGTTCCATTGTGGAATAGATATTAGGCGAATTTAGGAGGCTACTGAACGATCTTAATGTTGATTAAGTTGTGTATGTTTAAAAAGAATTAACAATTATTATAAAGGAATACATAATTTAATAGATTCGCGGAACAACACATCTAAAAATGATTTGTTTGTCAATCAAGGCGTAGAATAAACGTTTTAATTATTTAGATAGATTTTCTTGATTATTGAATGTGAATAGAGATTTATGATTCTCAGGAAAAGTAGTGTAATTAAAAAATATTTAATTTTCTTTTCTCAATGTTTCAAACCTACGTGTGTTAGCCCCAGTAATATGCTTGCCATTGATATATAAGTTATAAGTAATATATTATGAATATTTCAATAAATAAATTTACTGTTTAATTTCATCATTATTAGCTAAGTTAAATATTCATTAAAATATTCTTGAAATGTTTCATATAATTCTTATATTAATGTTTTTTTCTTTGACAAAAATAGATTATTTTTTATTATGGAATATAAACATAGAATAAATATATTCAAATTAAAAATATTCTTTAATACTGTTTTAAAACTACATATTTTTCTTAAAAATCTAAGTATAATGTCTTCATTGGTTTCATATTTACAATTTTACATAACATAATTAAAGCTTAATATAATGGCACTTTTTTCGATCATAAAACATTTTTCATTTACATCTGAGATCAATAAACATAAATATAAAATTGCATACATAAAAATACAGGTATGTCAGCTTATTTAGTAGCTTAAATAGTCGCAATATTACTCAAATGTTGAATAAAGCTCGTATCAGTTGGTTCACTGAAGCCATGACGGAGGTCACACAAAATTGGCATTAAAACATTTTATTTCAATATTAAATATCGTACAATCAATGAAATAAGGACTTAGTAGTAGTTTTTGAGAATGCATTCAGTTATAATTTAATATACGGCATTTTTATCTTTTAAATTGTAATATTACGCTTTTGGTACTTAGGAAATGCGACAACTTACGCCTTTGAATCTGATGATGACATAAATAATTATAAAGAACTTGATTGCTTAAAATTTAATACTAATTAAATATGTGTTCAAAATTTCACATAAGTTAAAATATAGACAATAGTCTAGACTGAAAGAATTAATCATTAATTTGGAAAAATAAAAGTTCAACAGTGTACTTCGTTCTAAGTTTAAAATGTATGTAATAAAGAAATAACTGGAATACAACAAAATAATACAATAAACGATATGAATATTAAATTTACAATCGCTCAAAACAAAAATACCACAAAGTGTTTATGAATAAATCCATTCTTTTTATTTTCACCGACAATTTTAACAATACGTAACCACCGCATCGGTTACCACAACCTCAAATTGCAATGTTCAGAGCCATCACTAAATCCAGCATTTTCTAAAGGGAAACCATTGTAAACCAACCCGGATTGATAAACATTTTGATTATTATACTGTTGCGTTGTGGACCCACAAAAATTCTCAACATTTTGCACATTTGATTGTTGTGATGTTTGCGGAGGAAGTTTGACCCTCTTTTCGTCACCCTTTTCCGGGCTGAGTTTCAACCGTTTGTTCTTGTACCGTCGGTTTTGGAACCAGATTTTCACTTGCGTTGACGTCAATTTTAAACCTTGAGCAAGCTGCTCACGTTCGGGGGCAGACAGGTATCGTTGCTGCTTGAATCGGCGCTCCAGCTCATACACTTGGGCTTGCGTGAATAAAACGCGAGGTTTTCGTTTAGAGCGTTGTCGTACTGATTTACGGAGTTCTGTCTTGGAACTAGTAACTTGTTGATTTTCTACAAATAAATAATATAAATTAGAATGGTAATGCTTAGGTTTGATTCTTGTGAATATTGATTTATTTACATATGAATATAAGAATAATTTTAAATAAATTAAAACTTGCATTTGGTTTTAAAGTAAACTATGGCTGAGCTTGTATCTTTTTAATATTCTTTATGAATTTTACGTAGAATACATATATTTTTACGACCATTGTTAAAGGGGTAGGGTTGTTAACGGTAGCAAATCGAAATAAAATAACATATTTTGGAGAGGAAATTATTTTTATACTAGTGCCATAATGGTTATCAAAGCAATTTTTAATTATTTATGTAAATAAACAAGAAAATTACTAATTCCTTATTAGTTAATTGGCGTACGCATTCTAGAACATTTAACGGAACTAATAAATAATTTTCAATTATCATTCAATAAATTATCTATCAAAAATCTCCTAATAATGTTTTACAGAGTTGCAATGGACGTAGAAACAATAGTGTATATGATTAGTGTTAAAAGTGATTAAATCTTGAGCGTAGTGTTGTTCCACTAACAAAATAGAATTATACTTTTCAAACATGTTACATAACTAACTATTATTATATTTGATTATTCAAGAGATTGTGGACGCTTTGTATGTTACATAAGAATTTAAATAAAAATTGAAATTCGATTCTGAATTGACCATTAATTTAATAAATATAAATCTTGTTCAGTTATTCACTGTACGATACACATACTTCGAAGAATTCAGTTATTTGCACTAAAAACACGTCGCCAATCGTAGCTGTATATATATTAAATCAGCTATTGTAAAAAATATATGAGTATAATAATTTTGAAGAGTAAATAAAATGGAAAACGTATACATTTGAGAAATTGAATTTTATTTAATACTACTTAATTTACTGTAAATTTAGTTTTTTTATTTGTCTAACATAGGTTAACTTTATGGCATAATTGAATCTTAAAAATTCAAGGTAATATAAATATATATTTTATCTTCGTCCACAAGGAAATAAAATTGCCAATCATTAATATAAATATATGAACTTACTGTTGTTATCCGATTCCAAGCTGATTTCCAACACATCTTTCGACTTTGCCTCGGAATAGTGCAAGCAAAAATTACTCATTTGTTGTACGGGAGACGTCATTGTTATATACTCCCAACTATTCTCTGCAGGTTTCCCACAAGGATTATTATTATTATTATGTACGGATGGTGGATCTGGGTAGTAATTATAACAGTTTGGTTCATACGCTGGTGGCTGGTGATGGTATCCAGAATTATCCCAATGTTGTGATGGTCCGTCTTCATATTGATGATAACACTGTTCTTCTTTAGGCACCAAATATGGCACTGATGTATCTAAATACTCAGTTTCGTGTGTCATATTTAGATTTAAAATGTCTTTCACGGAGAAAGGGGTTGTCAAACAGCTTGAAGTCGATGAAATTGTATCACAGTTTGAGTAACTTTGGTTTTCCATGTCATAAGATTCGTGGATCATTGTTGCATCGATGAAAATGTTACCATTATTTATGAATTCACAAAGAAAAAAACACCTGACGGTGGCTGCACAACTCCTTATTTTACAAAAATGTTAATAGCACAATTTTACACAATTATTATGAAATATTAAAACTGAATTTAATTGTGCAAATACCACTGTTATAGATGTATGAACTTTTAATAGATGAAATCGTGCTAATATGTAATTAGTTAAAATTAATCAACCGATTCCTTCGACAGTTAAGTTAATTATGCTAAGCTAAAATTTCATCTCATGCGTCACTAAACATTCTAGTATACCCGAACCAGCCTTTCAGCCATAAATTCACATATAAATAGAGTCGAAATTCCCTTAACAACAATATTGGTAAGCGGAAACCAACACTACTGAAGAGTGCGCTCGAAGTTACGTGCGAGAGAGATAAACTTATACAGATCAAGTGAAACATGTATGCTTTTTCACTCAGCCTTATGTTATGTCTCTCTTGTACCCCATATGTATAGTAAGCCTATTAACGCTATCTCTCTCGCCACAAAATATGAGCCAACATTGCTAGGTAATTCACTGCGCTGTTGCATACACGTGTCTTGGAAAATGACATCCTTGTCTATTGAGTTCGTCAGGGTTGTATTCGTTTGAAGCTTCGTTACTGCTCAAACTGCTGTACGCATATTTTGTTTTAGGATCATTTGTAAATCTGAACATCACAAACAACACGCCCCTTGGCCAATGAGAAAACAGTTTTGACAGTATGATTGATTGGCTGTATAATGAAAGATCGCGAAGAATTTAAAATTGATGACGTATTTGATATAGTAGTTTTTTATGTTTTATTCTGCAATCTTTAATGGGTAATTTGTTTGAGTTATTGCATTCTAAAAATAGTCGAGAAAAAGAAAATTGTATACCGATTTTAATTGGGTTGAAATTATTATTTTATTCACAGATATTAAGATTTTTATATACGATGCTCGATCCTTAAACTAGAAACAACTTAATATTCTCAGTCATACCCATCATACAAAATGTTTATAATAATAGAAAAATATACATAAAACATTATAAATATGTATAAATTTATATTTAAAATAGAATATAAATTATAATTTTGCAGACTATATTGATGATTCCTTTAAACATACAAGAATTATTTTTTTAATAAAATCTAACAAAAAGCCGATTTTTCTAGATTTCTGGTATTCAGTTAATTATCTCATACAATTAAATTCATATATTTTTCTTATTAATATTTTTCTTAAACAAAATTTAAACCGATAGTTAAAGTTAGCTCTAGCTACTGTTTTACTTTCTCGAAAACGGTAGATGTTAGAGAAAAAGTTATAGATATAAAGGTTAATAATGTTAAAAGCTATTGTTTAAAATGTATTCTCAAAAAGAATGCAATTTATTAAAAAGAAAAGCAAAATAATATAAAATTATATAATATTGTTTTATTATCCATATAGAATCTAAAATCAGAATAGCTACTCATTATATTCTAGTAATAAAATGAATTAATTTAAATATACGACAAAATATTTAGATTTATTCGTTGATTATTAGTGCAAAAGTACAGTATAGTACACTACAGATTTACAAAAAATTAAGTCAATATTATATTCAATAATGATATTTATTTAATAATTTACTTCTGCTAATTTTTCAATATCCCGGAAACGGAAATAAAATAGCTTTTTCGAAAAACGTACTATTTAGTGAAAATTCGCTTTTGAAAATGATTGTTTTATATTTACGTTTCCCTAGTTACAATAAATATTCATTTAGTTTCATATCAATCGTAGAGTGAATTTAAAACAAAACAAAGCATTATTATAAATACAGATAATGAAAGGACAAGAAAGTCGAGTGAAGACCACTCCAGTTTATATAAATAATACCTGTTTCTAAAAATATAATATACATTCGTAACCCTTATAATAGATGCTATTTAAAATATATAACAAAGAACATTTTGTAGGAAACTTTTCACAAGCAAACATTGTATTATTATGTGTATCATTTGACGATTCTGTAATTTTTTGTCGCCTCTTGTAACACATATGCGTAACTAATAAGGTGGTGTAAACTGTGACAGTGGTCCGAATTGAGAGTGAGGACAAAGTGCGAGTTCATGTCGTGCTCCCTGTGGGGTTCCGTCGTGTCCGTATGTGTAACATGACCTGGTGACGGGTGCCGGGATCCGGGATCCGAGACCGAGGCCGTCTCCGTCGAACCCGGTGGCGCCTTCGCCTCGGACCATGCCGCGCCGAATGCAACATAAACCAGATGACCGTAACACAGAAGCAATAGCATCAGCAACAAAGTTAGGAACTTTCCTTCATAGTACAGTGGCGGATCTTGGAAAATACTTCATAGGAGTATCTTAAGAACTGCTAATTAATTCTTGCTAGGAATTTATATCCCATATTCACAATTCCGGGTAATTGCGTAAGTCACATTGTGGAGTAAGAAAACTTTCATCCTTCATTTAACTAGAATGGTATACCTACTTATTTGTTATACTTTTCTATATGTACCTATATGGTAATGTTTTCTTTCCTTTACACAAAATTCTGATAAAGATTTTAATATATATTTTCGTTTTTATTTCTTAATTATGTCTAATAGTGTATTCACACCGAAACAATTAGTAATTAAACTTAGAAATTAATAGTAATAATTCCAGTTTGTTTTATGATATGCAATGCTAGCATTCACAGCAACAACTTATTTAATTAATTGTGTTTCTGTGAATTGTTTGCCATAATACAAATTTGATTATTATTTATAATTTCTTTTCTTAATTACTAATTGGTTCGCTTATGTAAGTGGTCAGTTGTGTGTAAAGTGCAAAAATTCTTAGGTTTCGAACGAATTGAAAGGCCATAGAAATGTGGAGTGACCTGCATTACAATAATACCTATTTTTATATAAACACAGCTTCATCGATAAAACACGCGAAGAGCAATCCGCAAGTTCAGTGGTACTCAAACTAATTTAGCACACCACCCTCTTGTCGAGCATTTTTTATTTTAGCGTGTACTCGGGAAAACTACGCTAATCTACATAATACCTATCTCAATATTCGCAACTATAACGTAATCTGTAATTTTTGAGTAAACTTTGTAACTGAGTGTAATATTTAAATATCTGAGTCCTAGTGTAGAAATAAAACTCCTTAGAATTGAATTAATTTTTCAGTGCCATTGCTTTTTTTGGTCCTTATCCCTCATTGCCCCAGGTATTATCCACTTTGTGTACCACTGATCTAGTTGCTATAACAACGAATATGAAATATTATGAATCTTTCAAATAGTACATTGTATAGATAATAGAAATATCAATATCTATAATATAGTGTAGACCTATTCGAGACACTGAAAAACCGACAAGGCTAAATTTTTAATTGTTTCTTCAGAATGTATAGTGTTTTTATTATTATAAATTTTATTTATTTTACTAAAATATATAGTAACATGTAGGTATATATATATATATATATATATATATATATATATATATATATATATATATATATATATATATATATATATATATATATATATATATATATATATATTGAATTAAAATTAAAATATTTCCCACTGAATATTTCTCAGCTACACCACTGTTTTTTTGTATTTTGTTTCAAATTTGTGGTAGCTGATGCCGGTGTCTATAGAGAGCGAACGATATACCCATATCTGTGACTCTGGCGGCGTCGGCGGCACAGCAGAGACCTACCACCATCAAAATTGGGCTTCCACCATCACCATGCACGTGATGCATGTATGTGATGCTGTGTTGTCGTTGTGGCGTCTCAGATACGTGAGAAAAACGAACGCCTAATCTTGCTACGTATCAGCTATGGCTCCCCATACACTTATTTCACCAGTCAACAAATGACACTGAGACAATTTATCGCGAATATGGATGAACGTCGCGACAATATATTTTTTTTCAGGCTTTTGTGACATATTATTACAAAAAATGCCGACTAATAAAGATAAAATTATAACCTTTTTTAGCTCATCTTACAGTGTCTGTGACACGGAATTGTTAAATATTTGTACTAAATTTTTGCAATGTCTCCGTGATTCCAAAAATGTTTATCATAACACTATTTTGTGGATATATTTCCTCAGAGAGAAATGAAATGAATTTAAGTGCATATATTTTTGATTCCGCGAGTGTTACAGACACACCTAAAATTGTAGTAGTTTTATACATGGCCATCTACAAATAATTACTTTCGTGGCCATAACTCTTAAAATTCTGCTATAAATCTTTCAAAAACAATCAATTTATTCATTTATAATATATCTGATATGAGAAGCACCGAAAAGTACATTATACACTGTAATGGAACTAAACACATACATACCAAAGTGCATTCTTTACTATAAGCCACCCAACGTCACATATATATATTCCTCTCTGTGGTATAGCTTGTTTAGATTATGATACTTTGTTAAAGAAAACATCTACTCACTTTATTACCGTGGTCGGTTGACGTGACACGCGTGATATCGACATCACACAAACGTGTATGTGGCATGTGTGTGTGTGTGTGAACGCAAGTTCCCATGGGAACTTATAGCGAGAGTCCTTACTTACCCCTACTTGTTTGTTTACACTATGTTACCACCATTTAATAGGTAGTTCATTAGTTTCTTATATTATAGTTGACTGATAACTTTTTCATTTTAAGTGACTTTTATAGATATTTTTATTATAATTAATTATACTGTAAACATGTGATTATATAAAATTGTTAAGTTGCTTGCAAACCACACACAAATAATTTGAGGTAACTTAAATTAATTTTTCCTAAAAGAATATAGCAGTTTTCACAGCGAACCAAGTAGTAATATAGATTAGAAAATTACAATTAATATTCAAGTTTGTATTATGACAAGCAATGTTAGTAGTAATATAGATTAAAAAATTACAAATAATATTCTAGTTTGTATTATGACAAGCAATGCTAGCATTCACAGTAACAAAATTAACACAATTAATTATGTATTGTGTTGCTGTGAACGTTAGCATTGTATGTCATACAACAAACACAAAATTGCATTTCCTAACGTTTTTCATACAAGATTCTTTCTAATTTTATTAAAATAAATGGCATATAACCGATGAAATGATTAATTTCATGAATTGTATTAAAAATCATCTGCACTGTAAAACATTGATGTACATTTACAAGAATTCTAATTTGAAATTACAGTTAAAAATCTTGTAATTATACATTATATCATAGTAAACATACTTACAAATTCTAGTAAATTTTCTGAATTTGATAAAATTACGTAGTTTTACGTTAAATGTGATGTAAATTAACATAATTTTTTTACATCGTAGGTGTGTAGGTTAGTTTGAAGTTTTGCTTAAAGAAAAAGATTAGCCATTTTTATGAAGTATTCGAAAAATTACTCATCCTAGTTTAGATATATCAAGTGATATTGAAAAGACCACACAAAATGCACAATTATCCCTAATCTCGAAAGAGCAAAATAATAACTTTATTTTTGTTGTGTTTTTTTGTAACTAGAATTGAATATTTCATCGCCAGTTGCGAAAAATGCTTCATTTCCTAGCTTATTAGAATAGTGTGTCGTTTCACAACTACAGTCAATTATGAAATTAGAAAGATAATCTTTACCCCTAAACAACACTGTAGACTTGAATAAGTCGGCTAAATTTCAATACTGACTTGAATAAGGTCTTTATTTAGAACAGGATTATAGGATTATGATATGATCCACTTATAAACTTACATCAGAAAATACCTCACACGAAACATACCACCCATATTTAAATGTCTGGCAACATTTCTTTAATAAGTCTATTCGAAAAATGAACCATTTACTGAAAATCGCCTTTGAAAAAATGCATTCTATATTTACGTTTCCCTAGTTACCATATACATATTGAAATTCACGGCAATCTTAGCAAGAATTTTAAGCAAAATAAATTAGAAAGCGGAAATAGAAGGGAAGATCTATCGAGCTTTTGTACTAATATAAATTTGCCGTATTTCCTTTGATGATGCCTATGAAAATGTTCATGGTAGAGAACTTCGAATTTGTTTATGCGGGGTGTACTGTTTTTTTGATCCTATGTACCCAAAATTAGCACGCTATCATTTGATATTTCCGTTTGCACATAACATATGCACTGCGCGTAAATGTAGTTCCCCTATATAACACTGTTTTACACCTACAATGTTATATACAATAACAAATAACAATATCATAACGCTAATAATTATTAAAACAAATAATCAAATAGTTTATAAATTCTTCTCGTGTATAAATGCATTTCGGCATATGAGAAAGAACGTCGTATTGTTAATGTGAGTACAACAAAGACAACGTACATATGACAAGGATAGTAATAGAGATCTGTTATATTTCAAGTGCTACTCCCTGAATATTAACAATCCCAAAAACATTTTATACATCGAATACAAATTTACATATTCTAAATGTACAAATAAGAGCAGACATTAAAATATACTTATATTTTAGAAAATTTGTTACAAATTTTAAGGATTGCATATAAAATTGTTTGTGTATGTTTGGTCGAATGCTTTTTGGATGGATAGTCGCTAAAGCTTTTATTCTGGCGCCTTGTTCGACACCGTTGTCTGAGAACTAATTTTCAACTTATGTTTATGATTTTTTTTGGGCCAGAAAGTGTCATAATTTGGTTTGATAATTGCATAGGTGCCCTGACGACTAGACAAAATCGCTTGCAGTAGTTAACAAATTGGCCACTCTCAATTTTTTGTCACATTTGACGTATTCCGTTTATTATATATCGTCGCGAATATACCAACCAGAATTGGCTCAAGTATACAGTGAGAGAAACACATTGTAGGAAGTGAATAGATCAAATAAGTATTGTGAGGCATTTCAAATATCACGATAAATATAAATTGAAATACAGTCGAACCTCGGGTCACGAACTTAATTCGTTCTTTGACTCATTTCGCGTACCGAAATGTTCAAAGGCTTTAGCACATTTTGTTAAGATTGCATTTATATTGCTTTCGGTATTATTACTTTCTTGAACAAAATGTAATAAAATAATAAAAATATTCTCTTCGTAATTATTTTGATAATACAGTAAACTGTACTCATGCTTATTTATTGTTTATAAACTCACTGTGATCCGAATTCGATCTACCTGTACTTTGGCTTGTTCTTTGTTAGTTGCTAGCCTTTATAAATATTATGAATAATAAAAAGCATCCATATAAAAATACCTGTATTTTATATGCTTAAAAAAGTATCATTAGCTCTGACATGAATAGATCATTTATATTGACCATGATCACAGTAATGCACATAAAATAATACAATAGTAATGACTACTGTAACGATAACATTGTTTAGAAAAAATATATATTTTTGTACTCATTAACTTTTTTAATTTGTATATAAACTCTATGTTAACATCCAACTGAATCATATTTCGACACACAGTCAACATGAAGCTACTACCAGTTTTAATATTCGCGGTTATTGTGTTGGCGAACTTTGCGGTAAGACACTTTAAATAAATTTTTAGTTAGTAGAAAATATTAAATTCATTGGTATAGCAACTATTACTATTAGTAGACATTCATCGCATCATCACCAATCATATCACAATTTGTGATGAGGACCATATATTAGTTGAAATATACAATGTTTCCCCTTAGTTCATTGATTATAAAATCACATTAAAATACTAACCAAGTCAAAAATATCCTAAAACAGTTAGGAACTAATGTTTGCAAGTCTAGTTTTGTAATAAACTATGTTAATAAATTAATGTATAAAAGGAAAATAATGTATTTATAACACATAATATCTTTGTATAGAAAAATATATGTGAAATGTTATTAAAAAAGCCGATGAATAATAATAATAAAGGTCAGGATGGCTAATCAACACTTCATTAGCTATAATTCATTAATTGGTTGAGTAAATAAGTCTAGTGTTTTTCTTGCAATGGTTCACGAGATTCAAAAATACTACATACTAGTTTTGGTAAAAGATCACTAACTTAAAATCGAAAGATTTGTTAAAAATGTAGCAGAATGTGCCTGTTATACATGAAAGATAATGGTATTATTTTTCAGTAAGTCCTGATTAAAGAATTAAACATACTTTAAATAAAATATGCGGGATCATACTGGAATTTATTTTTACGTACATATTTTTTTATGTATATATATTTCATTCAAGTTTGCCAATGCTGATGGAGACAATGAAAGGACAGATAAACCTAGACACCAGCATAAATTTTCAAAAAGGGATATTATGAGTGATAAGATGAGTGAAACAATTCCAAATCCTGCTGAAGTTGCTGCAACGATTAGTGATACTATCACTGCCAGCATGAATCCTTCAGTTATAGATACGATGACCAAACAATTTGGGCTACGTAAAAAAAGAGATACAGGTAATTTCAAATATTTATACTAAAATTATTATATATTTTTCAATATCTATTTAAAACAAAAGTTCGCGATTTTCTTATACTTCCAGCTTCCACTATCTTTTAATATAATATCGCATAATTTTATTTTAAATTGTTATTAGCTTGTCGTGAAACAATGTCAATATGTGTGGTAACTTGAAAAACGCGCATTTGCAGTAAACATTACATCCGAAAAATCTTTAAAATAATAGTTGTATAAGAATAATTCATGCTCTAAAATATGCCATTTCCGAGATTTAATAATTTTATCTTTAAAAGTTTTCGCAAACGTTATTATTAATTAAAAAATAAACCCTCCCTTAGTCTATAAAAATTAATAATCTTTACGGAATACGTTGATTTATGGTGCACCATCAATTTGTAAAATTACAGTCAACGGTTACCATAATCTGTTTTCACGATTGCTGCGTTGAAATGTAATCCTCAAACTATGAAATGCACATCCACCTTCAGAATATGTAAACATCCAATTAAGCAAAGTTTAGTTAGGCGTCGTCGCATTCACTTAACGAATAAGAAATCTGCATATTCATGGAGAACTTAGTCGTTCAGTTCACAGTAACAGAATTGACTTGAATATTATTTTTATTTTTAGATGAAATGTCAGGACCTGAGGAACCAGGAAAGCAAGGACAGAAAAGAGGTAATCACGGAATGAGAAAATACCCCAAAAATGGAGAACCAGATGAGAATAGCAAGAAATAAGGCACGCAAACAGTTTAATAATAAACTTCTTTCCTTGCTAGACTAGATGCTATAAATGTAAAATTTATAATATAGAAACTTTTAATTCCAGTTGAAAATCAAGATAAAGTAAAGAATCACTTAGACGCCCCAATATAATAGTAATAATAAATGTATATTTGATTGTGTTACGTTGGAAATAATAAAAAAATATATGCATATAATTGGAGATTTGTATTATTTCCATTTTTACTGAATCCATGTTCCAATACTAATATAATCTGCGTCGTTATATAACATCCCATTACTATTTTTCTGTAATAAATTAATATAAATATACCACAAAATATATTATATTTATCAAATATACGCGCAATATAGTGGCACTGCATTTTTTTTTTACATTTATCATAATTCAATATTATAACTATTTTTATTTACTCAAATAAGATATGATAGTTAAATATGTCATATATCAAGATCGATTACTTTAATCTCGTTTCTCATTACGTAATACTTGAACTTGTAATTCACATTAATTTAATTTATTAATACCACTAGAAATACTCAAATAATTCATTGCAAAATAAAAGCGAAATACCAATAATTTAAAGGGCATATTAATTTTTACACATCTTTAAACAATGTATATTTTTTGCTGATTCGATGCAAAATAAGTTTGACCTATTGATAATCACTATTAAATAGTAATTTTACGTTCTGCATTAAAATACAAGCATTGGTGCAGGCCTTCATCTCACCGTATTATCTATTCAGTTGATGATTTAATTGTTTTATTTATTTAGAAAATATTTTTTAACCACAGATGTTTAAAGGAGAACATCTATTTATAACCACTGAATTTTAAAAGATAAATGAAAAAGATAATAATGACATTGTTACTGATTATACAATAGCAGGTTTTTTGTGCGATCGTTCCAAGGTTTCGAATTAAAACCTATTTTTTTTTCAAATAAATTTCTGACCTATATGAATTCACAATTTATAAAACGTTATATAATAAATTGTCTTATAATTATAAAAGAAGAACAACCTTAAAATCACCTCGGTACCGTCAGAAGGGTTGCGGTCACAAATTTAGGTGCAAACATCCAACCCAGCAAACAAATTGAATCTTGGGACATCTATGTGATGTTGCAGCGGCTTCACATGCGCATTTAACGTCTCGGCGACATCTCAGGGAAGTCATATCAATGATAATGTTTGCTGAGATGTTTCTCTAGTTACATTATATATTGATTTTGTTTCACAACAATCGAGGGATAAAGCATCATTATATCAATGAACAAGAAAGACGAGGATACTCTTTTTTTAACATAAATATATATTTTGAAACCGTTTGGTTAGTTACCAGGAGTAATAATTTAAAATATATTAAGAAACAAATAATCCTTTTAAGAAAATTTAATTTTTAATAAAACTACACAAGAATTTAAAGTTCAAAGAATACATGTAAGATTAATCGTATTAATCTAGCAATATATAATTTAAATTGAAGCTGACTCAATTAAATGTGGTTGATCATGTTTAATTGTATTACAAAGACGTGCATTATATAAATCAGACGACATTGCATCACACAGGCCATATCTAATCTAATATCCATTGTAGTCGCATAAAAACGGTCAACCTATCGACCGCTGTAGTGAACTTTGATTCAAGTCATCGTTCATACAGAAAAATCAAGAAGGTAACTTTGATAATCATTATATCTTATCGCTTCGATTGCACTTGGCTATACCACAGGTAAATTATATAAATACTGATAATCAACGCAGATATTCGACAGTTACTGAACATTGCCAACGCTCTTACTTACCAACCATGGCTCTACTTCCCGGAAAATACACTTTGGAGAAAAATGAGAAGTTTGTGGAATATCTATGTGGAATTGGTAAGTACAAATTTAAGATTTACATAATTTAAAATTATTCATATTCTTACTAATTAGATTTAAATGCATTTAGACATATCCTTGTCTGGTTTTAGAGTTTTATTTTTATGTTTGAATGTATATACGTATTTTTCAGTTTGTTGTATATTTTAACTATCAATTTCTCTGTACAGGTTTGCCAGAAGATAAGGCAAAGGAATTCAATGCCGTAGTTTCTCCATTGACAGTAATGGTCGATGGACAAAAAATTACGCTATCACGACAAGTTCAAGGTGATTCCGTTTTCATTTTGGGACAAGAATTTGAAGATAAAATGCCCACCGGACATGTTCTCAAGGTGATTAAAAAATGATTATTTTTAAATTACAATATCCGCTTTGTAGGGCTTTAAATGAAATTCAGATATCAGATAAATTAAATGTGGATATTTTGGTATATATGTTTGCTACTTTAGGTTCATATTTATAAAAATAAATATACATTTTAATTAAAGTAATTCTAAATACTTATTTTATTTAATCTATACAAAATTTTGCCAATTATATGTATGTGGAAATAGATTATTACGAATTGATTTTTCATCGTGATAATTTTCAGAGCGTTGGATCCCTGAATGGCAATGTACTGACCGTTAAATCCAAGACTACCGATGGTAAATCTGGTGAAAAAATTTATGAATTTTCCCAAGCTGGCTTAGTTGTTGTAAGTATACATTTTTTATATTTAAAAATAACAATATTATATTATACTACTGGCCAAAATAAAATCGACGAAATTAGCTCTTTTCTTTTTTGTAAATATTTAAGATGGTTAGAACAGACATAAGCATGTTTTAATGCCATTTTCGTAAAATAAATTCCGCACCGCTATTTTAAACATTTATATTATATATATACAAAACAATATACATTTTCTGCTCTAATTCATGAATTTCATTACAGACATTGAAGGCAGACACAACTCCAATTGTAGGCAAACGTTTCTACAAACGGGTATAAATTATCGTATTAAAATAAAGAAAATCAATAAAAGTGTTATGCAAAATGTAATAAATTAAAAAATAATTAAACGAACATACTTTTTATTTCTTTCTTATTCTTATTTTATTTCCTTCCTGTGATGATCTTATATTAGTTGCACACAAAGGCAGATGAGCAATTTTAGGGTATTTAGCATACATATTCATAATTAATGTAAACAAGTTTAGGTAAAACGCACCTATGCGTCCAGCTCGCCTTATAAGTAATATATGCGATGCGACCAGTGGATCTTAATTATTATGGCCTTTTGGTTAACAATTTGAAAAAATGTTATGGATATAAAAAGTCTTATAATTTTTTGTAGATTATTTTGATTAAAATAATTTAGTGCATTTTTAAAATATTTAATAATTTTTTTCGTGCTTTGGGTTTACAATATGAAAAAATCTTGTGGACATAAAATATCTTAGAATTTTTAGTAGAATTTTTGGGTGTTTAATTTATTTTTATAAGGGTAGTATTAAGGGGAGCTCTAAATTTTGGGGCCCTATAACTCTGGAAGTATATGGGCGATTGGATTTAAACTGCGAGCGGATTCAAATGATATGTGTGGCAAATTTGGTGTAAATCGCTCCGGTACCTTCAGAGGAGTAGAAAGCACAAATTCGGTCGAGCGAGCGACAACTAACATCAAAGTATATAAGTTATATATATTTTTGGATTCAGGGCGACAAGACAAACACTTTTGAACTAATGCTACAGACACACGAACGTATGCTTTAGCTTCTTCTGTACTTCGTACGGTGAGTTAATAAATAAATTATAAGTACTGTATTTGTATTTAATGAAATAAACCAATCATGCATTTTTTCTGATAACTGTTTATTGTTGTTTATTATTAAAAACAAGTTCTTATATATCCAAGTATATATGAGTAATAGAGTTATTAACATATTTGGAATCAGGGAGACATGAAACGAATATCCGTGCATCAATCTTTTAATTTTGAAAATATTACACAAAAATAATAGAACAATATTTACAACTATTTTGTATATAACACTGTATGAAGATTTAAGGCGTGTTCACAGCGAAGTAAATAGTAATTAAGATTAGAAAATTACAAATAATAATCGAGTTTGTATTATGAAAAGCAATGCTAACATTCCAAGCAACAAAATTAACACAATGTATGATATATGTCATACAACAAACTGGAATTATTACTTATAATTTCTAAGATTAATTACTGATTGTTTCGCTGTGAACAATCCTATAAAATTAACAATATTCTAAGAACAGCGGGAATTTTGAATTAGACAAGAATATACATATCCTTGTTTAGCACAGCGCTACTAGCGGTCGATCTTTATTTCAAGGAACTACTCCGCGTAATCTTTTAACTATGAATTCCGTTTCTCCTGCCTCTTCTTTGACATTTACAAAGAAGGTGTAATATTTTCGACATTATTAAGTAAATATTTATTATTTATATTATTTATTATTTAGTGAGTCATCTAAAAATGACAACTAATCTAGTGCGAAAACTGGCAAGTAAATGTCTATTCGGCATTCGAAATAATAAGCATACAGCGCAGCAAGTGAGGTTAGAATCGTACAAGGCTGCAGTTTTAAAAGAAAGTAACACACCTATCGTAATAGATGAACTAAATACGATACGAAAATTAGAAAAAAATGAAGTAAGAGTGCAAGTTAATTATTGCAGTTTAAATTCGATCGATGTATTGTCGTTTAAAAGTAACAAAGTGAAAGATTTTATACCTGGCTACGAGTTTTCGGGCGAAGTACTGGAAATTGGGGTTGATGTCAAACCCGATGTTATAACAGTGGGCGAACGTGTTGCTGTGCTTAGTAAAAACCGCGGTGGTTTCGCTGAACAATGTGTGGTATGTTAGAAATGCTAATTTAGTTTTTTAGTGAACATAACCTTACATTTACAATATATGTTTTTTAAATTTTTAAACGCGTTTTTCGCGAAACAATTTTTTTTTTTACTGGACGAACTATTTTCTTTGGAACTACTCGATCGATTTGCTTGTTCTTTATTTTAAATGAAACTTAATACTATTTACTAGAGCTTTTACCAACAATATGCATACATTTTTGTGAATAACTATTTTTTATAGCGCCCTAAAGTGAAAATATAACTCGAAAATATATATTTTTTTTTTATTCACACGGCTGTCTATTTGTCAAATATTAACTATTAACATCAAATGTTGGTATAAGCTCCAGAGAATTCTATACGATTTTAGAATCTAACATTAAAATTGGATGCAGTTGAGTCGTTGATGAGATTTCGCCTATTTAGTGATATAACTCGAAAATATTTTTTTTTATTTCACTCGGCTGCCTATTTGCCAAATATTAACTATTAACACCAAATGTTGGTATAAGCTCCAGAGAATTCTATACGCTTTTAGTATCTAACATTAAAATTGGATGCAGTTGACTCGTTGATGAGAGTTCGCCCGTTTAGTGGTAACCTAGACCTACTCTCCCATTATCTACGAAAGTTTCACATATTTTTGTACCTAAAAATTGTTTTTATGTAGAAATAAGCTTAGGTACAACGCACCTATGCGTCCAGTTCGCCTTATGTGTAATATATGCAATGCGAACAGCGGTTTTTAATTATTCTGGGCCTTTTGGTTAACAATTTGAACTAATGTTATATATATAAAAAGTCTTACAATTTTTTGTAGATTATTTTGATTAAAAAAGGAGTGCATATTTTAAAATTTAAAATTATAATATTTCATAATTTTTTATGGCTTTTAGATTAACAATACGCAAAATTCTTGTAGACATAAAATATCTTAGAATTCTTGGGTGTTTTAATTATTTTTATATGGGGGGGGGGGGGGGGGGGGGCTCCAAATTTTGTAGATAAAACGATAATTTAGTGCATATTTTAAAATTCATAATTTTAATATTTAATATTTTTTACGGCCTTTGGGTTAACAATATGAAAAAATCTTGTAGACATAAAATATCTTAGAATTCTTGGGTGTTTTAATTATTTTTATATGGGCAGTATTAAGGGGGGCTCCAAATTTTGTAGATAAAACAAAAATTTAGTGCACATTTTAAAATGCACAATTATAATATTTAATAACTTTTGGGTTAACAATATGAAAAATCTTGTAGACATAAAATATCGTAGAATTATTTTTATAAGGGCTGTATTAAGAGGGGCTCCAAATTTTGGGGCCCTATAACTCGGGAAGTATACGGGCGATTAGATTTAAACTGCGAACAGATTCAAATGGAATGCCAAATAATATGTGTAGCAAATTTGGTGTAAATCGCTCTGGTACCTTCAGAGGAGTAGAGGGCACAAATTTGGTCTTACGAGCGAGCGACGACTAACATCCAAGTATATAAGTTATATATATTTTTTTTGATCCGAAAATACTACAGACACGACCGAATGCTTTAGCTTCTTCGGTACTTCGTACGACCTGAGAAAATAGTTTATAATAAGTATGCTTTTTTTTAACTAAAGATGTACCCTTTTAATTATATTACAGGTTGATTCAACTGATTTGTGGCGATTACCGAGTAAAATAAAACGTAGAGATGCAGCAGTGCTCGTTTTCGGGCATAGTAACGCATTGTATGCGTTTTCACATTTGTGCGCAGTTAATGAAAAGACTAATATTGTGATTTCTACCGGTCCTGCAGGGTTGGGTTTGGCTGCCATTGATATGGCAGCTAATATCTATAAAACTAAGGTATTTTTCATGTAAAATTTACTGTAATATATCTTTATTATATATATTTACAGCCAACTGGTATTAGTGATAAAGAAGAAGTATTGACTTTAATAAGAGATAGAGGTGCCTTTAAAACGATGACATTAGATTCGAAAAACTTGAAGAAAGACTTAAAAAATATTGATATCATTTATGACGCAGTTGGGGACACGTATCAGCATTTCGTTGGATGGTAATTATTAAAACAAAGCCAATTATTATTTTGTACTATTATTGTGATTTCAGCTTGTGAATTATCGAAATAATTGAATTGTGAATTATGTATTCAATTCCAGAGTTGTAATCTAATTATTTTCAGTTTAAAACCAAATGGTAAGATATTATGTGCCGGCCCAGTGAATTCTGTAATCCCGAAACCACCGCTGAATTCTTGGTTATCCGTGGTGAATATTGAAGGATTACGTGACTCGAATTTAGAACTTTATCGGACTATAGTTAGTGATATTTTGGAGTTAGCTGAACAGGGTATGGTTAGCGCTTATGTAAGTGCTGAGTTTAATCTATCGGAAATCGAAGATGCAGTCAAATATATCGAAGCGAATAAATGCAACGGAAAGGTTTTGATAAAAGTGGTTGACTGAACTATTTATTATGTTTGTGTGTTATTAAGTTTCTAACAGATTTTTATGTTTTGCCTTGCATTAATATTTTACTGTGTCTGCTATATACTAAAATTGTAACTATATTTATTAGTATATTTTTAATATTAACATTGCTTCGTATTATATGAATGTTAATTATGAACAGTTTTATACAATTATGTTTGTAAATGAATTGTGTTGCAAATAAATATTTTCAAATATAAACAGTAATTATTTATTTTATAAGTTATTCGACCTAAAATTTGAATGGAAATGAGGATTCCTGAATTAGTTTTGACTATTTTCGCAATGTCTGTGAACTCTAGTCAATAATATTGGACATAAAAGTATGAAGTTTTGAATTTAAGAGAAAGAAAACATATTTAAAAATATCTGGAGTGGCCTGCACTCGATTTTTACGCAGTTTCTACTAGATATATATATATATATATTTATATATATATATATATATATATATATATATATATATATATATATATCCAAAACAAGCAGTCAACCTAACCAATACTCTACAGAAATATTCTGAAATGTCATTATCTAATTGAGTCTATTTTGTTTTCTTGTCAAAGTAGCAGATGATCCGATTTTATAAGCTACATGCGAATCCATGGCAACGTAAACAACATATTTATAATGTTTCGTAGCATTTTTCTCGCAACTGGTATATTTTTTGAAGAAATGTTTCAAACAGTTGTGCGAAATATTAATATCTTTCATTATGAACATTGCCGTAAGTGTAGCCGTTCTAGTGATATTGGAGATAGAACAACAAATGCATAGAGTAAACATGCACTACCGGTTTGAATATTCTGTTCAAAATAGGTGTACATCTAGGGCATATACAAGTCTTTAGTTTGAAGTTTCATTATTTTTCGGTCGACAGTTTTGGCCCTAGAGCATTCACAGACACAGACAGACGTCATTCCGAAAATAGTTACATTCGATTCAGGGAAGGTTTCATAATTACAAGACTTACTTATTACATTGGAAAAGAAAGTAAAAATAATATTTCAACCGTGCTTGTTTACTCTTGACATATCATGCAAATTTCGAAAACGACACCAGTTAGTGAAAATTAAATTATGTTAAATTCAAAGATATTTATATTTCATGCTACTTTTGTTTGATAAGTTTTGGAAATGACCAAGTTACATTTACGTTTCCATAGTTAGTACATATATTGAAATTGTTTCATGGTAAGGGTAGCATGCATTTAATACACAGTCTAGCAATAATGTAAAAGAAACTCTTTTAATTAATTATAATTTATGATTTTATTTCAAAAAAATATGTATGAACAGAACAAAAAACGACTATCACTTAATTAATATAACAATAAAATAAATTAAGCCACGTAGTTATACTGATTCGGATTATCTTTATCACGTTCCATATAGTCACGATCTATCAGCGACTCGATGCGCTTCTTTAAATCGGGCGGCTTCACTGGAAATTTAAGCTGAAGGTAAAGTTCACTAATCAACAAATTATGGCTCAAGCTTTTCCGCATTTTCATAATTCGCACAATTGCCGCATCTATTTGATATTGGCGATCCTGATACACTCGTTCTTCAGTTGCTTTCTGTTCTTCCGGTGTTTCCTTCATTTGAATTTGATTGATTTTAATGCGACAATACTTATTAGTAAAATCGTAATTAAAGTGGAATTTGTCGGCGTTATCAACATCACGGCCACGTGGTATTTTCTGCAGTACTCGCACTTTGCCGCACGCCAACGACTGCAAAATGCGCTTAAGTTCGCCATCCTCAATATTACTGGCTTGTTTAATCTCCTCGAACGATAAACCATCCGATGGATTGAACAGCAGCAAAACTAATGCTTGAAATAGTGACACCTGTAGTTCTTTTTGACCTTGCGGAAATGACGCCTTTAGCACACAATGCCCTAACGTTGGCTGCCATTGCAGTTTGCGACCGCTATGCTTCGATAAGTAGAATATATTAAAGACGTTTTGAAACTGAACCATTTCAGTGGGTAGATTTACTTCAATTAGGGGGTATGTAGGCCAGTACCCCATCGTTAAAATGCTAACGGTTAGGTCGATGTTTATTATTTCCCGGTGCATTACATTGTTCATATGTTGCTTAAATGCTATGTTTATATCTTTGCTCAATTCCATATCTTTAAACATGCCTTCGAGTTTCGAAGTGAAGCCTCCGCCACATTCTTGCTTTAGTTTGCTTAACATACTCTTTTCAGCGTCAACACTCGCTGATTTACCAACGAGTAATCGCTTCGCTAAGTCTTTTTTATAAAATGCTTCGAACACATCTTTACCATGAATAAATCTAAATAGCACCATAATCTTGTCTAATAACCGCTCCAGTTCTTCGTCCGTTGCTTCTTTATTACCCGCTCGTAGTTTACAATCAACAAATTTAGCTATTAATTCTGCAGGTTTATTCGCTCGTTGATTGATAAAGTGTTCAAAGGCTTCGCATAATGAGTTACTAAATTTATCATTTCGTTTAAAACACGTACATACTATATTATCCATTTTATCCTTAAAATCTAGCAGTTCTTGCACCATCGTTTTATCTTTTTCCGGATCAATGACAATTGTGCGTCCTTTTTTAATGAACAAGTTGAAATTTAAACACAGCTCAACGATGCCATTACGGACTCGATTAAAGAGCAAATACAACAACGACAAATCTTTAATGCGATTCCCTTCGAGCAACCCATCTAGCCCTTTCTGCAAGATACTGGTTAGATGTTCGCTAAGTAGTTGCTTCTCGACGGTGTGAATCAGTTGCCATTTCGTGCTTATATCCAAATAGTGAAGGACCCGCTCCTGTTCTTCTAGTAGTCGTTTGTCGACATGTGCTAAATACTCGGGAATGTCCATTTCTTGCATCAGTCGTTGTCCCTCTGCAGCGTATAACCGTTCGGTAGCCACCAAGAACTTCTGATCGAACGCATCCGCGTAAATCTGCAAGTCGGTTAGCATCCGCAATAAACTTTTCAACAGTGCCCGATCGACGGCTTCACCCTGTCGCTCTTTCTCGATCAACATTAACAGACCCTCGACAATACGAGTCTGGACTAATGGATTCGTGACAATGTAACGGCGGAATAATTCTAATCCCATATCCCATATTGACAAGACAGTGGCATTCTGAAGTACATAGGTTCTGTCGAGGTACAGGAAAATGCTGCGAATCATTATCATTTGGCGACAGTGCGATTGCCACCAGTTGTTCATTAGTTTCAGGAAGATTTGTTGATCCATAGATTCAGCTTGGAATTGTTGGATATTTTGGCAGATGTGCGATTCTGTTAAATCACGCAAACTAGTGTAAATGTAATGAGCCATTTTGTGGTTGCATAAATTTTCGACAGCTTGATACAATTCTTCTAGGGAGAATTTAACAGATGTCGATTGTTGAATTGCCAACACAGCCTCGCGTAGTTTGTCCCATGTTAGTTCTCGATAGTTGTCCGGTAGTTTTGGTTCACTTTTGAAATTTTTTATGATTAGCTTCTTAGTGGTGCCAGATTTTAAGTTGATGACGGTGGGAATCTTAACGCAGTTCGTGTTCAGGGCCGAAAAGTTGGCTCGTTTCTCGGATGCACTATGGTCACCCATCTTATACGCGTTCCGGTCAAAACGTCGATGTTTTCTTAATGACCTGCATTACAACGAGAAAAATAGATTGTTTTGATGTTAGATGAAGTATTATTTCGTTCTACTAATATGTGTATTTATTCAAAATATACTTTTCGTTTAAAGAGTACTATTTTTCTCCTATTTAATTACAATCCGAAATTCTATTTATTTTTATTACTTTACTTTACATCCCATATAGCACAGAATGCCTTAAAGAACGTAATAAAGACGTCCAATAGACGACATCTTAAAATATTTCATCTATTAGACGTCTTTATTACGTCTTTAGGCATTCTGTGCTATATGGGATGTAAAGTGTATAATCCCATATAGCACAGAATGCCTTAAAGACGTAATAAAGACGTCCAATAGACGACATCTTAAAATATTTCATCTATTAGACGTCTTTATTACGTCTTTAGGCATTCTGTGCCATATGGGATTTAAAGTGTATAATCCCATATAGCACAGAATGCCTTAAAGACGTAATAAAGACGTCCAATAGACGACATCTTAAAATATTTCATCTATTAGACGTCTTTATTACGTCTTTAGGCATTCTGTGCTATATGGGATGTAAAGTGTATAATCCCATATAGCACAGAATGCCTTAAAGACGTAATAAAAACGTCCAATAGACGACATCTTAAAATATTTCATCTATTAGACGTCTTTATTACGTCTTTAGGCATTCTGTGCCATATGGGATGTAAAGTGTATAATCCCATATAGCACAGAATGCCTTAAAGACGTAATAAAGACGTCCAATAGACGACATCTTAAAATATTTCATCTATTAGACGTCTTTATTACGTCTTTAGGCATTCTGTGCCATATGGGATGTAAAGTGTATAATCCCATATAGCACAGAATGCCTTAAAGACGTAATAAAGACGTCCAATAGACGACATCTTAAAATATTTCATCTATTAGACGTCTTTATTACGTCTTTAGGCATTCTGTGCCATATGGGATGTAAAGTGTATAATCCCATATAGCACAGAATGCCTTAAAGACGTAATAAAGACGTCCAATAGACGACATCTTAAAATATTTCATCTATTAGACGTCTTTATTACGTCTTTAGGCATTCTGTGCCATATGGGATGTAAAGTGTATAATCCCATATAGCACAGAATGCCTTAAAGACGTAATAAAGACGTCCAATAGACGACATCTTAAAATATTTCATCTATTTGACGTCTTTATTACGTCTTTAGGCATTCTGTGCTATATGGGATTATATTCGTCTTTGCGTGGAGAATTGATTAATATAATAATAAAACAATACACAACACACGAATTTACTAGTTTTATAAACAAAAGGAAAACAATAAAAAAATACAAAATAAAAACAAACTAATATCTTTAAACTGAACTCAAATCCAAATAAATTTTACACTTCAACTAGAAATCTGATTAAAATTATTCTACCAAATTTAATTCTACTGTATAAGCTCTTATGCTTGAAACAAATAAACTATTATATATATACTAAGTTAACCCGTGGGCACCTTGTGCCCATATTGTATACAGGATACAGTTCAATCATCACCGATCCATCAGTCTAATTGAATAATTTGACTTGTAATATATTGTAAATCATGTTTACAATATATAAATAAGGCATTTCCCTTACACGGTTTTCCCTAGTGAACACGGTTTTGTATTTGCGTTATTTTCTCCGTAAAGTATCGTCCACATAAGATTAGTGTGGTTGCAGTGGCGGTAAAAGTTAAGGATTGTTCACAGCGAAACAATTAGTAGTTAAACTTAGAAAATGACAAATAATAATCAAGTTTGTAACAAGCAATGTTAACACAATTAATGATAAATTTTATTGCTGTGAACCGTTAACCTTGTATGTCATACAACAAACTGGCATTATTACTTATAATTTCTAAGCTTAATTACAAATTTATTTAGCTGTGAACAATCCTTTACTCTATAATCTCCCAGTTTCGTCATTCAATCAAAACTTAGTGCAAGGGTTTAAAAGTTTAAAAGCATCAAACTTTGGCACTAATTCCACCAATAGCACGAGTTTATTTTCGCGCATGCGCTGTACGTTTGACAGATAATTAACCTACAAATCCTTTAAATATTTTTCATCTTTGAAATGTGAGGAATAAATGAATAACATTAACATACGATATAATATGTATAACATAATTGGAATAACATGGATGCCCGCTATGCAGCGTGTTCAAATTTGTTGTTTAGAAAAAAATGTCTTATTTTTCTATTAGTTTAGCCGCTATGGCATAATGGCACTAATAAACGATTTATTAGCCGAAATATTAGAAAATTACCTAGTTTTTTGGAAAGGAAAATATGTTTTTTTTTTTAAATTTCAATAGAATAAAAAATGCATATGGTTGCTCGTTGAGATTAACCTAACAAATTCATAACCTGACAATTAATAACTAATTCGCACTAATCTTATGTGAACGACGTCTATAATTACAGTTCTATGTACTACTATAACACTGCACTACTAACTGTACTACCCCAACAGCACTAATCTTATGTGAACGTACCTTTCACTGCACTACTATGTATCTCTGCACTACCAACTTCACTAATCTTATGTGGACGTACATAGTGGTTTGTATTCTATAAATTAGCACATGAAAGATTTGCTATTATATTTGTCATTGGCATACAATATTAATATAATATATCAGATGTACAAAACACACAAATTACATATCAAATCTTCAAATTCATATTTTAATTTATTTTTCAAATTAATATTATTTACTTTAATACTTCATATTGACGTTTGATTCGTTTTTGTCTATTGTAACAAAGTACACTTTAAATTTTGCAGTCACAGCATATTTACTTTCATTTACGAAGTAATAAGTGACTGCATCGAATGTGACTATTTTCGGAGTAACATGTGTGGGTCTGTGTGTGTGTGAATGCTCTAGAGCCGAAACTGTCGATCGTAAAATTGTGGATCTTCAAATTTGTCCTAGATGTGCATTTCCTATTTTTGAAAAGAATATTCAAACAGGAAGTGCATGTTTACTCTATGCATTTTTGTTCTATCTCTAATATCACTAGAACGGCTGCACTTATGGCAAAAATAGTTATGTTCATAATGAAAGATATTAATATTTCGCACAACTTTTGTTTGAAAATATTCTTTAAAAAATGTACCAGTTACGAGAAAACCCCTATGGAAAATCATTAAAAATTTATTTATATTGTCATGGAAATGCACTTGTAATTCTTTAAAGAAAACCTATGCCAGAAATTGTACCAGTTACGAGAAAATCGCTATGGAATATCTTTATATTCTTATTTATACAGTCATGAAAATATATATGTACATATGTAAGAATTTTTCTTATAGTTATAGTATTACATATGCCTGAAAAATTTGACAAATACACAAATTATAAATAATGTATGTCATATTGCACTGTTTAACACAAATAGAACGACTGAAAAGATGAATTTTAAAGAATCAACATTTATGTTTCATATTGAAGAAACAATATTTGATATTACTATTTGTATTACTGTGGAGTATTGGTATTTTTTGATAGTTTGTTTGGAATATATATTTCTAATGAAAACTACTACGTAAAAGAAAGTTCTGTGTTGCCCACAACCGATTTTTACTTTCATTTACGAAGTAATAATTAAGTATAGGGATCACCAAAAACATCGACCTGGAGATTTTAATAAAAATATCAATTTTGTGGGTCCCTGAATCATTTGTGTGTGTGTGTGTGAACGCTCTACAGCCTATCCCGTTCAACATAAAAATAAGATGTTTTTAATTTCAGATTTGTCTACCCCAAAATAAAAAACTTCGTTTTTGCATTTTTACAAAGAATTGCTCCTATTTTATGTATTAGTACGCCATTCGACATCAGATTTAAATTTGTAATTGCTTTGTAAGTATATTTACAGTCCAAGTAATTTGTAAAATAGAATATAGGTTCCTTATAAGGTAAACAAGTGTTAAATAATTATTTTATTGTGTTTTAAGTTAGAAAAAGATATTAGGAAAGTTGTTTTACATATATATTAATATTAAAACAACAATTTATAATAGTTCCTATTGCCACACTTTAAATATATACATATATAATTAAAAGTGATACACAGCCGTTAAAAAAGTATAGGATTTAGCGCAGCCACAAAGGAGAGGATAAGAGTCAACATAGAAGTAAAGAAGGTACGAAAAACGTTATCTGATAAGAAAAAAAAAACTCATATATTGGAGAATTGGAAGTGTTGCACTCTACTGTTAAGTAGCAACAACTAGTTGCTGAACTGAGTAGGTTTGAGTCTAAACTGCAACGCAGACGTTGGCAACACACCTAAGAGTCTGGTAGTGCAGGAAGAAACATGGAAGGAGACGTGGCAAAATGCTATTATTGCAACTACACCGGCGAAGTAATAAATCATTTAAAAGCCGAACATGGAATAGAGATGGAAAGGGACAAGCAAGGGGCAAGAGGTCGCACGAGCAAGAATTGATACTCGACAGCAGAGAAATAACTAAAACATCTAGTTCTAGTAGATCATCAATGGATAGTTAATAATACTATTTATTTGATTGAAATAAGAAGAGTCCCAATCGTTTGTCATAAAACAAAAAAGGAACTGTTACTAGTCAATTGCAAATCAGGAAATTAATTTTATTTCAATTAACTGTCTTCACTGAACATCATGAATTTCAATTTTACTTTCAATAAATAAAATATGTAGTTTATTTGTTACAAATTACACTTGCTTCTATATTTGCCGGTTAAAGTTCAATATTGATTGTGCATTATTTACTCTTGTGTTTACTGTACAGCGAGATAGTTAGCAACTTGCATTCAACTAATCCAACTACGATTACCGAAATGATGTACTTACTAAATGAATAGTTAATTGATTTTTACCTCTAGGTATTCTTAAGATTGAATATGAAATTACATAATTACCAGGACAAAAATTCATTATTATTATAAAACAAAATATAATATATTTCCGGAAAAGTTCGTAAGTGTAGGTACCAATGCCTTCAGCTTGCTGTATAAACAATAAAACGAAGAGCCAAAACACCAAACTAGGCAAAATACATCTTTAATTATATATCTTTTCTTTTATATTTTAATTCAAGCAAGTATGATATGACAGTATAATAATAATAATTTAACTAACGTCATATTCGTTTGTTCGGACATTGAACTATTTTAATTAAGATGTGACGCCCGCGCCGACTTGTTAAAACGTCGTAACGGTTAACATGTTTTTTCATTTCATGCAACTTACTGTTTCCTCTGCCAAGAAGTTCTAACTGTAAACGTAGTAAGTGAATGCTACTATATTATAAAATATAATTTAAAGTAATAAACCTGTAAGTAAACAAGATTAAGTACAATGCACCTATGTCTTCAGTTCTCCGTATATTCCACTATATGGATTTTTTTTAAATCTATTTATGTAGAACACCTTAACCACTGATGTTTTTAAGGCAGAAAACCTAATTATAACTACATATTTTTAAAGATATAAAATGATAAAACCCAATGAAAATTATACCAATTGTTTGAGTAAAAAATTATTGTTGCAATCATCCAACAATCAATCAATCAACAACATTTTAAATTCCAATATTATTATGATAATCATTATAAATATAAAATATCTTATAATTTATTGTAGATTTCTTTTGATTTAAAAATAATGTTTTTTTATCTTGAAAATTGATGTTTAATTTTAAAAATGTCTATATTATCAGCACGGGTCTTTTGCTAAAATTCAAGTAGTTATATATCTATTATTGTATAAATAATCTTTATTTATTTATTTAAATACATCAAACATCTAAATCAAAATTAGTGGTCCCAACGTGCTGCAAAATTAATATCATCTGTGTTGACGAGTTTTTTTTTGTTACATGCTGGCATTTAACGTGTTACAGGTTTACTATTATATTATAATATTAAATCAACAACAGTCAACCTGTATGATTACTTTCCCTTTCCCCGCTAAGTGCTAGGCGCCTACAATCATCAGGCCTCTCACTATTCAACAGTAAATATAGACTTCGAATATCACCATTATATTAATTTGTCTTACGGCTGATTTTTGCTTGTCAGTACAACTGGCGACAGATCCGTATCTATGAAATCAAATAATAATAAATTTAGATATTTTAAATTAATATACATAATGTATACAGGGCCGTTTGGACAATATGGAATTACCACATCAGCCACCTTGGCTCTCGGCTTTTTTAAAATTAATCTTTTAGTTTCCAAATGTATTTGACTAAACGTTCAATTACAGTGAGCCTATAAGAAATTTAAATTAGAAATTACAATTAATAATCCAAATTGTTTTATGACAATTATTGCTAGCGTTGTTAACGAAGCGTTAATTTTATTGCTGTAAATGCAAACACTGTTCTAATAAAAACCGAATTATTATCTGTAATTTCTAATCTTAATTACTAATTAGCACGCTATAAATGCAGCTTAATAGTTATATACTAATACCGTTGATTGAATAATAATTATAATTCAAGCAACGCAAATTATCTTTTTCATACGTATCGTCAATATTTTGGGAAATAAAACATAATAATATAATGCTAAATTGGGCCAGGCAAATTCTACGGTGACATGCGAATTCTTCTGGTTCTTGATTATTCACAATCCAAATAGCAATAATGTTCTTTCGTCAATCATCAAGGAAAATATGTGCATTGTCCAGCCAGGGATAATATGGAATTTCATAAAATGTATTCTAAGGTTACATAACACTTTTAAACTTAACCTCATAATTATAATAAATTATAACGAAAAAAGTGCTTCCTGTCGAAAGTTAAAACCACCTCCACAAAATTCCACAACTATACATTTCATAATTAAAATCATAAATCTACATAGACGTAGACGGTTCGTTTGAGTCACTAACGAATCTTGACAGTAGATAAAATAGATGTGATTACGAGAATTGTAGTTAGTTTGTAAATTGTTCATTTGAAGCGTACTGAATCAAAAACGGAAATCTCTAAGTTTACTATAATTTAACGCAAATGAAGAATGCATTCCCTTATCTTAAGACTGCGCTCGTAGGTTATCAATGATAACTTTTTAAGTTTCCAAATTAAAATGTAATTCTCAGAAATCTGTATAAAAAGTAGAAACCGCACTAAGTATTATTCAAAATTGGCAAAATATTTCATCAATTTATTTGTAAACAATACATTGAGTAGTCTACAATGAAATATCCAGTATTAAATTTAATTTATTTCGATTAAGTACACTTAATATTTGGAAAGTTGGTTGTATATACATTTAAAATAAAAGGACAGTTTGATGAGCTAACAGGTATGCATCATTATAATTTTAGAAAATTACCCTAAAAAATAGGAAATCAACAAATTATTACACACACACACACACACACACATATATATATATATATATATATATATATATATATATATATATATATATATATATATATATATATATTCGTTATCTACCTAAATAAAGGTTAGGAAAACGACAGCCTTTACTGTAAAATGTGTCAAAATAAGCAACTTTCATTCAACCGAAGCGCACCATGCAACGTCCGCATTACGGCTGACTAAATTTTTAACTAATTATGAATACATAAAAAATGCACAAATTTTTTGTCTTCGCTATTTAAATTTTCACTAATGCAACATACAAAATATTTACCTTGATTCAAAATCAAATTTTGCATAGAATTCCTATATGAAATTCAATACATATACATAGACATAAAGGACAACTATAGTTAAAATCTGGTTAAGAGATACCAGAAAATGCATTTTGATAGTTTGGGTCTCCGCTAATTACACTTCAAAAATATTATATGTTTAACATCAGTATTTCTTTAAGTACAAATTAGATGCGTTAAATATGAAATAAGCATTTGGGTGATTTTTTAGTAAATGGTCGCAATGTATATGAACAAAAGTTGCTAGAAATTTGAATATATTCAAATTTTACAAGAATCACATTTTGTCTAACATGTGTTGTTTGCGGGATATGCAAAAAACGACACAGGTAAACACTTCCAGTTAAAATTAAAAACCACTGCTCACAACGCAAATCTTACCTACGCATTGGTGCGTTGTATGCGTACCAAATCTTGTTAATTATTAAGCCCTTTTTATTAACAATTTGAAAAAATGTTATATATATATAAAATGTCTTACCTTTTTTTGTAGATTACTTTGATAAAATTAAATTTTAGTGCATTTGATTTAAAATTCAAAATTATACTCTTAATATTTAATAATTTTTTTCGGGCTTTGGGTTAACAATATGAAAAATCTTGTAGATATAAAATACTTCTTAGTAGAATTTTTGAGTGTTTTACTTATTTATATAAGGGCAGTATTAAGTCGGGCTCCAAATTTTGAAGCCCTATAACTCAAGAAGTATATGGGCGATTGGATTTAAACTGCGAGCGGATTCAAATGGGATGCCAACTAATATGTATAGCAAATTTGGTGTGAATCGCTCCGGTAACTTCAAGGGAGTAGAGGGCACAAATTTGGTCTTACGAGCAACGACTAACATCCAGTTATATATATTTTTGGAATCAGGGCGACGAGACAAACACTTGTTGTTAATGGCATTTTTAAATCCGAGAATGCTACAGACACACGACCGAATGCTTTAGCTTCTTCGGTACTTCGTACAGCGAGCTAAAAAATAAAATCCCTGTTGGATTTTCATACAGTTGAAACTTCTTTCCATCATTATTACGACAAAATTAAAATAAGGACGACATTTTTACTACTGCTCAGAGGCGATGCTCGCTTAAAACCTGGCCCTGATTACAATTCCTCATTTACGGCTTCGTCCAAAAAAATGCAATTTTCCTGTAATGGGAGATACATTATAAGAAACTTTATTGTCTTTAGTTTATATGAACCACTCTCTCTATCTTGTGTTGTTCTTGAGATAGTGAAAACTTATATAGAAATTCAAATAACTATGCTGTGACAATTTTGAATGAAAATAATATTTATAAAAAGCACTTCTGGCAATCCCTTAGTGTATCCTTATATGCTTGAGAAAAAATGTGTTCGTGTAAATCTGCGCATCACAGCTTGCTGTTTATTGAATGTATAAATAATTAACAATGAAGAAAAAGAATAACTGTAAATTTAGTTCCTCATAAACAAATTCAACTCCTCACAATTATCATCTAATGCCACAGTAATGTATAAAGTGCGTTACTAATCGACCAACAAATTAAATGATGTCTATAGTGGGTAGTAGTGACCCGCCCCCTCGATACGGACCTGTTGCGTTGGTTTTATCCGCGCGCAGCGGTACGGTTTCTGTGGGCCTACACACCGTTCGCTCGAGCCGGCCAAGACCAACAATCAAGGCACGGCACCAGCACACGCGATCCGCGAATACCACCATTCGCTGTCTGTCTGGTCTGGGCAAGAGTGCAAGCAAGCAAACGCTGCACAAGAACCAGCTGGTTCATTAAATCGTAAGTGTTGCGCGAGTTCGTTTGCTTCCAGTCACCTGTTCTCATTTGGATTTAATGTGTTGGTTTTGTTTGATCAGTGTTTGGGTTTATTAAATTACTAGTGCTTTTTCTAATTATTTGGATTTACATCATTACCAATGTGCATGGATCACGCTTAATTAAGGGTTCGTTGCTATGGTTCGGTCGATGCTAGTGATTTTGTCTGACCTAGTGATTATGGAGCGTGATGATGACCTTACCAGAACAGGTGAGCCTTATTTTATTAATTTAGAGATTCATGTGAAAGTGGGAACGATTGAATAACGTTTTAAGTTGTGTTTCACTTGACTACAACAAACACATCAAATTAAAAAAGCTGGGGTGGCCTTCACTTGACCTTCTTGCTCCTTAACTATCTGTATTTATTTTATTTTAAATTAATCTTCGTTTACTATGAAACAAAATCAATATGTAATGCAACAAGGGAAACGTAAATATAAAAATATACTTTTCTTTAATGAGATACACACACACACACAGACATCTTTTCGAAAATAGTCAAATTGTGTTCGTATTTCCGTTAATATCTCGAGTTGGAAAATTGTTATAATTATAATACTTTCTTTTAGACTTCGTCTAAGGAAATAAAAATGATGTAAATGTAAATCAATGCACATTTTTCTATCAATAATATAAACCCTTGTAAAGTATCAAAAAATCTACGACTTAGGGCTTATCCGTGCAGTATTATTTATTTCGCCAGGGCTCGAACCTGGGACCTTTTCGATTTTTACTCTAACGTAGTTATTATTTAATATATTCAAACTCCAGTTACGGTATTGACAAAATATTTAGGTCCAAGGTTGGACGAATGTCATTAAGTTTTCAAACAATTTTTGAATTTATTCATTAATTACTCGTTATTGAATAACAATAATATTTATTTATTATGAGAAACCAAACATGGACCCTAATTTCAATGCTTATTGTCCTACTATTGGACTTATGCCCATGAAATAGTTGATTTTTGATGTGTATCATTATGTAATATTAAAAACTATTTCAAAATTTAATATAAAGATTCAGAAAAATGTTATTCGCGTAAAATAGGGTAGCCTAACAAGGTGAACTTGAATGTGGGTTATTTGGATGGGACCCGATCATGTATACAAATCGTGATTAAATTTTGCTTTGACATATTTCATAGTTGTATTTCAAGATTTTCAAGGTAATAGAAATTAAAAAGTGATAGCAAATAATACACCTATACTATTTTCTTGTGGCTGATAGTATCTGTATTAACATACACGTTATTTCAATTTTAAATAATTAGCGTTGGTAATTCTGTTTTGTTGTATACATAAAATTATAAAATGCACGAAAAGATTCGCAACACATCTTTTAATAAATTAAAGTACTGTGTTTATTGTTTTAACTATTTTATTCCAACTCGTTTAACCATTAAACAATATTAAACCAAGTATATTTATTCCTATAAATCACAAATGTATGAGTGGTAGTGCTAGTTATGTAACTGCAATTTAAAATAAATTAAATTTGATAATTTCAATCGATTTTATATATTTAATATCTCCATATTAAATAAATAAAATATAATAATAGTTTTATTTTATTAATATGAACAGTGTTAATTCAAAATTTAACTACTTTTTATAAATATAACTGTTTCTTATAATACTATACTGGCAAAATAAAAATAAATATGATTTATCGATTATATTATTTGCCAGTCAATAAAAGTTTTCCTGAAATAGACATCAATTGGAAACCAGTATGAAATGAAAGTAAATATAACCAACAAATAGACAATTTTAATACATCTTATGGTATTGTAACAAGATATATCAATAGTATATACGTCATAAAACATTATTTATTTTTAATTATACATCGAAAGTTGTGTATTAAAATATTTTATTGGAATTCTTAATAAAGATAGTATTGCATGCAGACGTAACAAAATAAACTGATATGTTGTTATATAACGGGAGATTTCAATGCAGCGTTCTACAAGAAACCTATTGTATAAACTTGAATACAGCTATTTAATTAAATATTAGATTTTAAATTTCGGTGTTGTTACACATTTTTATTATTATTCCAGACCTGCAAATAATTTTATTTTAAAAGTGACCTTAAACCTAAATATCATTTGACAAATCATTTTTATATTGTTAAGGATACATAATTCTCTCTTAATTCATGCTATTTAATATAAGTTTTAAAATTAAATTTCTATAGAAAATAAAAAATTAGAATAAATGTAAAAACCATTAAATTATGAAATAGCCGTAGTGTCTATGTTTGGTTAAAACTAATTGGAACACATTATATTTCGTATAATATTTACTAATTAAGTAAAAACTTAGGTAAAAAAGATAAATTCTTTATAAATTAAAATTTGCAATATTTTTTACAAATTCGATTAACATTTAAAAATGTCTTCTATTTATAAACATGAAATTTCTAACCTTTTAAATATTATTAAGATGTAAAAATCTACGAATTTGATTGCACACAAAACCTATATCACAATTATGTATAATGCATCTTTTATATTAAAACTTGTAAATTATTTTAATTAATTATTTAATATTATTTTTGATCAATTGTTTCAGAGACGTTTAATAATTTTCCAACAAATTCTGTCTAATTATTGTGTTTTGAGCAATAAAAGCAATTGTTTTATATTTCTTATGCCAATTTTCGGATAAGGTTTTGCATTGCTAGCCTAATCCGAAAATATAAGGCTTATCGAAATTGGAATAGTGCTTTCTTGGGCACTCCTCTTAAATATCCATTAAATTTGGTTAAAATTGTACAGGTACCTTTAGGAGAGATGCGGCTATAAGTTCATCTCTTATAATAAAATGAGTGATTCTGACAATGTTACAAACACACGACTGAATACTATAGTTTTATTGTAAATACTGTACAATGATCTTAAAAATGTGGTAGTTTTGTAGAACAGCAGAAAATACAAAGTGGAATCTACTATAGAGTTCTATAGGTTGTGCTATCCAAGTTTCTTAACTTAAATATACAACTGCAGAAGAAAATCTATTATAAAGAAAAATAACTTTCTTTTAATGGAATCTAAATCATGAATAATGTGCATTTTAGGCGTCATGTTCAATTAATAGAGATCATAAATTTCCAGTGCCGGACAATTATGGAAAGTAAAGAGTTTCAACATAATGGATATAAACTATACTATTTATTACGGTCGGTTACAAAATCGAGCAACTTGAAATATTGTCAAGTTTGCGGGGTCTTGACTCACTTTGAAAGATTTTTTATTTTTGTTCGCCATTCTTTCTAATTTAACTTCTACAAAAATTTATTTGCAGAATTAGCATAAATTCTCGATTGCAAACAGGCAAATTTTCTAAAAGAGAAACACGTTTTCATTTTATATCCTTATTTTTTCACTGGTCTATGAATATTTTTGATCTTTTTCATTGTGATATATATCCTATTATTTTCAAATTAGGACAAAATTATTAATGCAAACATTTTTGTATAAGTACATTGGTAGCACTGGTGCTTTCGCCAATGCATATTTTTATATAGTAACAACATTTTTCTAAAGTTTAATTGCTATACTAATTTCAATTCTAATGAACATGGTTGTTATTCATATATTACAAATAACATGATATTCATTATTGTCTTTACTGTCTGGAGTTTTTTATTCGATTGTTAATAGTTTGGAATAAAATTAGAAATTGACAGAAGCAAAATTCTAGAAACAGATAAATGCGTTGGTCATGGTTCAGGTTCTTAGGGAAACCTGTTTTGAATTTTAATTTACTATGAAGGTGTAAACTTACTTTCGTGAGTTCAGCTAAACGTTATATTATGTTTTACTGTACTCAGATATACTTTAAGATAAACAAATCGCGAAAATTTAAAACAAAACAGAAGTTTTTGGCCACACCTCCTCTGACGATACTGGGCCGTTTTCAACAAATTGTACTATTCACATTTTAATTTCAATAGACCCAAGAAATGAATTTTCCCTTAATACAGCCCTTAGATATATTTTTTAATATAGCTAATAATTCTTCAAAGAATGCGAAAATTATTGTTGTATATAAAGCTTTTACATAAAAGGCCATAAAATAGCATTAATAATAATTTATTTAAATTTGCAAATATTAAATAAAAGAATTTTTTCATTATTTTGAATTTTATGCCCGTCAATCAAGTGTAAGTGTGTACACATTTATTTATTAACTATTTAAAAGTCAGTGACAGTAAACATGTTTGCCTCAAAAGTCTGTTTTTATTATGCTTGTTCGATTTTTTTTTTGTAAACTATTTGTCGAAGGCAAAGTACTTCTCTCTTTCTAGAGCATAATTTCACATGGGTTTCGGATTCAATCGGGAATGTGTAATGCCTTTGAATTATAATTTTAATAATAATAACATGAAAAAACTACACCGGATTTCCATAAATGGTTGCTCACAAAAAATATTTGAACATTAAAACATTGGGTATTGCGTAAGATGAACGATTTAAATATTAATATAATTTTTTATTTGACATTGGTTTAAAATTTAAATTATATAAACAAATGAGTGGCCTTCAGTAGACTTTCTTATACTTTCACTATCTATATATAATAATGCTTAATTTATTTAAAATTCTTACTACGACTTTCATGAAATAATATCAATATGATTGATAACTAAGGAAACGTAGAGTGATGTTTCACAAAATGGTACATTTACAAAGTAGCTTCCACTTTTATACGAGTAATTTTTAAGCAAATTATTTTTGGGTATAAGGTGAAAGTAAAGTAGCTCCCGTAAACAGTTTTTGTTTTATCACTTAAGTCAAATATAAAACTTGCAAATATGACATGTCAATATTTACTACCATGACATTGAATTTTTTAAACCTTTATTTGTTTAAAAGATAGGCACTTAAATGTATACCAGGATATTTTGCAACCAACGCTTTTGTTTAAATCTAATATTTCTATTGTCTTGGATTCACTGATGTCTTTTGGTAAAATGTATCTTACAAATATTATATATACATTTTTTCATGTACATATGCCTACAAAATTTTCAGCTTTCACCCGAAAGCCGTAAAAATAATAATTTGAATATTTTAATAATCTATTAAACAACTGTTTAATTAACAGATATTTTTTTTTATATGTGTTGCTTTTTTCTTAAAACCGATTTAAGGCGCTCTATTCTTAAAAATGTTTCCATTTACAATATTATGTATTATGTAACAGAAATCTCTTTATTATTAATGTGGCAGCTATGTGGGATTCTAAAAACGTAAAGTAGTTTATAGTTCTAAGCAAAAGTTTGCTTTAAGTGACGCCTACTCAATATGCGTTCATAATTTGCATAATCACATTATTTACTTTGATTCCACTTTTAGGAATTCTAGTACTTAAACAGACAATTGCTATGAAATTAGTATATTTAACCGGCAGTTATGGTCTATTACCACTTTTTGTATATATCGAATACGATATTGATCTTATAAAAATTAAAGATATTTAAATTTCTACATAAAGGAACAGCTAACTTATTTTAAGAAAATATTGCTGTATATATTTCTAAAGAATTGATCTCCAATTTCGATTTTTGCAAATTAATAATTTAATAGTTAGGAGTTGATTAAACGATATTTATCGATTAATTTTCTGAAACGATAATTTAACAATTATTATTTACAATAGTTTTGTAATTCTAAAGAAGTCGCATTTTGTGAAAAGTACTAAATTACGCATACATTTTACGCAACATGCTGGCATCACGTTTGCATTGGAACCGAATTGTAACATATGAAGATCAAAGTTGAAGCAATCAATACCATTCGAAACAAGTTGCTACGAACTTGACTCGAATTTTAAAAACGGATATTGTGTTTTCTCTGCATGCATGTACGTGATATTGTTTCGCTCCAATAAGTGCGCTTGCGCACATTTGTCTAATTCGAAAGTAAAATCCACATTATAAACAAGTACATACTCACTGTACTCGTATATGCCTTGCGTAGTTAACACGGTTGTAATTGTATAATACATAAATAATTGTATAATTGAAAGATACGGTTTTTAAGCACATTTAACATGTGCTACGTTTGTAGATTTACATGGAATTTTTTTAATAAACTAGTGTAATTATCGTTAAACAAATATTCACAGCGAGCCAATTAGAAATTCAGATTATAAATTACAAATAATAATCCAGTTTGTTTTATGACAAATAATTTTAGCTTTTACAGTAACAAAATTTATAATTATTACGTTGCTGTGAATGCTAGCATTATTTGCCAAAAAACATACTGGATCATTATTTGTAATTTTTAATCTGACCTTAAGTGCAAAATTAACAGTATGAATCATTTTGTAAGCCACTTAGATTTCTAAATCCCTGTATTGACACAACAATTGTTGATATTTTATTTTATGCATTGCATTTGTTTAAGGTGTACTTGTGTCCAGGTGATATATTTTCCGACACACGGTATACAATGTATGCTCCAGAATAAAATTGATTGTATAAGTCACTACGGTTATGTGAAAAACTTAATTTCAATATACCGCATTCTGTCCTCATTCTGTTTAAATTTGGAATTACTCGAGTATGGAAGCAATCAACATGGCATTGTATGAAAGAAATATGTATTTGAATATAAATACAAAAACAATGCTTGAAAATAATACAATTTGTCATAACTAACAGCAAAAAAAGAAAATGTATAAATAATAGATACACCTTAAAATTATAAATCATAACTTCTGCAGAATTATATTTATTATATATATATATATATATATATATATATATATATATATATATATATATATATATATATATGCAGACATCTTATTATTGTATGAATATTTCAGCAAGTGTAGAATTTAATGTTGTAATAATATTTAAAAGAAAACAATATTTTGTAAATATTTTACCGTTTTCGGTAATGTCTGATAAAAGTTAAAAACTTGTGTTGAAATAACATTATAATTTTCTCCTTGAACTGGCGGATATGGTTTTATCCTCAATCTGCAACTCCGTACTGTGAGTAGTTATTTCAGAAATAGCTAAGTATACTTACTTGGATGTTTTTTATATTGAAGTTTTAGCAGTATACTCTTTTTGAATTGAACGTAATAGAGGTTATTTTTGGAAATTTGAAGTTATTTAATAAAATGTCAATTTTTTAATTGAATTTATAATTTATTTTGTTTCATGTTTGTTCATTTTTGAGCTTGAGTATTTTTCTTTCTTTCGGTAAATCATTGTATACAATATATTTTTAGAACATTTTGCCTTTTTTACCCCATCGCTTGTTCCTTTTGGAACATTTTGCTCACATTTTTAGCATCATTGTAAATTGCGATAATATTGCATGACCTCTTTTTTTAATTTTTCACGAAATATTATTCCATTAAACTTGTTTTTCAATTATATTTCCGTGCAAGACCCAGGAATATAATTCGCAATGTGGGCAAATTTCTCACGAGTGAAAAATCGCGTTAAGACAGTCTTTAAACAAATGAAAGCATTAAATATTATACTATTATAAGGGACATTATGCATTAAGTTTAATTATTATTTATATTGTGTTCTTCTCACTTGCTTTTTACCTTTTAAATAGCGTATCGTCTTAATAATAATTTTGTTGTAGGTAGCTAATATGCCACGTGAAAGACTTCCGCCTTTTGCCGTAAATACTAGAAAGTAAAATGTTCAAATTTGTAAAAAAAAACCTGACTCGACTGTCTGACATATAAACTTCCCAATTTCAAAAATTGCAAAGAAAAAAAAATCATTAGTTTTTCAGTTACCTGTGTACGAATAAATCTTAATATATGTCATAGAAGCTCACGATATCATTAGTAAAAATTCAAAATTCGCACCTTTATGGCCATAAATTAATCGCATAGCATATTCCATTTCCTGTTTGATTGTAGTGCTAAATACATCGCGACTGTGGTGAATGGCTTATAATAGACCTCGTTTTTGCAACTATTATTTCTCGTGCGGTATACAATTGTCAACCAGAGAAAAAATCTGTGGAATGAAAAGGAACTATAGTCTTGAATATAATTATTTGAAAGTAGGCGGTATAAGTAATTTTTTCTAAGCGGTTTTTGTTTCATTTAATTCGTGTTACATGGTAACTAGGATATGTGTGCATTGTAGGTGTAACCGTGGTTACTTTGTATCCGGTTAGGTTCATTTTTATTCCTAAAAGAACTTAGGTTACTATAGTTGATTAACCGAAAATACTAATTCAAATATTCGTATAGGCACTTATTTGGAAAGTGGATACTTTTATAGATTATTTGATTAATTTTATCTGTCGCCAATTATCTTCGACCAGTTTTTCTAGATCGATAAATATAATACTTGAATCTAAGAATTATTATATTGAAGATTATGAGGATATTATTTTCGACTTATATATTTTTTCAAACATGGTTCCGAATTGGCCAAATTACATGCATTTAATAATCACATATTGAATGAATAATTAATTTAAATTTTGAAATGTGTTCAGTCGATATTCGACCATGCCAATGAAAGTTACCGTTTTATGTAACTGTCGCCCCCGCCACAAGTGTCGCCTGGTTAACTTGACGTATACGTGCGTCGGTTATGTTAACTTTCGTGCAGTTATATTGTACGCCAACTATAGATAGGTTACACTTACATAAGACCACTGACTGACTGGCTCGCGAACGATAATATTTATTTGCTTTCTATAAAGTCAGATATGTCGACATTGTTTTGACAACTGAGAAATCAAAATGCAATTGTTACATATATTACTCCATGTCTTTGCAGATAAAATGGTACGGCAGTCAAGACAAATCTCATTCTTTCGCCACCTATTAAACATTTTTCTCCATCCATTTTCATTAGCATACAGTTCACTTGTTTCATTCATACTGGTAAAACTTTCATTCATTTTGACAGGTGTCCTAACTAGTATAGCAATCAATCTTAGATGAATAGGGTTTATTTTTCATGTCGTGGGGATTTTGTTAAAAGTAATAAATATACATTACATTCCTAAAACAATGACAGAAATTGTTTATTCAATTATTTATTGCCTTTGGGTTCAATATGCACATCAAAAATTGTTAAATGTTTTGTTAATTTTTTGATTTATAAAATGAAAAACCGGTGGAATCTTGGCCAGTCGAATTATATGTATACTAAATTTGGTTAAGATTGGCCAAGTAGATTCAGTGGAGATGCGGTCATAAAGTTGCTCTTAGTAGCGAACAAACGATAATCAATGTGTGCCTATAATGTTTTATACATTTTCGGAAGATGTCTATTTTTTGTGCAATTTCTTTATTTCGAGAATATTAAAGAAACCCGATCAATTTTAATACTGTGTACCACCGACTAGCTAAAAAATATCAATAGTAATAATATTTTAATATTGTCTATAGTTTTGGTAAATAATTACATATATAATGCATTTGAAATATCTTCAGTATTATATTATAACACTTATGTACTTTTATGCTGTTTAAGAATACGGTACGAACAGCTGTAAATTTCTAAGCTTTTATCTGCTGCATTAGACTGTATCCGACTGATAATATAAATAAATTTCAAAAAAATTGTAATGAAACAACTAGTCACAACAATGAACTTACTTTCACCTTTACTATGGAGATTTTAATTCATTTTCGAATACTAATTTAGCATATTGTTTTGGCTAAGAGGTAAACGGATTTTATAGTATCTATTGATAGATATAACTTCAAATATTAGTAATTTCCATTCGTTAAGCTGAAACAAAAATAAATACAGATTAATGGATAATAAGGATTCAACGTGAAACGAATTAATTGTTATACATTTAAACGTATTAAGTTACGATTAATCGTAAATGATTTGAATGTGAGATAAGTAATGGCTTACTGGTGACCAAATAATTAAAAATAATATAGGCATTTAACACTTCGATTAGCTGATTATTCAAGTTTCATATTTTAATTAAGATATATTTTTACTAATTATATTGTAAAATAAATATTTTTATTAAAACGTGCTATTCCACCATTATAATATAAGTCTCATCACAATTGATTTAAGAAAGTATTGTATTTTTGAACATCAGTTTATAATGTTTATAACTTCCTACTTAAAATGAACCAACGGTATTGATCGCTAATCTTCTTAACATGAACAGTATTTCTATGAGAATGTTCGCAATAAAACTTTTCCTTCCGTAACCATGATTCTAAATGCTCTTATTTTGTTACAAAACCAGTCCATACTTAAAGCGCTAATCTGCTTTTTGCAAGCTAAAAGATAATAATTCAGTTCCGGTATTTAAAAAAAAATACCATTACCAATAAACTTATAAGTTTTCATTATTGTTAAATAATTGGCTATTGTAACCATTTTGAACATACACAGTTGAATAATTTTTCACTGAATCTAATTAATAATGGTTGTGATTTGTTTAATCACATTTGCGCAAATTCTTGAGTATTATAAATTAAACAGAAGCACGACATGAAAATTAGTTATCTCTATAAGAATCCGAGGTTATAAAAATATTTGGAAGTATTATTACCAGAAGCCAAAGTGGAAGAATTGCTGCTTGCATCAATGTTTGGGTTTCCAATTGAAATTTATTGGTTGCGAAATATTAATAGTTATTGAATTTAGTTTTCAAATCTTAATCAAAACTATCATTTCAATTCAGGACGAATTAATATTAATGTGGTGGTGGCTACTCATGCCTATTATTCTTAAGAAATTGATTTCGTGCCATTGAGTTAAAATTGTGGAAAACTTTGGATATTACTGATAACCACATAATTGTTACAGTAATTATGCAATTTTTTATTTACACATCTATAAATAAATTTCAAGTTGCAATACATTTTTATAACCTTAAAAGAGAAAATATACATGCAAATAAATACTTTTGCATTAAGGAATGTGCCAGATATTTTATTTACTATTTGCGTAAAAACAATGTTTAATAATTGCTTAAAATGAAAGTTATACCTATTACGATATGAGCATATTTAAAAAGTAACTTGTGTTCATATATAAAATTGTATCAAATATTGTAATGCGTTTGTTCGGCCATAAATAGAACAGTTATATCTACTCAGGCAACGAAACCTATGTTTTAAATAGCATTGGTATGCATTACAACATCGAAGATAACAACACAAGAATTCTTCCTACATAATTAATTAGTACAGCATCTTATTTGTTATATTATACAGGAATTTTAACAGAGCCGTCTTATTGATTTTCGATCGTTAATATCACACAGGTTTTAGCTCGTCGTACAGTAGTAAAAGACACCTATAGTGTTGAGTTATGTGTCTGTAACAATCACATATCAAAAAATATTTTCACAAAAAGTTCTTGTCTCATCGCTCTAATTCCGAAAATTATAAGTATAAGCGAATATTTTAATACTGAAAATTCAGTTGTCACAGTGAAAAGAATTAAGTGAATTCCGAATATTTTTTAACTTGAATTCCAAAGAACTCCTTAAGACGATACTGCATGTAAAGATATATCTTAATTAAAAATTAGATTTATGCGTTTCATTGGTTATGTTTTCCGAATATGGTGGTTGGTGGCGTTAGATATATGTATATAGCTTCTCTTCTCATAGTTGGAATTAAATGACAGTACAAACAGTATACAACAGAAAGGTTAACCGTAAGTTGATGTAAACACTGATTCAAATAATGTTACAGCAGAGACTACGTAATTGTTATAACCTAGATGTGTATTTGCTTTTTGTAGGTGTGACAGATTGATTATAGATTGCTATATTTATTCTCGAGCGAATGTAACTGCTATCTCAATTTATATAGGTACATAAGTGAGTTGCGCTAAATGATGGAGGTTATTATTTTTCTTGAGCATGTAGGATAGGTTATATAAATCGTGAGCACTTATGATCTGATTCTATACCTGTTCATAGGTTGCCTAACGATAACAATATTTTAACCACCAATCATGCTTGTTTTATTCATTCTTTTCGAGTCTTGTCTTGTACGAATAAATTAGCACTTCCGGTTGAAATATGATGAACTAACTATAAAAATAAATTAAAATTATATGTTAAAGAAAATGTAATTTAGTTAATAATGTAGTGTTGATCAATTTATATTTAACTTTACTACTAATATGTTCTATGTTTATATTGTTATTTTTATTATGTTCTAATATATTGTTGTTTATTGTTGTAGAAATAAGAAATTTCCTCATACCATTAATTTTAATGATAGGAACTTGTATTTATGAAATAAATAAAGGTTTATTTTAACCGATGTCAAATATCAAATTATTTGATTCGATTTTATTTGTCGAAATGTTGACATGCATAGATCATACGATTTATTATATAATCCCCATACATGCGTATATAAATGGCACCATAAATAATAAATTTAAGATTTTCTGTAGCTGTTTTCTCGTAAATGATACATATTTTGAAGAAACATTTCAAACAAAACTTGTGTGAAATATTGTAGTGTTTCATTATAAATTTAACTATTTTTGCAATTATTGCAACCGTTCTAATGTTATTGGAGTAGGTGCATGTTTACTCTATGCAATCTCCAATATCACTAGAACGGCAAAAATAGTTATGTTTATAATGAAAGATATTTTATTTATAATTTTATAGAATCAACATCTATGATTCATATTGAGGAAATTATATTTAATAACTTAACAAAATAGTATACTAAATGGTACAATTTCAGGGTATTACTGTGTAGTATTGGCATTTTTGAGAGTTTATTCGGAATATATATTTCTAATGAAAACTACGTAAAAGAAAGTTTTGTGTTGGCCACAACCGATTTTTTTTATTACAATACTTACTTTTATACATACCATAGAAGGAAGTAAAATCAATTTCGTTTTGTTATTATAGTGTGCTTGCAGATTGTACCTAGAAATACATAAGAGTTTTATATTTGTAATTTTAAGCTATTAATCGGGATTTGTAATATAGATTCTTGAAAGATTTATAGATACTTTTATATTAGTCAGAGAATAAATAAATATAATAAAAGTTTAAAATATATTATAACGTTAAAGGCGATATTTATAGATACATTTCACACATATGTATATATTGTAAACTAAATGCTAATCAAATTGTTCTTATATAATTCGACGAAATTTAATTATTATGTTAACCTTTTGCAACACTATTATACAACTTATCAGCTAGTAATTATATAGTACATTAAATAGACATGTATGTTCATTCTCACAAAATTAACATGATTCATTCAGTAAATTCATCCATTGATTACCGTAACTTATTTTGCACATTATGCCTACGCATGAGCTAATGGATAAGTCAACCATGTACTTTTTGGATGGACAATTATTACGTAAGGAATTTACTAGGATTTTATATATTTATGATTATTCCTAAATGACAACCAAATCGTGCTTATAAAATGACCAATTTACGATAGTAAAACATATATGTATATAAATATTGAGACTGAGAGATAGACATTAAGTTGTATGTTTTATTGCTTAATATTTAATAGTCGCCATATGATTCTTAGAATGTCATAATAATGGAATGAATGTATTGAATTGAACTGCTATAATATGTAGAACATTTTGAATTAATTTATTAGAATTGACAATATCCTTAAAATGGCCTAGCAACCAATATTGATGGAATTTATTAATAAACTATTAATAGAAAAACTTTTATTGTTTTATAGTTCTAATCATTTAATTGAAAAGTTTAAATTGTATGTTTTGTATTATTGTTTGTTTTTGCTCATTGGCTTTAATTGAAATATTTTAATATTTTTGGCAAACTATAAGTCTAGGTTTAATGTTTAATATATGTATTTTGTTCTGTTGTTAATTTGTATAATAATATGACTATGCTGAATATATTCGTAAATTGATTTTTATTATATTTCTTGTTTATTATGCATGCATGAATAGGAGATTTAAGTATATCTTGTCAAACTAAGGATATCTAACTGTAAATCTAATTACAAATTTTCATGGTCACACAATTTCTTTTATAAACATTAGCTTAAATCAAGCCTTAAATAAGTAATGTTTTACGAATGTCTTGATTTTCTCTTGTCTTGATTTTAAGACAATACCAATATAATTAGACAAGACTAGAATAGGGCTTTTAAGAAACAAGATATTAAAAAATAAATCAAGAAATATGTATTTAATTAATTTAAGATAATACAACCCAAATTTCTGGAGCGGCCTACCATTTAATAATATTACTATTTTCTTAATTTCTTACTAAAATGTCGTGATAAAAGCTTATGCAAATCAAGACAAAAAGTTTTTGCCAAAAAATCTAATTTTAATGAAACACTAACTATAACGGTACACCCAATATGGTTTTTACACGTTTCTTTTTACATGTTTTTGATTAAACACTGCCTAGGAAAATAATTCGATTTAGCACGGTTAAAAAAGCTGTTAAATTTAACCCTGCAGTAGAAATGCGGAATTTCAGCACACGGCGATGACTTCGGTTTTTGCCTTATATATTTATTTAATTTTGATTCAGTGTAAATGTAACATGTCACGCGATGGCACCAAATTTGAAAAGGCAAATCCTTGTCGGTCCGAGAGGCCAGACGTTAAATTTTGAGGACAATTATTTAAATTTAATTTTCTAGATATATTTAGGGCAGTATATTTTTTTTTATTTTTAATACACTGCTTCCTTACACGGTTTTTTCTGGAACGTATCTACCGTGTAAAAACAGAATTGAATATATTTCAATATTAAATTATACCCTATATTTAACTTACATATCCACCTACAAAGACAATTATTTAATGGATATTATGTAAAGTTTTATATTCTACTTAAAATAATTCCCACGGTCTACATTTATAACCCAAAATAACATAAAATCTTAACAAAATACAACTAAATTACAGGTAGGCCAAAAACTAAGCAACTTATTATTCAGGAAAATAATAGACTCCACGGTACATTAACCATAAAAAATACAGTTATTTACTCTAAAAACGGTTATAAACACAAACATACATTACAGTAATAACGCTAAACCTCAAACACACCTACACAGTTCGACGATGGTGCCATCTCTCATAATGAACGACCAACGGGATCCATATGAACTATTAAAAGAGATGCACAGATTTATATTCTGTTTGTTTTGTTCGCGGTTTAGATCAAACGTCCTTGGCAACAGTTAGGTTAGATCATATACCGTATACGATTTCAGAGTAGCGATCGTTTATATACGTAACACACGATGAATGAAAACATCTTTTACTTGATTTTCTGTTGCTGTCATACTAATAGAATGAGTAATACCTGCTTGTCTTGTCTTACTTGTGATTATTGTTGGTATGTATGTTTTATAAATAAGAAAAAGGTAGAGGTCGTTAGATGTTCGTGGGAAAATTATATTATATATTTTTCTTTTACGTTGTGGTATACCTTTAGATTTGTATAGTAGATTCATATAATTGTTTATTTAGACAATGTAATTTATTGTATATTTTTAGCAAGATGATACTTTTTAGCAATGATTTATTATTTCGAAAAGTGTCTAGAACTATTAATTTTACAACTAAAGCTATTTATTCATTAAATGTTGGTATAAATAACGTAAATAACAGTTACTGATACGACATAGATGTTATTTGAATGTTGTCACTTGTTTAAATAAAAATAAAAATTTAATTTGTTACAAAAATAAACTGGAGTGGCCATCACGCGACTTTCTAGTACGATCACTAACTATATTTAAAATAATCATTTTCATACACACAAACGTCATTAAGGAAATAGTCAAAATGGATTTTGGAACTTCCAAAATTGATATTTCCATAAAAACTGTCGAGGTTAAAATTGTGATCAAAATTCTTTCATACATTATGAATAATAAAGTATAGACAATCTATATACATTGTTTTACATATAATATTGTTTGGTTCTTTCTTGGACAATATGTTTATTAATATATATTCTTTTCAAATGTTAATGAAATATATAATGTTTTTTGTATTAATAGTTAATTTAAACAATGTGTTAGTTGTTAATTTATAACAGTTTTTACTTAAGTTTATTTTAAACATGAATTAATTTACATTAATTGAATTTTAATATCTTCCATTTATAGTATAACCAAGAACTTCTTCTTTTTCGTGTACAAATATGTTTTTGCTAAAGTTGAATGTTAAATTGTCAATGTCACTTAGTTACAACATAAATGTTAATTATAAACTGTAATTAAAATAATGAGATTGCGTCCCAACGTAAATGATAAAAATAAACATCAATTGTTTTTGTCCGGTTCCGGTTTATGTTCACACAAGTTTGAGGACTTCTGTTGTAAGTGTATATATTAAGTTGTAATATATAAATATATATAAGCAACTTGTCAAAATTCTTCTATGACGACTTTCACTATAGCATGTTTTTAAGTTGTTTGGTGATCAGATGCTAAAGGGCAATTTAAATTGTAATAATATATATTAAAATCTAATTGAGATTTCACCAAAATTATTATTTTATTTTCTTTCTTATACGTAATATATAAAGAGAAGTATTGTTATCACAAAAGCAATCGTCCTCGAAAATTTAATGCAAATATCCGTTTGACGGCCCCTGAAACCATTTTGACTATTTGCTCAATGATGACTGTGTGTATGTCTGTGACCGCTTTACAGCAGTTGAAAATAAAGTATGAAGGATATATATATATATATATATAGATATATATATATATATATATATATATATATATATATATATATATATACATATATTATTATAAGAAAGTCGAGTGTAAGGCACTCCAGATTTGTTTTTCTGAGGCTCTGTGAATTAAACACCAATATTGTTTTTGTTGTTTATTTTCGTGATTTATTTCATTCTTCTTGGTGTATCTGGCAGTGGAATTAACGATAATGCATTTAATTTATGCTGGCTCAACTGTAATATTAATTTTAGAATATTCTCGAACAGGCCGATATATCCAGAGTTTTCTGTAATTGAGGATTAATCCATATTTAAATTGGTCAACCATGAACTGAATTTGTTACAAGTTACAGAAAGTAATGTTGATAAATATCAAATTTAATCACCGAAACAAAATTATATTAAAATATGCGTTTTCAAACACTATAAAATAAGAATTGCTGTTTCACCACTCGTTCTATCATGGATTTGAACTTTCTTAAAGATTTTTTCATATATGCAAGAAACATGTTATGACAGGATTCAACAAAAGATAGTGTACCGTATAAATAAACGTTTGTGCTATGTTTTATTATGTTTAGAATTGTTTTCTGTCAAATTTACTATCATTTTATCATATTTATATCTTAATTCTGAATGCGATTGTTATTGTTGTTTTCTTGAATGCAGTACAGCATGTTTTATAACTATAAAACATTTCTCACTTGAGATATTTACGGAAATACACGCCAAATCGTTTTTTAATCTTTTGGTTCTATGTCTGTATTAACGCCTTAACAACTATAAACGATTGAGATATGAAGCTTTCTGCTGGTATTCTTAACCGGGAAGTTATCTTCATAACGTCACGCCTTTCCCATGTCTGGGGTGGCAGACAACCCTTTTCAATCTCACAATCACATTCTTTCAATTTTTTTCCATTCAACTATATCCTTGCAAACGTTTCATTTACACTCATTAAACTGCTTTTGTTTTGCTTGCAATCTTGCATCCTCAATCATATTCATCCATTTATATCGAGGGCGTCTCCGCATTCTTATTCCATTTACAACATCTTTATACATCTTTTTTGTTACCTTCCATTTTTGGAAACCGAAATAGAGGTTAGTTTTTTATATTAGAAGGTAGAGAAAAATTATTCTTGTAAAATTTGAAGATGTTAAAGTATCTTAAAATTTTTGTCTTTAAAAAATAATACCAATTCCTGCTTTTGAAACTTGCACATTTCAATGTTGAATCCATTTGTACCATAATTATATAATACACGGAAGAAATAGTGCTGATTACTGAGGAAGAGTAAATAAAGAGGAGAAGTTATAAAGCCGAGAATTGTGAATGCCGAGATAGAAATTAGGATGGAAGAAGAGAAATTGAACGTATGTGTACGAGGATATTCATGATCAGGATATAATATTTCGGAAGCATGACGGGGAATTAGAAGTTAATATGGGATTTGAAAGGATATAAGCTTAGATAATAACTAGCTACTTGTCCGGTAACTAACCAAGGTTAATAACTACGGTTCAACACTAAATATACTTAAGTATAGCATACTATATGATTAAAACTTTCTGGGAGGCAAAGATACAAATCTACATAAATATAATATGCAATTTTTTTCATTAGCAAAATATAAATTGAGTAAGTATCCAATTTAAATTAATGAATTTCAATATCTGTTACACATTCATGTATAAATGTCGAAATATATAATAAGTACCTTCGAATGCGAGGGTGTCTAAACTATTTGCTTTCGAATTATTACCTGCCAATCAAATTCGAAAATGAATAAAATTAATGAATCGACAAATTGTTTGAAATTGAAAGTTAATAATATATATGTTTCACATACGCATATACATTTTTTTGTGCTGTATCTAAATGTTATTTCGCATTTAAAAAATGGACTGGTTTATATTGTCTGTGATCGTTGGCCGGACCTTACACGGCGATCCATTACGTAATATCGGACATTCTCTTGAACCTATGACATTGTGAATATGTTGCTAATGTCTTTCTTTTCATTCGAGTTGTCTTCTGATACGGTCGATTTTGGTAAGCACTTTATTTAACTATTCAAAAGTTAACTATATATTGCGAAAATTTATAATTTAATGCTAGATTTTCGAGTTCTTTTTTCTAATCATTGTAGAAAACTGAAAATGGACAGAACTGACAAGTTTTTAAATAAATAATAAGTTAATTATTTTATAAGTTCTTCTATATTTTATCGAATTAAAAAGTCTGATTCCATGGCTGTTAATGTCGAGATCTATAGGATTTACAAATTTGGTTAAATTGGATGAAAATTACAATTTTTTAAGTTTATATCAATGTGACAATTATGTTAATTATGCACGCTATAAAAAATTATGTACATTTACAAGATATCTTATGTAAAATTACAGTTAGAAATCCTGTAATTCTACATAATCATACTAAAATTACAACAATAACACAATAAATATCCTTTACCACAAAGTATTTGTAAAAAAACTAAATACGTATTTGGACAACAAATTTTTTACAGTGTAACCTTGATATCCTGGTAAAGAGCATATCATCTTGGTTTTTGCCTTTAGCCAGAGGTATTTTGATACACTCCCTCATCATATTTTGCTACTGATACTGACAACTTAGTTGTCGAAAAACGTATTTAGCTTTTTACTTTCTTTATAAATTCTTGTAATCATGAAAAATTTCGAACTCGAAATTTCAACGTATATACACGTTTTGACCTTCACTGAATCGAATGTGACTATTTTCGGAAGGATGTCTGTGTGTGTGTGTGTGTGTGTAATATTTTATTTATTATTAACACAATATGATTTATAATACATACAGCTAAATGTTGTATTGGTAATTTTGTAGAATATAACAATATTAAGTTATTAGTTCAGAATAATATTAATAACTATATCAGTAACATAAGAAAGCGTAACGAATATTTATGAATAACATATTACATGTAAAGTCATTACACAAATTGTTATAACATTTACCAGGTACAATCATTACCGTTATTTATCTCATTTCGTTTTTGATTGCATCGAAAGATATTTAAAAGGTGTCAAGAGCCAATTCATTCAACAGCTAATTTCTTATAATACAATCAATGAAAGTGAAACTAAACATTATAAACAATAAAAAGTTCTTCGATTTACTTTTGCAATATTTTATCATTTCCTTGAACTAAATAAGAAATATTAAAATGAAGGAAAAACTAACGAATTATTTCAACAAAAATATTGTGTAAATTTATATATTTTACAAATAAATTCTATTTATCTAAACATTACATCTAACAATAACCAGCTTGAAATTAATTTGGCACTTATTGTTGTTATTTAATTTTATCATTGTTTCTTATCGTTATATTTTATTTTGCCAATCAAAACTAATAACTATATAGCATTGTAATTTGATTATTATATACATATAATAATGTATTGTTGTTCAATTTATATTTTATTTTATGTTCTATGTTTATTTTGTTGTTTATATTTGCAATATACTATATTATTAATTGTTTTAGAAATAAGTTTCCTTATACCAATGTTACTGTTTGGAGCTTAAATAAATAAATAATTATATTTTCACTTCTAAAATAATGTCAATTAGCGATATTAAAAATAGTATTGGTGCATCCACCCTCGTTGATTATACGAAAATGTTTGAGAAAATCATATTCATAAATGTAGCACTTATGATGTCACAATTAATTTGTATTCAAGTTGAGTAACAATGGCTACATTTATATTACGGCATTACAAAAATTGAACAATGATAAGAAAATTATATGAATAAATAAATAAAGATAACCTATGACACTTTTTTAATGTTGAAATATAATTATACATTTGAGATTTTCAAGTAACATTCGATATAAACCCGTTAGTGTTATTACTTTTTTTTCCTGTATTTATTATGTTGAACTTTATTGTATTTTTTTTCGTGCTATTTCTAAATCTGCCAACCTTCCCGTACCATCGCCGAATGTCACGGTTTTATGGAGATTAACGTCAAGATTTCACGCACAGATGTACCAGACAAATATAAAATCATATTTATTAGAATCAACATTCCATACTTTTAATAACATCATTATTCTTATTTATGTTCACCTAAATTTTTTACGATAACAAGTATAGATGTAGACACCAATGTGTTCGCCTTTTGGCTATCTTATAAGCAATCACAGTTGAAATAATATTTTACGTAGATATAATTTTACACAACCAAAAATCACACTGTTTTATTGAATATTACAGACTCACATTATATATATATATATATATATATATATATATATATATATATATATATATATATAGACTTAAATATATGCGTATATAAATGTAGGAAATATACATTTCTAATATATATACATTTTTATGATTTATTATTAATTTAATCATTTTCTTTTTTCAGTGGTGTAGCCATGCCTTGCCGTACCAGAATGAAAACATTATATTTGCAAGGTGAGTTTTTATTTATCATTATTTTTTATGACAACAAAATATAATTAAATTTTGTTGAAGTTACAAAATTGCATTATTATCTGTCTGTCTTATAAGTCTTAAAACCACAAGGTTTTCGTAGTATCTATCTAGATAGGATGATGTTTTTATGTATATTTTATATTACGCATTTTACATATTACACATTTTAAATAGAAAATAGAAAAAAAAAATTATTTGTATTATAAAACATTTATAACGTAATTGTTTTTAATATTAATTGCACCTGCTAACCTTTGTTCTGTAAAAAATTGGTTCGTGAAGTTGGCGGTTCTTTAAAAGCACTAAGGCCGAAACGGTAGTGCTTCGTTAATGCCCTAAAAAGAAAACCGGTGGACCACCCATTTCCCGGAAATTCCCATGTCAAAAATGCCCACCAATAAATAATAACCTACTCGACTTAATTATATACAGAAATATAATCTCAAAATTCCATGTGACGCGTGAATCGTTAATTATTTGGAATAAACAATAAGGAATTCCTGTCCCAATAATGTCACACGTAATAATTTTTGTTCGAATGGGTTTCTGCGCTGACGCACCGTTGAATTTTCCTGACTTTCATAACAATAATTCAGAGTTCATTAATGAAAAACCACACTGATTGTACTTTTTAACAAAATTCGAAAGTATTAATACAGATAATTGTATACAACTTTGTTCATAACAGTAAAACACCGTATATACATTTCGTTTTTCCTTTCACGTTCATGCAGAGCAGTGGTTCTTAAGTTTTTTTCGAGATGACACCAATTTTACAACAGGATTTAGCCAGTGTATTTACTTTATAATCTCAAGTTCGAAAATTTTCATGATTACAATACTTTATTTAATCTTTGTCCAAGATAGTAAAAATGAATTCTATGAGGAAGTAGGACGGGGCATCACCCCTATAGTATATTTTGAGATAAGTTTGTTTTGTTAAATAATTTCGACTTACACATTATTAAATGACCTATCGTAAAGCGAATGACGTTATAATTATAATGTCGTGTCCTTAGGATCCCAACTGTTTGTGGAATGACACATGTGCATTGTATTCAGTAATTTGTTTAATTATTCAAATGTTTATTTAAATTAAATACCTACTATAAAGTGAATTAATTGCCAAGTGCTTTTTGTAAACTGAACAATACTAAACATGCGCATATGAGACATTATTGTTTCCCAGCGACACCATTTTTGGTAAAAATAATTACTAAATTACCTCGGTCTTGTGTTTGTTTATTGCTTCAAGATCAAAATGAATATTTATCTACTTAGATGCAGTGATTCACACACAATTTTTTTTTAACTTTTTTAGACAGAGTATGGAAGTATTATAATCATAAATGAAATATTTTGAGCTCTAGATAACTGGTATCTGTGTGAACATTCTAAACTCTAGAGCCAAAACTGTTGAAGGAAAATATATTTGTTACTACTGTTCACATATATCAAAAACAAGACTAGTTAGAAAGAAAATGATTTTATTAGATTTTAAAAATGTTGATATTTCAAGCAATTCTTGTTTGAATAATTTTTTTTGAAGAATGTAGGCCTATTTATTGAAAAATAGCGTTTGAAAATAGTCATGTTATATTTACGTTTCCCTAGTAACCACACATATTGATATTGCTGCATGGCAAAGGTAGAATGAATATATAACACAATAATATTAGAGTGTGAAAACTAAGTATAAGAAAGTCAAAGGAAGGGCACTCCGGATTATTGTTGTTTGTCTCGCTTCGAAACTGCACTGATGCAATACTTGTATATATAATATATCAACCAATAAAAACAACACGTTTATTTATTAACAAAACACGACCGAATGCTTATAAAACTGTCACAGAACGTTTCGCTTTTCTGCACACGAATAATGTGAACTTGTTTTTTGCTATATGTACGTATAATATAACGCACATTGCCCCAGTTAAAATTAAAATGTATCGGCCGTTTTGTCACAATACGCATGCGTTTCGACATGTTATTTATGATGTTGGTAAAGTAACACTGACGGCTATATACTTACTGAAACCCATTTATCTTGGGACCTTTCTAAACTTAATTTTACTGCACTTTGGGTATTATTTAATGGTAATTGGATACTATGCTCATTTAGTTTCAGATAAATAAGTGTAACCGAGTATTTCATAACTATTCATATAGTTATGTTGGAATTTCGTAGATTTTAAAAGATTTCCTGCATATTCTAAGGACCTGGTAGGGAAAGAAATCCTCTTATTTTTGAAATGGATATTTCAACCGGAAGTGCTTGTTTATTGATATTATTTTTTGCACATCTTGAACCTTATTAAAATTGAAGATATTCAAATTTCTAGCCACTCTTGTTTCAAAAGTTTTTCCAAAAAATGTACCAATGTTTTATTTCATATTCTACGACAAGCTGAAATAATTTGATTACTTGCATCATGCCTTGTTTTATTGGTAATTAATTGCATATATTTGCTCCTGATTTCTAAATTTTATCTAATATATTACTATATAAAGAAAATATAATCAGGTACATTAAATGCAAAAGCAAGTTGTTTTCATATCTGATGTCTGACACTAGTCGTGTAGGTGTGGACAATTGCAGTTAGTAGCTGCACTAACACTAATTATTATGTCCTAGCAAGACCCACCCAGAAAAAATGTATGCAAAAGTGTGTTTATGTCATTGATTTTGATCCAATGTCGTTAGATACGTAGACGTATGTAAATTTTAACTGCAATAATGGTGAAATATATACATAGATACGTGCAGCAATGTAAGATGAGTCATATAACTCACGTAGGCATTGAATTTTTTTCTCTACTTTACTTATGATTATTTATCGCAATTTATATGAGGTGAAATAAACTAAAGTTCACGATGACTTGTGCATTTGAAAGTTTAAGGTTATGGTAAGGTAAGAACAGGGCGTACCGATGAGATTTGCGGTTGATAGGAAAATAACACTCTTCATTGTACATGATGCATTTTAAATATTCTGGATTTTAATTCCGGCTTCAATTAGAATATGACCTATTCCTATTCTTGACACAATTTGTAGGATATTTTTTTTTCAGTCCAAATTAATAACAAACACGTGACTATTTCACTGAGTAAAGTTATTTTTTAATCACGAATATTATTACCAGGAATTAACAGTGTAATTTCTCAGCAGCAGTTGCGTACTAAATCATAAAAGTTTTTTATCAAGTGATACTAATCCAATCGCTAAAATATAATTGCAGACCTTGCTATAATATCGAGATCGCTGTAATTTTGTATTTTTTACAGTTGGAATTATATATCTATTTGTTTTTTATATGTTTTTTAATACATTGTTACTGTCTTATACGAAATGTATAAAAAAATGTATTGTGATCACAAGAAAAATCCACTTCGAAATTTATATGAGAATCTATAATGGCTATTCTCAATAGCTTCTGTGTGTCTGTATGTCTCTACAGCCAATACCGCTGAACTTATTGATATGATGATTTATATTCATAATGAATTCAAAATAATATTTCCTATTTTTGAAAAGTGCCTGTTTACTCGTGTCATTTTTTGTATATTCAAATTCTTAGCAACTTTTGCTTGAAAAGTTCTTTTATATGATATACCATTTACTGAAAATTGGTAGAATAGATTTAAAACGCTATTAAGCTTTTTCCATATTATTTACATACTTAATCGAAGTCTAAAATTATATTTAAAGTTAACTACTACTTCTTTATTATCTAGAAAATGACACCAGTCAGTGAAACAGTGAATTATATAAAATTTGAAATGTTTCGTTACAAATTAATTCTCAAAATATATACTTGTTACTGGAAATTTGCTTTTGAAATTTGTGAAGTATTTTGTTGTATCTATAGTTACATATATATTAAATGGTTTCATGATAATCGCAGTATCAGTGAATGTCAATCAATATAATAAGTATTATTTGTTCATGCTCTTTTTGTAATTAAATAATATTGATGTAGTACTAAATTTCAATTTTTGTTCATTGTTATTCGTATATGAATGTCCAGTGTAGGGCACTGCTGATTTTTTAATAGATCTCTAGCATAGCAGGAACTACAATTACACATAACATTATAACAACAAGAAAATAATTAGATAGGTGCAACAGTTTCTGGTTCCACCTATGAAATTGGTCAAGCAAGGTTAAATCAAAATTACATGCCAGATATAGAATTTTATTTATTACCTGCAGTAGGCGACACTTATGGATTTTGATATTTTACTTACGAATAAACATGTTCAAAACTTATAATTTAACTAGGTTAATCTGTGGGCATCATGAGCTCATGAGTCCATTCTTCGATATAATAATAATACTAATTATTTTAATACATTTGAATTCATATATTTATGTCAGTGGCGTAGCTACAGACGGCTAGTACATAATTCGGTTTAATATATAGCAGTTTTAGGAAATGCTTTGAATTATTAATATATCCTTGGTTTTACAACTAAATACCATTTTTTTGCATGGTTATTACTTTATTAACCATTTGACGAGTGTCGATTTTTCGTGTTTGTGAATCAATCAATAACAATATCAGTTTATCATTTCAAAAATCTTACTGATTTATTTTGTTTTTGAATAGATTATTCCATGCTTATAAATAACCTCATTCACACTACTTTAATATTGACATATTAAGTTTCAATAAATAACTAGAACTAGACATTGAATATTTCAATGGCAGAGCTTTTTTTGTAAAGTGATAAATGGCCATATGTTGAAATACAAATAAGTCAGAGATCAGTTTTCTCAATTATTTTGCGCATAATACTATATTTTTAAAATCTACAGTGACTTGAACAATTTTCTCAATGGCAGGAGCCACTATAAAAAAGGACTTGCTCCCGCCATTGGTGTAACCATAGAAACATAACTACAAAGCGTTCTAAAATTATATTAACACATTCATTTATACTTTCATACACATACATCTGAGTGTTTATATATGTAGTATTATTTCGTATAAAAAAAAATAAAAGGAATAGCAATTGTTATGACTAAAGAATTTTGGTAATTACACAATACGAATTATATTAATGGTCTCATATTTTTAGGCCAATATCAAAGCGAATTTCAAGTTGACCCAGTTGGGTACTCGTTAACACTGAATGTTGTTCGATCATAATACGTTTCATAATCATCTTTATGATGTCTGTTTAACATCACTGAATTTTGTTTCAGTTTTAATTCAAATATTTGCATTTGTACTGCCTGTGGCATTTTCGAGATAATTGTGCTTGATTAATTGAAAATGAAAGGTATTTGAATACATTATGATAAATTTCAATGTGGAGATTCAATTTTAAACTATGATTACGTCGAGACATTTGCAATCAAATTTAGTACGATCAGATAGACAAATATTTCAATTCACTAACATCATTTCCATCAATCATCATTAAAATGGCATATAATAAATAATAAAACAATCAGTAATATGCACTACAGCAGACTCTCCTCTACATATTGTGAAACAAATGTTTTATGCTATTATTTTATTAACAAGCCTAGGTGCACGCACCAATGCATTCGGCTCGCCGTAGAACACGCTCATAAAAATAATAATTTCAACATTTAAGAAAAACGTTTAGTTCGAAGTAATACCGCTCTGATCTGGGTTATATCTGATGGTGTCGCCACATATCAACATTTAATAATAATAATTGTTTAATGAATAATAAGGGATTTTGGACGAATTTCAATTTGAAACATTACAGAAATTTCACTTTCAATAATTTATGAACATTTACATTAATCAGTTCACAACAAATTTCGCTCGTAACTCGTAAATATAAACAATGAGGAGCTGCTTCCGTGGAAGTGCGTGTGACAAGGAACGTAAACATGAATGTAAATCCTAATTTTAATTTCAATTTCTGATTTCACTGATTCTTCAACTATTGTACATATAGAAATAATGATTCTTTAACTTTTAACACATACATATTTTTTTATGATTTCAATATTTCCTATTAGACTTCGTCCAAGAAAGTAAAAATTGTATAATTGTGTTTTCATTTATATTTCACAATTTATATTTAAATTTGCAGAATATTTCAACCAATTATTCAAAAATGTAACAATTCAAAATTATCAACATGCGATGAATAATTTATTTTCTATCGTATACTTATGGTTGTAATGAATTCGAATTATGTAAAATTAGGTAATAACTAGTTATGTTCCTAATTATTATATAAATAAAAATTGTTTCTTTTTTGTTCTGCAATGCTCTTTATTCAGCGAAAATTTAATTTACTGAAAGCTATATTTGTGTCTAATCAACTCTAGTAAGTGACGCCATGATATTTTTCTGTAACTTTAAGATGGTTTACTTAACATTATTAATTGGAATTTAGTAATATATTAAATAGAATCAAAATATATGTATTATTGAAAGAAATTAAACAACTAAAAAATTACTATTTAAATTATTTACGACAGGATGTTTGTTGATGATACAAAGGAAATGTCGTTAGTGTATCTATAAATGTAAATAACAATAAAATCAGATCATTTAACACCATAAAGAGTGTGAAAGTTACCAACACTGAATTACACCTAATCATTTATTTTATAACATCAAGATAAATTATAAATTATTTCCTGGGAGGTACACGAAAATATTTTGTTATGTATATTTTTATTACATTCTTCGCCCATATATGAAACACAATTAATAATTTTTGTTGTTGGTTATTGTGAACAGTGACATTTAACAAATTAGTATATTATTCTTTAACGAAGTGCATGCTGGCGCCGAATAAATTAGTAATAATTTTCGACAAAATAAACGTCTAGCTGTTTGACAAATTGGTACCATACATTATTTAATTATTGCATAAGAACCCTAATATGTATTTATAACCTCACAAGCTTTAGTTAATACATTATACAAGTTTTTTATAATAATTAAATAAGCTGGAGTGACCTTCACTTGGCTTATACTGTTACTCTATCTATTGCTTAATTTTGTTTTAAATTGTATCTACGATTGCATTGAAACAATATCAGTATGTAATGTAACTAGTGAAACGTAAATGTAACAAGTCTTATTTAAAAAGCGATTATCCAGTATATTCTATTATTCTTTGATACATGTCGACGATTTAAAAGACGTTGAATAATTCATAGATAAATATCGTATCTTTTAATATTTTTTTTATAAAAGCTTTTAATAGTAATTAAAAATGGTTCAACAAATAAAACTACTATATACAACAATAACAATAACTTTTATATAGAACTATTGAATTAGATATGCTTTAAGATAAAGTATTCCATAACAGTATATGTACCTACACCCGTATATTTATTAGACAGCATGTCGTTAGTTAGTAGCTATTTATATAGAAACAATACGCGTATGGTGACATTATGAAGCCAATAATAAAACACAAAATTACCCAATTACCGCACGTAGTATTATTATGAAAGTAATCCACATGAAAGCGTAAATCAGGACCTGACACCGGCGGCGACAGACTGGCCCACGTAGAATGCTACACGTCGTGCGTACAAGGGCCAACCATGTGGAACATCTACTAATAGCTCCAGGTGTTAAACATAAATATAAATTTCGTTGGTCAGTAATTGCGTAAATATTTTTGTTCAATGATATAGTACATTTTATATTGTTGAAATGATGATTGTGCCAAAATAAATAATTGCATTTCTTAGTTCTTTTTTTGACTTTTTTATATTCTATTTGCAATATTAAACATTTCGCATTAATTTTAAACTGTCAATTATGTTGTAAGCACGTTTATAACTCGCCTAAGGTGTATCAGTGAAATAATGATCAATCTCGGCGTTTAGCATTTCATTATATTTGTCCAGGTAAAGATCGAGATATACCCCACCACGAAATTTAATGAGGAAAAACGTTCAGAGTGATTCTGAGATTATAATTAACCGAATTAACAGCAGTGGAAAACATGTTTGACTTTATTAACATTTGATTTTGGTAATGCAAATTTTGTGATTCACTGTTTTAAGCAGTGACTGTTTCCTCATTCTCTGCTTGGGTAATTCGCTGTTTGGGACAATCCCTGTTTATGTCTTTCGATGTTTTGGTTATTCCTATATAGAAAATGTTGTTTTAGATTTAATTGCGTGTAACTTTTTATGCTATTCTTTTAATACAAGGTATTATTAAAAATAAGTATTCATTTGAAATTACTATTAACTTTACTCTATAGTTACATGATCGATAAACACACCTCTGATAGATATCTGCGGCACCGTTATTATCAGGAGAATAATCTACTAAATACAAGACGAAAACTATTAATTAACGAATAATTTCAGCTATTTCAGAACCCTAAATCATAATAACTCGTACGTATATGTAACATTCAGTTACCACATTAAACAAACACAAACTTAATAGAGCAAAAATATATCCGTGCTAACTTTAATCGTACTAAAATTACACACTGTTCAACAAATAAATCGGCATTTCAGATCAGATATACAACACAGATAAATTACAGTGGACTATTACAATAATGAATACAAAAGAAAAACTATAACACTTTCGTTTTTTTTAATCACTACATAGCTAGAAAACAATGGCCGGTTACATGTATGCTATATGAAGCAATTCATGGCCAAAAGGTGTATTAAAACCCGATCGAAAACAATAAACTAGATTTTTTTGGTAACCGGTTATACACCCGCAATTTTAGCAACGACCTTGATTGGTATGTGCGACTTCGATTTTGTAATAAGATATATTTTTTTCAAGTTGCTATTTTTAAAGTAGGGCGTTGGTTACAATGCTTCTGGCAGTTATGATTGAAGATATATTTCCATGTGTTATTATTAATCGAATTTGATTGTAATTCGTTTAGCACGAAAACATGTAATACGAATTAAATATCGTTTTGCACGAACATAGTTCCTATTGAAACTATTTAACTAATTTATATCGTATTTTTATTCTTCAGCATTTAACAACGTGTAATTAAGTAGTTCCCTTCGCAGATATTGTACGGAGGCCAGGTTGTATATTAGGAAACTAATTTGCTAAGGCGCGTATGAGAGGTTTAATGAGTGTCAATAAAGTTAAATCTGCAAGGATAGAGTGAAATGGCGGAAGATTGTAAGAATGCGAATGTTAGATTGAAATGGTTGGTCTGCCACCCCAGCCATTGGAAGGTGGTGACGTTATGTATGTATGTATTTCCTAATCAAGTGTTCCAGTTATGAACATTATTAATTTCTGACAACGATTCGCCTCGGGTGACAAATGATGCATTACACTACATTATAACCTATAATCCACATAGAAAAGATGAACTTTGAAAACATCCTGAAGGGACAAAAATCATCGTTATATTTGCTACAATTCTTGCCAATGAATCACAATTGATGTTTCAATTGCATCCAATACGCAACCACTTGAAGCAAGAATCATAATGGCGAAAGGAAAATGCCTCAAGATTATAATGAACGCGTATTGATAAACAAAATCAGATTTAATAATACCAAATTATTCCTTCAATAATTTCAATATGCAAGTGTCAAACATGCCCTGCTGTAGTTTGCAATCTATATATCTCTTCACCTTTAAATGCCATTGCAAAACTGCAGATTACGTATTGACAAGCAGATATTAGAATAGAGGGTGGAGTTTGCGAAATATAGGTAGGTCGATAGTTCTTAAATTATAATGACATAATCGGGTCAAGTTTCTTTAAAAAAATTATTTGGACATAGTACTAAATAAAGTCTTTTAAACTTGTAGATCTTAAAAAACTTTAGGGAAAATTTGTGTCTGTGAACATTCCACAGCCAAAACGATTGAAAAAGAGTTAAGCATTAGGTCGTGTGTCCACCAATGCATGTATTATCGTTATATAATGTATCTGTAATTTATTATTTTAAGACGAATATCTGTATCTTAAAATATGATCTAGCAATTCCTGACAGTAGTTATAGATCAATAACTAAACTGATTGTTCTTGTACATAATCAGTCCGGCTATCTTTTAATTTGACCTTGAATGTTTCACATATTTTTGTGTTTCTTTTTCGTTTTTTCTTACGATTATTGAGCAACTTACCGGATTGGTGTGTTTTGCTTTTGCGTGGTCACATTCTAAACGTTCATGTTGGTATATAGATCACGGCAAGGCCGTTTGTACAGTGCATATAGCGAGATTTTAACACTTTAATTACACTTATCAGCGCAAAAATTATTTACTGAATTAATCATTATGCAATATAGCTTTACTTTCATGCGCTATTTGAACTAATTTTTCTTGTTTACCTATCCATAAGTAGATCAAAAAATAGTAATCAGATATTTTTAACGAGCTCGAATTTGATATATTATGAAAGTAGTTTCTATGTTTTCTAAAACGGTACGGTTTTTGTGTTACACATTGAAACATTAGATTTTGAAAACAGATTTCGCAAACAGAATAATTTCACGGATAGCAAGCTAATCCATTTTAGTTTTTTAATCAATATGACACCTAACTATTCTAGTTATTTTATACATTTTATTTTGAATATATTCTTATGTTCTTGGACGATATCTGAAGCAAGTATTGTAATTATGAAAATTTTATTGGAAATACACGTTTTGACCATACCTTAAACAAATTTACTCTTGTTACTTTTAGCATATCTCGAAAACATCTTGAGTAAGGGAAAAAGGTTTTATTATAAAATTTGAAGATATTGAAATATCAAGCAACTTTTGTTTGAATTTTATATCCAAAAGCTCGTATATTTCCAGAGAGGACCCCCCTTATAAAATTTGAAGATATTGAAATATCAAGCAACTTTTGTTTGAATTTTATATCCAATACGGTTTTTAGAATTTATTTGAATTCAAAGAAAAATTTATCTAATTTTTGATGTATAAGTTTCTCATTGAAGCAAAAAGTTCTAAAAAATAATAATTTGAAATTAAAAATATTCAATAAAACAATTGCTTGCCACAGTTATTTTTCGTCAAATATTGCACACGAAGCTTTTATTAAACATAAAAATCCTATCGTAATTAAAATTAGTATGTTAAATATGTATATAATTTTCACCTCTTAAACTAATTGAACTTATGTTGCAAAAAACAAAGATAATTATATGTACCACTAACCAATTATTCTTTAAATTTTAACACCTGTCTATATAATTAAGAACAAATAATATAAGTGTTATACTAATCACACTATATGACACATGTTTATATAACTTTTAATAAAGTGCAATACACTAATAGAGTGGTAATATTAATAAACCGTGAAAAGATCTGTCCAGTATACTTATTAACATAAAATCAGTCGGCAATTGTTGGACCAAAGGTTAAGTAAAGTTTGAATGTCAATAATGAATAAATTAATCAAACATTTATCAAACCTATATGAATAGTAAAATAGTAATATGAAAGTTTAGGTTTTTTATTAATTGCGGTTTTTACTATCACTTTCTTAAACATACCGTGATCTAAATAAATATGACGTACATCTACTAGAAATATCTTTGTTTTTATTTGTAGATCAAGTAATATGATCAAATATGCAGATGAAAGTAAGTTCATTATGACTTATTTTTATGGAAAACATATTTGCAATAACTTTTTTAGCCTTAGATAGTGATATATATGTTAATGTTAAAATATTCTATTAAAATAGTTAATGTTAATTGATTCATATATGGTATGACTATTACAATATTTTGACAGGCGGTATCTTCTGATATTTTATCTTCTATGATTAATGAGAAAATTATATTTTAAGTGGATTGTTTCATTCCATTTATTTCGTCATTTATAAAAATATTTCATTATAAGGAAATCATTTCTCTTCACACAATAAACATATATGTATAATATATTATTTTATGCTTGCCTTTCGGCCTACAATTAAAAATTTAATTTCTTTGCCAAAGCGAATAAGAAACTGAAAAGAATACCCATTCTAAACCAAGAATCTATTTAGAATGCAGAATACATTAATAACAATAATAACAGCATAGATACAGCCACCTATGTCTCATCTTATAAGAAGTAAATGTACCATTAGTGTACCAGTATATTATTTTAATTTATTAAGGTCTTTGGATTCACAATCTGAACGATTGGAATTGATATAAAAAGTTCTACAATATCTTGTAGATTTTCTGATATACTAAGAAATATGTATTGCATATTTTAAAATTCATAATTATTAATTTTGAAAATATTTTAAGGCCTTTGGATTTACAATATATTTATATATATATATATATATATATATATATATATATATATATATATATTTTATTACTGAACCATATTTACTATAAGCGTAAAAATATTCTTTACATATACAAGGTTTCTGCAACAGCATTTTGTATATTTACAACTTATTGTTTGCTTTATAACTTGATAATTTACCATTTCATTGTTAAAATGATTTATGTGGCTTACACAATATGATGACGTTTACTTCACCCACAATTCCACGCGTTTCTTGATGAACGGATACTAGTCTCGTTCTTCGTCTACAGTACTTCCTTATCCGAACCACACGCACATTATAGACACATCTGTCAAGACAAAGTTAAACATACGCTACTAAAAAACACAACAGAAAACAAAGAGATGACAAATTTAATAATTTCATTAGTTAACGGCCTAGTGATTACATAGTTGTAAAGTAAGTACTTTGACATATATCTTCAATATATTTAGTACAAGTGCAATGAGAGCATTATTAAAGACACTGAAATATTTGTACTCACAATCAAACTGATTCATTATTGCTTTTTATATGTATAACAATCACAATTAAATAAAAGTAGATGCGATCTCTCAATCTAAATACGAATACTTTAAACAAAACCTGAAACAAATAATAGTGATGTAGGTTTACGAGTAATTTATTTGTTTCGCTAATTGAATTAAAAATAAAAAATCGCACGCCCGTATAGAAAGAAAGTTTCTGGACCGGAAATACATGAAATAATTTCAAGTTTGCATAGTGTAATCGCATTACAACACTTAAACGAAAGCAAGAGATTCTCTCATCGTGTTAGCAAATCATCTATAAACAAGCAAAAAACCACACAAAAAACCTTTAAATAGTTTAATTATACCTGTTGGTCTACAGCAAATATAACATATTAAATTTTATGAGATACTGCTAGATAGTGAGCTGTACAAATTTGAAGAAAGTGTGCTATGGGAACGTAAAGTGAGTTCGATAGCAAATTAAGATAAGTAATATACTCATCAAACAGATATTAGAGCGGAATAATATCAAATTAAATGAATATGCGTAATTTAAATACTTAATAGGTTATATATAGGTTATTTCTCAATTAATTAATTTTATATTTATTCTAATTTTCATAATAATCGTAGTATCAACAAATGTTAAAATTTAAAACCAAGACAAATAAATTTATGATAATTCTATCGGCATGTACGTTTGCTCTCTGTATGTAATAAAATATTATAAATATGCAACAAAATCTCAATACATATACTTTAATTATTATTCAAATGAAATTCTTATTATGAAATACGTATAGAAATACATCTTGCTTCATTTCTCCCATATTATTAATATTCCTTTATTTGGCCTTAAAGTGAGCAAATTAGTAATTATGATTAAAAATTATAATTAATAATCCAGTTTGTTTTGTGACAAACAATGCTACCAGTCACAGCAAGAAAAATTACAATGAATGCGTTAATTTTTGTTGCTGTGAACGCTAGCATTGGTTATCAGAATACAAACTAGATTATTCTTGTAATTTCTCATCTTAATTACTAATTGACTCGCTGTGAATGCAGTTTTAGTCTTTACACGCTATAAGTTAATCTTGCATAAGTGCACAAGCACTAATTCAATTTCATTTTTATAAAATATACATGTTATAAAACAATAAATTAGCTGAAAACCGGAAGGAAAAAAGTGTGTTTTAAATGGAGGTATGCGTGCGAAAACTGATCTAATACATAATTATAAAGTTTAATGAGTCAATTCGTGACGCTAGCTAACATTTCGAAAACTGTTTACAATTTCATACGGAAAGAATTTGAAAATGTTGGTTGGTGTCCATTGCAATACGCCTAGAGCCAATTTGAATCAAATTAAATTAGTCTCTCACCTCGAATTTTGCTCATAGTGAAATTATTACATTCTTTTGTTTAATTGTAGATTACGCATTGCCCATAATGTGGGTGTATTATTTTCCTTATTAGACTAATAGTCTGTTAGAATAAAATTTAGAACATGATTGGGAAATTTTAATTAATGATTCAACTTTGGGTATATGTTCTCATTATTGGTTGTTACACATATTACATATTAATATTTGGTAATGCCCACTATCTACAAGCCAATTTTTTTTACCTATCCGATACTACTGGTCTTACCGTGCTAGTTAATCTGTTAGGTAGCCGGACGAAAATAGCGTGAAGACCATTTGCCCGGTAGCAAAAGTAATAATTTAATGGACACCTATTCAAGTGATGTCATCAATGCAAAACATGCGAAAAGGTTAGCAATCTATATATTGCGAAACCTAACGTAAAACATAAATTTGATGTTTTATATTATGTATGCTAATGTAATCTTCAGTTTTGTGATTATTAAGACATTAAACATAATTATTTTCATACAAAAAAGCATGATTATATGTATCGTATTTGTTTGTTATACGAACTTTGTCTCGGTATATCAGTTTTATTGTGGGTCGAATAATTAATATAAAGAAATCGTCCACAAATGAATCGTATTATTACGAAACAAATAACACAATATGAAAATCCTTACGTGTTCATTTAGTGCCAGAATTTAAATTCGAAACAATAGGTGTTACTGTATTGTAACAGTGTAACTAATGAAACTCTGGCTAGGCGCAGTTCATTTTAGGGCTTACTTTAGCTGGAGATATCGTCACAGTCGTCTTGGCCAGGGTGAGCGAAAAACCCATAATCTTTGAAAACGTCCAGGCTAGCACGGATTTAAAAAAATAGTTTTTACTATAAATAAAAAGTAAAATTAAAAATTATTATATATGATTAAATGAAATACCAGTAAAATATGTTTTACTGGTTTTTATAATTAAGATTATTTGTTGGGGTTTTCAGGCGGGGGTTTTCTGCAAAACCACTGCGCTTAATTGGGTCTGGGAAAATCAGGCCAATCCTGATTTTGTAGCGACCGGTTTGAGGTAAATTCGTTTCATTTTGAGTCTGATTCGCTGCGAGCAAGTTTCGCAAATTGGTTTTAGTCAGTTTTGTTAAACCAAATTTATACAATATAGTCCTTATAATAATATAAATTTCGTTTTATAATCAATTCTATCTATTGGCGACTTTAAGATATATTTAATGAATTTTTACTTTCAATATTGCGAACCGTCGCTAAGCTAACGTTCATAAATCGATCGAGTCAAGATTATATACGCAAAGTTCATGTAATTTCACAATGTCGTATTACGCGGCGAATTCTTAAGTAATAATTAGTTTAACGCTCGATCTTGACCGTTTAGTGACCAGTTAACATTGCTATGTTTTAAGGTGTACTTGAAAATGTCATAAAGTTAGATTTTAAATTAGGATTAGATTATAATCTTAATAAACGGTTTTCGTTTAACTGAGCTATAGTGTTTAATATCCAACACTGTAATCAGTAACTAACTAAGTTTGTGGGAGTGGGATTATACGTCTTATTACATACACTTTTAAAGTTTAAGATTCATTTTTTGTTTAAATGTTAACCACGCCTAAAATGATACATTTTTTAGTGGTCTTACATCATTTATTCAAATATTAACCACAAAATATAAAGTACCATTGATTCAAAACATCGCCATTTATTGTGATGACTAAATAAGACTATTTCCATGTAAATGACGAATAATATTTAACAAATCTCGTAAAATACCGGAAATATTTCATGAGGTGCGTTCCACATACGCAAAGGTTATGTTAATTGTTCTATTTTGAATATATTAAATGTATTTTAAAATTCAAAATGACATGATTAATCAGTAATAATAGCTTCAAATAACTATTAAATTAAGGCTAATGATGGTACCGAATATTTTTTCTTTATTTTTTGTTGTAAAATTTTGACCTTATCCCTGGCATTTTGAGTTTATTACATGCTGACAACGACAGCCGTGGGTTTCAATAACGTGTTTATAAGAAATTGTGACTGTCTAAATGTTTTGGTTTTGTTTACTGTGCAGTCGGATAATACGGGTCGGAAAGTCGGGCAGTTGAATAGTTTTACCAGAAGATATTTGGAACTTATTGTTAGTGATATTAAATTTAAAGATGTGTTCCAGTTTAGTTCTGTGTACGTTTCTTTTTACAATTATATGTGCTTACTGCATTTATAGCTTTCGGAATATTTTATATTGTTTTATTATATTTTCAACATTGTGTTTTAATTTGTTATAGGTGTGCTTTGGCTGTGCCTTCTAAATTTCGGCTGCGTCCTTTCGGTTTTAGACCCTGGGGTAAGTTTATTTTATTGTTATAAAATTAAAATTATACCTTATGCCTGTTTATGTCTGCTTAATATACTGATAGTTAAGACAATCATTGATATTATAATGTCACTTGTATTTATAATCTATGTTTGGTTAATATATTCGCAATTGAATAAACAATTGGTTTAAATAACAACAATTCCCAATAAGCAGATATATCTTAGATATCAAGCCAAATAGTGTATTGTATTATAATACTTTTACACATAAATATATTTTGTCGACGATTATTGTTCGCAGTAGGATATTTAACGGTTGCCTAGCAAATTAATAATGGCATATTATGGAGAAGTTATTACTATATATATTTTCCTTTCAATTGTAAAATTAACTGGTTCTACGTAAATAAATAGCCCAAATAGAGATTCAGATGCAATTTTGGAGAGAGAATATTGAGAGGTAATGAGTTAGCACTTTATTATTGGTTCAGTTTTGAGAAGTAAGATAGGAAACTAGATCATAATTTTACATTTGAATGGAACGTATAATTTCTGTTCAGTTCTGTTCGGGATCTTGAAAGAAAATTGCACTTTATAACAATAGTGCCATATAATTTGACAAATATATGTTCAATTGCTTAAATAAATAAACAAGTAAATTAAAATATTTTTCATTGACTCAAGATTTACTGAAATTAAATTTTCATTGTTTTGATACACTGAATATGCACGAAGATTTAGTGTATTTTTTCAAATTTATTTATAATATGAAAAATAATTTAGGTTTCAGCACACTGTCGTGGAAATCCATCTTTTATTTAGCGATTTTAATTGTATTAGCTTATATTATATAATATATATAAGACTAAACGAAATTTATTATAACCAAAACAAATTTTTGATAAAATTGGCATGGGAAGTAGCCCTAAAAAAAATTAGAAAATGCAAATAAATAGAAACACAAATACATATCAGTATTTTCATTTTTTTTTCTAAATGCAAATTGCAACCATGTATTATGGCAGGATTAACAATTTACCGTGTAGCAGATATTTGACAAATATTGTTGTTAGATTGTTTAATTGAAAATATGTGACATGATATATGGTAGTATCTATTATTGATCGTTTATGATATCAGTGAGTTCCAGGATGCAAATAATATTGATATGGCCGGAATCGTATGTATTTAATAATACATCAACGTGACTGCGAAGACGGAACTTTGTCAAACTTATAATTAAATAATCATTAGTGCAATACACCCAAATATAATTATGAATACCAAATACCGTGAAAGTTTCCATATATTTGTCATATTTACATATTTATGAGTGTTACTTTGTTTTTGAGGATTATCGGCAATGTTCGCAGGCTTATATAGTAATTCATATGACAAACGACATCATTATGTGTGTATATTAGGTATTATAATTGATTGGTTTTGTTTTAATCGGGATGTTTTCTGCTTGATTAACGATATACTTTTATTCTAAATGTCAAGGATTTTACTGCACAGGTTGCAACCTACCTCAAGGATAATATAAATTAAATTGAAGTAATAAAAGATTTAAAACACATTTTTACGGATTTCACACTTGCTTATTTATTGTACACGGCAATAAATGTCATTCTCATTAATACTTTTATGACTTTAATCTTATTTGTTTATCTTTATTTTTGCTAATAGTTGCAATATGAAAAATTTGAAAAATATGTTGTTGCTGTTTTATGATGACTCTGGCTATTGCAAAAAAGTGGTATGCGGTTATTCTTGTTGCAATTTGTAATATTTCTTACTGAAATTGTTTCGTTCAGTTATGGAAATATTTCAATGATAAATTCGCACTGCCCTACACTCTTCACTGGACTCCCCATAATTAATAGAATATGTATTGATATTAAAATTTAAAAGAAATTAAATATACTGTTCAATTTGAAATTGGTTGATTGTATCTTCAAATAACCTTCACATAGCCGACATTAATTGTTTTTAATAATAAATAATCAATTACTATATCAGGATATTCAGAAGGTATTTCATATTTACATCAATCGTATTAAATGATATAATTAATGATGTCAATAGCGCAGCAGAATAGGTGCTTCTTATCCCACGTAGATACATGTAAATCTTAAATATCAAAACCTACTCACTTTTTCTTTTTATTTCATTAATGAAGCTATATAAATGATAAGTTTACATTGCCAATGGTAATATGCAATTAACTACTGTAAAAATTCAAGTACGCCGATGATACAACCAATTTATTTCAAGTAGTAAACTATAATTATAATTACCTGACGAATTTATAAACAAATATATGCTGATGTTTCCAGTATAAGATTTTCTTATAAATATTGATAAAGTGCATATAATAAATGCACTTTATCAATATATTATAGTGGCTATGAAATTCAAATGCATTTTTCTAACAAATGATACTTTTTTTGAGGATAACTTTTAAATAAAAGTGTGACAAACTTTAATTTTCTGCCGAAATATTTTAACAGCCGAGATGCCGCAGGACCAGCTAGAAGTATTTTCTTAGATCGATACTTGTTTTATTAAAAGTAATAAACCATGAAATTTTAATAGCTATTTGTATCAACCTAATTTATAATCTTAAGTTTAACTTAACTTGTTGCTATAAATGTTAATAAGAAATGTAATTTTTAGTTATCAAAAGTGACCTTAAAATTTAGTAGACAGCGGTGCAAACAACCATAAGTAAATTAGAAGTTAACAATTGATAAAATCAGTAAAGTAAATAAATAATTAATTACTTCATCAGTGACATAATTCGTTCAATCGCTCATATATCAAGGTCCAATCACCCTATTTTTACAATTTCGCCAATCTCACAAAATCCTTGATCATAAGCATAATGCATTCTTAAGACTTTCGTCTATATCGAACTGTATATTTCTTATATAGATTATGTTACACATTCTCTTTACTGACACCCCCACTTGCTATCAAACAGGGGCTCTGATTTTTTTTTATCGCTCAAGGTAATTTGTCAATTGTCATCTTATTATTGGCTGGAGGTGATTTCAAATGTCACAATATAGGAACGGTGCATACAAGAATCCGAATTTCAAAAGGAGTAGACCTTGAAGTTTGCGACTTGAACAGGAATAGATATTTTGACCTTTTGAAGTTCATTGAATTCTTGCGAAGTTTTTTGCTCAGCTTGTATCATTCTTCTTATTGAATAATAGCTTGCTTGTTACCTAATTGGCTTAAATGCCGCAATCTCACCACACTAATTTGTGAGAAATGTAGCGAGGATGTTATACTTATGGTGGTTGACCGCCGAAAAATGTTTTCTGATAATTCCAATATAAATAATTATTTTTTAACTAAATGCATACCAAATTTGGTTAAAGAACTTCAGAGGATGTGCTTCCAAATAATTTGGTCTTTCAAGCGAGCGATCAACATACATCCAAGTACATACATTTACTTGGATGTATGTTGGCCGCTACACACACATGTCATTCTGAAAATTGTCAAATTCGATTCAGGGATGATCAAATCGAGTATATCCATAGAAAATAATATTAATAAAGCGGTCCATGATTTCAACATCTATTTCCATTTGTACTGCGTTCAAGAAAGTAAAAATAAGACAAAATTTGACATTGTTTTTTCCTATTGGTTAATATTATTATCATAAAAATTAAATTTCATTGAAACTATACGCTCTATTAATTTTAATAAACAAACAAATAAATCAATTTGCTTTTTTTGTTCATAAATTAATTATTACATTAATATTCAATACATCCTCTATAATCAAATTTATTTATCGGATTAATTTAGTTTATGATTTTTAAACCTATAATAATATGTTTTCCTTAAAAGGCCACGATCAAAATTAATAATTGAAATTGTGATTTATGGTTAAAATAAGTTTGTGAGTTAAAATTTTCAACCACGGCGAATGTGATATTAAAATACTTTATAATGTCATACAGTTGAGCAATATATACTAAATGAAAGTACTTTCAAAATAATTAAAATTATATATAAATTAATTGCTTAACGAACTTTAATAATTTCAGTTTTTTAAATTTTAACAGACTATTATGATATATTTATGTTGAATGTAATAATTGGAACTTTCAATTATGAATAGCTTTTGTCTATAAATCCAACTCGTAAATAAGATTTATTAATCACATTTGTACAATTTTGTCTCGTTTTATTATCCAAATAATATAAAAAAATATTTATATCTATTTACAAGCCTTTAGCAACGTTATAAATTATGATCGTAAGTCACAACTCGTACTTTTACAGTTTTTAATAATAATCGAATTATAGGAACTTTCCAATAATCAATATTTCTTGTATAATATTTTAGAAAATTTATGTAGTGTATCAAATTAATTTATAAATAATTTATTTTATCGTATAATATATTTTAGCAATGAAACACGGAGATCGCTAAATCTTGTCGAGTAATTGCATTAGATATTGTAAATTGAATGGAACGTAAACCAGAATATTGCTTATCTGTTTATTAAGTCGCCGTACTAAAACATTCGGTCGTGTGTCTGTAGCATTCTGGGATCAATAAATGTCAAAGATAAAGTTCTTGTCTAGTCGCCCTGAATCCAAAAATATATACGCGTATATTTAACTTAGTCGTCACTAGCTCACTCATAAAAAAGTGTGTCCTCTACTCCTTTGAAGGTACCTGAGCGATTTGAACCAAATTTGCTAGACATATATATTGTAACCGAAAATTCTCTTCATATTATAAACCCAAAGACCATAATAATTATGAATTTTAAGATAATTTATTTTTTGATTCCATCAAAATAATCTGCGAAAAGTGTGTATATCAATAACATTTATTCAGATTGTGTACCGAAAAACTATAATAACTAAAAATAATTATTCTAAAATCAAAAATTTATACGCATATATTTGAAGTTCCAATTTAGTAGGACCTGCGGTGTCTGCTATTATTCGGCGAGCTGAAGGCATACCTGCCGGTACCTAAGCTTGGTTTATAGTATACTAGTATGCACGCTGTCATTCATAACCTGCCCGTTACTCTATATATGTCTATTTGGACAAATACAAATAAGGACGAATACTTGAAAATATAATATAAATATGACCTGCCATACATAATTTGTCTAAGTCTTTTATAATTCTTATGTAAGTTTATAACTAAGTGAACTTTCACATAATAATTGTAAATACATTAAGAACACATGACACAGAAAAACGACATAATCCAAGTACACTATTATCACGTTTATTTGATACGATTTAAAAAGAACGTGCGCGCGCATCCACTGCTGATAGTAGCACTACTGATATATGAACGGCCATCCCAAGAATGTATCGATTAACCTGATTTTCTTGAATCAGTGAAAGTAACGGTTCACGTGTTCATATTTATTATTCACAAAATTCGGTTTTCACTGCATAATACGTTTCTTGAATATGTGAAAATTGCTAACTAAATTATAATACAGAGTATTTCATTAAAGAACGTTCTGATATATAAACATTATCTTGATCTGATTACTGGCAATTTACAAATTGTTTAATTTTAGCTTCTTTTCTGTTCAAGAGATAATAATAAGTTCATATAATATATATTTTGCGAGCATCACTAAAAAGGACTGTATACGAGTATTTCTTGCCTATAAGTCATAAGTACATTAAATACAACATAATTGTAAAACAAGTTTCATTTCTAATTGGTACTTAATTTTTTTAGATGTACAGAAGTTTCTTCAGATGGAATCAAATGACTTATTAATAATTAATATAATAATTGAGGCACATTTAAAATTCACAATAATTAGATATTTATTTTTAAAAAATCAGTGTTTATAAAATGATTTTTTCGTAACCACAAGTGTGCTGAAGACACTGTTTAAATAAATATATGTACATATTTTGAAACGTTAATAATTTATAACGAATTATACATTTATTTAGTTAATAAATTCTAGTTAAAAGTGAACGTAGCATGAAATTGTATTATTCCTCCAGCGATTGAACATCCTGTAGATTCAGTTTTCAAATTATGGGGCGTTAATTTATATATTTTTAAACTAAATTAAGTGCTAAAAACTTCCGCATTATTTAACGGAGAAATAGAATTAGAATTTAATGTTTTTATTTATTGCCATGTTTAATTAATTTTGATGGTAGGATAGATCTAGGTGGTAAATTTTTTTTGTTACAAATTTATATTTAGCTTTAATTTTTAGTGGATCACCAAGTGTATTAGAGGTTTAGGTTATCTAAACTGTTTAACCTTCTTTAAAAAAAAATCGATTGTAGATCACTTTTTTATAGATTACCAATTACATTACATACATTCAGATCAGTCAACCACATCAATTTTATATTGAAATATTTTATGAATGTTACCCTAAACATGCAATATTACATTACTATATAAAGTATACTTAGCTACCGACATAAGTATATTAATTCATTAAAATTGCATGGCACAAGTATGCAATTAACTAAACTTCAGCACATACACTCAATACAATTTATAAACAATATTAATCAATATAGCCTAGTTACGCGAGGCGAAGTATGATTTTTTTTTATTGACTCTTAAATTCCCATAGCGCAAGTAGCATTACAGTAGTTATGTAACAATTTATTAACTGCAAGCATGTAAAAGCAAAACACCGTGTATGATTTCCTGTTGTACCCATTAAGCAACTGAAAATTTATTAAATACACTTTTTCTAAATTGCGAATCGCTATATAAATAATTGATAAATGCTGTTTATAATTGCATATAAATTATTTCTAAAGGTGATTGTATTAATACATATTTTAATCTTTTTGTACATATTTATGCTTTGTAATTAGTTGGTTTTTGTAATATATTAACGCCTGATTGAAGATAAGTTCGTCCTTAAATCTTTCTCGCGTTAAATATAGTTCTCAGCGCCCTGCCCTCTTAGTAATGCGCTTCCTACTATGATTATAGTGTTTTAATTCCGATATCCCATAAATAAATACCATAATTTTTTTCATACAAGTATTGGGTCACAAACATTTTGACAAACGGTTGGCATTTTATTGAGTTATATTTCATTCAAAATTTTATTACTGTTTAATTGCTGAAAATCTGAAATACAGTATAGTCTGACATGTATTTCTTGATTAGCGAAATTTTTATGACATATGCGTGGAAAAGAACCTAATTACGCAGTAATCACAATGCAGTTGGGCGTTTGTGGAAAGTGTAATTGAAACTAGCGTGCACGGAATTTCTCTGATCGAACGCGAAACTGACGAAAAAGTGAATGTTGTCTAGGAATATTAAATGTATAATTAGAAAACAAAAATAATAATAATGTACCTACACAGATGCAATCGATTATTGGTTGTGTTTTATTATCTACTCAAAATCAATCAATCAGTCTAGCACCATGAACATGACTACCTCTAATAACTTACTATTAATGGAAACCAATTGGTTTTGCCCTGTGATTAGATTCACGCTTATTATATATTTGTTCCGCATTGAGTATTGAAACATATGAAATTTGCTTCATAAATAGCAGGATGCATACTTAGCAAATTTGGTTGAAACGAAGACATAGGTGAAAAACGGAGACAGAATTAACTTACCGATTATTATCGTTATTGAGCATCCATGGCGTCTGTGTGTGTGTCTGTATGCCTGTGTGTATTTACGTGATTTATTAAAAATTGAAGATTGCTGCCATTTGTATTAAACGCCTCATATATAGGTAACATATATACACATAATTATAATTAAAATAACTTATAAGAAGATTGAAGATTACTCCAATTTTGTTATTAATAATATTTTTTAAGGCAAATACTGTTTCTTTTTGTTTTTGTATTTTTTGTTTTATTATTTTAGTGTAATTAATTATAGTCACTGCTTTGTGTTTTATATAGAGCTATTCGTACGTGATAGTGAATTTAAATTATTATCTCGACTGGAAATGTCGGTATCTGCACCAATTTCGGATTCGTATCGTCGTAACTGTACCGATACGAGACAAAATCTAATATCAAGCAATTCGGTATTTCTAACATTCTTGACTTCGAGTTACACATTAATAATAACCGCGGTTGTATATTCAAGCGATATTTTTTAACAATAATTGAAATAATCTATTACCACTAACAAATATTTACCCATTTGTTTTGACATAACAATTTAGAACAGTAATAATAGATATTATATTATAAATATAATTGCTTTGATCTTGAAATACTATTTTCCGTACAATACTTTGTCAGTTACATTGTGGTCCACAAAATGAAATAATGACGAAATACACACTAGAATGGACAGCGGAATGGAAGTACAATGTTCCTATTATGTAATCGCTGTTAATATTCCAATTTTTTTTACAAAATATCGCCGTGAACAGGTTTATCTAGATGAACTCAAACATTCCAGATGAGTGATCCATTTCAGTTGACTTGATCCTGCTCTTTATGTTCAACATTTTTAAACAATATTCACATTCTTCACTCTTGTAGAAGGTCATATTATACCAACCACGATTAATTCTTAATTGTTTGTTCTGAATCTGTCTACCCAAAACAAAAAATGTCGCCAATTTAAAAATTCTTTTCAAGTTTGACATTGACATTAATGACGAACTGGAAAATACCTGCGCAATGCTCTTATTGTATTCTGCAATATTGTCGACTTAATTGACCAGTTGTATAGTTGATACTTAGCAATACACGGTTTAAATTTCTTTTTGAAAATCAAATCATCTTAATTTGGAACGTTACCATTAATTTTATCAGTTTTGGAGTTTTTAAAGGATGTTTGTATTAAAGAATCAAAGAAATAAATTAAAATAAACAAATTAAATATCCTACATGCATGTTTGGAAATAATATAAATATGTTGCGAAAAATCGTAAAATAAAGGAAACAAGAAATAAAGTGATGCAAAACGTGATCATTTAAAATATCATTTAAAAGCCATATAATAATATAACTAGTAATAAAATAAATGAAGTAAAACACATTACGCTTGACTTAAAGATAGTCAAAATGTCATTATTCTATAATTAATTATCATTAAAATGGGAGACGTTTGAACAAAATGAGAACATGATGGCCTTTTGTAGTTACACACAAATATACGTACACATTTAATGTAGCTACGTGTGTTTCACAACAAATTTATGACGTCCGGCTCTGTAAAAGATGACTTACACACTGCAAGACAAATCACTAACTTTAAATGTCGACAGATAAATCACCGTTGAAAAAAAAAAAAGGCAATATGAAAAAATTTAAATCACAGACTTTCACTGAGACGTCAATCTGTATCAATCAGATAAGAACAATTTAGTAATTACATTACAATCAATGACTGGTATAATACGATGTACCTACCGCTTGTTCTTTTCATATGATTGATTTATTATGATTTCAATTTGATCAAAAATACACTGGACGCAGTTTATAATTATATATACTTATTCAGGAGACCAATACAAATGAGAACGTCACGCTTGTATTAGTAATTCACATATCTTTTAAATATCACAGAAAAAATGATCAATAATTGAAAAGTATAAATTATATACAATTGCATAGAACTAAATTAAGAAAACGAGATCGAGATTAAATCAAAATAGTATACAACGATATAGACCAAATCTCCTGAATCATTAAACTTCTTTGAAAGAAGAAGTTATGACATAACTACAAGGTGTCATCTATTTTATTTAAATTTTTATTTTAAATTATTGATATTTGAAAATTTATATTAATGACAATTTGTACTATTTGCAAACATTGTATCTTGAATTAACATTAATTTTGTTTTCCATTCGATGCCATGTAGATTCATTTAAGGCCATATTCGAGTTTAAACTCTAATTTGAATAGAACTTGGTGTATTAAAACAGAATTATTCACATAGCCGATGTGATTTATACAATCTAATTTATACTGAAACAGAATTTCTAACAAATACAATTTCAATTCTGAGAATGTTAATACAGATATACGATTGGCACAAACTCTGTAATTAGTACAACAAAGCAATAGGACCAATAATATCACATATATCCCATAATGTTGTTCACATGAGAGAAAACAAATTCTTTTCGCATAATATTACTATAAACGGCACTGACATGAATCAATTCAATATATAATTCTATGAGTTCATATATGAATCCATTCATGGGACACGTCGAACCTTGCCAATGACAGAATGTCACAATTAACCTTTCGAATGTTATATCAATTATTTTGGCACGTACATATTTGCAATAGACAAATGGTAAATAAAAAATTGCGAATAATTGAGGTATTTAGTATTTCCGGTTTATTGTAGCAAATAGCAATTAAATAATATATATTTTCTATACACGAATATTTGCAAGCATTTTATTTTTACACCGATGTATTTTGTAACAGTATTTAACAAAAATATTTCTCGTATATCGCAATCGCGAATATCGTTGATGGTTCTGATGCACACCGTAAAATGGCACTGACAACTGAAGTTTGTTGGTTATATATTTGACGCGAGTGTGTAAGTTATTATCCCGTTTTTCAGGGCAATAATGTAATTTCATATTTAAACTAAATAATTGCTATATAATTCATAATAATTTTTTTTTGCAAGTAAGACACATTTTATGTAATAATTCTTTTAATTAAAAGGAATTTATGAATACAATATATAGAATTTGCGTTTAGCATTTGTTTTTCTTTAAAATAATCACTTTGCAATTTTCAATGAATAATAATTGCATAATATCGATACGCATTTCGGTTATTTTGACACCATCAAGTATGTGTTTGAATAATAGTATAATGATTGAGTGATCTTAATAATTATTCGCTTTGGCGTCAAATTTCGATGAGTAATTAAATTAAAAAGAAAATGATTGGATTTTATTATATTCTTTCCTAGAAGAATATTACACAATACTAGTTAAGTATCTATTACTTCGACATGATAAATCAATCGGTTAACGATGTGACTTAATATCATATTAGAAAAGTAGTTAGACACGTATGTTTTCATATAAGATAAATCTCGAGTTAAATAATGTTATGGTGGTGTTTCATTACTTGTAATAAGTTAAAGAAACATACAACTATTATTGTAGAATTAAACAAAATTGCTGAAGAAAAGAGAATGTCACATGTTTATTTAAGTTTCAGTAAGTGATGAGTAATATTTTGTTCATGGGTTTTAATAAATTATAATTTTACTATAAACTATTATAACTTGTGGTATTTATTCGGGGGGCAATATCTGGATACTGAATTAATTTTAGCCGAATTTAGTAGACATATAAGGAGTAACAAATTCTATAACTCGTAATTACTCTTTATATCTTTTGAACCAGTTATGCATGTTTCTGTGCCATTTACATTTGTAAACAAATTCATGACTGTTATATAACGTACTTAAATCTGTAGTTACAGAATCCTACCCTAGGGCTAACCAAGTTGCAGTTCTTTGAAGTATCTTCATTAAACGACAAATTATACGTATATTATAGTTGCAAAGTTCAAAATTAACATTGTTACTTAAGAGACATAAATAGATGACTTATCTAATAGTTAATTCGCTCAGTCGTCGTTGTGTCCCACTTATAAAATATGATATGAAATGATGAGCTGAAATAAACGAACAAACAACAGACAACAGTTTGCTTTGAAAGTTGAATACGGAGAAACTCGGATACGATTCGCGATTCTTGTGGGATGAACATTGTTAAGGATGTTATGTAAATGATTTATCATATCCGATTAGCGTGATTTTCCTTCGCTTTATTCTATAATCATGAAGCTGGGTATAGGAAAATCACAATTTATATAAAATACATATAAAATACCTACATGGATTTGTTAGTTTCCTGCTTCATGTTCATATATTAAATATGGACAAACGCAAACAATATTTTGTATGTTACATTCTTTGTCATCTGATACGTGTCTTCTTTACAGAAATGTATCTTATATCTTATGTACTAAACATTTATATATGTAACAAGAATAGGTAGAAATAAATCAAAGAATTTATATAAATGATATTTTTCTGTGTGTTTATATAAATTTATTCAAATTGAACCAAAAGGATATTCAATTTTTATAATAATGAAATTGCTTTTTTTATTAAGTCGTAATTTATTTTGTTATAGCGTCAAATTTTAGATAAAGTATCGCAATATTTATCGATATTATTTATTCAAGAATCAGTGTCTTTTCTCTTATAAAAATAGACCAAATTTATTAAAAATAATTGTTTTCCATGTAAGGCGAGCTGTAAGCATTAATGTTTGGAGCAGCGAATGATTATTTTGAAAACAGTGCTATGTCTTTTATTGTATGACTTTTGTTTGAAAATTATTTAACTAGAAATGAAATGTGGAAGCATTGGTGCTTCTTTTATCTAGTAATGACACAAAATATCATCTTGAATAATTTTATTAAGATAATTCTTAACACAAAAATTCAGTATGTAGTGAATTATTGGAGCATAGTGTACACATGTATTGAAATGATCTTCTTCGAAATATGCAAGTACATGTTACCTAATTGAACTGATTCTTCTATTATTTAGCGATCTGTCATCTGATACGTGTCTCCTAAACCATATCTCTTCTTGACCAATTGATTATGTCTGTCAAAGCAACTTAACCGATTCCAACCCACTCTTTCTTAAAGCAATTTATCATAAAATAGTTGTAGTAGTAATTTCTAAATCATATTGACTCATTGTTAAAAACCAGTTCATCTAGTTCACATACGCAGATAATACAAATAACAGTAAGCAAATAGAGTCCTATTAATTGTGTTTATATATGTACAATCACTTTCTTTTGAAATTCGCATCGTTCAAATTGGATATAGATATACTGCTATTGGTATCGCGTTCTAAGAGCCCATTTCATTAATAATTCATGATCAGTAACGAATACAGGATCAGTTTCCGGTGCTTGCATGTCAGGTAATTGCACACCACAAACGGAAGGTGGTATGGTTACTTGTTATACTAAACAACTTCGTTTCACCGAGTGAAAAGAACATCGTCGTTAGATAAACTGATAAATACAAGCGAATCTACTTTGAATTTACAGCATTATGATCACATAAACTTATAAGAGTTTTGGATGGAAAGAGATTTGAGGCCCAAATTTTCTAACGATCTAAGTCAATTGCGCTGAGAGAAATATTCGTTTCCAAACAATATTACAGAATAATATCTTCCTCTAGGCAACAATATGCTATGCTTTAAAAAAAAAATTGCCTGATTTTTTTGTGTGGTTAATCTGACATTGAAATTAAACTTCCGCTCATTTACATATCTTTTAATTTTTAATTGGTTTCTTACGTGACTCATTGTGGCAAAACTTCGACAAGACTTTGTTGCTTTGAATGATACAGTTGTCAAACATACCGGTCTTTTACTTTCAAGAAAATTAGAATCTGAATTGAACTAATGTCCAATAAAAGATCTATCCAAATACTGATTTTGACACCATTTTCAGATAATATTACTAAGATCATATCAATTGGCATTGTAATTTAATATAAGTTTTTGGAGGATTAAATATACTTGATCATAATTATTAAGTTTAATAGATTGCCAATTTTTAAAACAGGTCAGGAATCCAGACGTATCTGATCACATCCGTTCTGAAAGTTGAAAGCAAAACCTTACGCACTGCCGCTGGAATTAACTTTTATAGAAAATTCAATCCGTTGGAAATTAAAATAGTGGGAATAGGCATAAAGAAAATGCTATGAATTTAATACTAGAAGAATAGTTAAATTACTCTCTCAATAAAGATGATTGAAGTTTACACATCACATAGCATTGACTTCATGGAAAATTAACCTCAGAAATAAATGTTAATTCACCACACCTAATAATAATCTATTTAGCAAACGAGAAACGAAGCTATTTGCAGTAATAAAGATGACACTTGCCCTTGCTAGAAATAATCTATTGATATTAGTTCTAACCGGTAAAGAAAATGGCATCATCTCTTATGAAATCCGTGTAATTGCGATGAGAGTGCGAGGGAGAGGAGAGAATGCGGTCCAGTTATTGCAACGAACGGTCCGAGTGCTCCGGGCAAGGTTCATCTTTCAACTGTCATGACGTGATCCATGTTTGTTTGTACCTGTTACGTATAGCGGTTTTAGACATCTATTAGACCTTGAGACAATTCAGACCACAAGTCATCTTAAATATTCGCACTATTCAAAAGGTTAAACAGTGATTCTATATTTAGAATTTATTGTCTTTGTTTTTTCTTCATTCGATTTCTTTTTTGTAGGTGTCAAATATTATTGAATATTTTGATTACACTCATATTATTACAACGTTAATATTTCATTTGGCAGGTGTCCGACGTTGTAATTAATAATAGTGTGAAATTATATCTTTATGGCTTTACAGATTATTAATACATTCTTTAATTTCATATATAGGAGTTATTTTACTGAATAGGTTTACTGCATTACTTGATATTAAAAATTTAGGGAATTAAAATTAACTAATGACAATTGTCAATAAAGTTAATAAGGTTTATTTTGAGATGAGGGCTACTGGTTTTAAAATGTGCCCGTAACTAAATGTTAACTGATCAAATCAGAATTGACTTATTAGTCCAGGATTTTCAGAGGAGTTGATGCAAATATCTGGTTTCAATACATTTTTGGAAATCATAGGCAAATTATTTATATATTAATAATTAATTATTTTCTGTACTAAATTTTATATTTTCTTATGATTTATGCTATATGCGTATGTGGGACGTAGGTATGAGATTTATGTCAACTTGTTTGAAATTTAATTCAGTGTTCTTATAGGGACTTATTGAATTAATTAATTAATATCATCAATAACTATTCTTTTATCTAATAGTTCTCATAGAATTTATATTACGTAAGAATACAAGTAAGCAGTTGAGCGAAACAAGTTTGCCTCAACTAAAAATTATTGGTCTATAATAATCTATATTTAAAAATATATATGAAAGCAAATAAAACATGCGGAACAAATCAAAATACAAAATTAAATTATAACACAGTTTTAAATATAGGAAATGTACCATAACGGCAATACATATTTTTTATTAAATATAGTGTGAGAAAGTGCAATAATTTTACACCTAATTTAATGCTTTTAAATCAATAAATTAATTTTATTACCAAAGTTAACAGAAGTTTATTTTTTACACTTCCCTAAGCGACGCTTCAGTGCAGTATAAACGTTTTATTAGTTTGCACAGTAAACCCATTAATTCTGCAGATCACATTAAACATTGATGAATACATTTTATCTTAAATAAGATTCTTGTAAGAAGAAAAGGAAATATTGTAATCATGCTAATATTCGAATTTCGAGAGTTTAACTCGTATTTACCATCCCTGATTATTTTCTAGATGTCGTCTGTATGTGTATGTGGGTTGGTGTGTGTGTGTGATCGCTCTCAAACATTATAATAAATTCAGATAGTGAAAGAACAAGCTTTTATATATTAAAAATAAAGAAACAGTTTAGTTACTAAACTAAACTTTAGTAACTAAATCGAATTGATTGTAGAGGAATTGGAAGTCTCATATGATTTAGATAACAGTATATCACTCATGAGCGATTTTTTTAATGCTTTGTTCAATGTTTATCTTAACTTTCATTCGAATATAATTAATTATTATTTATTTTTTGTGTTGCAGTACCTGGATTTCGACAACTTACCCGACACGAATTTCTCATGCGTGGGAAAGGTGATAGGTGGATACTACGCTGATCTTGAGACCAACTGTCAGATGTTCCACGTATGCACGATCGGGCAGCTTGAAGAGCCGATGGACATCCGTTTCCTGTGCCTTAATGGTACCGTCTTTGATCAGGTATGTTCACTTCAGCACCGTTCAATATCAGCGATTTTTGTTTTATCTTATAATACCTTTGAGGACAAGAATAGATCATTTTTCTGATGTACTTGTCCAAATTTAGAACTAGACGTCCTATCAAAACGTGTCTAGCAATAATATAATTATTTTAAAACATAGTTTCGGAGATAAAAAATAAATACCACCAAAATAGACCCTTCTCCAAAACTGTGTATTCAAAAAATTTATATTTTTATCAAGCATCGACTGATATATTTATTATAATAATAATTCGTGTCAATATTTCTTTGATTCATCATGATATGCTTTGAGTAGCTATAACTAAGACCAAAAGTGCAACATTCTGTCTGCAATAACTTTATATTAATAAGCAGTCATTATTCGACGGAATATTTTTGATTGTAACGTAAAAATAGCTGATTTCTAATACTGGCTGTATGAATATTCGAAGTTGCACATGAGAAATAGCCCAGAGCGGAGCGGCATTACTTTGAACTAGACGTACCTGATGGTTTGTCTTAACAAAAAAAAAAGTATATATTTTAATTAGCAACACCAAGTTACTAGATAGATATTGTTTGGATGGATTTCATAGATATTACTAAGAAGCTGTATTTTTGAATTTATAATACACATTAGATATTTAAATACTGCTAGTAGACAATGCATTATTTTAACTAGGTATCTGAAATTAAGGTATATAAAACTATCACAAGATACGCTGTAATTTAACTAGAATATGCGAGTAGTTAAAAATAGCGATTGTAGATCGCTTATTGATATTTTTTATTTATAGTGATTTAAATGAAATAAAAATGTGTTTCTCATCCTATATGATAAACTAAATTGAGTTATTTGCAAAATAGAAATCTTTTCAGAAGTATATCGTATAATATTGCATTTATAACATTATTTATGTCATCATATAACCTTAAGCTTTGTATTTTCGTAACAAAGAGATATTGAAACGGATCTAGTGAGATTCTGAAATAGAAACCCAACATTTATGAATACACGATGCAAGAATGTTTAGTCATACATAGTAAAAATCATTGACATTATTCAATTGCTCTAATATCACGTAATTTTATTGATAAATAATAACGCTAACCTCAAAGTTGCACGTGTTACACACAGCAACACAATTTCTTAATTTCCTTATAGAAGTATCTATTAATAAACACTTGAAGGCTAATACAGATCCATCCATCTTGTTCATATATAAAATGATAAATTTGGTCTGATTGCCGCTTCTTGTACAGCGATGACTAGTGAAATATTTAGTCGGTTTCTTTTGATCAACACTTACTTATCCCGATTCAAATTCTGATAAATGCATCCTTAATGACGTTAATTTATATGCTTCGGTATTGAAATGACACAGTAATAACATTTTATATTCCTAGTTCTGAAAGTGTTATTGTTATTGACCAAGATTAACTTTCTTTTGACAGACAGGTAGGCGACGACGAGATATACCGTAAAATAAATGTTATTACTACAATAAACTTGATCAGTTTCCAAAAGAGATTTATGAAAAGTATGTGTGGTGAATTTAGCAGAAATGTTATAATTTAAAAGACGTGCCCGATCGCACAATTAAATAAACGAATATGTGGCCGTTGATGAATAGATCATTCACATCAAGAAAATGATATACTGTATTCTGTAGCTGTCAGTTTTTTTATTTTAATTAATATGTTATATTGCAACAATAGATAGCGTAATATTTTGAAAAAAATTATTATATGTCGACTAAAAAAATGTTGAACTGGAAACGAAAACTTAAATATTTTACCTGCGAACTTGGGTTAAAATTTATCACAGGTGTACACATTTATTTAACTAATTCCTTGAAATTCAAAGTTTGCAAATTAATTCAGAAGGCTAATTTTTATGATGAAAATATGTGTTATATGGGTTTATCATGTTTAGAAAGTATTAATAAGTTTTTTTAATCAAGAAAACAACATTCTTATGCAAAGCAGTCGCAAAAAACAATGTAGTAGGCGTAATTTGGTTCCTGTTCAATTATACAAAATGTCAACAATAAGAAAAAATTCTAATAAATTCTGCAATTCGTGTAACTTATTCAACTGCCATTCATCATATTTTTTACCAATTTATTATATTCACAAATAAAAAAAGACATATTTAATACATCAACATACATCATAGGTAGTATGAAACAAGTATTATTTAATATTCATAATTTACATAGTATTCACAAAGCCGCGAAATTTATTGTCGTAAATATGACCTTTTGTGCTACCTACCATTTCATGTCTTGTAGTCAATTCCACTGTAGTTTTACATAATTTATAAAACTGAATGTCAATGTTGTACCACATGCTACCAATAATAGATTGTACTAGTTTATTCACTTAATGTGACCAGTATTTGATGATATATAGAATAACGTAGGATCGTTTGAGTGATATATTAGAATTATAATAAAATTATACTTCATATTTATGGTATGAATATTCCGGAGAAAAATAACAAGAATTAAATTCTCTTTGTATGATTATTCAAATTATATATAGTGAAAATTGTATAAGAAACTCGAATGAAGGGCATTAAAAATTTGTTTACAATATTATAACTTCCTATTACTAATTATTTCACTAAATATGTAATTAATTAAATATATGAATATATCGTACATGTTCATACTGTGTAAAATTGCTAGACAAAACTATAATATATGAAATATGTTCCATAGCACTATAAGTTGACTTTTAATGAATGACGTAACCGTAGAAACAATTCACTGCTTCATCCATGATTCAAATAATATAATTGCAAGCTTATTGCGCATAAGATTCCAGGGCCTACACACATTTTAGTAGTACCTACATGTTTAATTACAGTATTAGTTTGCTAGATTTAGTGCCCTTGATTTCTACACTACACTAGGATATGACGTGTATTGCAATTATTTGTCGATCAAGAACTCTGTGGCAAATATACAGATGCACCACACCCCACAGTGAGTTGTTTCACTTCATTTAGATTTATTCATTCTGTTTGGAATGCAACGTATAAACACTAAGGTTATTGCTACAATTGTACACCTGTGACATATAAATATTTAACTGTGCAAATTTCATCGATTGAGTGATTGATAAGAGAGATCTATTTGTTTCGGAATACGATAAATCTTTATTAGTAATCGTTTTTCTAAGAAATACATGAAATTACGTTGATACTGATTTGTAGCAATGTTAAATAATTGTATCAATTTTAATTCGAAGAGTAGCCTTACAGATTGTTAACTGACGCATTGTTGTACATAGAATTATTTATTTTCTTATACGAATTTATATAAGGAAGTATTGTAATCATGAAATATTTCTAATTTATTTATGCTCGTTATCCAATTTGAAACTGTTTATTAAACCCAATTATATATTAAGTTTTCTATTAAAATTAAAAATTATTTCCATCAAACATTACACTGACAAGTCAAATTCATAATTGCACTCTTTTGTCTTTCTCTTCTACCGCGAGATTAATCTTTCTCGGTGTTGATGACCTAATTCTTCATTTAGTACCAATTGAACACCCTGGCACTATTGTTTCACTATTATATGTTCATTATACGTTATTTATTACCCTATTACCGATGCAAAGAAATGAATATACCCGTATAGTTTTTATTTCTAAAGTATGTCACACCATAAAGGATATCTATAATGAGACAAAGTATACGAAACACTATTGCAATTTATTTTATTCCCAATTATTATAACTTGTACTTAAGGTATTAATATATGAGATACAGAGAATACATGGTATATTATTGTTAATTATATGATTTCGCTGTAGGAGACGAGGGTCTGTGAACGTGTCGACGAGGTGGATTGTTCAAAATCTGAAAAATTCTACCATCTGAACTTGGAACTATACGGAAACACCGCGCCCCCCATTGTCGAAGGTAAAGAGAACAGCAATTCTATTATTCCTCTTCCGTGTAACAACATACTTTTATTCTCATCCAAACTGCTTTAGAATTTATGTAATTAATTCGTATTTTCATCACTAATTAGTTTAACCTAATTCTTATTCTAATGCACACTTATTTCATCAGATTACCTGCAGGTATCATCTTGTTATTAATCATTGTAAATCAGTCTGAATCGAATTGGAATTGGTGATTGGTTTTGGAGGTTGGGTTTACTATACTTTATTCCTTTTTTATATTGCTTTATTCTTAAATTATGATAATTTTTAAAATAGTAATGTAGTCTGTTGTTTTGCAAAAGAAAAATATCTGGTGTTCCACAAATTGATTTAAATTGTCAGAAAATGCAAAACATTTTATTGTTGGTCTGTTTTTATTGAAAATGTATTACTGCATTTATTGTTAATTCAAAGTGGAATCTAGTATAGAAAGGTTTTGATGAAGTTAGTTAATAAATTTCCCGTGGCTGCTAATGATGCATTATGATGCTTAATTGTGTAATATTACGCAAACCTTTTTTCGAACTCATTTAACTTTCTATGGTCTTTTTAACCAGGATGGTTTTTGTCTCTCCCATCACAATTATATTTCAGACATAACAGGAATTTTGTAATACAGGAAATCTGGGTGAACAATGCATCTATATATTATTATATTTTATCTCGCCATAGTTGATCTTTTCGAATATTGAATAAAACAAATTAAATGATGTATGCAAAACATGGTTACCTTGGTATAGTCAAAACGTATAAAAATTAGCCTAGATGTTTGTTCTATTGCACAAACAATAGGATTCATATGTCAATCTGTCAATGTATATGAAACATTTGGACAACATTGTTTTGTGGCCGATGAGAAATCATTCTCGAAAAGAATTTAACAATAAAATGTCCTTCTGATACTGTGTTCAAATTTTAAATGGAATTCCGCATGGGTGCACGCGGATTAAGAATTGAAGTGATTCATTTCAATCAATTTAAGATGACTTGATACAATAGAACTCATTAAGGTCAACGTTCTAGAAGTATCAGTAACTTTTGTTCTATGTATAATATGCATTTTTAGCTCGTCGTACAAGACAGCTGTAATATTTGGTCGTGTGTCTGTATTATGCACGAATAAAAGAAATTATTTACCTTGTAACTTGATTTTTTCTATTTTAAAAATTTTCTTTTTGTTTTTATATCGATTTTGATTAATCGATTAAATCTATATTATTCAAAAAATGATTATTATTTTAATACATTTAATATCGACCAGTCCTAGTCCTGATCCTTTATTAGGTATACCGTGAAGTAAGTGCTGCAGAATATACCAATCAAACCCCTAAATGTTGAAATTAATGCTTGAATCTACAAGTACAGTGTAACATTTTTGCGTTTATAATCAATGTGAATCTTGTCATGAGATTTCAAATTTATTTTTTAATACATCCTGCGTAGGTAATTTATAATAGAAAGTGCGCCTTAGCACAGAGATGATAAGTGTATGCAGAAACAATGTTGAGAATTTTACAATGCTGACTTGAGCTACAGATCTGATTTCTTATCGTGCTGTAATATAAACCGTTTATATCGCATCAGCGCTTTCTTTCATTCTGTTCTACGATAGATATACGCGAGTTTGACATTTTTCGAATGACTGCAAATTCTGTGCTGCGAGATATGTCATACGTCATTCCTTACCTTTGGTTTTTATTTTCATTATTCCAAGCAAGCTAGTAGAGACCAATTAAATCCAAATTGAAGTTATATAGACATCTTGACCTGATTAACATCTTTCATCATCTAGTTTATTTGGGTCTCGTTTAAGGTCACTTGTCTTATTAATTTCCTATTCAGAGGTAAATGAAATTATTATCTAAACATGGATAATAAGCAATCAATATGCCACGAATTCATTTTTTCTGGTGAATTCATAATTTATAACTTTATTATTCTGTAGTGGGTGGTGGGTATGAAAAAGTTGTTAAGGAATTGGTGCCTGCACTTATATAAAGATATGCTTTCTTCATGCAAAATATCGTGAATGTTTTCTTAATTTTTACCAATTATATGTTCGCCTTACGGCTGAAGCCATTAGTGCTATTATGCATATTTACACTAACCTTAAAAATAATAAATTAGTATTTACGATTTGTTATTAAAGATATTTAAAACACAATAATAATTTGCATAAAATATACGAAATTTCAATGTCAGTTAACATATAAATTAAAATTATCAATTTAATAGCTACATTTATTTAATCTATAGTAAATATTAATTGTCGTTCAAGTTTATAGCAAATGAATTTTATTATAATTGTCATTAAATAAGAAATGCACTGAGAAAACAAGATTTAATTACTATACTATAAATACATTCCATATCTGGAGCTAGGATCCTTTATCCTATATGTTCTTTGATTGGTTGGGCCTGGCGTAATCCAGAATATAGTGCTAGATACGTAACTAGTTAGGGCTATCAATCCACAATTACAATAATTCCTTTTGTACTGCGTCCAATAAAGTAGAGAAAGTTAATAAATAACCTTTTTCTTTTTAATTAATATAGTTCGGATAGTGATAGAGAAAAATAAAAAATAAATTATCAATAAGTCTGGAGAAATTTTTGGTAGAATTTTGTTAGCATGACACGATTGCAACATCTTTGCACTTACGTTTTCTATTTCTTATATTTTCGCTTCTAATTTACTTCCGTGCATAACATACTACCTAGTAACTGCTAAAACTATAAAATTAGCATGGATATATTTGCATTTGTGGTGAAAACATTTTACATTTACGACATACAATATGAAGCTAAACTCTGCGCTTGGTATGTGTGTAATTATTTGTATGCAAGGCAAGTGCATATATTCATTTACAATAATTATACTAATATGCAGAAAAACTGGAAAGTGTTAACTGTGTAAAAGTGTTGAAACTAGTCTTATTTTTAAGTAAAGTCAGCAATATAGGAAACGACCATTGAATATTTTCTAGACATCCGACTCAAATTACAGTTGTGCTATTTGCTGGTCATAAGCAAAATTAATTTAACAAAAATTTCACGTTTCTTGCGAATGTTCTTGAAAATTGACAATTCGTTCGTTCGTTGTAAATTGTATAATGCATACTACAATATTGTTAAATTAGATGCAATATCAATTTACAGTTCAATATTTAAATAGAATTTGTCGACTTTCTTCCAACAAAGTAAACTTGCTTTAATAATTGCCATAACACTTTTCTGCGTTTCTGATTTATTGAAAACTAAACATTAGCTTTGTGCTTTGGTCGTTTTACTACTAGTATACGGTTTATGATACAAGACGTGTTCAGAAACAAAGCAAAAATATATAGTTGCCTTTATTTCTGATAAGGTTACATTTATGCTGCTATGTATTTACCAATATTCCTAATTTTTTTAAATTATTCAACCTTGTAAATTCTATATCGGTAATTCTAAAATAATGTCGTAAATTTTAGATGCAAGTAGTAAAACAAACAAACACTTTCTGCTTTAACAATATTACATGGTGACGGTACTAAATTGCAGTTCTAGAGGTATTTCTTCTATTTCTGCAATACCTACACAACACTACGATTAGTTTATGGTACATTCTACTCGGAATTTACAAACGTAAATGTCAAATTTTAATGTATATACATAACAAGTTGAAATGATGAACTCGCGAGCAGATTCATGCTTACTTTAAATAACACTGCATTTACAGCTGCTTACAGGTCAACGGTTGCGTACTAACAATTTTAATAATTAAATGAATGTCATACTTATCAATATAATGTTATAGAGCCAGAGCCGACAGAGGCACCACCGAATAGTTATACAACACCAAGACCGACAACCACAACACCCAGACCGACAACAACAACGAGAAGAACGACAAGAGGAACATATTATACAACGCAGCCGATTCCGACATTGCCGCCAACAACTCACGCTACACCAAAAGTCATAACAAGCAATCAGTTTCCGGTAAACAGCGGCCCAGATATTCGATTCAACCCGGAAGAGATTAACTTTAGATTAACGCCAGGGAGTCCGCCGATCATCAAGAGTCCATCGGTTTCTTACCAGAAAACAGCGTACAATGGAGGTGATTCAAGAATTACTGTCACCACGCATACACCTAATTATCATGAGCAAAGATCTCAAGTATTGACGCAAAGAAGTACCCCACAAGTTCCGAGTACTTCTACAACTCAAAAACCGAAATCAGTTGTGAGTTACGGATTAACACATACAAATCAACAAACTTACCAACCCCAACAATCGTACGAATATAGTTATCATACTGATCATCCTGACTCGGACTACCATACCGATTTGCCGTCCAGTGAATATTATCATGACAATACGAATGTGTTTGAAAGTAAACAATTATACAGTGCTTCCACTACGAAAAGATCAGAAACAAATTATGGAAGTTCAACTTCATTCCCGTCCTCTCATAAGCCACCCCAAGGTTACAACTATCAAAGAACTGACAAACCTCTTAGTTTACAATTACCCTTGCCACTATTCCCAACTCTGCCTCCCTTAACTTTTAGTTCCCCAGCACCATTCAGTCTACAACGTCATTTCGAAAAGAAGCGATCAAATGATCACCAACAACATCCTCGAATTGTTGTCAGTGCCAGCGCTAGTGTCAGTGATGCTAGCGGCAGACGATTGAACTATTCGTTGGGTACGATTGGTACTTCGCATATACTTGGCCAAGCTCCTAAATCGTACGATGATTATAAAGAATCTGATGTTGGTTTGGATCCGTTTTTTCATGATGTTCCTAGAGTTAACAACCGGAAGAAAAGAGATGTAATCGAGGAAGAAGCGAATACAGCAAAAGAAGAAACTTCAACGGAGGAACACACTACTCATTGGATACCTCCAGATTACGTTGACGATAATTATGAACCTTTAACATACAATGTTCCAGAAAATGATACTAATATTCAAGATAACAATCTTATCAAAAATAATACAGAATCAGAAGAAATTGAGTATGAATACTATGAGTATGTCGATGATAATTATGAGGCAGTAGCGAATGAAAGAGAGGAAAATGAAACTTTGGAAATACAAAAACCTACAGAGACAACTGTTGCATCAATAACTACTACAGAAATTTCTACAGAACCTTCAAATGATATTATTACGCAAGAATCTACTATTGAATCTAATACTGTGACTGATACAATATATTATGAAACTGAAAATTCATTAGAAACAACCACGAATAAAGAAGAATATAAAGTAACTACTGTTCCAACGACACTTTCAGATGACGGTATATTAAATTCTAGAAAAGAAGATATAACGACTGCATTATCTGAAGTAGAAAATAAATCTAACATCCAATACGACCTACAAGAAACAGAAAATATAGAAACAACTACAAATTCAGCTGATATTGAATATCAGACAACTGATAATATTCTTACAACTGTTCCAAGTGTTACAGATAGTTTATACCTCAGTACTACAATTGATAGCATGACTGACTCATTGGAAGCTGTGACAATTACAAATAATGAAGATAATAATGAATATACTACAAGTACTTCAACAGAAGGGTTTTCAGAATATACATTAACAACTCAAGAACCTAAAACAACTACAGAAATGTTAGATTATACAACTGACATATCAGTAACTACCTTAGAGGATAATGTAGAACAACCAAGTACGACTGAATCATATACAACAATAGACAGTTTGCCAGAAACTACTACTCTTGCTACATCTATGGAAGAAAAATATCAGGAAAGCATAACCCCGATTGTAACAACAACGGAAGCGTTACTTACAGGTACTACAGAGGATATTTCTAGTTCGACAACTAGATATAGCTATTTAAGAACTAGAGAACCAGCTTATAGACGTAATTCTAGAACCCGTCCTACAACACGTCACCGATTTAGCTCACCTAGTATACATATGTCTCAATCATTACTAAAACTTCAGAGTAACAAAATGGTTACTCCAACATCAAGTACGGAAGCCCCAAATTTTGATGACAGTAGATTTAATAATAATGTTCCTGAATCAAAATTAACAAGTTCTTATGAAGAACGTTACAGTAGCATGATCACTCCAAGTACTGAAGCACCATTCTTTTATCATGATAAATTTGTCAGTCAATTTAATAATATTGTTCCTGATGCAAAATCAACTAGTTCTTATGAAGATGTACCTATTACAGATGCTCCATTATCAAAAAGTGCCAATCCTACCGAACCAAAAACCACTAGAAGTTCTGTATTGTTACCTACGACACCAATAACGAAGACATTTTTTATTCCTCGTAGATTCACGTATGATACAACGCGTAGTTTTAATTGTTTCGGCAAACAAATGAATAAATTTTACGAAGATCCTAGGGATTGTCGATTATTCCATTATTGTACACCTGGTTACACGGAAACACAGGTACTTGATATGAAGTTTGTTTGTGATTATGGTACTTACTTTAATTCTGATAAATTAATTTGTACAAAAATAAAACCGCAAAGATGCAAATGATAAATTATGTCAAACATTTTAAATTAAAATATTGTTATTTTATAAACTATTGTGAAATGAACTGTTGAACAGTATATTAAATAATTAACCCTCCAGTGGTGACGTGAAGATCTAAGATACTCATTGTTATATTTTATATTGTTAATGCATAATAATTTAAAATTTCAAGAACTAGTTCGACAAATGGGTTGATCATGTTAAATTACTAAATATGAGCGGTTGGATCAAACCATCCGTCACTTCTGAAGGGTTAAAAACTAAAATTTGAAACGTTTTATCATTATTTCTCCAAATTTAAAAATAATGCTAAAACAGTTTTGAAAATTTGAATGTAAGATTATAGTACGAATTTTAGTGTAAAGATATTTTTATTTTCCTATAGAAACTACAAGATTGATTAAAAATTCTTTCTTGTTGTATTTAAATTATAATATTTTAAAATGCATTTAATGCTCTCTCAGAATTATATATTTTTTATTTAATCTAAAAGTATTATCAAATAATATTTCGTTATACTTCCAAAATATAAATGACAGTGAACATACGTTATCAGTCTAGGAGACATGACATTGTTTTAATATTTAATACTAAATATTGAGTCAATGTAGTAAGTAGAACGTTTAGTCAAAACTGGAAGCTCTCTTAAAAGAAATTTGTTGAACTTCAGGAAAAAGGACACGTTTTTTATGTATTTTTTTGTTAATATCTACATTCCTTTTTACTGAATTTCGAACATAATTGTTATATTTTGTCATCGATAACAAGTAAAATGTAAAATTATTTAGATTAGAATATTGTTATAGATCACAAAATATTTATATTTTGTTTTACATATGTAGTCCTGTATATTGTAGTGTAAAAAATAATATAAAATATATGCAGACAGACATCAAATATTTCACTCATAAATTATTTCAAATTCTTATTCTTATTACATATACAAGTAGAAAACTGCCGTTAAAATGTATGAATAAACTTAATATTTATTTAAAAAAAATTACCGATGAAATAATTTACTGTCCCAAGTAACAAAATAATGATTGGGGCATATTTATGATTTTTGGCAATGTTGAACTTCTAAATCAAAACACTGCATCACCCTACACAGAATTTTCTTATATTAACCCAAAAATACGTTTAGATATTTTGTGATGTATTTATACTTATTACAAAAGGAGGGTGAGCAGATATTTCTATAAGGCCATGAGCTTCTGTAAGAGAGATGATGGACTGGCTTCAAGATTTACATATATCAACAGTTAAATAAACTTCGTATTATACATGCTAAAAAATGTTTACTATAAAGAAAAAAGATTAACCCGATTCTTTTATATACTAACTATTCCTCCTTAAAGTTCAGAAATATGTTTGGCCTATTTTAAACTAATTATAACTAAACATTTCTTTTTTAAATCTGAAATTTTGAAAAGCAATTCTATTTTTATATATATATATATATATAAAATATCACTTATCTTACCTGGTTCGCAAATCGCTAGACATCGCCAATTTCCAGCTCATCATGGGACGATTTCTATTATATGGTCTAAATTTTATTGTAACATTTCTGGATATCAATTCTAATAGTAGCCATAATGAAAACGTAATTGTAATTAAAAATTATATAATTGTACTAAATACTTTACTTTTCATATTGTTTTACATAGATAATAATTATAGTAGTACATACATTTTAAATATTCGAATGATATAGTAAATAGATATAATTTTATGTCAGCGGCAATTTTTAGTATAGCATTATGCAACGCGTTTATACCAGTTCCTGTAAGAAATACACAGTAGGGAGACTGGTCAGAGGCGGTCGAAGGGATTACGTAGTACCTATTGGTTCTGATATTTCTCTGTCAGTATAGTTTTGCTGTTCAATGAGAATGATAGTGTTTTTGTGATTTGTGCCCTGTGCATCTGGTATGGAGAATATTAGCGGTGAGTCAAGTCTGTCTGTTTATATTTATATTCTTGCAATCATATGTATAGGTAAATGGTGATAGCCAGGTAAAATCAACCCTAATATTTATTTAAAAACTGTCATAATACTTCTCACTGCTACATCTATGCAATGATAATAAATATTGATCAAAAGAAACAAAAAATGCTGGGCTCAATATATTGAATAAAATCCGTTACCACGATATATCTACAATTAATAATAGTAACAATTTATTTCTGATAGTTTAGTAACAAAAATTGTAAGACTCGCTGTTTGTTACTGAACAATACAAAATACAAATAAAACGTAAACTATAAAAATAATATTTATTTTATTATTTATTTCAGTAACTTACATTTTATGTACATTCTTATGCAGTACTTAATAATTGGATGTTACATTCAATACTGTATGGATAACATGTCTTAAGATTCTTAAATACTGTTCAAATTTCTTTTAAATTAAACACTTATCATCTTACTAAAATAATATTATCAAATATAAAAAACAGTACTCAACATTATAACTCAACACTGAACATATCAATTCGTCTTAGTTGATTTTTGGAATTCCGTGCCGATTTCATAATCAGGTTCACTGCCAACATTAGAATCGTAATATGCATAATCGTAACTTACATCCTTCTCTGGTTTCTTCTTCGGTGATTCTTGAGGTTTAGATTCTACTTGTTTAGAAGGTGTTTGTTTCTGAACCTGTGGCGTTGATTTTGGAACATGTTGAGTTTGTCTTGGTGGACTGGTGGCTCTTACAACAGGTGTAGTTGCCGAAAACGGTCTAGGGGATTGAGTTGTTGGAGCGTTATTTTTAGTGCTGCTAATCAATTCATTTCTGGCACTGGCAAAATTTTGACTGTGAGCTGTTTTCAAAAATTCATCCTCTTTCGGTTTTTCATCATCATACTTAGGATCGTAAGAACCATCGTCATAACTGGATCCGTCAAACTGTTTCGAGAATCTAACTCCAGTACTTGGCGTTGTTGAGTATTGTTGGTACTGTGTTGTTTGCTTGGGTACAGTTGGTGTATATTGAGTATGTTGAGTTGTTGGTTTGCTTGTTGTTGAGTATTGCGTTGTTTGAGAATTTTGATGCTGGCTTCGTGTATTATCATACTGGTTATTATTGTTGTTATTATAATTAGTTGATTGTGAATTATATTGATTATTGTATTGTGTAGTTTGTTTACTGTTGAATTGATCATATTGAGTATTACTTTGTTTGTTTGTTGGATAATTGTCTGTTTCCTTGGGTTGGTAATACTGAGTAGTTTGCTTCTGGTAATTTTGTTGTTTGTTTGGTGAAAATGTAGTTGGGTAATCATTTTGTTTGAAAGTAGTTGCTTTCTTAATCTCATATTGGTTATTGAAATTTTGTTTATTGGTAAAACCAGATGTAGTAGGATAGTTCTCACTTTCCTTCTTAAACTGCGTAGTTTGTTTATTATAATCAGATTGTCTAAATGGCGCAGAAGTTGACGGATAATTATCAGTTTGCTTGGTTTTAAAGTTATTTGTATTTTGCTTGGTTACTGCAGCAGTGTTTGCAAAATCAGTTTGCTTCGATTGGTATTGGGTGTTAGTATTTTGTCTATCTACTTGAGGAGTTGATTGGAAATCCGTTTGTTTGGACTGGTACTGATTATTTGTATTTTGCCTCACAGCTGCGGTAGCTTGGAAATTGTCAGTTTTCGCTTGGTATTGGGTAGTTTGCCTGTTAATATCAGTTTGTTTTGATTGATACTGAGTATTGGTATTCTGTCTAACAGCAGCGGTTGTTTGGAAATTTTCAGTTTGTTTAGACTGGAATTGAGCATTAGTATTCTGTCTAACTGCGGCAGTGGATTGATAGTTATCAACTTGCTTCGTCTGGTATTGGTTGTTGGAGCTTTGTCTATTATTAACAGCTGGAGTTGTTGGATAATTTTCGGTTTGCTTATTGTATTGGTTATTTTGTTTGTTAGCGTTTTGAGTGACAACATCAGTCTGCTTTTGTCTTACTCTTTGGTTTTCATATTGGTTATTATAGTTTGATCTAGGGGCAGCAGTTGTTGGAGTGTATTTATCGTTCTGGTTGTTATATTGAGTCGTTTGTCTGTTTACTGTTTTATATTGGCGATTCTCATCGTTTGATTTGAAAGGAGCTGGAGTGCTTATTGTGTATTGATTCCTGTTGTTGTTATTGTATTGTTCATCATTGTTCCTAAAGTTATCAGCGTTATTGTACTGACCACCTCTATTCCTATGTCCTTGTCTGCCTCTGTAGTTATTAGTAGTAGAAGAAAATTGTTCACTTGTAGTTGGTTTTGCAGTGGTAGTTGTAGTAGGCACAACACTTCCAGCAAAATTATTCACAAACCCTGTGGGTCTGGGTTTCTGCGTCTGAGCTTCATAATTCGTATTATCTTCAACGGGTTTCCTGTTATTGAATTTCCGCACAATTTTTTTCTTTGGAATTTCAGAGTTTTGGTTAGGAGCACCGGCATCTACATAATCATCGTCAATATCTTTACCGCCGTTGCGGTTGTTGAAGAAATTCGAACTGCTTGATCCACGCAGAAGATCCCGTTCCCTCGCCTGTGGCTGTGGACGCTTGGGCGGTAGGGCTGTATTGTAGTTGGTCTGTTGGTTAACCCGGATCGATTGATGATCGCGGTTCAGACGAGCGTCACCAGTTTCTGAACGTTGAAGGTGGAACGTACCTTCGTCCTCGCCTGGGAATGGTGCCGTCTCGTAACCTTTTGCGCCGACAATAAGTATATTGGTATGTTAGGTCTTTTGTCGTAGAAGAAACGTGCGTATTAACATATATAAATAATAAAGTGTTAAAAGTATCCAGTAGCCAAAAGTGAAAATGTGAAAATAGAATTTTGATTTATGAAATGTGATCGTGCAAACATATGTATGATAAATAATATGAAAACAGTATTTTTTATATATATGTTTTAGGATAGACAATTTTTGTGCAACTAATGATAATAATGTTCTAGACAAACGTTAAAATTGAAATTTAGAGCACTTGCCCGGTACAAATCGAATATACCTTAAGAGAAAAGATTTATTTTTTAACTATATGATGAGAAATATATATTGCAATTTTTTGAGTTCTTACTACGTCTTGTATTTTGTTGAATTCTACAATATTGTGTGTAACTATTTTATTAATGGTCTTGACTAGAATTACAATTTAATAATTTAAAAAAATTAGTTCACGATTATTGTTTTTTTAAACTCTATTTATATAATAATTAAAATAATGAAATATTATTAAATACTTTTAAAAGTTAATTTGATTGCCAAACAATGAATATTGTTTGTTGTACGTTTACAAGTAAGATTTCTTGTAAACCTATTCTTTGTTCTTCTACGTTTCGCCTGAACTCGAAAAAGATTTATCGTATTATTAGTATCTGTATATTTAAAGCCGTGTGAATATCTAACCCACAATTAATTCATTGCGACTGAACTACTAAGACAACAATCAAACAATTCTCTATATAATCAAAACGTTCAGAAGCTGTAATAAAGAATTCGAAAATATGTATTTATTCTAAACAGTATCATTTTCGAATAATATTTACAAAATTGTTTCAGAATACACTACACGAATGGTTCTCATGGTTAAATAATGTAGTTGTGTACATAGTTTTGTATGTATCAGCATTTAATAGGTAATAGGTATTGCTTGTTTATACATTATTTTACCTTTCACTTAAAAAAAAATCAAATGCAACAAAATTCCATGAATCTAAAGGAAGACATACATATAAATAATGGTTTTTATTTAGCCAATAATAAATTGAAAGATAAGACGTTGGCATATTCTCCTTTCACCAATTAAGTTTACTTACATGAATTTTCAATTATTTATAAATTTTCCATAAAATATAACTAGAATCGTATATCCCAACAATGTAATATTTGTGTTTTATTGCGTAAATTTATTAATTATACTTTATTAAAAAAATTGCGTATAAATATAATTGTCAACAGTTGCAGATATTTTGACCATTATTATCTATGTGTAAACAGACCACTATTATTTTACAATGATTTTTTTTTTATAGTATTCGTATATGAATATAATTAAATGAACTATATTATTTCAGTGCAATAACCCAAAATCGTAGCAATTAGATGAATACTGAAGTACCGAAAAAAGATAAAGAAAAATTATGTTTCAATAGATATCGTGCACGAAAGTTATCAATAATTTGAAAAAATAGTGTGAATAGTATGTTTTTCTTGCGTAACAACAAAAACAGCATGCAAAATTCGAGTTACCTGATCCGACTCGGTAAAGATCAAAGTTGTCACTGGAATAGTACAGGGTAGCAGCTCCACAATCTACATCATCCCATTCGGCACAAATTTGACTGTCTTGATCAAAGGCAGTGCCGTTTGGACATAAAAATCGGAAATCTTGCACCTGTCATATACCAAAACATCAACATTATACAACAATTAACATTAACATCTTCCTACTCTAACATTATATAATAAACATTTCTCTCGGTTCTTCTGGCGTTATACAAGACTTATGACTATATCAATAGATAAAACAGGAGAAAGTCCGCTGGTAGCATCTTCGAAACCAATTTTGGATAAATAAAAAATTCACATAAATTCTCGTGTATTATATCCGTAACTTGCGCTTTCTATTCTTACATACAAATACATATGTATGCAAATTAATGTTAATTATTGAAGATTCTCTTGCAATTAATCATTTTCGTAGAATTAGGGAAATATTCTTCAGCTTGAATTGGAGAAAAGATATTTTTATAAGTTCATATCTCATTTACGGGAAATTTTGTAATAAAATAAAAATACCACAAAATATCTACACATATTTTCTAATTGATAGCTGTGATCCTACAAGACACACATTCAGAAACAAGCGGAAAGACTTTTGTATTCTTAGAATTTTGACACACCCGATAAAGTCAAATGGTACTTAATTATTTTCTTATTGGTATTCTTTGATCAACCATTCTCAGAAGAGCAGTTTGTTAAAACAATCTTACCAATCTTTTATATAATAATCGTTTTTTTTTAAACACCTGTTCTCACTCTCTCATTCAACAACAAATTGTATGAAGAGTAACAGTGAAACCCCTTTAGAATAAATGATTTAACATTAACATTACTGAGAATCAATTGCATGAAATAGCAGCTGATTTTCTTTAATTTGGAATAAACAAGGATAGGATAGACAAACACCAACACTTATTTACAAACAGCTTACTGAATAAGCAAATAGTTGGAATAAAATTTTACTAACACACCCTTTTACCAGTAAATTTATAAATGAAGACAACTAATTTATAGCCATCGAGTATTTATGATAACCCAAAGCTGTCTGCATTTTAAGCTCGCATATATAGAACTATAAACAAGAATGTTACTTTAAAAAGAAATTCTATAAGTATGTTTGAAGGGAATATATTAATAGAGAACGATTATTATTAATTGAATGCATATTCGGTTGTTTGCTATTTACCATTTTATTTTATGGGAAAAGGCATATCGTTGTTTGTTATTTATTTATTGTGTAATATATTGTTTGCAATAAAAATAACTGAATATAAAATTATTTAAGTTCCCACTAACGGTATGTGGTTTTCTTATTTTTATATTGTTAATCCTACGCAAGCATCCTTGCACATCTTTCCGTGTCATTCATAGATGGCCTTGGAAATGACAGCTTCATATTTGCTTTTAATGACTAATCATGCATGTAGGCAAGAAGTAGCATTCATTAAACATTTTAACTATTTTCTATTTATAATGGATGAGTATTTAGGTGCGGCATAGTTTAAATATACAGAGATTTGCAAAATACTATGTTTTATGTCATGGTAATTTTTATAACCTATTGTTCGGTAACTAATTAATTAAATATGCAATTTTGCGCTAGAACATTAAACGAAGAAATTTGCGTCGGTTGCCAATGACATTATTGCTTATTTAATATATTTTTTTCACACTTGCAATTAAACTATTTTTTCTAACTTATACATTTTTCGAGATTTTGAAAAAGTTGCTGGACCAAAGCATTACTTCCGTTTAAGATATTATTTCATAAATTGAATCCTTCACACAATACAAAACTCATTACAAAAATTGACAGATTAAACTCAGAATTGGTAGAAACATATATATTTCCGTTAAAATCTTGATTTCGAAATGTTCAAGATTATAATTCTTTTTTATATAGATTTGTACATGAAAGTAAAAAGTTTGGTAATTACAAAATATTCGTGATTTATGTGTACTTTTATTTTTTAATGGTGGTGCACGTATTTAACGTCTTGTCACATAATACCTAATTTAAAATTGTGCTTCGACCTAGTAACTTTGAATGTGCTTCCTATAAGACAAACCATAACTTATACAAATGACACAATGAGCAATTTGTATTGTTGCATATATTTTGTATTAAAATCTTATGTAAAATAATGGACTATTGTCAAGAAGTTGTTTAAGTAGTTTAGTAAAAATAGTATCTTTTTAATAATACGTCAACAAAGGATGTTCTCAGTTTTATAATTAGCCGCGTTTTATTCCAAATATTTGAGCATAAACCTTCATGAAAAATATAAGCAGACACGATATAAATTTGTAATAAAATATTTGGAGTACCCTTCACTCGATTTTCTTATACCAAGATTCACTCTATATGTAATATAGATTTATTATGTTTTTAATTGATTTGAAATAATATCATGCAGGTTATCACAGGATAAGAAAATGTATTACGGCTATTTTCAAAGGTGATTTTTCAATAAAATTTGCTAGAAATTCTTTAACTATTCTATGATTCACTATTCTTTAACTATTGGCGTTTTCGAGATTATTCAAAAACGACACGAGGTAACAAGCACTTCCGGTTAAAATATTCTTTTCCAAAATAAGAGGCGTTTACTGACAGACACACAGGCGCCATAGCGAAAACAGTCAAAATAGATTCAAAGACCCTTAAAATGGTTGTTTTCATCAAAATTTTGAGCGCACAGTACTATTTCTTATATATTACGTATAAGAAAATAAAAACTTATAAGTATATCTAATTATAAGGAAGCATTATGTTTATCATACGTGTAGGAAAATTATATCAGTGTACTGTATTTAAAATAAGGAAGTTCATTTAGTATTTTCTAATTTAATTTTACATGTTACATTTCCACCCAAGTCTTTTCTTATCTTTCATAAGAGAAATGAATATAATAAAATTTAAACGTTTAATCATATTTATAAATATATGAATTTTATATAATGTAGAATATAAATAGTAATTCCTGTCTAAGGAAATAGTATAATTAAAGTGATATTTATGTTGTCATCTGTAAACAATCTAATACTAAATGCCATCTCATCATCACTGTGTCCCTATAACACATTTGAGATGGTTGCGTGTAAAGAATGTTTTTAAAGTGTAACCAATCACACCGCTTTCATCTGAACAGAATGATAATATTTCTATAACGTTTCTAAATAATTGTGAATTACAAATGTATACATTTCCAGTGCCTAACCACGCAGTAAATAACAAAACCATTTCTTACTAATGGTGTTGACCGCATTCATAGGGTCTCATCAATTATAATTATCGATCTATATATTATAAATATCAAAGAAAGTACCATAACAAAGGATAACGAATATTGTCTACTAAAAGATCTATATTGCTCGACACTGAATTATCTGATATATAGAATACAGGAATATGTAAATGGTAATTTTCCAATAAAACATATTTCCCTTATATTTAAATTACTTTTTCTATAATTCGTGCTGCTTTCGAGACCAAGAGTAAACCTTTACTACTAGTTAAAATTTTGTTTTCCTAAATAGGAACTTTTCTTCCATTTAATTTATATGGTTAAGTTGTGTTCTTCAACTTGGTTGTATATCCGTAACCACAAATAAGCGAAACAATTATAATGTGTAACCGTAACCAGTCAAAGTAAGTAGACTGCAAATTTTGATTACATATTCTGTTGTTTTATTATATTTCTTTATATATAATGGATAACTATACAGTGTTACTTTAATTGTTCAAGTATCATGAGTTTGTCATTGTCATTGTTAAGTTTAATTTGGCCTTTTCTGTCAAATTACACCATGACATATTAAATTTTATTTACGATTATTTTCGTAGAATATTCTTTATATTTACATTAGAAAAAAGAATCGTGCAAGTATTGGGCTATCGATAAAGTTTCATTACGAGTAGAGTATTTAAATGAATATAATAAACTTACCCCAAGACCAGCAACTTTAACACAAACATGAAACATTTGGCATTGCGTTTCGGAATCTGCATAATAACCACCAAGCACTTTATCCCGGCACGAAAATCCCGTATCAGGCATATGCTCCAGGCTGTATGTGGGCGATGGCTGGTTGTTCAGAAATTGGGCTGACGCGACAAGACATAGTGCGCCTGAAATACACATACACACAAGGATTAACAAATAATTTATGTACGATTTATAATGCTTTGATAATTGTTATTATCCATTACTCCCAATATAGGTAGCATCTAAATGGTGCATATAATTTGTACTTTTTTAAATATGTTTAATAACCAAGGTCTCACATAATTAGATTGGAAGAATAAATGTGGATATTATGCTATTTGTTGTTGGGAATGTTACCTCTTTGCGTGTTGTATTGTGTCAGGGTTGGTTGCTATATTGTTATGTCTAGTGTGCCAAAGCTTACTCAATTTTTTTACTTCATGACTATATTTAGTACCGGATAGTTTGGTATTACTAGTTAAATTTACTTAATATGTATATTAAATTACTCGTTAATTAATTTAAAGAACGAACTTATATAAACAAGAGCAAAAGCAAGTTACAATAAAACCTACAATAAGATTACTACATCAGAATTACCAAGATATTGAACAAAAAAGATCTACTCGGGCTCAACATGACAGTTGAGGTTTAATCTTAATGTTTCCATGGTAGCAACATTTGGCTATCAATGTTATTCAAAGGGTAGTAAAAACAAAATATTTTACTTAAACAATAACTTGGGTTTAAACCATGACTGTAAAACCAAGCCAAAGAAGAATAATATTGTTCATAGAAAGGTTCAGTGGTAATGAAGAAAATGGAAATAGATAATTGATAAAGGGGCGAGACCAAAAGTACAGATTGTACAAAAAAGAAAATGAACTAACACTTTAGAAATGCGAGTAGACGGCAAAATCTTTAGAAAATTCTAGAAGAAACAGGCTCAGATGACAAATTATTAAAAAATCTGATAAATTATTCGACACACTGTATTGCAACACTAGAATTTCTGGAACTTTTCCTTTAGCAATAGTGATAGTCCATATTTTGAAGAAAATATTGATTGACTAAATTATTTTTTAACTTTGCAGATTTAACATATACTTTAGGTCCCATAATAGGTATATTAGTTTGTTCTGCATTTCTTGTTCTATAATCTGTTCTTCTTCTTAATTATAAGTGCAAGAGAGATAAATCATGAACTAAACAGTCAGTTTAGGACAAACGAACATAGCTATTTATTAAAACGAAACTAATGAGATCACTTAAAAATGAATACGCCTCCGCACTTTCCACGTTTTTAATATACCTGTGAGAGCTTCTGACTCTCCGTAATGAACGCCCTAATCAAACTGGAGTGTGATAGAATTGGATTAAGTATCTATACTTTCTGAAATATGCAAGCGATAACAAAATCTCCGAATATTTCTTCTATAACTCTTAACTAATTCTGCACAAGTTATAACTTAAAACGTCATATAAAATTTGACTAATTTAGTCGTTATTATTTATTCTTTTGAAATTGCACATCTCAAAATTTAATTTAATTCTATTATCTTAAATTCTCTTTGAAGATAGAATTAAAATTGATCAAAATCTTTTCCTTTATTGCAATATTTTTATATTACAATATGAGAGTTATTTCTCATAAATTAGAACCATATAGTGTCGTGACTGAATCCTGTATAAGTTAAGAACCGCGTGTGAAATAATAAAATAATAGTTATTGTTTAAAGGCGCGTTCACATGCACAATTGAACTACATTAAAATACATTTCGTAATGTGACGCGAATACACACACATTATATTATATTTGATTAAACTTATAATTTCAACTAAATTGCATATGGTTTTTACTTTCTTTTTCATTTTAGATTGTTTTCCGTTGTTCACCTTCACCACAATACAGAAATATGAGCCGTAGTGCGGGATGCATTGACACCGCACAGACGGAAAGTGTGAAGTTTGCACTGTGATGTAGCGATCACTCATAGAGGTAAATATGCGTGAAACGGAAAGTGCGCAACCGTATTAAAGTGCTGCTTGTAACGAATAGGTTTGTATGTAAGTTGGCGACACTAATCGTTATGAAAACGTTCAAACTAACATGTTCTCCGTTGAATTTTTTATAACTTTGATAAATATTATTGATACTTGTAGTTTCACCTTTGTATATTCTAGTTCCGGATCGTATCATCCACCAGTTAAGCTGTTTTCAAAGCAATTTAAACAAAAACTTGATTGAAATTAAATAAATATGTAATTCTAGTCTTAAATTGTGATAAGATTTATAATTATATGTAATAAGCATTTTATATACATAATTATACAGTATACACCAAGCCAAATACTTTATAGAAATTATCAATATAATAGTTAAACTTTGTATCGTAATCTTTATAATAAAAATAGCTTATTAAACTATCGATTTAGAAGCTCCAAATATGTATGATAATTTGCATTAAATATCTATAAAAATTTAAATATACTACTGTTTAGTTAGAATGAGACGGAACACTATTTTACATATGTGGCATATTGGAACAGAGAATCTAGTATATAGTATAGTAACATCAACTATGCGATAGGTTGTCTTAACTATACTTATATTAATATTTACTATGTTACTTGTAAATAAAATTAAAATACTATTCAGTATAGGTGTCTTATTTTAACTATATTTTATACTAGTGGAAAACATACATCCGTTTACTTTAATTATATATAGCTTTCAATTTATTATATAGGTAATTTTCATTAGTATAAATATATGAGTATAACTATATTTTTTAAGTATATTTAATTTTTATTGTTGGCTATATATTCAATGTAGAAGTTAATTTAAAAAAATTATATGTTTGAGAAACCTCGGAAGAAACTAACCGAATACAAGGTATAATTTAAATATTATTTAAAAAAAAATGCTTGACCTTAACTACAAATATAATATTCTAAGTATTGATATTATTTAAAAAAGAAATTTAATTCAAGATGATAAAATAAACTTCAATTATTATTTATTGAGGAAAAATTTGAATAGATCACAAATTTAATTGTTTAATAAATCTTTACAAAATCTGCAATCAACTAGTAATCAAAGTACAAAGTACCAATTTTATTGCACTACCGCCAATTAATAATAACCAGCTTATTGAATTTATCACCAAAAATCATAAGAAAAAAATTTAACATGCTATAATTGCCAAATCAACTATTCACGAATATAAGCGCGATAATCAAAGTATTAATTGAAATATCATTAATTAACTAACTAAATTTTCATCAAGTCATTGTAAAAATTTAAAAGCACAAAAATTACACAATCGGTAAAAATTAATTACCTCTTGTAAGAAAACACAAAAAAAGAGCAAGTAAAAATAATAAAAAATGCAAACCAGACACTGCAAGAGAATAAGGTAATCCCGTAGTAATAGCACACTGTGTGATGTGTATCCGGCGTATCCCGGCATTACGTAACGTAACATAACAAACGCAATGCAGCAACAGCAACGTAGTACAACAACACACTTACCTAGTAGCGCGAGCACCGGAGTATACACTGTAACGCACCGCATGTTCTTCGGATGAAGACTGACGCGTATGATGCACTGTTCATCCAACTACAAGTGTTTAGTTAGTTCTTCTCCTCCATGGATGGGGATTTGGCTGGGGGTCGCGGTGAAAGGGAACAATATAGACGTTCGTCCTCAGATGATGAGTATTACGATGATGAACATGATGGTTTGGAACAAGAGGGGCTATATGGTATGTGGGGGTGAGAGAAGAGAATGTTAATACACGGACGCGATTCTATATCGCTATTAACACTATCATATCGGTTTAGTTGCTGAAAGAGAGGAATTTTTATTAATAGTGATCTCAAAGCTCGTTTCTTTTATACCGGATTAATATTAACTTGTTGCGGTTTTTGGTCGACATTGAACATTCTCGGATTATCATTCTTTTTCGTTTTAATGCACCATTAATTCAGACTAATTTTTAGTATACCAGCTCACTACTTGTTCATGTATTGTGGTGTTTCCGGTTAGTGACCAATTCCGTCAAAGCTTACATCCTAAGCTTGCGAGTGATCGTTAACTAAAACATCGAGGAATGCTTTGAATATATTATCCGAGGATATCATCGCACGTTTCAGCCCTTTCTTTCTCTCTCGCTCTCTCTCTCTCTTTGGATAGTTGTTTCTGTTTTATATATTTATTAATTTGTAAGATTCTTTTGTTTCTTGCTAAAAAATATGTTGAAAACAGATTTAAAAGAAATTAGACTCTTATATTTTATACATAAATAATCTTGTAGATTGGCTTAAATATTAAAATATTTTCTTAAGTCAGTATTAAAGAAGGTGTGACCAATTTTTTAGGACCCTGTAACTCGGAATTAAATTTTGTAGAAATAGAAACCGATTAGTTATACAAATTATATGTATACTAGATTTTATTAAAATTTTGACGGTATCTTCAAAGAAAATACAAAACGAGTGACCGACATATTAATTGAAATGTATTAGTTATATAAAATTTTAGTTTTGGTGCAAAAGTTTTTGTATCCCGAGAATGTTACAGACACACGACCGTCTTTGCTATATACTGTACATCAACTAATTAGCTATGGTATTGTGTCAGACTTTCCCTTCTGTTAACTTTGATAATGTAAACCCTATTTCTTAAGATAAATTAATTAAACAAAAATAATGTTTAAATTCGCGCTTACTGGAGGGTGTATCCACTGTTCTCGTGATTCTGACAAAGAACTTATTTACGCAATGCACATACAGTTCAAGTGCAAATGCAATACTTACATTTTTCTAGAAAAGTTGGTTTCTGAAAGAGCTACATACAGTGTGCACATGTTATGTCTTCTACCTAACATATTTAGAAATGAGAGAAAGGTTTTCGTTGCGTCGTAAATTCGGTAGATTGGTTACATCAATGAGATTATTTAGGAAATAAAGTGGAGAAAATGTTGCAGTTATTTACTAGGAATTTCTTAAAAGGATATCAGCGACATTTATTGCAAAATTATGTTAATGTTTCCCTGCGACACAGAATTAAGTTCATATTTCTATTGCAAAGATTTTTAAGAAAAGTTCCACCAAACTTCATGTATAGCATTGATAATAACGGGACATTAAGGATATTAACTTTTACAGCAACTTTTGTGTGCCGGTTTTACCATTTTACATTTACTTTTCCCAATAATTACCACACCTATTGATACTGTTTTCAGATTCTTATCGAAAGCATTGGTACCTGCATCTATGCTTGTTGTCAATATGTTTCCGTAAATAAATTTACATGGAACCTATTGGTGTTTATTCCTCGAATTAAATTATTAAATTCTATCTAATTATTTATCACAATGAAGCCATAAAATACATATATATGTTTAAATGTTCCCATAGGTGTTATACAGTAATTGATTTCTATTAATTAAGGTAACGTTGAGTGAATATTTCTCAAGATTAAATATAATGCATGCATATGCAAATGACTACCCGATAAATTTTAGAAAAATTATTCTAGTTATTTCCCATATTAGTGAGAAAGCATCTTCATTGTCATAATTCATAACATCATAGACAAACAAGGCTGTTTGTATCAACGTTTTATAACTAAGCACTGCAACTAAAACAATAAACTAAAGCCAATTAAATAACAACAAAATTATTATCAATTAGCAGTACACCAATTACAAATATATATATATATATATATATATATATATATATATATATATATATATATATATATATATATATATTACTGTATATACTATACAAATCAAATTTTAATATTGGCTTATCTATTATTTGTTTCTCTGATAATTTTTCTTTTTATATTAATATAAATTATTTAGTAATTAGGACGTTGTCTTGTAGAATTACAAAGCATATTATTATAAACATTTTTAGATGTGCTGGCTGAGTAAAAAGCGAACGTGCTTTACCGTTCGATTTCTAACAAAAATTTCACGGCTCCAATGCTGCTGCAGGCAACTGATGATGGAGCCTAAACGAACATTTAATTTTTGAATACTTTAAATTATATATGTCTTTGCACCGCATCGTTAAATATGTATTTTATTTAACGTATAGTTAATGTTCAGTTTTAGTTCCGACTGATTAACAACTCTACAACATTTTTACTGTAGGTAATAATTCAGAAATAGAAGATATTAAAATTAGAAAGGACTATTATTCGTATTAAAATTCATCTTCTAATATATGCTATTTTACAGCCAAACATTTATGCATGTACCTAATAAACTAGTATTAACTAGTAAATAACAGAAACTACTCGAATTGCCAGAATCAAATTGATAATTAGAAGAATGAGGAAGTATGATGAAGAGGAATATTCTCATGACCTGTAGGTATGTGATTAACTGTGTATATTGCTCAAAGTTATAATTGTCTGAGCCAATCATCATCTGTAAATCGGGATTCCTGTTACTGTAATGACTTAGTTCTATTGGAAAATGTATATAAAGTGCCCCAATTGACAATTGGTGGACTGTGGACATTAAATACTGCATACTATCTTCAAGTTTCATTAGAGACTTAAGCTTTTTTACAAGGCTTGAATTATCAAATAGGAATGACCAGTTTTTCATTGAGATTATTTAATTAAAAGTGTTTCAAAGAGCCTAATCATTTTCTCACCATATATATCGAGCATAAAACAAAATTTAGGAAAATGGCAAACAAAAAATTAAAGGTTCAGGATTAAGATGGATTAAGATAGTACTTCAAAGAAAAAAGAACTAGATTCTGGAGGTCCTTATAAAATCTGTATTACAAATTCTTTTATAATCTTTTAAAATTGTAATTATATATGAGGAATATGTAGTTTTAAAAGTCGAAAAACAAAAATAATTTTGATTTACTGCTAATTAGAATTTATTTGAGCTTGTGCATTGAAGAATATTTTAGTAGCTGCGTATGAATTTGATTTTCCTAGCTCTGATGTACTACGACAATAATGCTGTTCATTTATCATCATTAGAGAAAGAGAAACAATGTTTTTATTCAAGAAATTTTACGTATGTATTGCACATTGTTGTAGAATTTTATTTTATGTAATGAAACAAAGTGTAGTTTTCAAAAATATTATTCAAATAGGTGTCAAGGAATCAAGCGATTTTGTAATTGAATAAAAACATAATTGTGCGTGCATCCTCTTTTAGGTAGGTAAACTATCTCTAACAAAATCATTATGACTGACAGTAAAAAGTATGAATAAATTAAGCGTAGAGATTTTAACGATATTGTGCAAGTTTCAATTTCATGCAACCTTGAACTGATATTCCAAACTAATTATATTAATTCTACTTGAATCCATTTTCCTAATTTTGTTATATCCGCTTAATTATACATAGGTAAACAGGATCGTGTCAAAGTAAGGTTAAGGATACTAATACATCTATTTGTAATTACATATAATAATTAATTATTATATCCTCTATATTTAACTATTTCTCCATTCACGCCTCACACGAAGATTTTTTGCTAAGAACTTAATTGTACATCAAGTTTGATCAAATAAATCATAAAGTATAATAAACATTATCTAATTAATAAGGCGGAATGGGTATTTTTATTATCGAATTCAACACTTGCTCAATGCAGTAAGGATAGCCTAATGTTATTCTTATGAAACATTTCTTCCTCCTCTTTTCTACTCCAGTCGTCTTATTGTAAGATATGCGCTATAGGGAATTGCGACATCGTTCTACCCCACTGTGTTTAATCATTTTAAATTCTAACATAGTTCACAAATTGCCTTTTATTATATGCTCGCATATTTCATTAAAATTCCAATATAGATTGTACATCTATTGTGATCAATTTTGTGTACAGTGTGTATCTTATTGTTTACTCCTAAATGTCAAGAATTTATTATAATCATGAGTCTGTCATCTACTAACAAATCAATATACGTAAACTTCAAATTTAATATAAAACAAGCATATAATCATAAAATATCTGGAATGGCATTCACTCGACTTTCTTGTTCTTTCCCTATCTGTAATTATAATACTTTATTTGTTTTAAATTCACTCTATGATTGCTATGAAACATAATCAATATGTCTTGTAACTAGGTAATACATCTTTATTTTCCTTCTCTGAAGATATACTGTTGATTTCAATGAAATTTAAATCTTATACATGCCATGTAATGGAGCTCCAAACGTAAACAAATATAAACATTTTAAATGTAGAACCTACAATAAACTATATATTTAGCTTGCCGTATGTACAAACGAACTATTGCATTTTGGCCGTGTGTCTATTAATATCTTCGGAATTCAACATACCCTGGTGCGAGAACCAATACCATCATTCGCTTTATGTGCAAAATTAACTATTTCATAATGCTTATTTCTATTAAGAATAAAATATTTTGATAACCCCCGGTTTTTTAAAACGTTAATTTTTAATTATTGTGATATGTTACCCAAGCATTGGCACTCGTTCATTTCTTTTTATGGTACGGAAGGCATTCACATCTTATATGCTGGATTGAGCAGGATGTCTCGTAATCGCAGTAACATGGTGGATCATTGTCTATGCTTGTCTTGTGCAGGTGAGCCGGATATATATACCGTGATAAAACCTTTGTCGAATTATCATGTTTATTACTTGTCTGGATGCAATGCATTTTCAGTACTATAAAAGGTTGTCTAGTAAGATCTCTTGCATAGAGCTCTCAAACACAGAATATATTGAAGACATTGTACTATAGTTGGATTATTTATTTGAAAATTTGAAGAAAAAAAAGTGTAACAAAAATTTTGAAATATATGATCTAGAAAGGACAAGAAATATATTTTAAGACTAACAGAGATAGATTACAATCAAGGAATCCAGATTATAGCCCGGGTGCGTTAGGTTCGTACCTTTTTATTTAGGTCGCCGTACAGAACAGCTAAAGCATTCGGTCGTGTGTCTGTTGCATTCCCGGATCAAAACATTTCCTTAAGAATTTTTTTTGTCACATATATATTCATATTAAATTGTTGGATGGCGGAATCTGCTGCTCGTATGGCATATATTGCCTATAAGGTGAGCTGAAGGCATTAATGCTTGTACCTAATTGTTAATTACATATATACGTATTCCATGGTCTTAGATAATGAGCTTCATTTTTTTACCAACAGTTTTGGCTCTCGAGCATATAGACGTACATACCCAACAACACACAGAGAACACATAATCAAGGAGACATACACAGACACGTGCATACACACACATTTTCGTTAAAATTTATATTTTGAATATTTTCAAGAAATTAATATTTTCTTATATATATTCGTATAAGAAAGTAATATGGCGTTTTCAAGCATGATTATAAATCCATAAAACACTATGAATTATGACTATTATTGCGCGTTGGCAAAATTTCAAATATAAAATAGAAACCATGCATAATAAATATAATTAATAAATATTTTCTCATTTATCAGTTGTTGGTGATGGGGCGGATCTCCTTTAACACATTGAATATACTATATGTCTATTGAATCGCTTGCCAACTGGTTAATATATCGTTTGATCTAAATGAACATTTCCTGTTACTAAAGAAAATAATATTAATAAGCAAAAATGATGCTAATAGAATCGTAAAATAGAAATAATTATCAAAACAAATAATCTTCGTTTATAAATAATTCATTAAAATTACTCATCACAAAAATCCGGTATCAAGAATAGCATTTATAAAAATATTTCCACAATCGACTGAATGGCCTTGAAACCATATACTATTTTAAGGTAACTCGCGAGAGTTCACGCTCATAACAAAAGAGATGGAACTCTAACCTAACAGTAACAAAAACTAGAGAAGGCATTCGAACACGATCAAATATTATACTATCTCGCTTCACACGGGAATCGAGCCGCGAAATGGTTGTGTATTAGAGGAGCATCTTCTATAGTCGCGAAGAGCCATGAGAAAAAAACAAATACAAACATGACTACGGTGACCTTAAAAGAAGACTTTCACTTATTCCGCACCGTTTCACAGTCGGTTTACAGTGCTTTCCGCTGTCGGCCTGCACCCATACCTACAATGTATCACATACATTTGATCGTGGTTTATTAGATTGTGTTCGTTACTGGATATGATGATGCTTCTAACGAATACCAAAACGTTATAATAAATTTTGCCAGATGCCGCAGCACGGCAAAACAGTTAGCGTTGAGCTGATCCGCATAATTGCGCTGAAGATGAGACTGCTGTTTTTTAAGTGTTTTCGTTATTTTAAACTTTGAATAAATTGTTTTTAAGGTTCAAGGTGTTTTATTAACATTTAAATTTATGTTATAATTACTCAACGCATTTTATTCGCCTTTTAAAAGCAACGGCTTAACAATCTCAGACATTTAAATTAATTGACATTATCTGATCCTATTGAGCTTCTGCATTTTACATTTAGAATTTATAGATATTTTGACTATATGCTTTGTCATCTTCACTTCTAAGCCAAATAAATCGTGATGTTTGTATACTTGACAAATTGACTGTCTTGGAGGAGACTACGATTATATATACGTAATGCCTAATACATGACGCGAGATTTCTTTAATAATATACCGACCCTGTACGGCGAATGATGTCGTTGTTTAGCAATAATCATAGATATGGAATGCGCCAACGTTTCTCAAACTTATGTTACTAATACCTTCTTTGTATTACAGTTTTGGCGATCCCATATCTCTTTATTTAAAAATCTGCAGTATGCTACACTGGAGTTTCTTATACGACTATATGACTTATATATTTGTATTATATAATTACACAAAGCAAGTAAACGGTTATCATGATATAGATCTCATAATATTGTATTGTTTAACTGTTTTTGACATTCGTTTATGATGAAACCATTTTAGAAAACTTGATAATCATTGATACATTATAAATATTGTAACGTTATTCACACACTCGATGTAGAATTAATACTAAACAATATCCGTCTCTTTCCCACATTATCGATATATGACTTCTTTCTATTCATGTATTAATTTCTTACTGCACACGACCGCTATTAATTTTTTTTTTTCTCTGTCGGCGAAGCATGCTTATATACGGAACACAATATTTCCAGAATACCTCTGGAGACTCTCCACAAGGTTCTGGAACAATCCACGGTGCAGATCAGATTGGTCTAGCGACTTCCTTTACAATATTTTAGAAGCGATTTTCCAGTAGATATTTTTAATTTCTTTATTAAAAAATATTTCAAGCAAAAAAGAAATTCTAATATAATTTGTGCCGTTTTCAACACACACACACACAGACGTTATCTTAAAACCGGTTAAAATTTGTAAATACGAATCCGTGAAAATTTTCATGATTATAAGAAATTCAAATATCAAATCAAAGTTTTTTAAATTATGGCCTAGATCAAACCGTGATACGTTTACTATGGCGCACATTTAACGTGTGAGAATTAGCCAAATAATATTCCATGGGGAATTAGTGTTATCCTCATATATTATTAAGTAGATAACTAAAACATATATCACTCGTTTTCTAAAATATAGCTCAAAGGCAAGTAATTAGTAACGCACACATCTTTCACCTACGCAATCATAATTTCCCACCAAGTTAATTTTTAGTAGTGGCCAAGTATTCTACAAATCGTGAACTCTCTTACTTGAACATAAATTAAAAAGTTGATTTAGTAATTAAACGTGATACCTATTACCAAATTTGTAAACATATTCAATCTATCTTAAAATACTATTAATTAAGCTTACATAATACTAATTAAACTATACACTTATGTAAATTAGCCGTGTTAGATGTAACACTTGCAGTTCTTCCAATTTCGTGCTCCAATTTTATAATTGCGATAATATGATAGCCAAATAAAACATAATTGATTAGGATATTTATTAATCTATAATTTAAAATTCATCAAAATAAATAATAATTTATATATTTTACAACCGTAGTAATTACAGCAGCCTTTCTAATTTTAGCCCCCTTACAGTATATTCCAAATTAGATTCGAAACAATCGTGGTGGTGGTGACTGCGTAATTTCAGAGTATTACTGTGGAGTAAATAAATTTAAAAATATCGAGTGCAGACCACTCCACATTTATTTATTATGAATGCAAATTTAGCGCATTGCAGAGTTTACATAAACTTATGAAAATTATATTTATGTAAATATTATCCCATGTTCACAAAAAACAAACAAGTATATTGTTAAGTAAAATGAATTAATTGTATTTAAAATTATCTTATCTGAAGTGTCATCATTTCTCACTTAAATTGAACACTTCATAAAATAGAGCTATAGAATTCGCACAGTATTCAATTTAACACCATTATCTTTCTTAAAGTGTATCAAATTTGATTCCCATGTACATGCAACTATATTTAAAATTAAATAATGAAAAGCAACCAACTATATTTAATTTCATTAGTCAGATTCTGCAGCAATCTTCAATTGGCATTATCGCAATGCAGCCAACTGGAATGAATATCTCATGTCAGTGTTATTAACATAATAATAAATTACATGTAGTGCGATGATAACGCCAGGTGAAGCAAAAGCAGTCGGTTGTTTAAATGCCGACTAGTCGTTAACATATAAACTGTAATAATTTAACAGTGACTAAGCACAAGAAAGAAAAGATGCTTTATTAAGATCCGGTATATATGAGTGTTGAGAAGTTCACGAACGTATTTCACTTTTTACTCATATCTGCCGTAGAAAATCTAAGAATAAATCACCATTTCATTTACACTTTAAGTAAATGAAAATAGATCATGAAACCAAGGTAATTAAATTGTAAACTCAGATTTTCTGCACGGAAAACTATAAATGCTATTTATAATTTAAACAAGAATTTAAGCATCAGTTCAACGCCATATGAATGTTTACTCCGCATAGCAAATTTTATTAATTTTATGGATGAAACTGGTTTAGAATCAGTGGAATGTTAAAAAGAGATGTTTTAGGTTATTTTAATGGTTTTTTTTTTATACCAATAGACGTGTACAGAAACAAATCAGTACTAAATATATCTATTATATAATGAATATGTCATATAACGTAAATATACGCGAATGTAGTTTTGTATAAATTAATATCATCTGCCAACATGTCTTGTCCAAACTGTCTAGTTCCCGTAAGGAGAACCGACACGCTGTTACGCTATATTGCACAGCTTGAACAGCCTGCGTTTCATCATAATATAACTACTCCCAACTCAACTCGCAGCATTACAAAATCTAGAAGAAGAATTAATAAATGATTGTAATATTCAGCTAGTCATCTTACAATAAAACACACCAAATGTCAGTTCCATTGACAAATTCTATATCTAATAAACTTATCACAGCATCTAACAACAAAGCTTGCAACAAAAACAAATATAGATGATATTTATCACATTCTATAACATAAAGAAAGTTATTTCCCAACCACTTATCACGTACGACTGCATAAAGACTTGTCTAAGTAGAATTAATGACAGTCGAATAAAGTCTATAATATACTATGTAAATAAATATTTGGTCGTACAGTAAACACTCTTAGATAAAAATTGTTATCGGTATTGAAAATAAGTTGCAACCAAATTAATTAGTTATACATCTACATTTTCGTATACGCTAGACTTTCTTGCGCATATAATTAAATGTGTTAATAGTTTATTTATATTTTTTTTATTGGATTTAATATGAAAAGCCTATATATTGAGGGTTTAGTGTTAATGAGCGTCCAAAATTGGGCTTTTTTATCAAAGAGAAACACGGATCTAATTTCCTATATTCTGTCAATTTAAAGAAATTAAACTAGTTGCTTTTAGAATATATATATATATATATATATATATATATATATATATATATATATATATATATATATATATATATATATAATATTACTAATTACAATGGTATTAATTTCTTAGTTCACTAATTCATAATTCGTAGTATGACGTGGTTTGACACTAATACACGAGACCAGCTCTCGAATAATATTGTGACCGCCAATCAGCTTGGATTATCTCTTCAAAAATAAGTGAATATGTTGCAGTTTATGTTAATATATAATTTTTAAGTACGAACATGTCTGTTAAAGATAACGGATCAAAACACAGCAGTCACTTGCCAGTTGGCCATAGTTGTGTCTTTATATAACTGATATTTATACGTGTTAATACTATAGCTAGAATCTATTGGGGCAAACGTTAATTTATTTAAGAACGTAAGAATACTTCTGAATGTATGGGATATAATTTTTTTATATCTTGACTGCCATTCACTTTACTGCTTCTCAGTATTTTCATTATTTATGTAAAATAGCTTGATTGAATTTTAAATCCATTCTAACAATATCCATATGTGTGATATTTTCAAAATATTACACAAGTCAACAAGCACTTTCGGTTGAAATGTCCTTCTCAAAAGTAGAAGGATTTACATTGCGAGAAATACAAATATTATATTTGTATGTTTTACGGTAGGTTGTAGTGTGCACACACAGATAGCAGACGTACACAAACTGGCAGACACATAGATACTTAGATATTTTTGTTGATTTTACTAAAATTTCTTTTAATTGTCTTTTTTGGCAAGTTTTTTTTTTTTTTGTAAGCGATATTATATTGCTGATACACTCATTGTAAGAGAACTGGTTCCAGCAAGATATATTTTTGTACAGACACACTCATAAATATTTGTTATGACAACATAGTAGTAGTTCAATTTATTTTTCATTTGTAAAGAAAATTTATGATGGTTATCAGAAGAAAGGTGCACGCCTCTCCTCTGAATATAAGTTATAAAGGTTAATTTTGAATGCCATTTCAACAAACACAACTCCGGTATTCTGCTAACGTCACCACAGCATAAGAAAAGAGAAGATGTTGCAACTCTTCACATTCAAATGCTCTGCGTAAGGTATTACCATATCGGGATTGACCCCAGGCAGTTTCTGTAGCTCATCATTTCACGAGTATTTAGAATAAAATCAGGAAAGGAATTGTAATTATTCTTCAATTTTATATTGTAAGTTTATGAAGCAATAATTACTGTGTTTTATGTGTAAATTATTGACAAATGGGTTTCATAGTCGCTTACGTATATAATTAACAATATGTCCGGCATATTTAACTATAGGTCCTGGCCTAATGCGGCTAATTTAAATTATTATAATGATACTTAAGTTTCAAATCTTCAAATTAAGACGGTATTCTTTGACTCGCTAATTGTATTTATTTCCTATATAATACAAATACTTTTTGTTTGTTGCTAAATTAATCTTATATATAAGTCAGCAAGTCAATTAAGCATATAACATCGCATTAAAATATTAGAAATTGTTGGCACAAGTTGAAATTTAATAGTCATTGATATTACATGAAACCACAGGTGGAGTTTGTTCAAATTTATTACGAATTATGTATTTATTATTATTTAAAAGCACCCGTGGATGCAATGAGCCCATATCATATGCGGAATACAGTCCATAAAGATATTAAATAATAATTTAAATTGTAATATTACATAATTAAACAACCAGATGTAAGTGTATTTGAAGAAACTGAATATTAACATTTCAAATCGCGAAAAAATGTTTGAGAAGCACTGGCCTAGTGAGTAGCGCTTCAATTATATCATTAAAACAATATGACGACAACTTCATTAAGTGTGTTTCATTGGCATTTACATATTTATGTCAAATGTCACACGTTGATAGATAATCAAACACTATCATAAATCTTCAGATTTGTTAGATGAGCGATTAGCGTTCATGGTTTTTTGTTAACCTATGATATCATGTTTTTATCAATTAATACTCATGAGCATGAAGTTATCCTTATTTCTTGAATCTTATTTTGATAAGGTTTTAATGCGCGACTAAGTAACTAGTTGTTTCCTTTTTTTTATAATATTTACACCAAATCTGGTTAAACTCGAACTAGTACCTTCAGATGATATGTGTTCACAAAATTTGTTCTTACCACTGAGCGAGCGACCAACATACATCCAAGTATATGAGTTATATACATTTTCAATATTAATAAGCCGTCTAATTTAACCATTTTTATTATTTTTATATTTTATTCTGTAAATGTTACAGATGAAATAATATTAATATTTACTGATAAACATCAAATAATCAAACTAAGATAAATATTTCCGAACATGGACATACTATAAATACAAATAATAACTTTCATCTTTACATCACGAGATGTAACAATTCGCCTTAAGATAAATGAAATACTAAATAAAATAATATATGTGTTTTGACATCCCAATTAGAGAATCAAAAATTGATATCTCAATGCCTTCATGCCTGTAACCTATCAAGAAATCTAAAGTGGATTGAGCTTACAACTTGTCTTTCAACTTGAATATTATTAATTATTTAATTATTGTTCATAAACATAGGAGTTATGTATATTACATCATATAGCAAACTTACTTTTACAATTCGCGATTGAAAAAAAAAACGACAGTGTTATTCCATAGGATGTTCTAAAACTAGATTTTTATGATGTAACCATATGAACTAATGATCCACCTCTACAAAAATACGTTTAAGTCGTCTGGTTTTAGGGTGTGGATACATTTTTAACACTTTTCGTAATGTCCATAATTCAATAATGTGCAATCGCTGTTAGTATATCTCAAATACACCCATCAACTATCACCAAGTTCCGTGATAATTTATAGACGAAATATAAATATGTATGAAATTTGGACCATTAGATAATTAAAATGTATGTATTGGTAGTGAAATATTTCATGTTACATGTAATCTAGACTTTCTTATTGATTCAAGGACGTGTACAAGTTATGTAATTCAAATATAATCGAATTTGATTTTATTTTTATGATTAGTTTTTACTTTAAAGTCTGCAAAGAAGATCAATCTTACTGATTACATATTTAGATTTCAATTATGTAGGGTAATGTGGTACACGATTAATTGGGATACGTAACAACCATTTGAACATTGAATTTGCAAACGTTGAAATGAATCAGCACAAGCTAGCATCAATTTTATTGTTACATAAAAATAATTCGAACAATTGCATATTAGACGATATGCTACTAATGCATATTATTAGTTTTAATTTCGAGGTTCTAAATAAACATTCATTCAAGTTGGTAAGCGTGCGATATACATCCAGATATATGAGCAATATACGAGTATATATTCTCAGAATCAAGAAGATGTCAAAGTTTTTTTTTTAATTCTGATAATATAATAAGAAACAACGGTCAGAATTGTTTTCAAAAATTGAAGGTGCTATATTTTTCATTTTCAGTTTTGGCTCTAGTTCGTTCACATACACAGACATAGGCGTCTTCCCAAATTTATTTAAGGATGAGCAAAACGTGTATTTCTGTTAAAATCTCGAGTTACACCAATTTTTATATTTACATTACTTCCGCGTCGACCAAAAGTAAAGTAAAAACAGGCCCTAAAATCGGTTATCAAATTCCTTCATCAGTAGCTGGTTAAAACACAAATAACAAACGTATTGTTTGCCAAAACACCTATTATATATTTTGTATAGCTATAGCTTTAATTACTTTCAATATTACGCACAGGAACGATGATTCAGTGGAACCAAAATCCGAAGACCTAGAACGTCCGTGATCGTCAATATTTTCAATTATTTTTGCAATTAAACATTTTTTAAGGAGAGAGGTAGGGCAATCTTAAGCCATTTTGATTCTTTAGAGCAGTGTTGGTTAACCTGCTTTAGAACGCTTTATGTGCCTAAGGAATAAATAATTTATGTAAGACAATATATTATCGATTTGCAATATTTCTGTTTAAAAATCTTGTTTATGTATGATACTTTAACTCATTTGCTGCAATCTAATAGTACAATTTTCCAAATTGCATAGTGTTTATGCAACTTACAACAAGTATTGATGAAACCTAGGTTACGATATAAGCAAATATAAGTTTGTGATTATTATCAAACACCAAATTCATACCGGAAACAATAACTTATATATGACAATTACATAAACGATATTCTATATACCTGTATATCTAATATTTGGCAGCCACTGATTTCAATGCAAGAGAGTGAAAATGCGTTTTGTTGCGTATTACCTACGCGACGTGTTCAATCAAGATTGTCTAACGACGAACAACAGGATGTTGTATGGACCAGGAAACTAATTTAAAATTATACCTTTGTACACGTTTCTTACTGGTATATATATGTAGACTTACCTGTATTTAGAAATTTCAGGGACGTACTATACTTTCATAATAATTAAAAGTCTTGATCTAAAGCAGTTTATTTTGCTTGATTACATTTTTAATTAAGTATCTCATTAGTTAATAAGTATTGCTTGCGTTAATAAAAAGACTAAATGATTGATTAATATTTTTAAATTTCTGAGATGATGATCAAGAACTTTTAGTGCTTTCGTGTTTGTAATTCCTTCTTTGTCTGGTGGTTTCACGAACCTCTAAAACACATGGAATATAAATATAATTTGATAGGTACACATTAGAATACGAATTTTTATATATCAAATACCAGGGGTTACAATTAATTCTTCCGTTATAATTTACCTATGGCTCTTTGTCTGGATCACAGTTCAAATGTTGAGCGAAGTTTTCTAGTCTAAATAACAAAACCATGTTTAAATTAAACATGACAGTCAAAATTTCACCAATTCTTTCTCACAGCTATTACCAATCCTTTAATTCTCAAATAGCATTCACACCTTCACTTAATTAAATTTAATCATTTCACAACATTCTATTCTCTGTATTATTTCATGTAACAAAAATAATAATAAATGGGTAATACTTGATAGTACCATCATTGGATACAACTATCGTTTAGACTACGTGACATACAATACACAGCAATCAATCCGGCAAGATTGTCAATTGCATTGAGACTACAGCCGTAGCTACAACGAGCCAGCTAAAAGAGCCACCGTTGGGACAACTATACTAAGAAACAAGCCACTGTTGGTGATGTCTAACTACCGTTGAAACCGCGATTCCCAATCTCCAACCACTGTCTCAATCATAAAAAACATAAATGTATATATTGTAATAAATTTGGTAAATTATAAATTAATTTACGGTTAATAATTAAGAGGGATCCTTTGTTTAGAGCGGTTTAACACCGATTATTACTATTGCATTTGATATGTGACGGGAACAAAATTGGCACGTATACTATAGGAATAAATTTCGCTAAAATCGGTATGTGTCGCCCACGGAAGATCCCTCATATGTAACCTTAACGCTTACGTATGAGGTTTGATTACTTGACTTGAGTAAGACGTTTTGAGGATTAAGTATGTGTGGTTTTGGTATAAATATATGTGTGTGTGTGCATACATGACCGACTCTAACTATTTTGCATATACTGTACGACGTTGATAATTAATGTTTACCAAGAAATATTCAAGTTTTGCATTAACTACCCATTGCAAAACAATACAATGGTGATTATTTATAAGCTTATGTGAGGTGGGTTAAAGTTCTAAATTTATTTTCAAGGTTTCACAAATTATATAGTAACAAGTGACTACGTCGTACGTCAATCATAATCAGCATGTCACCATTTCATAACAATAAATATGCTAATCAAGGTATAGCACATTTATTCAAATTTCGATATTGTGTAAATTTATCATATTATTAACTTGAATTGTGATGAACTTTTCTATGTAAATTTTAATACAAGTAAACAAAAATTTAATGATCTAAACAATTTGAACTTTATCTCATAATTTGTAAATAATTCAATTTTATACAATTATAAAATGTGTACTTCATTTAAATTAAATCCACGGTCTTGGACTTTTATAATCAGAACAAGTTTCAGATTTAGGGGTGTTGGCATCGGCTTTTGCTTTACGCCAAATATTTTTCTCAACATTAAGGGAGCCCCTACCTTGAAAACAGTCTATATTGGATCACATGCAGATAATTTTTAATGAAACCCAAAATCCGAACAAACACGTACAAGGATGATACTAACGAGCAAATCGTGTGACAATCACTCGAGGCGACGATTTTCGTTTCTCAACCATTGGAGTCAGAGCCACCTTGATTCATGTGTATCAGTACATCGGGATCACGATACCTGTGTACGTATATTACATTAGACGCGAGAGACGTGCATTTACTTTACTGCGGTCGTGCAGTCATTCGTATGATGGAATGGGATCGAGATGGCACTGTATGCTAATGTGTACGGTGACGACACGTCTGTTTTATCTATCACCATCATCACGAATTCAATATTACGGTTTTATTAGATACGGTTTCTTTGCGCGGCAAAATGTTAATGTTAATAACAACTTCGATTCGGAATGGAATATTTGCGCGTGGGTATATATTTTTTTAAATATAATCAATTTACATTTGATGTTTCTCCGCAAATATGGGTGAAATTATTATTCTACTATGGAAGCAAAAACGGAGCAATCGCTATATACATTTATTTTTGTTGCAATATTTAAGGAACATGTAACTTTGCTAATTTAATTCAGATATGTAAGTCTCCTTGAAAATAATAGGACATTTTGTCTTACGAAGGAATTAAATACATTTTGGAATCAGGAAGACATGAAACGAATATCTGTGCAATTTTTTTATCCGCCATAATATCTATCTGATCATTATAGCTCTATTGAACTACCGTAAAACGCTCAAAAAAATATAAATGATGAAATATGTCACGTCCTATACAAAACGTTATTTAATTATTCGTTAAATAATAGAACATTAGCCTAATAGTATTAGCCATCATTTATCACTATCAATGCCCAAACTAAAAATCATTAGTATTATTATGTAAATACTTAAAAATGTGGGTAGGCTAGATGTGTATCTCTTATTTTTGAAAACATTATCTTATTAACCGGAAGTAACTGTTTACTGTCGGCACTTTTAAAATATTCTTGGAATCGGCATGAGTGAAAACGTACTCAAAAATCGCATTTGAAAATATATAGTTTATAGTTACAATACATATTGATTTTGTTTCATAGCAATCGGAGGGTGATTTTAAAACAAAATAAAACATTATTTTAAATACAGAGTGTTAAAGGAACAGTCGAGTTTTTTTTATGTGAAATGGGACACTTTTCAATTGATTGGAAGTGGTCCAGTCGTATAATATAATTATTAAATTAAACTGTCGAAATAAATGATATATTAATAGAGATGATTGTGATACACATTTTATATAAACATATTTTTGTGTTACGGGCATGTGCACTATATTTATATCATTATTTAAATGAAGTTTTTATTCAGGTGTTAATGGAACGCATGTGTGCGGTCATTACCATTTGTAACTTGCTCTTGAAACTGAAGATATAAAGTGAAAGTGTTGATGGAAAAATAAAAATAATCTAGGAGGATGTCAACCGAACCGAAAATTATTGTTGGTAGATAATTTCTAATTTATATTCAGAGAATTTTATCTCACGTGTGTACAAGTTAAGTGTATTTCAATTTTTTTATTTTTTATTATTCCTTGCCGATATACTATCTACAAATTGTTACTATCATATATCATTATGTTTGAAAATTTCTTAAAACATTAAATATGAAGCTGCGTGTCACTACTTTTAAGAATCGACTAATTACTGTCTTAGACGTAGTACAAAAAGAAGTATGCTATATATATTCTTGAGTTATTGATGGTGGAAATAATTCTTAGCGATGCAGTCTTGTTCTATTAAATTATCTATTTATTCTCGACGTTTCTGCATCACTTATGCCTTCTCCGGGACTTAGAGTAAAACATCTGAATAAGTCAAATTCTGAGTGGGTAACATTAGACAATATTTGCCTTGCCAATATTTTATAAATTCTGGCCATAAGAGACAAAACAATAGACTTCAAGGTGACGATCAGTTCACAGATGTAGGAGGAATTGCTTAATACTATTGATAAATAAATAAAAACTTGTGACTTGAAATCATCCATCATGATTTAACTGCTTATCAATTTGGTAAAGGTCATGTACAATTTCAAAAATTTTCTTTTTCTCTGCCGCGAGCATTTTTCCAATTAAAAAGACAAGATGATGAGTGATTGTATATTTGTACGTAAAATATCATGCGTGTAATAAACGTAATACAAATCGAATTTTATTTTCTTCTCAACGGTGAATGTTTCAAAGTATTGTCAATCAGCTAATGATGCATCACTATGGAATCAAAATTATCACAATTTTGGCCCCAAATGAGTATTGTCAACTGGTCAATCAGAGACTCGAGAATAGAAATACGCAAGGAAGAAATCGGTTTCAGAAATGGTTCGGTTAAATTATTCCACTGGCAGTTATATTTTACTTCAATTTGTCTGAAAGCAAAATAATAATCGGTTTTTTAAAGGAAATATAAAAACCAATATCAGATACTAGTATAATGCAAAATTCTTTTAATATCTGTACTTCCCCCTGACTGCAAAGTATGTATAAATTTAGTAGTAGTACTATTTTTGTATAAAGGTGTGCGACCCCTCCCGAATTAATTGATTTCTATATATTTGATACATCAATGTCCAATTGCACAAAAAAATTAAACACTGGAAAAATGTATGTTACAAAAAATAATTCAAAAACGAAACAAACAGTACCGCAATGAAAGTATCTACTCTGAAACAAGAGCAAATAAAGGAAATGTCAGCAATTACATCTTCGATGTTCAGTAGCCGGATTTCTTTATCTAAATACTGTAAACGACTAAAGCAAGTAAGGAACAAAACTAGCCCATATTATAAGTAACAATAAAAGCTAGATTCGTGCGAAGGCGATTGCATACCTTCTGTTTGTAATCATACTATTGCGTGCCATCTTTGAAATATCATGGTCACGCGGTATCCCAAGCGGTATTTAAGAGAACTACAAGCGTTTTACAACCGTTATGGTTATTAGTTTTTTCGTTTACGATTGTTTGCAAAATCAGAGTGGGCTAAACGTTGTTGAATAATATTCAAATGAGATTCGGATATTTTGTAATAAATTGTTCTTTTGTCATGAATCAGCAATTGATTGGATATTCATCCTTTATCATGTTTTACTGCTGTACAATAGATATTTCGCAAAAATATTTATATTTACTGTTTGACTATCTATTGATTCTAAATACTTTATCAGTTTTCATTATATACACTGGACATGTGCAAAGGTAGGAGGGGAGATTTTATTCGGTGTATCTACTCGTTTCTTTGAACAAATCTCTCAAATGTAGAAATGTCTTAATTCCTCAACTTTATGGAATTAATGCGTTATTTTAACCACTCATCTTTATTCAATCCACAACAGGGTTTAGATTTTCTCATTAATCTCTCAAATATTTAAAATGAAATTATATCAATTTGTCAACAGAATAATTATTGTCATTATTTCTATGAATTCATTTTACTGATGGGGTTAAATTTTTTAAATTCCCTTGTATTTGCTTAATACATATTTGATAGATCTAAGCCGGATATTAATGTTTGAAAAATTGAATTAGCAATGGAACAATGGCACAAAATACGATAAAATCATAATTATCGATAATTTTTGTTCTATTCCCGAAAATTGTTATGTCATGCACTATAAACAATAATTATGTGAAATAGTCACATTGTCTTAAGCTGCTTGAACAAATTGGTATTAGCCATAATTTGAATCTAAGTTTTTTTCATTTCCGCCTAAAATAAATCGACAAGCTACTAAGATATCCAGCAACTATTGTTGCAGCACAATGTCCACATCCAGTGGCAATCAAATGTTGCGGTGCTCCAGAAATGATTCAATCTGTAGTAAGATTTCTAATTGTGTTATCAATATAAATATTTGTAAAAAGTTGATATATTGCGGATTGAACATGTAACACCAAATCCAGGCCATATGCTTTAACTTACTTGTGTTTTCAAATTATATTCAAATTATTTTAGACAATAAATGCTTCAAATATAAATTCCTCGTGTCCTTGAAAATGAAATAGTAGACAAATTAAATATTATCTTTTCAAAAATTATCTTTCCTAATTATTATGGATATTTAAACAGTATAATTTCTGCTAAAAATATTTCGTTATCAAAAATAATTGCAAAAGTTATCAATTTATCAGCATAATAATACCCATGAAATTACTGGCTTAACTTTTGTATTCTTTATGCATTAATTGGGATATTACATATGTGATATTATCAAAGGAATACTTTTCGTTGCTCACAGTGGGTGGTCGATCAATACCTATGGAGTTTATCGCATATAGAATTTAATCAAGTATTGGTATTAGTACACAAAGATATTTTAAATTAAGTTATAAATCTAGTCTACAGTAATAATTTTAAAATATATCAAACCCTAAATAATTTATTTTATATAATTCAATATACAAATAAACTGGAACAAATATATGTTGTAATAGTTACACCTAATCTATAGGTATATCTTGAACTACATTACCGGCATAATCTTCTCTAGATTTCATCGAGATCAGCAAAATGTCATAACCTATCGTGTTAATATCAAGAAGCAAATTCACTTTGTCTGAATCCGTGAGCTAGATATAACAATTTTGGATAGTAATAATTATAGATATTATTAAGTATTATTAATTAATAAGCATATGTACAGGCAGTAATTGCTTCAGCTCGCCGTGTATTCTATTTAGCGGTTTCTTTTTATATACTTATATTTCTAATATATACTTAGTAAACATTTTCTATAATCACTGTTTAAATGAAGAAAATGTTATTATAACACCTGAATTTTGAAGAAATAAAATGATAAAAGACAATAAAGGCATTGCAATTAATTGATTTTTTGATCCGAGCATGTACAGACCGGCAACCAAACACTATAGCTGTCTTGTACTATCGTACAAGCTAAATTTAGTTGGTAGGCGATTTTAAAAATATGTTTTATGATGAAGAAACATACAACCTCGATTTAAATAAATAATGACACTTTTACAGAACATAATTGTCTAATCTCACCTTCTTATTACCATCAAGTCAGACAAAACATGACATCATATAAAGGTTGAATATACATCATAATTCAAATTTAGATCCTTTTTAAATAAAAAAGCAAAAGTATCGATATTTTAATCATGTTCAGAGCTAAAAATAAACATCACAAAATCCATTCGTTACTAAAGAGATTGTGGTTATTAACTTGGAATGCAGAGTATGAAATAAAAATATAGGTATTACAAGATTATGTAATTATAGGCAGTTAGGTCATCTCTAAAACATAGTACTTAATTTTTTATCAAGCGTTTTAGCTTATCGTAGGTGAATAGAGCTCTAGTGATCGATCGTGTGTCTGTAACATTATATGGAATAAAAACAAACTTAAGTAAAAGGCACCTATACCTTCAGCTCGCCTTGTAAGTAATATATGCGATGCGAGCAGCGGATTTCTCCGTTTTACACCACGCTTGGCATAATATTAAAATTTAAACATTATTGTTTTTAATTAGTATGGCTTATGGGATCACAATTAGAAAAATTGTTATAGATATAAAATCTCATACAATTTCTTGTAAATTATTTTGTTATTCTCAAAGAAAATTATAAAAAAGTATTGTGTTGGTCACAGTAGATATTTTTTATTCATAATATAAAGTATTCAAAATTCTATTAGCGAAGGAAGTGCGAAATTATTATATGGATCACAAATTCTCACAAACTAAATATAAATCACTCAAAAGAAAAAAGAAAACATGTCTTTCAAATTTTAAACTGATTTACCTGTTCTAGACATTTTAAATTTTTCCATGTAGTGCAATTCATCATATGCATTGAAACTTATTGTGAAATAAAATAAAATCGAATATTTATAGTTGCAAGAATTATTTATTAGTTTCCTAAACATAATATAACGCATTTTACGCACAGTTCGGGTGTGTACGGCCATCTTCGTCGTGACTGTCCGATGTATTACAGCACATCGTGGGAACTGTTACAGATTAGCTAACTGGTTTTGATTATATTATTGGATTGCATGTGTGTCTCTTACACCTGACAAACATTTTTCTTTACAATATTGTCATCTTCAACGATAAGTGGGTCATTAGTATCATAATTGATGGCCACTTTATTATTTTGTTTTTACTTTCTTGGACGTAGATAAATGGAATATTTTGAACTTCTCTGTGTCTGGCATGATGTCCAAAAACGTCATCTCGAAAGTAGTAAAAATTTCAACAACGAATATTTTAATTTATATATCATCAAGGAAATAATAATTAAAAACATTTATTTTAAATTTAAAACATTATACGCATGCGCGGAATGAAGTGTATTCCACTACTTGCATCGCATCTAGTTCTTATTAGACGAACTGAAGATATAGGTGCATTCTTTTTTATACCAATAGCCTTAAATAGAATTTGGTTCTTTACCTTTGTAATCGTATACTAAACTCTCAATTAATTGACGAGCAATCTAACGAACAGGCCGTCGACCATATATTGTTTGTGTGAGCTATGGATTGACGTTGTTCGACATTCCGTTGCTCCACTTTAAAACAATTAAAACGTTTATGTTCGTTATCGTTCCATGCACAATTGTGTGTTTTCAAATAGGCAGCGTATCAATCTACTTTACAGCCTATGTTGTAATCAGAAAGGATACAAATTGAATGTGCTCCTCTTTTAGTATTAAAACGTATGATCTGGATTTGTGAAAGGATACTTAAAAGTTACAACGGAACGAATGATTTTGATAGCAGTTTAAATTGTCTCTATTGAGTTTAATTATTTCAAGAATCTATTCATGCGGTATTTGGTAACTACGATTACTGTTGTCAGTAATCCATCTAGTTGCCATATTTAACCATTCTCTAATGAGCCTATATACAAATAGATGTCCCGCATTTATTTCTTAAACGATTAATGTCATTTAGACATTAAATGTCAAATTTGTTTATTTTCCATATACTACAACTAATCTAATTTTTTTGTTACGTTCTTACTTATAAAAACGTGATGTAGACGTCTGTTAGATGGAAATTCGTGCTACTTTTTAACCAAAATGGCAGCCAACCCCTGAAGTTCAAGCCAAAAGTCTGGTTGTCTAACTTTTAAAGTGTGAAGGTTCCCCTACTCTAATAGATCGTTATATCCCCACCAAAGTGCCTCGAAAAATGAGTGTGCTGAATAATCTGCAGGTAACAATAAGTTTACGGCATTTGTCCTATGTATTGATAACATTTATTTAAAAGTAAGTACCATTTTAGTTGATATATAACAAATAAACATAATGTGAATAAAATAATTTTTTTATATTATTTATACATTTTTAGATGAAACAAACATTGTTAAATGGTCCTCGACGATATATGACAATCGCATTCATAATTTTAGTCTTATTTAGATTGGTTTCCTATTTCGCCATTATAAATATTAACTACAAGATAATTACACCAAAAAATAAATCTATTTTGTATTGGAATGGAGTATTCCCCCAGATGCGAGTTCAATATGGCCATAAGATATTTGAAAATTGTTCAGTGAATACTTGTTTTACAACTAATAATAGATCTGTTGTCCCGGTTGAAGATTTTGATGCAATTGTGTTCCACATGCCTAAATTTACCAAGAAAGAAGGTATTCCTTATAAACGAAATCCACGACAAAAATATATATTCTTCAGCTTGGAATCAGCAGTGCATAATTATTTTGATAATGAGCTCATCAGAAACTTCTTCAACTGGACTATGTCGTTTCGAAGGGACTCAGATATATATTATCCATACGCCGTAGTGTACAAGAGAGCATCAAATTTTAAATTAAAAAATAACTTAAATAATCGAAAACATAAAGTCGCTTGGTTTGTAAGTAATTGCAATACGATAACACGCAAGAATTATGTAAAAGAACTTCAAAAATACATTCCAGTGGATATATATGGAAAATGTGGGAATTATACTTGTTCACATGCGGATAACTGTTATGAAATGTTGGAAAATAACTATAAATTTTATCTATCATTTGAAAATTCAATGTGCACTGATTATGTAACGGAAAAACTGTTTAAAGTATTGGATTATAATGTTATTCCTGTTGTGTTGGGTGAGGCAAACTATACATCTATTGCGCCTCCATATTCTTGTATAAATACTAATGATTTTGCCAGTCCCAAAGAGCTTGCTGCATATTTGTGGTTGCTAGATAAAAATGACGATGATTACATTGAATATTTTAAATGGAAAAACTATTACTACGTCCATAATTTTGTTTTCGAATTTGCGCATTGTCAGCTTTGTGAATTACTGCATAAACCACTAACTTATACTTGGTATGAAAATGTTAAAGATTGGTTTTATAAACCTAAATGTCATCGATGAGTCTTAAAATTCACAGTGGGTTTACCAAATTATTTATATTACAAATAGTTACACACATGTTTGATACTCGACATATTATAAAATGTCTGTATTTATCTTACATTGTAATGTTCAATGTGGCAACAATAATTAATTTACAAATTACAATTTACCAAAAGACAAATTGCCGAAAATATCATTCAAATACTCATTGAAAAGTTTGTAAACATTCTAAAGCGTGTTGAAGTTTCAGTTACCGAATACTGAAGTTTTTTACAATTATATGTTTAACATATATGTTTTCAACAATCTCCTAAAAATAATTTCAAAATACCAAATATCTGAAAAAACACATAAACATATTTTCACTTTCTTCCCATTAAGATTAAATGTCTACGTTGTCTTGGAGGCGAATTTTCAAAGGTATAATTAAACTGATACAACTACATATGGATCATTTCCGCTTGTTAAATAATTTGACATTTCACAAATCACCCATATCCTCATATTAAACATTTATCATACAATCATAAAAAAAATTGCAAGATATTTGATTTAATACTTTTGCGAGAAACTTTGTGGTTGTCTTATTCTGTCCAAAACATCATCAATTTTCTGATTTGATTGGTAGTTTCTAATCCAGCTTTTTCTTGGAGACCGACTTGTGCAATTCAACAAGATGCGCATACAAGATACAATTTCATACAACGATATTCTTCAAATGTCTTCGCATGCGAATTTTTCATGTGTGCGCTTACATCGCGTGTACCCAATAGAATTTCACTGGATAATTTTATCTTTTTTCAATGTATTTAAAACATATTAGTGAATTAAATCTGATATTTGTAATATTTTACTTCGGAAATATTATTTCGACAAAGGCTATTACCGGGTTTAATGGCAAAAAAAAACCCCAAGGCAATTTCATAGAAAAAATATCATATGAATGGTATTGCTATGATTTCCCCAAATTTTTGAGTCCGTAACCTCACTTTTACCATAGTTAAAAAATAAACTTGATTTTACTGTTTTTAACGTATTTATATCCGTTGTCAAATTTAGAAAAAATTCTGAAACGTTTGCAAGAATGTTATATAACACTCGGGTTTTTGTCAACAATTTTTGGTGGGAAAATAAATATAATAGTAAAAATATGAGTATTATATAATTCTTTCAAACGCTTCAGAATTTTTTCAGAATTTTACAACCGATATAACTTTGTTTAATTTTTAACTATGGTAAAAGTGGGGTTAGGGACTCAAAAAATTGGGGGGAAATGTTTCATAGTAATACCTTTCATATGATTTTTTTTTTTATGATATTTGCTAAAGGACATTTCGATAATTCATCAAGATATACAATGATATTATGAGAATATTCAAATTTATAATAAAACAATGAAAATATATGGAAAAAACAATACAATTTCTTTCAATAAATGGACAAAAAAGTTTAGTGTGGGACACTGCAGATTTGTTTACAAATATTATATCAGTAGTTGCGATACAATAATTAAACTATAATTATTAAATATTTTCGTCATAATTTGTTAACATTTAGTTTTTATAGTTGAATCTTTTTAAACGTCAGAAAAAAGGTTCATTAATGATGTTGAGGTCTTTTGATATGAAATGTGAAGATCACGCCGACACAGACGTGCGAAACCTTGAAGATCGACGCATTCTTTCAAAGTGAATTTGCGGGTGCTACAATATCGTATATTCACACGGTATTCGTAATGTTCGACCTTCATCAATTCATAGACTATTTACCATAGTTATATAGTTACCAATAGTTTTGGGATAATGATTGAATCTTAATTATTGAAACAATCAAATACTTAATTTATTGTCATTTTATTTTTCAAGGATGACCTGAATATGTTGCTGTATAGTGCAAAAATACATGTTTGACATTTGTTTATCAGTAGTATTAGAACATTCATAAATTGACAGAAAATTTGTTTATAAAGCGACATTGGCAAAGAATAATGTAAGCAATTACAAATAAATAAAGGTTATATCACTTACTGTAAAAGTATATTATGAAAATATATACAAATGAACAATGCAAAACATTAAATCTTTGCCGGTCCTTATCCTCGATCAGAAAATATCCGAAATAATAATTTTCCGCAGCCAGTTCTAAAGTCATATATACATACTTATAAAACCTATTGTAGCAGCTGTTTGAAAATTTAATTGATCGATAAACAAACGTAATTGGCTGCGTTGTTAAATGTAAGGTGCAATACTTATGTGTAGCAGATATATTATCCGATATATTGCTCCAGAATAAAATTGATTTTAAAAGTCACGTTGGTTATGCGCTAATATACTGTTCAAATTAAGGATTTGTAACTAGAATATGGTCTTACGTGGAAGTTATCCTCAGGGCGCCATATGAAAATCTATTTGAGTATTAAAACACGCAATAATTCAATTTGTCTTATCTAACCGATTAAAAAATCATCAATTTAAAAGAAATATTTCAATACAAAATACTAGATTTGTAAATGTAGACTTAATCATGCATGCACCATATAAATACAGCATTATTAAAATATTTTACAAATAATTATCATATTTTTGATGTAAAATATCTTGGTCAGGTTCATGCAGAGGAGAAGCGGGTCTTACGAACGAGCGAACCATTATTTTAATTTTACGAATACACAACTCAACAGGACAAAACCCAATAAAAGAGTAAGAAATACAAAACAATCGAAAAATAAATTTGCAAGTTATGCAAATTTCAGTAACGAAAAAACTATTTAAAAAGATACCACCATTATTTTATTACAATAACAATTATACGGTGTATAGAAAAGATTAGAATCACATACGAACTATTGAGTTTACCAGCAAATTTATTCGGGTAGGCGACAGATAAGAAGTATTACGAAGTCGAGGTCGAATAGGGGGAACATAAATATTGATAAGGCAATTTTTTATGTGTGAATAAGGAAGACATGAAACGAATATAAGTGTAATATATTTCGAAGTATATTACAGGCACACCGATTACTATGAGTGACTATTTATTCTCTTATATGTGTTTTGAGGGTCCCTGAACCAATTTTGACTACTTGCTTTGCACCTTTCCTTTCGAAAAGGACTCGAGTTTATATTTTAATAAAAGTTATAGTCATGTTACATTTACATTTCCCTAGTTATTACTAATATTGATATTTTTTCATGACAATGATAGAATTAATTTAAAATGCAATAAAGCTATATAACATATATAGTGAAATTAAGTCTATGTAAGTCGAGTGAAGATCATTTTAGTTTTCTTGTAGGTTGTCTTTGATAGTCGACGAGCAAAATATTGCCAGAGTTAAGTTAATGACGCCTGTCTGCAAATAACCATTGATTACAGAACCTTATTAATTGCCATTGTACAAAATAACATAGAAAACACATATATTTGTAATATATTGACATTTATTAAAATTTAACACACATATACTATTCAGTTGACATTCAAAGTTCAAGAGTCATATAAAAAAGAATACATATGTGGACAATAAATTGTTAAAATTATTGGTTAATAACATATTGTTCTCATACACCTACATTATCTAAAAGGATCTTCCTGATATTCCTGATATATGAACGGTGACATGGCGGTGACATTTCAATACGTAAAATGTAACCCCGATTTTAGGAGACAGTTTCACACTGAAAAATATATCAATAAGAAAGTAATGTGGTTGCTAAATATATATATATATATATATATATATATATATATATATATATATATATATATATATATATATGTATATATTAAAAAATGTGGTCTTTAGCGTATTAACTGTGGTTTTAGGGATTATCAAACCTTTTCTACTAATCCGGCGTTTGTATTAAAACTCCGATTGGAAAAGGTTCGATCATAAACCGTGTGCCAATTCTCCATGTCACCTTAAGAACATACCCGGAACTACCTATTGATTAAAAATTAAAAAGTTGATTTCTATCGATTTCTACAACACCAAACAATACTCAAAATTTTACTGTCAATCGATCATTTCCAGTTGATCAGAATCATTTCAAGGTAATAGAACAAGAACATTGTCATTTATTTTTGGAGTGGGTACATGATATCAGATGGAGCTAAGAGATGATTATTCGATATGGGATGTGTATATACGTGATGCTGTTCGCTATGCGGTGCGGTATTGTGATATGAACGCGCGTCGGTCGCGCACATTTGCTTTCACTCCCGATACGACCTTTCACCTTGTGAGAAAGTTCTCATAATCGTAAAGAGGACATATTATTTTTTCGCAGTTCAACCCATCCCGTGCAAAGGTATTATTAACTAACAACTACTGTCGATCAGTTAGTAATAAGCAATTCAGCAATTTTGGTAACTATTATTATAAGTTTTTATTTCTATAAATGGAATTTTTGTTTGTGTTTTCTAATTATTTCAATTTTGTTCCTATTGGACAGAATATGAGAGGCACTAATTGGGGCTCATTAAAAATAGACTCCAAAACGGCAAATAAAATTACACATAGTAAATTCAATATTAACTAGAATAGGTGCAAACACCAATGCTATAAGCTCACCGAATTATCCATTCAGTAGTTCTTTTAATTTTTAATTTATACAAATACATGATTTAACCAATAACGCTTGTTTAATATGTAAATAATGTTCAATTGCAGCACAAATAAATATCTCGTTAGATAACCCGTAAAATGATGTACCGGTGACAAACAGCAATTTCTGTGTATTCTGCAAGTGGTAGTTGTTCTGTGACATTTGACCTTTGCCTTGATCCTTCGAGAAAATAAGTAATATTAAAGCATGTGCACTTTCTCAGGTAGTAAATTATATTTGATTATTTAATAATATATATATATAGTTAATTTGATCGCTACAAAATTCACAAATTGCAAATAGAAAATATTCGAAAGAATGGATAATTTAGGTGGAGTCGGTAAATAGTGATATGTGAATTACTGGTAAACGCGCAAGTTCGCGGTTAAGATAATTCTCATTTCCGGTAATTTGATGACACTTAAATTATTTACTATAATATACAATGTTACTTTTCATTTCGACTTTCTACGAATTGCATCATGTTCTCGAATCGTCTTCTCATCATTTTCTTACTGTACGAGACGGTGTGTTTTTAATTGTTTTATTTTATAAGCGTGTAAAATAAAAAGATTTATTATGCTATGCTAGGCACTTCATATACCTATACGACTATTAAAAATGGTTTAAATCGAAACGCAAACGAGTTCATTGTCTGGTACTTGACGTTAATAATGTATACTAATTTTTCACATTTTAATTTCATAACTCCACTTAGACTATCTCTAACCAGAGATGAAATTTCTATGAAGGATTTTTTACAGCCAGCGGTATCGTTATTATTTAATTATCTTAGTTTTTAATGTCTTAAGTTCACTTTAGAAGATTTTTTCTGTACGGATAATTTCTATCACGATCCATTTTTGATAAATAGAATTTTATGCCCATGATTACTTAATACCAGAAGTTGCTTCGATTTCTTATACACAATGTTTACAAGAAATATAGCTGAAGTGGCCTTCACTCGACTTATTATAAATATATATTGCATATATACGCATGGGCAGAAATCGAACCCCAACGAAGATGTAGAAAGAAAATACTATTCTTGATGAATATATCGTTGTGAGACGTCACAATTTCGTTTTTTACTTTCTTTTACAGAGTAATAAGTAAGTATAGGGATCACCAGAAAAATCGAACTCGAGATTTCAACGGATATACACGTTTTGAGCTTCCCTGAATCGAATCTGACTATTTTCGGAGTGACGTCTGTGTGTGTGTGTGTGTGTGTGTGCGTGTGTGCGTGTGCGCGTGTGTGTGTATGTGAACGCTCTAGAGCCGAAACTGTCCAACGTAAAATTATGAGACTTCAAACTTAAGACTTGTATATGGTCTAGATGCGCACCTCCTATTTTTGTAAAGAATATTCAAACCGGCAGTGCATGTTGACTCTATGCATTTTTTGTTCTATCTCCAATATCACTAGAACGCCTGCACTTACGCCAAAAATAGTTATATTCATAATGAAAGATATTAATATTTTGCACAACTTTTGTTTGAAAAGTTTCTTCAAGAAATGTACCTATTACGAAAAAATTGCTACTAAAAATCTACTAAGTATCTTGTTTACGTTGTCGTGGATTCGAATGTAGCTTAATTAATCGGATCATCTGCGCCTGTCAATATTTCGACAAGAATACAAAATAAACTGAATTAGATAAATGACATTTCGGAATATTTCTGTAGAGTATTGGATAGTTTTGATAGTTTGTACTTCAAAACCATTACAAAATGGTATTGGTATAATTTTTCACCCATTAATAAGCTTGGTCCTAATATTATATTTTTATAATCAATAAATATTGATGATACAATATTTGATAACATAATAGAATAATAAGATAATTGATACAACAAATGAAAACTACGTAAAAGAAAGTCCTGCGTTGGCCACAACCCATTTCTTTGTTTAAGCTCCAAATAAATGGCAAAAAATAATATTATAAAATGTAGTATTTATAATTACAGTATTCAATTAAGTTTATTATTTACGCTCTATACATATTTTATTGCAGCTATTATAACAATTTAAATGTATAAACTATTTTATTGCATTTTTAAATAACAGAAAAAGGCAGCCGTTTACTTAGTAGTTAAACAAAACTGATAATTAATATTTATAATTAAGAAAATGTAATTGTATTTTATTTTGATGTATTGTCAGCACATTGGTCACAACAAATACATTTAGAAGGATTCGCTTTTACGATATGTTGACCATCGACACAGCATTGAAGACTCCTGCAGTCTGCTCGATCGCAAACAGAAGAATCTTCGCCGGACTGGCACTAAGATTCTGGTTCAGGAGGTGGCACTATTAAATAAGTATTCAATCCGTACAAATTTCATATTAATTATTAATATATATATAGAAAAAGGATCCATTTTGTACATTTATAAATCTGTTAGTCTTTGTCTAAAAATGTAAAATGAATCCATTTTGAATATTAAGTGTTTTACATATTAGTAATTTTCCAAACTTTGAATATGTATCATACCTGTATCCTTCTCACAATATTCACAGCAAATACATTTCGTTGGATCGCGCTCTATTAGGTGTTCTCCTTTAGCACACTTGATTACATACATACAACGAATCCTCTGGCATAACGTTTCATCTAGATCCTCTCCACAATTTGCGAATACTCCATTTATTACATTTACAAATAAAATTAACACGATCACTTTATGCAACATGATTCTTCGTAGAAGTTCACAAAAGTTATGAATATAACATAGAATGTAGTTCGTATTATAACAAAGAAAAATGGAACATACTTAGTTTGATAATACATATTTTTTTGTTGTTGTTAGTTTTCCTCAAGGTTATTATTTTGACCTTAATTTGCATTGTAAATTATTCCGCTTCTGAAGCATTATTTTTAACCGAATGTCTACGGATACTGGAGATATTTTTTTTCATTTTTTTTTTTCACTCTTAAATGAGCTAATGTAATAAAGCTAATTTTTTACATAATTGTCCAATAACTTCTAGTATGTAAACTTTTCAATGTAAATCGGCTAATGTTCGATAAGTGAAAATGAATATTTAAAATAACTCATATTTATCATAAAAAAAGTCAAAATGTTATCGGTTTACGCTTTGTTAGTTCAAACAGTGGAACGATTAATTTTTAGTTACGTTATAATTAATAAAATAGAATCATATTTAGCAATTAAGTAAATTATATGCATTTGCCAGTATTTACTATTTTATTTTCAATATATATAGACATAATAAATCCTTAATGCAGGTGATGCAACAATATTTGAAAAGTATTGCTTCACAGTTGCAACATGCCTATTAAATTTTACAGTTTACAATAATTTGGAAATCTTTTATCGTACAATATGGAAAAATGAAGATAGAATATGATTATTTTCAACCCGTGATATATATTAATAAATATCAAGTATGTTTTTTCAATTTTGCTTTAAAACATCATTATAGTCAACTCGAATATAATTTCTTGAATACAATTCGTTTAATTCGCTCACTTTTAGATTACATTAAATTACATATTTACCATGTTAACATGGAGGATTCAATACTGGAATGAGATTGAACTGAGTACGTTCCTCATGTGTTTACATGTCCAGGATTGAATTTGATTTTCAATACGATTAGAAGTTCTTAAAAATCCCGATAGGTGCGCAATACCGATATCGAATTCAATACCGTATTCAAGCCTCTATGTGAACATGGTAATTATAAAAATACAATAATATTTAACAGTTAGTATAAAAATAACAATATTTTTCAATAGTTATAAATATACTTAAGAGGAATCCCCATGGTTGCCCATACTGGTCGGTGTAAAGGGGGAAGCGCACGAATATCGTAGCGCCATAAGAGCCAATGCTATTTATTACCCAGTTGAAGCGTTCGTTTGACCCTTAAAATGCTTGCTAATACATTTTTACTTTCTTTTACAGAGTAATATGTAAGTATAGGGATCACCAAAAAAATCGAACTCGAGATTTCAACGGATATACACGTTTTGAGCTTCCCTGAATCGAATCTGACTATTTTCGGAGTGACGTCTGTGTGTGTGTGTGTGTGTGTGTGTGTGTGCGTGTGTGCGTGTGTGTGTATGTGAACGCTCTAGAGCCGAAACTGTCCAACGTAAAATTATGAGACTTCAAACTTAAGACTTGTATATGGTCTAGATGCGCACCTCCTATTTTTGTAAAGAATATTCAAACCGGCAGTGCATGTTGACTCTATGCATTTTTTGTTCTATCTCCAATATCACTAGAACGCCTGCACTTACGCCAAAAATAGTTATATTCATAATGAAAGATATTAATATTTCGCACAACTTTTGTTTGAAATGTTTCTTCAAGAAATGTACCAATTACGAGAAAATTGCTACTAAAAATCATAAGTATCTTGTTTACGTTGTCATGGATTCGAATGTAGCTTAATTAATCGGATCATCTGCGCCTGTCAATATTTCGACAAGAATACAAAATAAACTGAATTAGATAAATGACATTTCGGAATATTTCTGTAGAGTATTGGTTAGTTTTGATAGTTTGTACTTGAAAACCATTACAAATTGGTATTGGTATATGTAAAATTATGAGACTTCAAACTTAAGACTTGTATATGGTCTAGATGCGCACCTCCTATTTTTGTAAAGAATATTCAAACCGGCAGTGCATGTTGACTCTATGCATTTTTTGTTCTATCTCCAATATCCCTAGAACGCCTGCACTTACGCCAAAAATAGTTATATTCATAATGAAAGATATTAATATTTCGCACAACTTTTGTTTGAAATGTTTCTTCAAGAAATGTACCAATTACGAGAAAATTGCTACTAAAAATCATAAGTATCTTGTTTACGTTGTCTTGGATTCGAATGTAGCTTAATTAATCGGATCATCTGCGCCTGTCAATATTTCGACAAGAATACAAAATAAACTGAATTAGATAAATGACATTTCGGAATATTTCTGTAGAGTATTGGTTAGTTTTGATAGTTTGTACTTGAAAACCATTACAAATTGGTATTGGTATAATTTTCCACCCATTAATTAGCTTGGTTTTCATATTGTTTCTTTTGGATTATTATTTCCTAATATTATATTTTTATAATCAATAAATATTGATGATACAATATTTGATAACATAATAAAATAATAAGATAATTGGTACAACAAATGAAAACTACGTAAAAGAAAGTCCTGCGTTGGCCACAACCCATTTTTTACTAATAGCATCAAAACTTGTACCTAATTACAATGAAGTCATCTTTTACCGACACTTATAACTCAATCAGGCTACCTATTCCATAACTAAATATATTCATCAATTTTATAAGCAAATTAGAATATACTAAATGGTAAAATAACTTATTTATAAATATTGTTTATAAATGTTGCCAACCCAATTATGTAAATTCTTAGGTGAATATTATTGAATGAAATGCCGTTCTCATACCTCATAGTTTATAAATGTATTAAAAGCCTGTGTTTTACATTCAACACTCCTTCATATTAATTTCTAAGTAGAAACAATAGCAAATTTCATTGTTAAAATAAAGATTGTTTTCCTCATTAATTTTATATTCTATTAAAATAATAATTGCGTGCTGCAAATTTCAAAATTCTCTTCTGTGAGATGCATTGTCTAACAAAATATTCAGGTCTTATCACGTCCATATACCTATACATACTATGTGTAGGCAATTGTTTCAAATGTCATATTTATTTATAATTTAAATTATACATATTTACCTCAAAATTCATGTCATTATCCAAACAAAATTACATGATTTTATCCGCTTTATTGTACAATAATGTTCTTATTGTTGATATATTTCATAAGAAGGAAAAATATTAATAATATTCTAATTAATGTTACAGGTACTAATTTTAAACAATGAATAAAAAGATATCCAGAAATAAGCAATTATTGCGGAGTGCATATTGAAACTTATTCAAAATGCACCACTATACTGTTCGAAAAAATCTCCAGTGCCCTACGCGGGGGTCTCTATTACATTTAGAATATGAACTATTAGTGCCCTATATATTTCATCGGCAATTGAAAATGACATCACGGTAAATAGTTGATGAAACCGATGGATAGGCGCTGCGACCGAATATAAGAAGCTGGAGTGGTCATCACTCAGCTTAACTGAAGCTTATATATTTAATTGTAATGTACAGAACTATATATTCTTTATATTTTATAAGCATTGTGTGGAGAACCTCTATTGAGTATTTTACAACGAAATAATAAAGTATATCTACTCCATATTGTAAAATATGAAATGTTACCCCAAATTCAGGGATGTTTCATAAATTAGTTCAATGAGGGCTTTTACTACATATAACCATTAGGTTAGTATATTTCAGTTGTGATAATAATTTTTCTTGTATTTTTTTAATCTAACTCATGTTCTCTAAAAATACTTAATTTCTTTATTGTGAAATCAATTATATGGGTACAGTTCTTGTCTCATCAAAATGTTTTAACTCATAGGATAAATTTAATAGCAGTATATAAGCCTACACTATTTGCATTAGGCATATTTGAACATAAATAATTTTACGATATTAAATCGATATCCTATAATTAATCCCACACCCTTCCATCTTTTATTTCATTTGATTTTTTGACTACCTCACCCACACATTAAAATAAAACACTTATAAAGCGATATACTTGTAGGCGGTAATATTAAAATATATCATTTTTAATAGCATAACAAAAGCAATAGTTAAAATATATCTATTGTTATACCATTGACTATTAATTTTAATTCAAGGCATTTGACAAATTTACAAATACTTTCTGCAAAATCTAAATGATTTATAATTTCAACGAATCTATATTGATTTTTTTTTTGTGGCCAGCACAAACGATTCTTATAATAACTAGTAACATATTTTAATGGACACCTCTTTGAGTTATAATGTGTTTTTCTTTTAATAGTTGATGAAAGCAAGAAGGCTTTTTAGTTCGCCGTACGAAGTACCGAAGAAGGTTAAGCATTCGGTCGTATGTTTGTAGCATTCTTGGATTTAAAAAAATCATTAACAAAAAGTGTTTGTCTCGTCGCTCTGAATCCAAAAAAATATATAACTTATATACTTGGATGTTAGTCGTCGCTCGCTCGTACGACCAAATTTGTGACATTATCTATTATAAGTATCTAAAATCACCAAACTTTGATAACCCCTTAATTGAGATATGGCGTGATATTATATTTATTTATTTTATCCTGAATAAAACTTATGGATATTTATTAAATATTATCTTCCAAGAGATAGTATATTCCATTGTTTAGGTCTAATTGAATGTGAAATCTGTAATTTTCTCCTGTTTAATTTCAGCAAGTATATAATAGATTAGCATTTCAATAATGCATAAAATTATATATTTTTCTAATTAGTTACTTTTAATTATAAAAAGATTTTTCTTATGCAATTGACAATTCTACACCTTCAGTTAAGTAATTACACATTTGTATAAATTAGCTACGTAGAATGCCTAATTAAATATTTTAGTACGTATTTTAGTATTGGTAGAACTGGCAATCACACTGTTGGTACCCATGTCAGTAACTAGAGCCCGTGCCAAATAGAAATGTGCACGTCAATCATTTCTTGCGCAGCTACTATGAACGAGGACCCGCCTACAGTGCCACCAGCGGCGTGAATTTTACAAAATTTTGCGTTTATGCCTACATTAAATATTATTAGCTTCTTCTTCCATAAACTTTATTACTTTAAACACCAAACACCTACTTTTACTGTTTAAAACCATGTTTACTAACGAGCTTAATAACACACAGTAATTTTCAATACTATTTGTGTAAAATCAATCGCACGTCACTGAGTCCAATATGGCTGAGCGCATTGCATATTATTGGCCCATTAGGAATGAAGGTGTAGCAATACTCAAATGTGTCTTTCGCGCATGCACATTTCTATTTGGCACGGGCTCTAATGTATAATATGGAAAACAAGTTTAAGCATAATAATTCATAAAATAGGAAAAACTTCTGAGATCATCTTTATAATTCGCATCTTTTTACTGTTATAAAGATTAGCCGCACATTAATAGCATATTTCTCGCACATAAAGAAATTCATTATTTACATCATTGACGATTAATGTCTGCGTTATAGCTTAGATTTATAACAATGAATAATTGTTTATTATTAGAAATTATTATTTATGAAATCACATCCATATATATATAAATAAAAACGCAGCGGCAAATAAACCACTAATTTTTCAAGTGAGAACATATAATTCCAATAACCTTTTAATTTCGAGACAAGACTAACATCAGTCTTGGTATTGTCCAAAATATGAATTCATTTGAAACGAAATCATTTGAGTTACGTCTCGAATTTTGAGAAGAAACCGAGAACGAGAAGCTATTTGAACGAGTACGGGACGTGAGGTAAAGTTTCGTTTCTTGAAATGACTTTCGTGAATTTTTGATTAAAGAAAATCCTCATCCCGCAATGATATAGGTGTCGCCATCTATCTTCTATTATGCGATAGGTAACCTAACCTTAGATTTTTTGTACTGGAAATTCCTGTCTCCAACAAGAAAGTTAACCAACACCCAAATCGTGAGAAGAGCTTAAAGATGCGACCTTTATACAAAATACAACTTCACAACATCCATATTTTACTCATTGCATCATTTTACTATACATAAGTCAATCACGAAATAAACATTTCGATCATCAATGCTCATCTGTCATTTTGGTCAAATACTGAACCTCTAGAGACAATAGATAATGGTTTCTTTTTAGTTATCAACTATTGGTGTGCTTAGCCTATTGCTTACAGTGACTAGTTGTTATAAATAGTTGATGCAATAATAAATATGTATTTTTTGTAGAACAAAAGTAAATATACTGCGATCATGGATGGCGATTAGAACATTTTGTTTAATTTCCGGTGTTGATTGTTGGGCACTTGGTGCGCTGTAATTATCTCCCAGTAGCTTCGGTACGCGTGTGTGCGGTTCGGCCGACACATGGCCTTGCGCAATGCTGCTGTTTCCGCACCTTACCACATCGAAGATGCTTCATTGTTTTGTATGGTGTGTCACTTGTAGGATATTCACATGACAGACTTCGTGAAATTTACTTATTCTCGAAATCTACTAAACTTTTAATTACGCCGAATATATTAGCGGCAATCTGTAGAACTTTTTTTTTTTACCTAATTTACATAGTATAAGAAACTGGAAGGGAATAAGTTTTATTGAATATTTTAAATTTGAAAATTCTTATATTCAGGTGTTTTTGACGATCACACTAAAAATTGTAAATACTTATACATTATATCTATAGATGAAAAATGCGACGGGAACAATTTGGGAACTCACAATCTTAGGTCATACGACCGACAGAGTGACATATAAGGCGTGTTTCTTCGAACTCTAATTCGCAATCTAACTAATCAAAGTAATCATGATTATAAGAATCACGTTTCTCCGTTCGTTATTAGTTATCCCTACTCTTTCATTTTGTGATCAGAAACTGATCCTTCCCCTTGCGAATCATACTATTTCTATGATTACTTGAATTGAATCACAAAACTGGCAAAGAAACACGCCTATTTTCATGCAAATTTGTGTACAAGAAATTCAATGTCGAGAATGTCACAGACACAAGAGCGAACATTACACTTCTAAAAATACAATAATATATTTCATTTGAACGTCCTACATCGTCTAGTATAAAAGTTACACCAAAATAATAATGAATAATAAAAACAAGACATTCATATTCAGGCTGAATAATCACGGCCTCGCCGTTGATCATCACACGTCACACAATATACTTCGTCCACTGCCATAAATTCCCCTAGAATTCAACACGTTCTTCACGGGTATGTAAAGCGGGTTGCTCATTCCTTTAAAGATGTTGCCAATTCATTTAAATACATAAATATTGTTAGCGACATCTAGTATCGAAACTAAACTACTAGTGTATTTTGGACTGTGTATATACTTCCCTAGTGAAAGAAAGGTTTCGTACCAAACTACGCATAAAGTTCATAGTTTATACGACCGAACGTACATATAAAAATAATAACGAAATTTTTTACAAACATGATTTTATGTTCACGCGTACATATTACCATTATTTCAATCCTAATTCGTCTAGTATAGAAGTTATAGTTATTTTTAAGTAATAATTAAAACCTTAATTTAAGTCTCTTTCATGTGCAAACAAATTTTATACTCGGCTGCCTGTGAAATCGCTCTAATATATTTAATTTGAACCCACAAATAAACATACTAAAATATAATAGCGTCTGAACAAAAGTATGAATATCAAAAATATATTTTATTATTGTAGTAAACTAGGAATATTAGTTGATAGATGGTGCCAAATGCACTACTATAAGAACAGATACATCGTCAAATAATATAATATGGAAGAAAAAAAGTAAAGGCTCATCTTCCTCCGCTAGGAACAGCAATATCTATATTTTAAAGCTACCTTCAACTACTAGATGGCACTATTGGCGTTTTGCAAAAAATTACTCTAGTTCTTGGTTATCACAATATCAACAGAGTTTAAATTCTGAGCTGTTATAGCTAATCACCAATCTTTTTCTACCGCAATAAATGATCTGCTTCGCCAGTAATCGTAAGCAAAGACAACAATCACAGCCCGGTAGCGACATCTCTTATGCTTAATGTGAAAAAAATATTATTCTTTCAAAAGCATATATATATATATATATATATATATATATATATATATATATATATATATATATATATAATGGCGTATCTGTTAGTCATTTCTGATCTGCGGTGATACCTGGAATCAAAACTTCCACGGTCCCACGTAGTGTGGTATTAAACCTCTGTAGTGAAAGGTGGCTTCGTACCGCACTACGCATAAAGTTAACAATTTGAATGTTTGATGTCGCTATAAGTTAAATATCAAAATAAAAGTGTCGCTAATGAAAATTGTCTGCGAATCGCCGAGAAGGAATGATGCTATCAAATTTTTTTAAGCAGTCTTGTCAGTGACATCTGCTTTTTAAACTGCCTAATATTTATTTCATTTTAACGCCGTAACTTATCTAGTATAAAAGATCCAGCTAGTTCAAAGAAATATAAAAATAAATCATTTTCTAACGACAATAAGAATAATATATAATTTTTTTTCGATTATTCTAATTTATAAAATATTTCATAATTTTTTATATCAACAACTGTTTAATATTGTAAACAAAAATATAGCAGTCCATAATTTTCTTAGTCGGCAGTTGTACTTGTTACGAGAAATGGTGGAAAAATTAACAAAAAATATTACTTTTTTAATACCAAAAGTGGCATCTTGTTGTGTGTAAGAACATAACGTTGACTTTGGCCCGATATTACAGTCATGGTTTAAACTAAAGTTTTGGTTTAAGTTCAAAATTTCGCTTTTAGTGCTTTTTGAATTACAATGTCGCACAAATATCGTAACTATGGAAGCATAAGAATAAACCTGTAATATTGGGCCTTGTCTAAGGGTCTGATCAGAATCATGTAGATCCAAAAAATAATATTCTGTCTCAGACCCCGTCCTGTAGGTATTGAAAGTTTGTCTGCACGCCCACTAAGACGTGAGACACGTAAGATTTCCTTACAAGTAGCTGTACATGTTCCCGTCAATTCAGATTATGATTCAAGATTTCGCCTAAATATTTGACCGTTTGGGAAAGTTGCTGTGGTAAGCCAAATATCGCCGGGATTGCTAGATAGATGGCAACATTTTTCATTTAGACCATATTCCATTGGGCGTTTTAAAGTGCACCGTGCCGTGTTTTATTACGCTTATAAACGTTAGTCATTCCATTGGAATGCACCGTGCAACAAAAATATAAACACGGTACTAAACCAACTGCTATCTCGCAGATTTTCAGCACAGAAATAGTACAGTTTGCTTGGCAGTAATTAATATCTACCATAAAATATAGTACCAAATAAATATATATTCTACGAATTGTTTTAATGTTAGCGGCAGTCTTTGTAATTATTAATTGTCGTTATTCAAACGCCCCAGGATCAATTGTCGGTTTAACCCATTCGCAATCTAATATACTAAAGCTGCCTACACAACGAGCCAATTAGTAATTAAAATTAGAAACTGCAAATAATAATCCCGTTTGATTTACGACTAACAATGCTAGCATTCGCAGCAACAAAATGAACGCATTACTTATAAATTTAATTGCTGTTAACGCCAGCATTATATGTCATAAAACAAACGGGATTATTAATTGTAATTTCTAATTGAATCGCTTTAGGTTTGTAGTCTTCCTTAATGTTAATTAGTCCTTTTAATGTTTTGAGAACGAAAGAGATATTGGTATGAAAACAACGTTAACGTCTGCCCATTGAACTGAGCTACGCAAGTGGCGAAGATTTTGTAAAGAGCACTAAACTTCTACAGGAGTATTGTAAAGAATATTTTTCACAACAGTCGGGGAGAAGATTAATAAAACACATCGTAATTTGTTGTGAGAGTTGAGAGTCACCACTGTAGAAGCAACAGTCCAATCCTCTAGAAGCTCTGTGTTGTGCTTCGTAGTCAATGGTGACTCGGTTAACCTAGATCCAGGAAAATGAATTCGAAGTGATTCTATTAGTCTCATTGTCGGTATAACATCCATCATGAAGCTACTTATCTCTAGGGTCCGTTCTCAGAGCCTTGTCGCTCAAGGCATGTTTTCCATCTTCCATGTCTAAACATCCACGAGTTTCTTTTATGGTTTGCTCATGACTGACAATGCTTAAAACGTTTCCAATCCGTGGGTGTCTTTGTGTTCGATGCTTTATTAAAAAGTCGACGTGTTTCTTTGCGAAATTTTCCAAGTTGGTTATTCCACAATGAGGCTCTACACTTGTTATTTTTTTAGTACTTGCTCGAGCAATTATCTTCATAAGACGTTATAATTGCTTTTTGAAACGTTTCAAGAGCAATTTCGACGTTGACTAATTTTAACTTTAAGTAATTCACGGACCTTACTGACTAGATAGTTTTTGTAAGAGTCCCAATTCAAGGGTCGTCGTTCTCGCCAAATTGGAATATTATATATGCAAGAATGTAAATTAGAGGAAATAATATAGGTTACGAAATGATCTCTGTTCACAATTGGAGAAAAACATCCAAATTTTAAATTAGGATATCATTTTTTCGACTACAACGAATAAGAACATCTGGTGAAAATGGTATTTCATTGGAGATGATGTGTCCGGTAATATTTGTGTCATTGATTAGCATAGTGGATATTATTATGAACTATTAACAAGTATTTAAATGTTTTTACTTCTAATTTTTCATTTTCTGTCGAGAATATTTCTTTAAGGTACTTTTACTTAGAATCACGATTTATAGAATAAATACTACTCATCATCATGAGGACATATTATGTGTTTAAACAGACGATGTTGCTGCATCTGATGACACATAATGCGTTGTAAATAATAACCAAAGTGTGGTTATCTTAGTGAAGTTAGCATAATTACAGGCTTATTCTGTAAAGTTGTCCATAACATTTTACGTAGAGATTATCCGTTAAACATATGTTTAAGGTTCTGCACTTGTTGAAATATTCATGCGATAATAATATCTCCCAATATTCTATTTTACGGAATTACTATCCATATTTCTAAATTTTAATTAATATTATGTTATGATTTATAACTACAAAGGGCCGTATCTATGATTGAAATATTGATCTTTTAAACGGTTAGTTATTACAAATTGCACCAGCATTTTCAAGTATTGTTTCGTGTATTAATAATAAAATATATATTTCTTTTCATACGTCGCCATGTAGATTAAATATTCGAATTAAAAATCCTTAATTTGGACAAAATGAGGAGAGAATCCGGAATATGAAGAGAGCATTTTTCTCATAACCGACGTTACACAATCTAATTTATTCTGGAGCATACAAAATACGTTGTATAATGTATGTCAGAGAGTTTAGCGGCTGCACACAAAAACCCTTAATGTTAAAGAACTGTATAAAAGCTTTTATTAGATGCCCTACTCGTTAAATTTTACTATTACGTAATAGAATGCACCCGGAAATGTTTATATTTGCTAGACTTTTAATAAAGCATTTTAAAACAAGATTCTTAATATGAATTATGTAGAAAACACAAACAAAATAAATAAAAAACACAAAGTATAAATACAGTGGAAAGTTTAATCCAGTCACAAGGCAAAATAGCAAGATACATAAGTTCAGCAAAACCCCTGCTATAGCTCCTGCAGTTATATAAAACGATGATGTCATCTACAAGAAAGCAACTGTGGATAATAGTCCAAGGGTACGTTCCAAAACCTTACTCAAGAAGAGTAAGGAATAAACTGCTAAGTGTTCCAAAACCTTTAGAATTTCCGGTTTAAGTTAACTCGAACAAAACTCTTTCAACTCTACGAAAAAGGTAGGTAGTAATTGACTCAACATGCGCAGTAGTTGAATAATTAGATAATAGTGTTGATTCTTCCTATTTAAATGTGAAATTTCATCGCAATACCAATCATATTTGAATGATCAGATCACATTTTTACGTAGGATCACCTTACATAAAATAAGCAATTTAGAAGACAATCATTATATAATATATTCTGTAAATCTTTATATTCAAATCTACGTCACTTACTCCACATACAGTTCTAAAACCTAATTTAATTTTATGAACAGCTGACCAAGTTAAGTCCAAGAGTGAGAACTCCAAGAGTGAGAAATTGTAAATTTATGTATAAATGAAAGTTTGATGACATATTATTTATATCAATATGTATTTCTTAAGCAATTTATTCGAGAATAATGGAAGATATTCAATGCGGACACTAATATTAGCAAGCACAATAATTCTACAAACTGCTACAGTATGTAACACAGTCATACAACAGATAGTGGCATCATATATATGTTGATATGTAAGAACGTGATGGCGCGTCCACCGGTACCATCAAGAGTGAGTGACTCCGCGAACATCTTATCCAATGAGATTGCAGGTAGACCGTTCGCGTCACAAGCCACCACTATGGCGTGCAAAGAGCACGCAGCTTCGCCAACTGCAACCAAGAACCAACAAGTTTTCAGTCAAGCCGAAGACTTTGTTGAGTGAGTAGTACTAGAGTGCATAGTTATTGTTGTATCCTAAAAAAAACCGTAACAGTGGAGTATTAAAGGATATCAAAGCTGTGGCGAGACCCGGCCATGGCGACAGGTAAGCAGATATCCAACATATTTGTAGTATTATTTCATCTAATTCATATATTCACTTTGTTATAATTAGCTCCAAATGTGTGCAACTTTATATATATATTTAATATCCGCTTTACTCGAAGAGTTCATAATAATTTTGCGAACTAAAAAAGTAATCTAACTTCAATGACAATTTATAGTTATATCAAGAACACAAGAAATCACAAATTAATTTAAAACTTTCAATAATTTCAAATAGTTAAAATATATTAATATTACATTTATCAGGCTATCTAGTTCGTAGCACGGAAGTACAAAAGATCTATAGCGTGCAGTCGTGTATCTGTAAATTGGCGCGTATTTCAGAGAACTTTTGTGCAGGAATTCGTTTCGTGTTTTCCTGATTCCGAAAATGTATATAACTTATATGTATTGTAATATAATGTTTGAGGGGTAACCACAATGACCAAAAGGTGTACGTACGCAATATGATGTATTGCAATTCTAGCAGTAAAGCCACAATACATATACAATATCTCCAATAAGTTAGCAATATATCAAAGTATATTGCAATACCGTTTTCACACAGTGGTTTACCCCTCACCGCACGCTCGTAAGACTTTGTGGTCGCATCTCTCTTCTGAAAGTACCGGGCCGATATGAACAAAATTTGGTTATCACATCACATTATCTTTAAAGCTCCCTCTAATTCGAGCCTAATTTATTTTCTGAATATACAAAATAAACCTTCAAGAAATTATTAGATTTTTTATTTATATAATCGATCTTCAAATCGCACAGTGGTCATAATGTATCCATGATTACTACATTTACGAAATTGTTTCATGATAAACGCCTCAGCAGTGTTCATTGAATGATAAAATTTGGAACAAAATAATGTTTGCTTTTCAAGATTTTTGTATGTTAGTTCGTAAGATTTACAAAGTGTTCCGAACAGAAATAAACATACACAAATCAATCTGGGTATTTTATTATTAAAATATAATATTATAGTCACATAGTGGTACACCTAGTAATAAAGTAATGATTTTGAAATTTACAATATAAAATAATGTACAATATACAAATAAAATAATTACTTTATTATTATTTTTTAAATTTACCGCCAATCAAGTTTGTCAGATCATTATATTTTTAAAATACAATAATTGTCCAACAGATTCCTTCATTAAAAAAATCGGTGGTTATAAAAATGTTACCTTAATTGGTTTTTATTGATTATAAAATTTATAACTCGCTATACGGCAACCTGAAGGAATTGGTACCTGCACATATACTTGTTTTAATATACATGTATTTTATACAAAATTAAAGTAGTTTTTATTATGTATTAACTTTTGATACAATTGTAATTAACTTTAAAGTAAACTTATATTTTGTTGTTTTTGGGGATTATAGTGGCATTTGGGTGTTTTATTTACAAGGTATTTTTGCCGAACAGATTAATATTAAAGAAACTCTGAAATGTATTTTTACTGAAAAAATTACATATCTTTCATTTCAAATTAAAAAAGGAATAGGTTGTGGCCAACGCAAGATTTTCTTATACGATAAGTATTGTAGGTTTATTATAACCGATGTTATATCAAATTATATTTTGTTTCCCTGTCAAAATGTTGTCACACATACTTCATACGATTTATTAAATATATTTCCTATACATGCTAATCTATGGCAACGTAAATAAGACATTTAAGATTTTTCGTAGCAGTTCTCTTCTAACTGGTACATATTTTAGGGAAACTTTTCAAACAGAAATATGAAATATTAATATCTTTGCCATCATTTCTGCCGTACTAGTGATATTGTAGAAAGGACAGAAAATGCATAGAGTAAACATGAACTTCCGGTGTGAATATTTTTTTCAAAAATAGGAAGTGGATATCTTATACTATATGCAAACCTTTTAAATTTGAAGTTTCTCAATTTTACGTTCAAGAGTTTTGGTTCTAGAGCATTCACAGACACACAGACATCATCCCGAAAATAGTCGCATTCAATTCAGGGAGGGTTACAATGTGTATTTTCGTTGAAAACTAGAGTGCGATATTTTTCAAGAATCAAGTCGTACTTATTACTGCGTATAAGAAAGTAAAAGTAATTATTATAATTTTCTCATTAAATATGATACATATGTTCGTAAAATGAGTTTATTTCGGCTTGCTGAAAATGTTTGACGCATATTGAAAGTTTAAATTTTTACTTTCTTGGATAAAGGCAAATAGGAAGGAATTCCTTTTTATGCCAAATTAGAAGTGAAGTGTTCACCGAAAATATGCGTTTAAGCCATTCCTGAATCGAATATAAATATTTCAAAATTATGTCTTTCTGTCTGTTGCGTGTGTGTGTATCTATGTGTAATCGCTCTATAAGGAAGTAATAGTAAAACGAGTCCATTTGACATAAATATTCCAAATGGAACTACAGCCTAGAATTATAAGAAAATTGCAAGCTTAAATATGTTGGAATAATTTACCATAACCTCATATTGATAAATTTAAATTCTCTTCTTTGGAGTTTATCCATAATCGTACAATTTGAGAATTACAGTATGTTTCTATCCTCAGTTGCTCGTCTACTATCTGACCATGAAATGATAAAGATTGCAGTTGGAGGGGAGGTTATGTTTTTATATCTCGTGATGCACCTATAAGCCCGTCGTGTCATTGTTAATGTGTTATGCTTCGCTGTATATGACCTCCAACTGAACTCTTCGCCATTTCGTGGTCAGAGTAGACGAGCAAATGTCGACGGAAACAGATTAGTTTCCGAAACGTATTACAACTTACAATGGATAATGCCAAAAAAAAAGAGGTTTTGCATCTAAATAATTACTAATATCACAAACTTCAACCCTAAAATCCTTAGAAAAATCTATAAATGAATTGAGATTTCTGGGATTACTGGAACCAAAATTAAGTGAATGTATACAATTATAAGCGGCACCCCCCTTTAAAGAGTCGTTTAAATGTTTGAAAAATTAAAGACTTCAGTTTTTAGACTATTTTCTACTATCGATCTCGCAAAGTTGAACAGTTTTAGAAAGAGTGAATTCAGATTTTGAAATCTGTTTTACTTTAATAACATTGCAAGCAATGTTAATATAATCATATCATCTTTGGTATGTAACCTTCAACTATCGAGACTTAGGTTACCTGTTTTTTAAAATGTGTCGTTTATTTTTACATTACCTAGAAGAATATTGTAAAACTGGTTTATATATATATATATATATATATATATATATATATATATATATATATATATATATATATATATTCAATTACATACTTAGTGTGTTTGTTTAGAGACATTAAGTTATTTTAAAAACTAAGGGTCAAAATGTGAAAAAGAAGTAAGAGTACATTTTTATTACCAGTCTAGAAATAGGATATTTTCTTTCCGTTTTATTTTTTTTATGATTATAATAGATTTTAGACAAGCGACCAAGCAAGTATGGAACTATTTGAATATTAAACGCATTATAATGACATTTCAGTAACGTGAGCGGAACTAACCGTTACCATGAACACCGTTGCCAAGAGCACGAACACTTACTCATTATTTTATTGGGCGAAGTCTTAAGGAAAGTATTGTAATTATGAAAGATTTTAACGAAAATGCACGTATTGAGATTTACTGAATAAATATTTACTATTTACGAGCTTCCGCATGTGTATGTCTGTTAACGCTCTACAACAAAAACTGTCAATTTAATGTTTTAAGGTAGCCCCTTATTTTTCAAAATTCAAGTTAAAGTTTCCTCCTGTTAGTTTTTTACTATTTCGAAAATGGTATTATTTAGAGAATAAACGATTTATTTAAAAATTAAATATATTATAACTATTTGAAAATTTGTTTACGATTTAAGGGAAAATTTATTTTTAAATTAGTAAATTTGTATTTTGAATCAATAGTATATTTTCCTAATTCTTTCATGATAGTCGCAGAATAACTAATATAATTACAAAAGTACAACAATATTATAATTTGTACCGACGATTAAAAAAAGAACACAAAAATTCCATTCTTAATCGTACGAGAAAGGTCAGTGTAGGATATTGCAGTTTTTTTTTCTTATGAAATGTTACATCCGTTGATCCGTGACTTTCATAATTTTGTCTGACTTTTGATTTAAATGTTAAGAGTTGTTCATATCGCGGTTATCATGAAATAATTTAGTAAATACAATAACCCTAACTAAATCTCCATCGCGTAATATTTTATTTCAAGAGAATTTGGCAGGAATTTGATATTCATACTATTTCTGTGATTTCACACATTTAGTCTGCAACTTCTCACGATTATAATTCCGTTAAAAACTCCAGTTCGAAATTTTTCGTGATACATATATTATATAAAATATGTAAATATACTAATTTTATTAATAAAATGTTTCACCAAATACCAACCACAAAAGAAGAAATGTTGATTAGAGATTATTTCATGAGGATATCGGGATCGTTGTTAACCTCAACTTCTAAGCCCTGGGAGACAAGACATTGTCCAAAAGCTTGGCAAATAAAAAAGAATAAATTAATTAATTTGGGCATTATATGCGCTCCTGGCCTCTAAATAAATAAATTCAACTATAATTTACAGCTATACCCAAATATATATATATATATATATATATATATATATATATATATATATATATATATATATATATATATATATATATATATATCTTGTTTTTGTCCTACCATTGGACTTTGGCTCTTAGCATTTTAATTATAATAAAACACAATATAAGAGTTATTATAATTAACCGTATGCCAATTTCAAAGAGCAAATATGACAATTATTTTTAAATAAAAAATGTAAACTATAACGGAAAGAATGAACTTAACAAAAAAGATAATCTAGAGTGCCCTCAAATCGACTTACTTATTATTAGTTTACACTATATGTGTAATATGGCTTTGTGTTATATTTTTGAAGGCGATTTTTCAGTAAATAATACATTAATACATAAAAATGTATTTCGATTTTTATAAGAATTGCTAGAAATTTAAATATCTTTAGCATTTATTGGATCAACTTTTCTGTAACTCGTATGTCGTTTTCGAAATATGCAGGAAATTACACGAGTAAACAAGCACAGTTGCTTTTTTTTTTCGGGATTAAGAAATCTTATTTTTATGTTCAACGGTATTTGTTATAGAGCGTTCCCACACGACTAGACACACACAGACGGCATTGAGAAAATAGTCAAAATTCATTCAGGGTCCATTAAAATTTAAAGGTCGTTGTTTTTATAGGAGTTCAATACATTATTTTATACATTACGAATAAGAAAATAAAAAGTGATATTTTGAACGTTGATCATAGAAATGTCGCGAAAGAGAAAAACTCATTTTAGTACTATTCCTCAAATTTCTTGTAGACTACTACTTTATTGTATGATACAGTTAAAAATTTGTAATTCTCTATAATGTATTTCTTTTAAATATTACATCGCACGGGCGATGTATTTAAAAAAGTTTCATGCAACTCACTTTTGTATTTTTATGAATCGATGGATAATTATTGCGGAGCAAATATCAAGTAAAGTTCACATTTTATTTTAATATAAAAATTTATATAGTCTAGTCCATTTATATAATTAAGTATTTAATTGTAATCGGCTGCAAGCTAGTTTCTATATATATAATAATTCATAAATATACGAAAGTTACTTGAGACTTTTACTATTAGCCAGTACGCTGCCCATTTAACACAAGAATATTGGCATTATTGTAAATAATTTGTAAATTTTCATGTACATCATCTCATAAAGTATAAGTGGCTAAGATTTCATGGGTCTAACTGATTTGGTCTACAAGCTATTTGAAGAATAATACTAAAATATGGTATTTTCTCATTCACCGCAATACATTTTCCATGAGCAATAGTGTGATGTCACAGTCTGATCTTAGTGAATGACTACGGCCTGGTATTTCTCGCAGACCTCAATCGTTGACAGTGTGAACACATTTTCATTATTGAAACATAACTATGTCATCTTTTGCGTGCCGCTAATAATGTCAACGTCAGTGGAACAGTGCAAAAGATTTGAGAAAATTTAGTCCGAGCGGCGCTAAATTTTGAGTGAATGTACACATATGAATAAATCAATTTGCAATCTAGTCCTTCATTGGCAATGTGTCACCACATTATTCCTGTCTCCCCATAATCAGAATACAACACCTACAGATGTTTTTTTAATCCACCTACATGTCTTAAAAGTCATATGATTTTCAATATGGTGTCGGAAATTTCGCGCGCCATGGTTTTAGAAAGTCTTATGTACTGTACGATATGAAGGCTGTTTTATTTCATATGTATAGTGAAGGCGAACGATGCCGATTGTAGTGGGGAAATAAGATGGTGCCTTTTACATCCGATCTTACCTCTTACCTTTAGTTTAGTACAGTTAGCGTTAGAAGAAACGACAACAGGTGGTGTAACCCTGACAAAAAATATTTGTACAATAACGTTACACCTTTGATACTTTTTTTTTTAAATTTCCTTTCTGTTGCTCAGTGGTGCAGGTAGTTTCGGGTCTTTTACCGGGTGTTAAGACTTATAGTGTCTTCTCTGTTGTGGTTTTTATTGTGTTTTCGTTTCAAACCGCTGGATTTAACCTGTGTATTGTGTGATGTTTAAAGATACATGATATGTGCCAGGTAACATAAATCACATTTTACAATTATATAACACCCATTCTTATCTATGAAATTACCCCTGATCACTGAATAAGTTAGTAACAAATGCCTTCTTACTTAATTAATAGTATATTAAGCTACAGATCTTAAATACAGAATGTCTTATGACGAATTATTCAATACGGTTGCCACTAGATCACCGGCCAATTATAGTGAAATCAAACAAATCTCGCCTGGCAATTCTGCTCGGTACTGCATTAATGATGTGCACTAGACTATAGCAAGTAATTGAACAAAAAAGAATAATATCGTAATGCAATGAAAGTTATTGACATCTAGTTGTATATATATATGTTCTATTTAACTCATCTTACAATATGTACAAAGAATAGTATTCAGTCTTGAATCTGTAACATTATCGAAATCAAACACTTTTTATTTCTCCTCGATTCCATAAAAGTATATAACTCATATATATATCGTGCGACCATCTGTTCGGCTGTGCCGGATTTACGTGTAGCCCAAGTAGGCCCCGGTATGGATATTACGGTATTGGGGGGTCCCGAAGACGCTTAATGTTATTCAGGTTTAAGCGAAAGTTTTATATTAATTTTCGACTCCACTTTCTTTAGCGGCCCATTTAATTCTTTTAGCTATGAACCCTTAAAAACTTTAATCCGGCACTGAGGTTGTGGCCTCTTCTTTTCTAAAGGTACCAGATCGTTGTTAACCAAATTTAGTAATACACATATACATAATAAGACTGCGTAAACAAATATACGTGTAATATTTTTCCTTTCTTATACGAATAAGGTATTGTAATATTCGCACTCGTGGTTTTGACGAAATGATATGTTTTGAACATTCCTGTATCGAATTTAACAGTTTTCGGAATGACGGCTATGTGTGTGTGTGTGGAGTTAGTGTGGGTGTATGAGTGGGTGCGTGGTTATGTGTGTGTATGTGTGCTCATAAGCCAAAACTGTTGATGGTAAAATTATGAATCTTTAAACAGAAGACGTGTTTATGATACGGATGTGCTTTTCCAACTATATTTCCTATATTTCTGTTAGTGCAGCCATTTTCAAGATATTGGAAAATGGCAAAAGTAAAGGCTTTAATACATTCTTCATTGTGAAAATCACCAAAGGCCAAATGATTAAATTCTTTAAAATCTAACAATCGTCTTTTTAAAAAGATCCTTATAATTTCTTTACAAGATATATGACAAAACTTACAAGGTGTTACGAAGAAATGCAGATTATTAAAATGTTCAATATTTCAGAAATAGCTCGGGGCTATTAAATTACAGGTATTAAAAATGCGTAACTAAATAGTTTTTTATTTTTCGTAAATCTACCAGTATCGTACTGTACAAATTATATTGCTACACTGACAAAAATTAATAATAGTTATTTTAAAAAGAAAACGTTTTTATTACCACTGATTTTTGTAGAAATAATATCTAATTATATTAACGTAGCCCAAGAATATGCGCGAACGTGATTTGCAGTAATAAAGCAATTCACGACATTCATGACTTTAATTATTTTATTTTTATAAATTCTTATTTTTATGGTCCTTATATATTAGTAGAATATTGTACATGTATTATCATTTTTTGTGTATTCATGGGTGTATGTCGCTCCCTTGCTCAGTTGGTCGTAAGTCACAAGTTTATGACCGCGTCATTGGTGGGCCGATTTAATTTAATAGCACGTATTCTTCCGGAGTAATAGTGCTCGAAGAAACGAACCTTTTTATAGTTGATTTTGTTTTTCTATATATTTTTTGATAATAGGAAATACATGTACATTTTAATGTTAATAAAATATATTTAGATTGAACCCGAAGGTCATATTATATTATAAATAAATAATTATTTTGCAACACTATATACTCGTATTGTTTGAAAGATAGTGACACAACACAATTGTATCATATCTTTTTAAAAATCGGTGGCTAAAAAAAAATTCTTAGTAAACTTTATAAGTATTATAAAAAAGGTTTATTTTTCGCCGTGTTAGCACCTATACTTGTCTTTTTATAATACAGTGAATAAAACATTTATATTATACACATTTTACTATTTTTGAACTTTTATTAATTTTTATATATAAAACATTTTATCAATTAATTAGGCGAGAAAACGCTGTGGCTCGTATAATTGGTGTTTGTCATTTTGTCTGTTAGGTTATATTTGTATGTAACTAAACCAATTTTTAACAGTAATGGTAATTTCCCATAAGATTTTCTTTTTATTTTCAATGGTTACCTTAAAATTTGCGAGACAGCGGGAGCATTATGGCGATACTTGTCTTAGCAATGACAAGTATAAATAACACAATATAGACAGTCAAATTAATGTAACGACGATACTTAAATTCGGTAGAAATGATTCTGAAATTCGTTTTATGAATAATCGATAGTATTGGCAACGCTGATGAAATCATAAGCGTTGACGATTCATATGGTGTACATACACTTTCACGTTCCTATTAGTCTCTTTCATTGTGTAATTTCGTGTGGGGAATTAATGAAGGAGTATAGTGTCATACACTGCAGGCCAAAAGTTTAGGACCACTTACAAGACATGCAACAAGTTAAAATTGTGTAACTTGTTTATGCATATCATTATAATATTGTTGTTCTGTGGATTATAATATTCTAAATATTTGAATCTTTTATGTGCAAAAAAAATAAATGTCCATCAAATACACATTTATTGTTTCTAAATATACGAATTAAGAGACAACAATTTTAAGATATGTCTGTTTTATGACAACGAATTAAACATCATACTTAAGCAAATTTAAAAAAATATATCATCGATGTGCGTTTGCATATAAATGACAAAATAATTTCTTTCACTTTCATCTTCGTAGATAAAAAATAAAAACTATAAGAATATATTTATTTTGGAGATGATCGTGACGCGAAATGGAATTTTTTCGAACTAGATACACCTGATGGTTTATCTTAGATCGCGCAAGTTTTTTTTTTTTTTGTAACATACGTCATCTAAAGGTGTTAAACCAATCTAACGTCTAACCTGATTATATTATTAAATTGCATGATTATAAAACTTGAAGATAATAATTAACAATTTAATAAACGAGTTGCATGGAAATATAGAAATATAATATTGTGCGCTGTATTTGTCGAATGCAATAATAATTTTTAATATTAAACACGTACAAGAATGTTGATTCTAGAGAACCCCGGATATATTGTCTGTTAACTGTTCTCCGTTGTAATTTCATACAAAAATACATATTTAACGCAGACGCGTGCCGTTATACACGATCCAGTGCCAGAGATATCAATGCTTAGTAAGAAAACACAACCATTAGCATTTATGCAATTTGTAACACAAGTTGTGGTTACAAATACGACAATAAAATACTTATCGATCCAACAATCGTGAAAAATAATTAGTTAATTCTAATCGAGCTTTTTCATTAATTATAATGTCTTCTATTTTTAAGGTTGTTTTTAGCTTTTTATACATACTGTATTGTAATCATAAATAAATCAATCTCAACAATTTAGTGAAAATATACGTTTTGAGGGTCCCTGAATCAATTTGAATTATTCTGTCTGTGTGTGTGTGAGTCTGTTCTACAGCTAATACAGTTGAACATAAAAATATATTATTATATATATTATATGTATAGTAGAGACCAAGTATAAGAAAAGCGAGTGAAGCGCACACAAGTTTTGTTTATTTTTTATAATTTACTGTATTTGCATATCTTTAAAACTGTATTTATTTTTAGAGAATTATACAATTTTTGTAAACATCTGTCATTGTTTCCTTGGTGCATTATAATTAATAATTCTATTTTATGTATATTTCTAAGAAATATATGCAGTTGCACAAGTAACCTTGAGTTGAGCATTACATAATGAACAATTTCATTATATTTTTGGTGACAATAAAACTACAACAAAAGTTACTCTTTTTGGCAATATATTTATAAATTTCACATGTAATATTCAAATTGTACGTACCTTATACAATTTAAATAGCAACGTAAATTAACCATTGAAAATATGAGAACCACTTATTTTTGTTTTAATGATAATAAAGAATTTCGAAAAAAAAAAAAAACAGATTTGGTATAAAATTTGATAATATTATCGTCAATATTTTTTGTTTATATTTCATTCACTTTAAATGATTTAATATATTTGAAATTTAAAACTAATAGTAAATCATCTTGTATTGAATTGTTTCGTGATATTGTATATTGTATTCTAGCTTTGTAACACTGACTTTGAGTCATATAAAACACCAGAAACGAGTCTGAACGTATTACCAGCGACGTATCATAACTTTCTCTAATTGTTCATTTTGGATCAAGGATCTTACATATTCTATAGACTTTATTCTTCACTCAACATCTGGTATTGCATGATGAATTGATTTATGATAAATAAAAAATTGCTTTATCACCCTTTTATCATAAATCAGGTAGAAAATATGAAGAGCAACCACTCATATATTATGTATAATTTCAAGTGGTAAATACTTTGTATAAGAGAACTATGTGTAGGCCATTTTTTTTTTTGTAAATAAGCGAAAAATGATTGTGATTATTGTGTTACATATGTTTAGTTCTGATTGATAGTGATTGTTGGATCATTGTGATTCTATTGGTTATATAAAGTGCTATTTTTCTGTAATTTGTTGAATAATTTATAGGTATTAAAAGATGATATTTATCGAATATTGCTAAACTATTAACTAAACGTTGGCTGACGTCAACATTATAACAATGTCAATGAGTCGCTTTATTACAGAATAAGACACCTACACTCGACTTGAACGTATAAACACAGAATAGCCTAGTATTTAATAATTTATAACGCTATAGTCAAGGCTACTGGAGTGACAGAAAATATATACGTTTAACGTTTTAACATTTATATATAAATATAGAACAGTATAATTAATTTCATAGGTTAATTTTATACGCAAATTACCACAAAACAAAAATCATAATTGATGAGCAAACATGCAATATTGTCACATAAGTTCCCTTTGAAATTTTAAGACACTTTTTAAATGTTTCTTATGAGTAATGAGTCAAGTTGAAATTACAATAATGCACATTACAATTAAGGATGTTTTTTAAAAAACTGATTTGCTTATAAGTCGGCTTGGTTATCAATCAATCATTACGGTTTGCTTGTTTCATATATGGAATGTCAGTCTGTTCGGAAATAAGTATGATTATATTTTTGCATTGCATTTTTACTGTGTAAAACTCATATTATGAACAAGGTGACTTAAAAAACACATTAAATATGCATTCCAACATCGTCTTCTGAGCAGTCATACCCCAGTCTCTGAACTACAACAAAGAGCTTGATTTTGCAATTTTCGTTGAACATATTCTTTAGAAGTCTTTATTTTGGCAATGAATTTAAATCATAGCCAATCTATGCAATGTATCTAATTGTTGAATGTGCTAATAGAATTTAACATGATTTTCATGTAAGCTCCTTAATTATAATACTTTCTTTTGTTCTGCGCCTGAGAAAGTATATGTAATTGAAGCTTAATTGAATACTAGTCCAAATAATTGATTAGTATGAAGTTTTTTTTTCGTGGTGTTAATAAATCAATTTTCAATTTTTTTTCTAAGCATTAGTATTGGTTTTTTCTTTTGAGCAAATAAGGGTCAATGGAATAATGAAGATATATTTTTACTAATTTACATACCTTCATATTATTATAATAATTATGAATATAAAAAACTTTTTTCACTTCCCCAAGCAAGTGGTTCAGTTAAGTTGATAGTATGGTGTCCTGAAAATTTTCATAATTATATAATGCTACCCTTAACCTTTTAGACTCCGGTCAAGAATGAATTTATTATAATAAACATCAAAAATATAAAAAAAAAACTAGCTGAAATATAACTACAATTAATAAAAATCGATATGAATGTAGTAATACTTTTTTTTGTAGAAGTCATAGATTAGTTTAGTTAATCTCAGAGTTTACGATTTGATATTGTTAATGACTTGTTTATATTTACATTTAGAAAATAAAGTAGACAATACATAAGCGAAAATCTATATTTAATTGAAATCGATAGAAAGAATTAAATATCTTATAACCTATAGTAACAAGAATAAATTTGCTGGTCATGGTCACCAAAATTATTTTACTTTCATTCAGTGCTAGCGTTTACTAATCACCAGAAAAGATATTTTCAAATCACATTAATAAGTTGAGTGAATCGCCTTTTACTTCAAATAAACGAAATGCTCCAGAAATATCCATTTTGATAATGAAACATGACCTATGCGTTTTTAACCTCAAGCAAAATTCATTATAAAATGTGAACTGTATCAATAGTGATTGTTCATAAATAATTAATTAACAATTAATGGCAATTATAATAACAGGATATATTTGGAGTTTTTGAAAACAACATATTTATCGATACATTTGTCCATTATAATCGTACAAGAATAGTGTAACGAATTATTACAGATTCTATGCAGTGTTGGCGAGCTGAAGTATTACATACCCCAATCGTTTCTATTTTGTTTTTTCATCTCTCTTGCACTTAAAAGTGTTCTTCAGTGTAGTCAGATGAAAAAATAAAATTATGGTATCATGCTGTAAAATTTATGGAGTTTGTCTGTAATTTATGGTACAAAATTATAGTACGAGTAAAATATTTATGATGCATTTTTATAAACTAGTTTTTAATATATATGAGGTACATAAGCATATATATATTTAAATCTCAGAAACAATTAAATATAAATTGCACCAATTTCATATATAACACTGGTTACGTTTAGATACGCCAGGAGAAGCTGCATATAAGCCACTCAAACTGACAATTTTGTTAATTTTTAATAGGAAATAATAATTAATATTTCTTTTCTTTTATATTTATAGGCATTTATTCGATTCCTGCCCGTGCCAGTTGTATATTTAAAAAAAATAAAAACTTTCTACACATATAAAAAAAATCTTCTGTCTTCTAAACAAATGTTTATATATGTAATACTATTTTTTGAAATCTTCGAATACCATTTAAACATATTTCGAGATAGCTAAAAATTCCTAGATAAATATTTAAACAAAAAATCGATTTCACTGTGTCTAATTATCTGAAAAGCGCCCGCAATACAATTTTAGAATGTATTTTATTTTCAATTATAAATATGTGTATAAATAATTATTAATAAGTTATTTTCCATTAAGTATAATTTATTAATTATCCATTACCATGCATCCGAATACCTGCTATTAGACGATTTTATAAACGTTACACTTCATACAGTTCTTTTTATACTGAGTATGAAATAAAATTATAGGGGCTATGAATAACATTAAGTAAGCATAATTATACATTTACCGGAGGTTATACTTGATATCAATTATACGCTATAGAACATTACTGTTATCTGAAATATTAATTAAGGTACCTATACGATTTCTTACTGTTATCGTTTGTTATATACAACAAAGTAACTTGCAACAACCTAACGTGTCAAATAGTATAAGAAAATCTCATACTGGGTATAAGAATTCTTATAATATTATGAAATATATATCTCAGTAGTGTTTAATCTATGTTTTTATCAAGATAAAATATTAAATATAGTACTGCATGTTCTCTGAAGTTTTTGTCTCACTTTAATTTATTATTAATGTCTTTACTTTATTTATATGTGTAGTTTTATTTGACATATCTAATTTAGTTTTAAGTGAAATAATTTACATTTAAAGTAAGCAAGTTCACTTTCACTTATTTACTTCCTATGCATAAAAAGCTAGACTGGTCTTCACTCGACATTCTTGTACTTCCATTATCCATATAATATTGCTTTATTTTTAAATTCATGCTAGATTGCCGAGAACATAGTCAATATGTGGAATAATTCAGGAAACGTAAATATAATATGCTTTTTTGAAAGTGATTTTTCAGTAAACGGTAAATTTTTCGAAAAAGATTTTTCAAACAATAGTTGCTAGAAAGTTTGAATGAAGTCTTTGATCATTTTTTATTGAAGAAATGAAGTTATATGTATTGTTTTAATAAAGTTCATAATAAACATAGTATTGGCAATCAAATAAAAAATCCAACTTCACACTTTTGCATCAAATTTTATACTGATAAATGTATAAAGTCATTTAATATAATAATATGGCAATAATATAAGCATAGGATATCTTGAACTGAACTGCCGTTATGTTCGAAGTGTATGTTAAATTGCTAAGTTATGAGACTTGAAACTGATAATGGTCTAGATAATATATAATATCTATATACGTACAGGTACTAAAACACCTGTACATGCATGATTTTTATTATGTACCAACATATCAATTTAATTTAATCCAAAGCAATTTGGAATTAAAATTTTAATTACGCTTATAAAATAGAATATTCAGTTTTATTATATTAACTGGAACATGAACCTAGGTCTATAATATCCACTTGAGCCCCCAATATACACAGTTCGACTAAGAATCGATCAACATTTACATAATTCAAATATAATTTAAGGAAGATAGACAATTATTTTTTTAAAATCTTAAAATTACATTGAGAAAGAATATTCACGTTATTTGTGGCCTTGAAGCTTGCCGATATATTTAACGTAATAATGATATTAGTAATCAAAGTTTTGGTTGAAATATCTTCTTCACAAATAGTAGTTTTTTTTATAATTACAATACTTCCTTTTAGACCATTTTTGATAATCTAGATATAAATAACTAATAGTACATAATAGAAGAAAGTTCAAAAATATAATTCGACACAAATGTTCACAGATTACATAGTTTTGTTCCTAGCATATGTAGCAGCTGGCCTTATATATTTAATGTTTTATACGCACAGGACAAACTTTCGCGATATTATCATGAGCTGACATCGTAACTTTGCGATATGCTTTCCCAATTCCTTTTAGGTCAGAATTCTAGTGGTATAACCAATTACGGGCTTTAAAATTTCGTTATTCACCGAGGAACAAAAGCAGTGGTTTTTCTGGAAATTTTAATTTACAACTCTGAGCCTTTAAAAGAAAATAATATTTTAAATAATCAAAACAGTTTTGTAGGGCTCAATAACTCCAAATATTATTTTACCATTTTTTCTTCAGAGGAAATGCGTTATATTAAACGACACATATTTCTGCAACTTAGTTGAATATCATGACCACGTACGCCAAAAAGGCAAAAACCCTCTCATTTAAAATAGATTAATTGTAAAAAACGCCAGGTGTTCGTTGTAATAGATTTCACTGTATTCCACGTAATATAAATACATACTTTGTGACAAATTCATCAACGAAAGTTCAGTGTCGTGCACTGCAAATTTTTATGTGTTCTGGAGACTCAAGGATTGAGTTGTTTTAAGCAAACAACTAATAATATGGTATTATTTCATACAAAAAATTTAAAAAAATTGTGTCAACAAATTAACTATAAAATCACTGTTGCATTATGCATCGGTGAGAAAAAACCTACATTCTATTTTAACCTTTCGTCATCCGGATCAGAGAATCCTTCACCTTTTATATATAGAAAAAATATTTTATTAATGAAGATTCTGGTTTTTTAATAATCCTTATTTATTTGTTACAGCAAAAATGAAGTTTCTTCTGCCGCTTGTCGTTTGGACATGGCTTCATTTAACGACGGTAAGTTTTTTATTTTACACATTTATTTAATTAGACTGTACATATTTAATGGCATCTAATAATCTTATTTAAATACAACTAGCCTAAGTTTTTCTTATAATATTTTTTTCAGTTTTTGTAGTAGATTCAATACTCGGTATAGTGAATCTAACTATGGGAAGTATGTGACCTCTGTTGTATATGTATATTAATTAGCAAAAAAAAAGTGGCGGCGTTTTTCTTAATTTATAAGAAGGTGCAATCAGTAGTTCGTTGCCTCTTATCCCATAATTTGTAGTGTTGAGTGTGTTGAATTTTCTCTTATGTTCGATTTTATTAGAAGGGCGGCTTGAAAAATATATAGAGGCGATAATGTTAAAATTGATAGCTGTTAGAAAAGCAATTTGCTATGTATCTTATTGCTCTCTTCGTCGAAAAACACGAATAGTGTAAGGTTAGTCGACAAACTGCCAACACAACAACACAATAGATTATAAGTTATTACAATAATCCCTGTAAAACCAATTCTATTTAACTGATTCATAAACTGTGTCACAATATGTAAAAGAAGAAAAAGAGAAATAAAATATCATGTCTTTTAAACTGTTCAACATGCTTGTGTATGCTACGGTGAATGTAGGTAAATGTTAGCAAGTTTGGTAAATGCCAATTCATCAATTCGGCATCAATCCATGTCATTTATAGAAAGCATTTGGGAGAATATGTTATATGTATAAAACTTCATTTGAAATTTACACATCTTTAGGTAAATGTGACATTTCATATATTTAGACAACAATGTGCGTGACCTGATAATGGGCTACGTCACTACTAATGGAACTGGTCACCACGACACACCCGACTAGCTCCATTTCGGACTAAACTATTATATTCCGAAATTTAACCAGTCGTAACTTCGGTTACGGTTAATTTGTGGCTGTTTTCAATTCCTTAAATATTGCTAATAATTCGAAACACTCTCCAGTTGCTAATGCCGGCAAAATGTGAAACGATAATATCAAAGTGTCACGTGGCCTTGTAAATTGTCATAGAATACATTTATAAATCATTTAAATATACAAGAGTGGGCTTTTTCTAATGTATTCATTATAAAGGATACTTCCAATTATAATCCGGGAATGAAATTAATAAAAGAATTTAATTCACTGCTATTCTATTTCTAATATTTGTAGTTTAGATGAATCATATAACTAATCCATGGAAAAGAAATGTAAACCAGACACTAATCCTTACCCGATTTGCATAAAGCTAGATCACAATCTTATGGTAAAAAAAATTAACGACGAGAACCGTGATCAATAATTTGATTCTGAAGAAAATACTATTTGGAAATTTAAGAATTATGATCAGAAATTTCGGAATATACTAGTAGTAACATTATGTAGCATATGCAAGTCGGTAATGCAGGGAGTGGTCAGTAAACACAGCAACCCATATACGGTGAACAATAAATGTGACTTGTAGAAGTTTTGATCAATGAACGTTTCAAAACTTTCTCTTTGCGGTTTTAGTTTGCTTAATATATTAGTATTTCAAATATTGAATTGTTAAATACAATAGGATATTTTAATACAGATCTTTAAACATTAGTAAGCAAATATCACTTGTGGCCAGCACAAGATTGTCTTGTAATTATTGATACAAACTCACATGAAATATTTGTATAGAAACTAATATGAAAATATGTATCAGCAATCGTGAATTGCTTTCTGAATCTCACAACTGAGATATGTGGTTGTCTAGTAATTTCAAATGCGTTGTTCTTACAACACTTTTTGAGAAAGCATCTCTAACTGTGAAAGATACTTTTCTTTAAGAAATACAACTGGGACCATATCTATGATTATGAAGGGTGAATGCGTGGGCGAACGGAGGTTAACAAAGAGACGATTGATTTAGATATTCTGCGTCTGTTCTGCTAACTAACAAAGCAACTGCGAATTTCCATTTTTACTTTTGCTGACAGCAAAAATTAGTGCGGTAGTTACAAGTAACGGTACTTTCTGCTTGCTTTATTTGTGTAATTATGTATTTTCCTTTCCTCGATATGTTTTACTTTTGTTGTATCTGTTGAAATGTTCTATAAATATCTAATTTAATTTAATTTTATAACTGTTCTATACAGTATGGGCGCGATCCTGATAACTACACTTGTTGCAGCTGTTAGCTGTCCTATCAGATGTTGTAAACGAACTAGCTAACATTTGTTTCTATTTGATTGAACAATGTTTGCGAACTAATAACCAAATTATTGTTCTATTTATATTTTTCAATACAACTATAATAGTTCTCGGTGTTAATTGGTGATAAAGTATATTTGTTTTTCTTTTTTAAAGGATATATATATATATATATATATATATATATATATATATATATATATATATATATATATATATATATATATACATTTACGTTGCACTAGTTACTAAACATATTGATATTGTTTCATGGCAAAATGGTAATATGAATTTAAAACACATATGGTGTAAGTTAAGTATAACAAATCGAGTTTTTTTCTATTAGTGCATCATTCGCAACTTAGAAGCACTAAAATTATAATATATCTTTTGCAACAGCAATTTAATGAGAAACCTTTTAGCGATGATAAAAAATATATATAATAGATAATACGCGGCATAGTTAACTAGATACATGCTAATTTATCGTTAAATAACTCCCAGACAATAGAACTAGTAAACAACTGCAACGGCTATGGTTTCCAGGATCGCGCGAGTACGCTATTTCACAGTATATTTGTCTAAATTTATATATATATTTGTTGCTGGCAAACAAGTACTTAGAAGAATGATCATGCGGCTTAACAAGTTTTTAGGAATTATAATTTTCTTTTTTATTAGTTGGAAATAGAAGTGCTACATGTAAGAAACTTGAATACACATTCTCATAACTGTGTTGTTTATAATATTTTGCCAATTAAATAATGTCGTATACCGGTGTAGCAACTAAATGACATCACTGTTAGACATATTTAACAGATCAGTTATTATTTATATTTACATATATTTAACATCAATGTATTTGGATTCTAATAAAAAGTTTTTGCAGCATACGATAAAATGTATGACGACAATATCATGTTAATTGTGAAAACAACCTACTAGTTACATGACTAATATTTTGCATTAATTCGTGGGCCGAATCAAGGATTTCCAGTAAGCAAAATGTCAACTATTTCAAGTTTGACTGGTTAAAAACTGTTTGTGTATTAACTGTTTGTTTCACACTTATACAGTACAATATATTTTTATGAATATTGAGATATTCTTCTTCTTAGTATAATTATTCGTAATCTAATCTACTCTTCGCAAATATATTATAAGCTCAGACATCATTGCAATTGAAAGAATTCTACTCTTGGTATTTTGTAACGGCTAATTTCATTAAAATTAAACAATTGATGTTTTTCATGATCTCTTTTTTATAAGAAAGTAATTAGTAATTGTGAATATATTAATCACAGTCATCGTTGTGTCTGATTCTGTTATTCAATATATCAGACAGTGACATAGTACTATAATTATATGTTCACTTCAAAATTTAATGGCTTTAAACATTCATTTTCTATAGTTAATAAATATTATTAAAGTTATTTATTATCCGTCTTGATGTGCTATGATCTCGCTTTACGGCTTCCACGAATACTTGTTTGAATTAACGAATAAAACATTGTTCACTATAACTGAAATAATTAATATTATAATGGATATAGAACTTGATACAGAATTATAGCTATATCTGCAATAGTTGAGACTAATAAAATATATACAAACAAATTTAATAGTCTTTGGTAAAATAATATCAATTAGATTAAATATATACAGGATAGGCATATATATATATATATATATATATATATATATATATATATATATATATATATATATATATATATATATATATATATATATATATATATATATATATATATATATATATATATATATATATATATATATATATATATATATATATATATATATATATATATATATATATATATATATATATATATATATATATATATATATATATATATATATATATATATATATATATATATATATATATATATATATATATATATATATATATATATATATATATATATATATATATATATATATATATATATATATATATATATATATATATATATATATATATATACTATTTTTAATTTTTTACAAAAATAGACCTTGTGCTAGTCATAACAAACATTTTATATATGCAAATATTATGTTCCCAGTACATTTTATAGCAAAACTATAAGAACGCCAAGTTGTTCAGAATTTTAAGCCTACGTGCTCCTTTCCATTTCGCTATCCCTGTATAATATATTGTCCGCACAAGAAGGTCAAGTGTAGGGCACTGCAGATATTTTTAGTTAGTGAACACACGAGCACGTCTATGCTTGAGAATACTTGTTGAACACGTTAAACTGTATGAAATCCGACATTAAAATTAACAGTTAGAATATCATTATCGCACGAAAATTAAAATATATTTTATTCAAATTGCTGTCATGGATCACAATAAAACGAAATTATTCATATTATTAAATTTGAAACGCAAAATAATATAAGGGAAATCAACTATTGCGCCAACCTACACCTATGACGGTGCAAGTCCAAAATATGGTTGAGTCAGACCAAGAGATATTTACAACAAATCGTTATAACATATATGGATGTTGGCAGCGCCCACATCATACAGTTACTTAAATCTTAATTTTGCAATCTTGTTTTCTCCTGAAAGTAACATTGACACGTGTAGGTGTTATTATTCGAACGAAAAGGATGCTACACCATATTTATCGGAGCGAATAAAAAAACGATTAACCGATGGTGAACCGCTGAGAGTATTTTTAACATTTCGTTTCAACGAACTCTCGATTTTATCATATACGAGGTGGGATATAAATGATAAACTATGCTAAAACAAATCTGTTGTAGCCAGCACAAGAGTTTCTCAAATACGAAATATTGCTTTGAAACAAAATAATAAATGGCAATGAATAGTGAAAACAATAAGTAAAAATAAAATATGTAAAAATAAAGGTATTATAATGGAATCACTGACGCCAATTCTAGGAATTGCAACCAAGCGTAGCCTTCTGACACGCAATTTAACTCAACCTTACATTATTAACAGAGAAACTAGTATTGGATTGTAAATCCAAAATGAACAAAACCAAATACAACACAAGACAAGATAAATACGAATAATCCTAAAATCATTTAATTAATATTGGATATAGCACGTTAGGTTAATAATAAGAAACAATACACCCCTTACGAGTACTTTTCAGACCTGCCAACGAAGATAATTATGCTTTGGATTCACACAAACACTACTTGATCGTCTTGAAGTAAAATATAGCTTTCAATTGAAGCGAAAGGTGTAGTTAAATTATTATCAGAAGATGTTGTCGATTCAATAAATATAGAAAAATATAATTAGATACTACAATTAACGAAACACTATACTTAGAGGAACAGAAGCGTCTCTACCTTTGAAGTACTAAATTCAAGGGAAGTGACTTTTGTTTATAAAAAGAACTGATTAACATGATTCGCCCTAAAGAACAAGGTCAAAAGTTTTATAGAATTAGATAGTATTTCATGAAACGTATATATATATAAAATTTACCAAAATAATAAAAATGTTGTATTAAATTGACTTCCGTCCCAACATACTATAATTAAATTGTTTATAATAATTATAATGTATTATAATATTTGAAATTCCATATTTCTCTGTACCTGGTGTATAAAATATAAGTAATTAATACATACACAATAATTAGCTTTAATTAAAATGAACAACAATGTGTTTTCAGAAAGCGTGAATTATTATAAATTATTTAGCAAGTTAGTAAATTAAATTTTGTAAAGCGTAAGTTTGGTTTTTGCAACATTTTAAATTAGTACAAAAAAATTGTTAGAATACGAACACCAAATCAAATAAAGTTTTAGATAAAGGAACAAAATATTTCATTTATCTAAATAATTTTTAGTTACAAGGGAATATGGTTTTCATTCAAATTATTTTATGTTGATAAAAAAATAAAGTAGATCTAAGAAATTTAATTGTAATAATTATTTAAACGATTATATTTACTATCATTTATACGTACTGTATAAAAGAAAGTATAGTGATCACAATAAAAATCGACCCCAAATATAAAGAATATCTATTTCTATTTTGACTGTTTTCGCAATGACATTTGTGTGTGTGTCTGTAGGTATGTGAACGCTCTATAGCCTATACCGTTTAATATACATATAAAGGATATTATAACCGGAAGTACTTGTTTACTCGTGTAGTAACTTATGTTTGAAATGTTATTTAGAAAAATATTCCAATTAGTGAGAAATCTCATTTTTAAAATAATTACGTTAACCTAGTTACAACACATATTAATATTGTTTTATGACAATGTTAGACTGAATTTAAAGCGCAATAAAGCTATAATCCTTATATAGGGAAAAGTAAGTATACAAGATAGTTGAGTGAAGGACAAATCTGTTTCTTTTCTTTATATGGGGTAAAATTAAAATGATTCACGATATCCTTGAGACATAAAATTTATAATATTTTGCTAAAAAATTACAAATTATCTTTAACACCTAAAAAACCAAAACATATCCTCTGAGGCCACCAATGTTTTTAGACATTAGTCATGCTGGTACTACAATCGCGACTTTATATAAGAATTATCAGAATTTGTATTTGTAATAAAATTTATTTTTAACTTTATACTATAACTCGGTTAAAAAGCGCAGATACCAGGACTTATTTAATTGTTCGATTAAACCACAGTTGCGTAATGAATAATCCCAATTGGTTCTTCCGAATACTGTTCGTTATATTATAAAGACCATGCACTAAAGTAATGTGTCATTATTATTATCACCATCTATTTATAAGTAAACAACTGCTTCGTAATACATAATCCATAATGCAACAAAAACTTTCAATCACTGAAGAACTAGCAACCGTTACCATTTTAGCAGTGCAAATATTCTATCCCGTTCCGTACCAATATTATAATAACTGAATGCATTCAATGGTTGCCAGCGAGACTGTCTATAAGAGTAGTCACTTACAATGTGCCATTAAAATAATTATATGATCAAACAATTGAAAACGCATACTCATACTTCGGTAGTGCGAACAGTTCGACGATTATTGAGTGATTACAATCAGCTGTAACCGTAAATTGGCGTTGGAAAAATAGTAGGCACGCTATGTAATGAATCTTGATGTTTATTTGTTCCAGGTGACAGTATTAATATATTGGACATTATTTTATTATTTATGGATACATTCATAAATTTTGATTTATGTCACAATCAATAAATAAGGACCAACTTATTTGCCTGTCCTTAATCAATTCAAGATAAAAAGCTGCAGTGGACTTCACTCGAATTTCTAATACTTCTATTATCTATTTAACACATATTGCTTTGTTTATTTAAAATTCATGCTAGATTACCGTGAAACTAAATCAATTTGTGTAGTAACTAAGGAAATGTAATAGTAATATGTCAATTTTCAGGGGTAATTTTTTAGTAAATGGTACATAATTTAAAAAATTAAAAGTTACTAGAAATTGCTCTTTATTTGTAATTCGTGCCATATCTGAAATATAAAAAAGTAGTAAAAGTAAACCTTAGCAATCGTAAGATGAATGTAAAACAAGATCATTATAAATAAATATAGATAGTGAAAGTACAAGTCGAGCAGTGGCCACTCCTGCTTTTTATATATAAATATTTAAAGTGTCTCGAGTTTACAGCAAAGGTCATAGAAAATATTTATAAATAACCATTATTATTAAAGGATTTTCATTATGTTGAAGTTTCGGCAATACATGTTTTTTTCTATGAATAAAGATGGTTTCGAATATTTAATTATATTCTACAGTATGTATGCCCAAAACTGTTGCCAAATTAATATTCGCCTTATACAGAATACATCGTCACGTCAAATCTCACAGAACTAACTAACAGTTGATGTAGAACATTTATTTTTACAAAATTTTAACTGTTTTGCCGGTGTCCGATAATAATAGGTATATGTTGAATAATTTAAGTTAGTCATCATGATAACTCTGTCACGCTTCGCGTTTTCCTCGCGTTACCAATCAGTTCGATCAGTGCATTCCCGATAGATTGAAACTCGTTCGACGACACCGTTCTCTCTCATACTACGTAGGCATTACACTTCTGTAACTGTGGATGTTTAAAACATAGTAGGTATATGATTGTTATTATACATTTGAGGGCGGTGCGTGAACCGGCCGAGGATATTCCCGCGCTCTATCCGAATAATTTTCCATTTATTTCGGTATAATAAGATACATAATGTGATTAAACCCATTCTTTGCTACGAGTACAGTTAACCTTCGTTTTGACTTACGAAAATACATGTGCGATGCCATTGTTGTAATGTTAATGATATTTTCCCTCATTTGTTCTGTGTAAGATGAGATATGATAATTCTTTTTCACGTTAAAATTATTTTCGTAGTTATGATTCACCTGAATGTAGATATTTAAAAAATTAGCATAAGTTCAGGCACCAATACTTTCAGCTTGCCGTATAGCAAGCTTATAATCATTGAAAAATTAATTAAGAAAATATTTTTAATGAAATTTTGGGTCATTGCCCAGAATTTTACATTTTTTAAGTGATAATGTAAAAACACAACAATGAAAAGTAAATGTATTGTTGATTATATTCCAATATTTCTGGAGATTCTTTTGAAATATAATCAAAAATGGTATAAATATAATGTGAGTGCCCAAGTAGTTTCCGTCGCACTATAAATTAAATAGCCCTTATACTTATAGGGCCGTAAGAAACGATACCCTTCTTTTTACGGTCCTTAGAATTTATTGAACACACAATAAATTTTAAAGGAAAATTATTAGATATTTTATGTAGGTCTATAGGTTAAATCCAAAGTCCATAAAGAAAACTAAGAATATTTTTAAAACAATTGTTAAATGTTAAACTCTTTTAAAATTAGAAGTGATAAAAATATTTCACTGATTATAAGTTTTATTATTTATTTCAATTAGATATATGAACCAGAGAAAGCGTCAAAACTGTATTTGATAAACTAACATTATATTTAACAGGTACAGTAAGATAAAACTAATTTGCGAAATATTTCATTGAGAAAACAATAGACTTTGGTAGTAAAGTTATCTAAACCGTTGTCTATCCGTTTGTTCTTACTATTTATCTGAGTGTAGACATGCACAAATGTAATTGTCTATTCACGTTCTAGTAATTTAGAGAGTTAAATAGAGTTACAAATGCTATTAAGTAATTTTACAGATGTAAGGTATTTCTTGTGCATACATTTGTTAGATTTTACGTGATTACCTAATTCTGCTGCATACATCATTTGAACTTCATCAAGACCATTTCAAATCAATATAAATATAATAATAACGATATGCATTTGAAACAATTTAATTGAAATGTATAGCTGCATTTTATTATTTATTGTTTGTCAATCCAACAATAACAATCTAATATTATCCCTACAAAATCAGGAACTAATTTAATTTGACATTTCATAATTTTGTCATTTTTATAAACAACTAGTAACCATAGAAACATATAAAAAAAGTGTTTTGTACACACATTTATTCATATATCATTAATTTACACAAACACCATGAAGCAATACCAGTTTATGAGTCTATTAGGGTTATATTCAAAAACCTTTGACAATGAATTCAAAATTTTTCGAAAAAACAATTTTTTTATAATTTTTTACTTTAATAACATTCACTTTTTCACTAACACATGTCATTTTTAAATATGCAAAAAATCTCCGCCAATCAAGTTTGTCCACATACTTGGTTTATCTCCTCATAAATAATTATTTGTAAATATGTTTTATTTATAAAAACAAATCAATATATATATATATATATATATATATATATATATATATATATATATATATATATATATATATATATATATATATATATATATATATATATATACGATTATAATTTTTTTCATTGTTTATTAGCTCGAAGAACGGTGGTTCGCCGGGCTGAAGACGTTGATCCCTGCACCTATGTTTGTTTTTATTGATATTAAACGTACTTGATTGTAATTAGCAAACTTCATTAATATCTTGTTATTAAAACACATTTATGTTGTATTTATTTAACAATGTGGTTATATACATACTAATTAAATAATCAAAAATCAAAGATGATTTATAGACGTTATTAGGCACGTTTTATATGAAATTCCGTGTTTTATTACTTGCAACCTCATCGATATATTTGTTGGTTCATTTATATATACATAAGTGATTAGTAATTTTTACTTGTCAATATAGGTACTGTTAGCTGCTTATATTGTTTGTATGTAATTATAGAGGCAGTTACCGTTACACTATTTATTATGTAATTAATTGAATATCTTCTAGTACACATCGCTACCAATAATTACCACGAAATGACTACTGCTTCACCATTTTTATTACGTATACGTTATGTTTCACCTGATAAGATCAGTATTTATAACTCTATCTACAGTTGAATTTGTATAAACATAAGTAAAAGTTGTTATTAAAGCAACGAAATTTTACAAATACAAAAAAATTGGAGTGCCCTTCACTCGATTTTCTTATACTTTATTTCACATTATATGTAATATGATTTTATAAATATGTGTCGTAACTAGGGAAGCGTAAATGTAACTAGGCGATTATTTAGTAAATGGTCCATTTTTCGAAAAACTTTTCATATAAAAGTTGCTAGTTATTTAAATATCTTTAACTTTAATAAAATTCACTTTTTACCTAAAAATAAATCAATCTTTCCAGGGATATACAAAACTTAAATACAAAACATATTTGACTATAGAGCGTTCACACACATACACACAATTTGGATGTTCATTAAAATGTCTAGGCTGACTTTTATTAGGGATCACAATATTTTCTTTTATACATTACATATAATACAGTAGAAAAACTTTTGTCGTCGAGTTTCTCCGGGTACTCCGGCATCCTTGCCTAGGAGTACAACACACTACACAGTGGCAGAGTAGGTTCTCCGCAGGTGAAGAAAACTCCAGTCGCCATATTCAGACAAAGGAGAACAGGTTAGGTACACGGCAATATATAATTAGTTGTACTTTGAGTACAGTTATATTTACTGTTTTTACAAATTATTGAAGATCTATAACATACAAAAAATATCAGATATGTATATAATAATTAAATTTATAACCTGCTTTTAAAATATATTTCTTCTTTTTTGCCGGTTAACATTCGAATTCTTATATACAAGTAAACCCATGCGTTCTTGCATATTATTCGATAGAATATAATAATTAATATAAAGGAACTGATCAAAATCCTGCGATCTTAGTTTATCCGAATACACAGTGTGGGAAAGTTGTGCATTTATCTACATAGTGGATAAGTGTCGCAACCTTGAACTTATGTTTAAACTTAACGAGAGAATATTTTGCGCTTGCGCGTTATCGAATCACTAGTATATATCAACTGATCCGTTTTCACAAAATCGTGCTCTCACCAGTAATTGTAAGGAATTTAATCAGATAGTTTAATATAATTTTTATTTAATATTAAACAAACAGTAACCACAGTCCAACTTCTATTATGGTGTATACCGTAGCTTATATTTTCACTTATTTTTCGCTCATTGTACAGTAGTAAAAGCTGTAAATAGATATATAAGACTTTTATTTAAAACATCACATTTTTATGTTCAATAGTGCAGATCGTTCACAGACAGACATACAAACAGATGTCAATGTGAAAATAGTTAAAATTAATTCGAGGGATTCCTAATAAGTAGATATTTCCATTAAAATACCGAGATAATTTTCGTAATTATCAGAATACTTTCTTTTATACAATAATTTTAAAAAGAAAATAATTAAATTAAAAATATCCAATTAAACTTCTGCTTTCCCTGCTGAGTCTTTAATTATTTTATCGTGGCCAATCACACGCTAGGATTATCTCTTCAAAAATTTATGACTATACATATTTTCTTTTAAAAAACATCAATGGTTATATAAATGTTTACTTCTTAATCCATTATAATAAAGTTTTATAAGCTTGTCGTACGAAGAGCTGAAGGTTTTAGTGACGGCACATGTGCTTGTGTATTTCATCTAACGCTTAAAATCTTTAGTTCTTGTTTTATTTATATATTCCCGTATATCAATAAGGAAACTGTACTTATATTTGACATTTGACAAGAGAGATAGCGAGCATTGTCGTAGGAAGAACTTTGCGAATGATGGTGCATTGAAGCTGTTTTCATGACTCCAGGCCTACCAAGAGCTAACGGTCAGGTAAAGCGTTACGTTGGAACGGTATCAAATTTTTACGAGTCGCGGCATATTGTAAGTCAGAATAGAACAATTTGTGGAAGATTCTATTAGTATTATGCATAAAAAGCAATAACGGTCCATTGGTTTCGCGTCTAAGGTTATTGCTGGGATACTATGAAACCCTACCATGGGTATATATATATATATATATATATGTATATATATATATATATATATATATATATATATATATATATATATATATATATATATATCGTGAATGCAACAGACACACAATCGAATACTATAGTTCGAGTTGATGCAGAGACGCGTGTGGCTTTGTGAATCCACTGCAACGTGATTTCTTCTCTAATCGCTGAGTGTAGTTGTCTTTATAACCGGAAACACTTGATATATCCAAACGGTACGAACACTCCGGATGTAACAAATCGTGTCATTCTAATTTAGCAGTGGTGCTTTTCTTTGTAATTTCCATTTTCAACAATAGTTATGCAAAAATTATATGAAAACCGTTACTCCAAAGTACACGAGTTGAGCAAATTAACATTATATGAATTATATAGAAATATGAAACTAAATTTACGTAAACTAACTTCATTAAATTGTATCTTACAGTAGACTATGCACCCAATGTGTTGTATTCGGCGATGAGTTCTCGGAATAAATATAACAGTTAATTGTTTACTTTTTTATACGTAATGTTTAAAAGAAAATATAGTGCTCACAATAATAAAAAGAAAATAACACTACATTACATATATAATAAAAATTTAGTATAAGAAAGTCGAGTCGAGTTTATTTTATTGAACAAAACTAAAATGCATCGCATAATTGTCAAAAATATATTAACGATGCTTGACCTCAAACAAGACCGTTGTCTACTTTCTCTCGGGACATCGGAAGAACTATGGTTATACCTCGTTGTGTATGAAGTTTATGGATTGAGATTATGTGTGCTATTACAGAGAACATCCTATATTCTTTATTATTTGTAAAACAATGTGAACACACATATGATTATTTACTTAACCTAACATTTCATTTACAGGAATTTGAACTATAGGGACACATAAATCTTGGTTCATGAACATGGAAAATAATAATGAAGGTGATCATAAGATCAGTATAGTGTACGTGATTGATAGTGCATGGTATACGTTTGCTTATAATAACAAACGAATATGCAATGCCTCGATTACATAACAAAGGCATCTCAAATGTGTGCATTTGAGATGTCTTTGTTACGAGGATATTTTAATATGCACATATATTTTATTGCCGTAGTAATATTGACATACATATATTATTATAGGTTATTTTTAACTTAATGTATTTTGTATCTCTCAAATAAATTATAGTAGAGGAAGGAAAAATAGTTGAACTTTATATTTAGACAACGTATGGTTTTCGGCAAATGTATATATGAGAATTCATCACATAACCACCAATCACCACATTTTCTAACTAAAGATTTTAAGGAAAATATACGTTTTGACCATGCCTGAATTGATTTTGACTATTTTCAGAATGAGGTCTGTGCATGTGTGTAAATCCCCAAACGGTATACGGAAGATAAATTTACATGAAATTAACATGATAAGTGTATAATAATGTATAGTAGGTACACATGTGTAAGTAAAACATAATGATTTTACAAGAAATATGCAAACACAATGATTACAGTTTATAATATAGCTGTTTAATTCATTTAATATTATTGTGATTATTGCCAAACATTTACAGTTTGACACAATTTTCAAATTATTATTTCTACAATTCAACAGAAAGTTATCCGTGTTTATTCTCCTTGCATAAAAATGTCTTGTAAAACTCGGTTGCCTCGCTTACTCGCCTCGTAGTAACATCCGATGTAATAGATATAATAACTTTGCAGCATACCAATATTTGTTCAACTGGTAGTTCCAAATTCCTTCTCTAGATATCATATGATTGGTCAAACGTAAAGAGCACTTTATTTCAAGAACATTAAAGACTTTATGCGAAATCGAAACGATGTTAAATTCTAACTTAATACAACAAAATAATTAAAACCCGTAGAGTACAACAATCGTGATAATATTTAAAAATATCTATTTTCGACGCAAAGCATCGAAATATGCAAAAAATTCGTTAGACCACGTCGGTGTGATAAATATATCATGTAATACGTATGTATATTATATCACTCCATCGCTTCGCTCTCTTGCCTCGTAACGAGCAAAATTAACTTTTTCGTTGTTAAATCATTGAAACTATATGTTTGAAGCGATGGCATAGCTACAACAAACGAGATTAGTCCTAATTGGATAAATAAGTTGGGTACGTTTACAAGGTAAATCTGCACGGCAACAATATCATTTTATCACTACAAAAATCAGGAATATAAATTGATTTACTGCTTCTTTATTGTATTTGAATAGATTATTCCCAATAATATTATTTTATTTTATATTTATTCTTGTCTGTCCTTGTTTTCAAATAAATAACCAGTGGAGGGGCTATGCTTTGAATTTTGCAGAGGCGCAGCAGTTAAAATACAAATATGTCAGAGGCCAGTTTTTTCCATAGTACAATATTCCCAAATTAGCTTTCAAAATTACCAAATATCAAGAGTTAATTAAATTAGTAAGATTGAATAAAAACGAACAAATAATATTTAAAACACAATTAGTCAAAAAAGGATTAAGTTTAAAGAACAGGTAGATTTTTTTCTATAATTATAAATATAAGAATAAATAACATGTAAAGGATTTGTATCCGTTAAGAAGATTTGATGGCCAATAAAGATTTTAATTATTGTTTTTCTGAAAACTAAATAGCAACATTTGATACAAGAAATAATGTTTTCAAATTACCGTAGATAATCGTTGCAAAGGCATCACTAACCCGAAACCTTGAAAAACCAAATTGGATGTGATTATTTTTAAGTATAAAATTATGTTTAACCGTTTTCAGTTCCTTTTAAAGGACCTTCACCTAAACAAGAAATTCTGCAGTGCCGTACACTGGACTGGATAGCAATTTTAATCATGTTACATTTCTTTTTAAGGTATCAACTTCAAAATTGAATATAAACCCCATACAACATTCATTCCGCAAAAATAATTTTTGAGCACGTTGACTGGCGTTAATTGTGTCGCATAAATGACACCAACTACGAGTTATCTCCTAATTGAGGTACGAAATATCTCGTAGCTTTTGAGAAAACCCCGATAAATTGGGGAGACAGTTAACGTGTTAAAGTCTTAAAAGTTTTACATTCATACAATAGTGGTTTACTCCTCGGCTTCTTTACAGAATAATAATGGATGTCTTAGCAAAAAAAAAAGAAAAAGAATGCCTGCGGAAATCCGTAAATACTTAAAGCGTCAATTTAATATAAACAAATATAATTATTTAAATTTTTGAAGAAATTAGGTTTTTTTATTTCGCTTTCTATAATTTGGAAGGCTTAATAAAGATGGACCCTTAAAACTGTAAAAATGATAATTAATTGTTTAGCAAAATAGTTTGAGATCCTTCAGAGGTCTTACAAGCGAGTATATATTTATCAATCAAATTTTATGATTTTGAGACGCTCGACTGAATGCTTTGAACTTTTGCTCAGTTAATGCGACGAGCAAAATAATTACTTCTCGGCATATACCAAGGCGACGTTATTATCAATTGTTAATGATCAGTAGAAAAGTTGTAATTTAAAATGTTGGCATTATACCAACGAATATATCTTATCTTCAAATGTGGAGATTCACAACCGTTCATTATTATTAAATTATTATCGTACAATGATCTTTCCTGCAGGATGCGATTTACTGCCGTTTTTATATTTGCACCATTTTATGTTATTCGCAGTGTTTTATACTGGACATTTTATTGTATTGATAAACGTTGATTTCCGGGATGTAAACCAGTATTCTGCAATTTGTACATTTATAAAATTTTTACATTATTCTTAATGATGAGTCCAACTTGCGCATTTTTCCTTTGTTTCCTTAGGCTATTGGTTTTATTGTATTATCCATTTATATAAGTATTGTGTATGTCTAAGATTTATTTTTAGAAATGAACATTCAGGTAGTTTTATAAATGTGTTTATACTTACCTATAGCATACAAATTTTCTTATACGACGGTGACGAATTTTATCTATCGATGATCTCATGCGGTCTAGTATAAATAAACAACATAAGTGTCGTTCAGAAAAGTTGTCCATAGCTGAACAGCGGGATGCTACCGGATGTATGCTACTGTTTTTGGGGGGAAGTTTTGATTTTAACTAGTCCTTGTATTATTGGCGTGCCCTTAACATAACGGCTTCGCTTTAAGTTTACATAATAATTTTGAAAGCTCGAGCCAGAAAAAGAATAAAAATTATTCAATTTAACAAATGCTGGAACCCAGACTGGAGCTCAATTCTTTTCTAACTCAAGTACATATTTTTTCCAACCTCGAGGCTGATTTCGAAACCCGAGTTTTTCAAGCTCTTTCTACTTCTCTTTCTCTGTCATTATTTCTCTGTCTACATATCTCGATCTCAATATATTAATGTCTTTCTTTCCAGAAAATGGGAATATAAAAATTCCGGTCAATCTGTTGTATCGTGGTTTTTTTTTCAGAAACATTAAGATGTTTATATTTGGTTACATTTCCCGGAACTCGTATGAGTATCTTGAAATTTTGTTAATTGCATTTAGCTCGTGCAAGACTGACGAATTAGGGAAATATTATGGTGACTGTGTGAATCATTCTAAAATTTTAACATATTTCAGAATCATGAGATCAATATTTCGAATCCAACAGCAAGCTTGAACTCGTTTTCTTGTTCCAGCTTGAAGTAATCACTTTAAGGCTTTGTATTCTCGAGTTCGACTTCAGGCTCGAGCTTGACAAACTGAAACAGTTGCAACAACAACGAAAAGCAACGAGGCGTGCCATATTAATGTGCCAATTAAGTCTTTCCAAGCTAGCGCGTAGGAGATTTTTTTTTTGCGACTTGTTTTGTTCTAAAATTCATTATTCACAGGCCTTTCTATACAAAGATATTCAACCTGTGAATAGACAATTTTTCTTTAAGGAAATATTGAGGGCCCATTTCTTACCCACCTTCTAATTAGGTGGTGAACAATATCTGAAAAAGCACGTGATATACGATTAATTCCGGAAACACAAATTATAACTTTAAATATATCACGACTTCAGAAAAGTTCATGATAACGAAACCGTAAGTACCAACCGGAAACTATTGCAAATTTGTGAGAACTCTGTCACCTGATATTGTATATACGTACATACTGTGCAATCTGTGAAATAAGATCGGTGCGGAATGGGAGTACAAGATAGTATGACAGAGACAGCACTATACAAACATGTAGGAAAATAAGTAGGAAAACTACAGCGAAACAACTGATTCAAAACTGTAACATCCACGTCTTTTCATATACAACTTTGTTTGTGCGGATGTAATCTAACAACTGCAGTAGAGCGGAACTAATATTTACACTGAGCATGTGCATATTCTTCGTTCGCTTTGTTGAAATAATAAGCAGTAGTTGCAATCTACATCCCGGTTATATATCATGTTTTAGGCACTATTTATTTCGTCACCCCACAAATCCTTAACCCGCTATTGATACAAACACAAATTCTAAAAGTGACAATTTGGTATACACCAGAAATTTCGTCTTACAGTTCAAATAAAAACATTTTAAATTGAATATGAAAACAAATTATACCTTATTCTACACAAAATCAATTTATTTAAAATCAAATCCTTACGCAAAATATCTTGTGATATGCTAAATTTTTAATTTAAATATAGAATTTGAATTTTCTACATTATTTAAAATATATAAAATTCTCTATATCATGATTTAAAATTAATGCAGACCAATTTATTGAAATCGTGACTTAATTTAAATAATTAAACGCACAATAAATGATAGTTTCTTAAAATATATTTCTCTCGGTGTATATGCAAAGTACTTATAAATAACCATCCACGAATAGAGTATATTATATAGTCAGGTGTATTGACCGTGGTGGCGTCTACCTGACCCCGTGCAACCTTGCTCCCGCGTTCACGTGCACACCGCAACCGAAGGTTGTGCAACCGCTAGGCCATATCTTCTTCTTCTTCTTCTTCGCAAAGTTGGAGTCGTAGCCAAGCCCTGGGTGGGCGGATCCTGTACGAGTGGGTAACACCACACATACTCTACACGCTATAGAAGATGAAAGATTTTCCCGTTCACGATTCTAGGCGTTAAAGGAAATGTTGACTTTCGTTTTCAAGACCGCTAGATAAATCACTGTTTTACTTTTTACTTTATTTTTTAAGTGAGAAGTTTGCATAATGTTTTCAACTAGAAACGAACACTCAGGTAATTTAAATAAAAAATAAAGCAATCATATAGTTCGAAACGGACACTCGAAATTATTTCATACATAAACGTGTCTAATTCTTTACAATTACAAAAATTACACTAAGCGTTAAATAAAATCATTCTATATCTAATAAGCATGTGAATCGGATATGAACAATTAAATTAGCTCATTACTGCTAGGTACAGAAATAGCAAAATCACCAACTGTTGAATTAAAACCAACAATTTAGAACAATTTATTAAATACATCAGATGTTCGATCTGACATAATGAAAGTGATTTAATAGTGATGTGTGAGCCTAAAGGCACAAGCACCTAACATCCAACGTTCATCATAAATTTCACACAAGTAATCATGGTTGGATGACGTAATACACAAATTGGAATCAATGATCTTTAACGGGAATAAGTTAAGAAAAATTTTACTGATTCCTTATCTTACAAAGATAAATAAATTATTCGTTGAATTTTATGTATTTTCATTATTAACTGCCAAATACACAAAATTATATTATATATATATAATAAATTTAGGATCATTCGAATAAATATTTGTGATTTCGGAGTTTTGTTATCAAATTTTTATTTTAAACTATTGATTCATCTATAAATTTATTGTCAGTCCCACCTAGGCATCGTATACCCAATTAATTACAGGTGAAAATTTCCATTCGAACTTAACGGAATTCGGACCAGATGAAATTCATAGTTCACCTACTGTCAGCCAACAAAGTTAGTCACTTGACAACGAACTGCTATAGAACAGTGTGATATATCATTTATTACAACCTTTTATTGGTTAACTTGAAATCTGTGGAATAATCTGTATCTATCTATTCGAAACCCACACCGTTCGATATTAATACTCTCACATATATTGAATTTTTCCATTAGTAGATCATCGTTCGATATGTAAAAATACCTAATGTTCGATGGTGTCCGTAATATTTTCAGAATCAAAACATATTTACATAGAAACTCGCGTATCACGTCATCTTAATTTTGAAATAATGTATATACTCATAGACTTGCTCGGTCATAAGACCTGAGTTTGTGGTTCCTGACAGTATTGGAACGATTTTTACAAAATTTGGTAACCCTTTTAATCCCGGAGTTATAGGGTCATAAAAGCGAAACCCACAAAATACTGACAGATTTAATAGCAATTCAGAAATACTCCAAACTTGTATTTCCATTAAAATTTCATGTTCAAATATTTTTATCTTCAAAAAGATATAGGAGTAACATTTTTGATATATATATAATGTTTATTCAAATGGAATCCAAATGCCATAACACTGACTACAGATTTTCGTTAAAGTAACTTTATAGTAACAAAAATAAAGATGGTCTTATGTCAATTAGGAGATAGTATTCGTAACCATGGCAACTAAAGGAGCCCTTGGGTATAGATGCCTTTCAAAATATCGCTATTATTATGAGATTATTTTTAAATTGCTTATAATCCAGAATGCAATATGATGCGTTGCTTACGGGGACGTACATTTCGAATTATGAGAACGTATTCCTACTACAGTTTGTTGAATTATTGGTGTAAAATACAACGTGTTGTGAAGGGAAAACGTTGATTCCTGAAACGCTTTTAAAACAAATAGAAAATCATATTTAATAATACTGATTGATTAGAAAAATTATGGTACATCTCTATTTGAAGATCACTTGTGTTTATTTCAGAAGTTAAACGGAAGTATGTAGGTATTTGTCAGTGAAGATAAGATGTATTGTACGTAATAAAATGAGCAGTAAACGACACGTCATAAAACTATCAACAGACTTTCTTTAATCACCAATCAAATCAAACAGAACACATGCAACGAATTTCACTCTTAAACGGTTCGAAAACGAAAGTCTACTTATACTGACTAGTTTGCTCAAAGGTTAACAACTTGTACTTGTATCGCCTACCTGCAATGCGATTCATTGTAATTTCCACCATACCGCTGCACTGTGAGGCCTCTTATTTGATGAAGAAATAGCGTTGCATATGACGTATGTTTATCAGTAAGCATCTACCAGCACAATCGTGAACAATATTTTAAATAATTTCATTCTCTATTTCTGGTTGTGCGTGTAGGCAACTTGCTATTGTTACTGTGTAATTTGCATTCAATTAACACAAAATTTACGTTAGACATGAGTAGATAAACGATTAGATTGAAAAGAGGTATCAAAATTATAATAATTAAATTGAAATAGTTAACCATGATGAATGAAATGACTGATGTTCTAATCAATAGTACTTTGCGCACATTCTTAGAGACAGTTACACGATGTTACATGAATATGAATCACTCATTCGGCTAAATAAATTACTGTTACTTGTGGATTATGATCTCTGGCTCATGCGCAGCAGAAACAATACCTCGAAAGTGCACCTTAATTCAAGCCTTGGTACCGACGTTGCAATAAATGCTATAAATATTCACTAGCATCCTTACAACATACCTAATACATGCAAATCAGTACAGTACAACCTTGTCTTTAAAAAATTATCATGTGTTTTCTTTTCTCTCTCTATTCTAATATATTCCTTCATTATACTGGATATATCATCGTTACCAGCAGTTCATTCAGAAACGTTTTCCGTTAATTATGTATGATTTTACAGTCAATATTATCTTATAGGTGCAGTAGTTTTTATTTTCTTCTTCTACGAATTTAAATAAGGAAGTATTATAATCAAGAAACATTAGATTTTAACGAAAATACACGTTTTGGCCATTACTGAATCGAATCTGACTATTTTTGAAATAACGTCTGTATGAACGTTCTAGAGGCAACTATTGAAAGCAAAATTATAGAAATTTAAACTTCACTTGTATATACAATACACGAAAATCTACTTTTTTCAATCTTGAAATCGGTACGAACTAGAGTTAAAGAACATCATGTAGAAGTTGATATTTGTTTATAAATTGAAAGTTAATAATATTAAAACATCGATTTGAAAAGATTTTTCAAAGAACTTCTGTATAGATCACAGTTGTTTATGTTTCTATGATACCTGGCCTGAATATATATAAATTTGTTGCACTTTTAGCAATTCATGCATTACATTACCCTTACAAAATTTTCTTAGAACACGTAATAAAACTCTTAGCAATAACTCATAAATGAATATGTAAATGTGTACTTTATATTTCATGTATATAGAATTTGCATTTTAATAACAGATAGAAACCTTGCGCAATCTCAATGAACCTAACTATAATTAATTACTGTAGCAAATTTATTGTTTTGATTTAACCTCTGTTTTAATACGTTACGCTAAAGTAATTTAAATTATAAGAAACAAGCATATATGCAAGCACCGATGCTTTCAGCTCTTGTATGGCTATCTTATAAACAATGGAAACATGTAAGAACAAACTCTCTTTTTTATGGAACTTTTTTAATCCGAAATTGTTACAGAAACTTGACCGATTGCTTTAGCTTTTCTATGCGAGCTAAAAACAGCGGTTATAATTTAATTTTTCACTGGTGATAAGCTCGCTATACGGCGAGTTCATGTTAGTAATGCCTGAACCCTATTTTTATCGTTAAGAAAATTGGTTACAAAGTTGATTAAAAAGTTATATCCGCGTATAACGAGCTTTAAATAGACTTAAAACTGTACTTTAACACTTTGTTGCATCTAATCCACAATCACAGCGTAATGATTCCCTGCCCACAGAAGAAGCACTTTCATAATTTTCACCTAAGGTCAAACTTGATGTCTTTCCACTTACACTACATCCTTGATAGAAAATAATGTAAGTATATGTAAAACTGAAAGTCTTCTTCAAATGTAGAGAATTTAAAAATGTATTACTCATATTTTGCGATCGTTTACTCCTACATCTCTTTCATAGCGCCACAATTTATGTGAAAGTTTTGAATTGTCATTCTAGAAAAAAACTACCTTAATTTATGACCTTGGCTTCTCAAATATACATGGGAAGAGTGTCCAATGAAATAAGATACAGTTAGAATTTGAATATGTCTAATTAGATGCTTATACGTAATGTAATAGGTATAATACAAGGTCAGATATAGCAGAGCGAGTGCAGCCCACCACTTACTTAATTATTGATCATTTAATCGTTTGATAATATATTGGTTGCCAAAATATCATGAGAATAAGCAGCATTTCAATAATTTATCGGCGTGGCTTCGACGCTGTCCGGCACAGAAAATAGTTTCAGTTTGATGATATATGTCGAGGTATATACGGTTGAAGCCAAATATGGTAAGACAAGATAGCCGGACAACTTATAACGAAGTACATTAAACCTACGTATCCGTCCTTTAAAAATAATCTAATCGATTACGCCTAATATGCAAATTAAAATACACAAAAATGTATTAACATATCTAAGGTTACTGTCGACCTATATTTATTTGTCTCACGAGTCAATATATAAGAATTTCAGGATAACATCTAAGCACTTTGATTCAGATTGTATCCAAATTATGAATCTCTGTTATGGGAAAATAACATAATTAGGAATAAAGGCTTTTAACGAAATCCATCATAAACTGTCGTGGACAGTTCTAAACCCAAAAACAGATACTCAATTATATTTCATCTTATCTATTAGTCATAACATAGTTTAAAGAAACCTCATTAATAATCAATAAAAGACCTTCTTATTATTGACGTATGTTTGTTCTTTCTTTTTAACATAATTAATTCAACAATAAAACTAGTGTCCTATACTGGACTTTCTTGTAGGTGTAATGCAAAATTGTGTAAATATTTTGTAGTATGTTTTATTACTAGAAAATTAAGTAAACCCGTGCACCATGTGCCCATATCATATACAGAATATACTTCACTCCTCACCAATCTCTCTAAACGAATAATTTGACGGGTGGCAAAATTTCTTGTAATTTAATTTGTAAATGTAGACTTAATCATAGTTACACAATATAAATAATGGTTTTTGCTTGTGAGCACAGTTTTGTATTTTCGCTAGTTTTCCGTAAGTATTATTAATATAAACACATTTGCTATTATATTTGTCATTGGCATACAATATCTAAATATAATATATCAGGTGCCACTATATGCAAACTACACAATCAATTCTGTAAAGCTCAAAACATGAATATCCGTTAAATTCTCTAGAATTTTTCATGACTACAATACTTCCTTATAGACTTTGTCCAAGAAAATAAGACACACACGTCGTATGATTTTATGATTTAATTTATATCTATTTATTGTGATGCAAGTGGGTTCCAATATTTTTGAATATTTAACTAAACAAATATAATGTTATATATCAATAAACCAATATTTGTTATAGATTAACACGACATTACCATTTATAATATGATTCTAAAACTTTTTACAGGTGGCATTGTTAATGTAGTAAAACAATTATTAGTTATTTTTTCTTATACAGTAATTTTATATAATTAAAGAAAGCCTTCATAATATTGTTATAGTTACAAAGTTCTGCGAAATATTGGAATAAATTAATGTTTTTTAGTATAAATTCGGTATATTATTCTCTTTATAATAGATAAATTTCGTATTTAAAAATACCTATTCATCATATTTCTTTTGTTGTATGGGATATAGCAGTACTCGTGACAAATATAATGAACAATAGATTTACATGTTATATAAGATGTTATATGACCCAATTAACATATATGTAACCTAGTTCACAGAGGCTTATACATATGTACGTGTTACATGTATATATTAGAATTATAGAAAAATTTGAATCAAGATGTTTCTGAACATAAGATATTAATTATTCTATGAAAAAATAAACTGCCATGAATTTATTTACATGCGATTTTATCTTATGTACTGAGAGGATAACATTTGCATATGTAAACAAGCATTAGGTGCAGCCATCAATGCTTTCAGCTCGCTGTATAGTGTTGCTTTATTGTGTATTATATTCATGCGATGAACAAAGTAAGTAGGAAAACTATTATGGAACATGACTATTTTTAAGGGCGATTTTTCAATAAATGTATTTTTTTAAAGTTGCTAGATATTTTAATATATTTTATTTTTAAGAATCTAAGCTTCTCTAACATGTGTCGGATTCGAGATAAGTAAATATTATTTGAGTAAACAATCACTTCCGGTTGAAATATCTCTTTCAAAAATAGGAGGTTTTTATTTCAGAGATTAAAAAATCTCAAATTCAAAACAACATATTTTTATGTTTAATGATTTTGGCTGTAGAGCACTCACGGATAAACAAACACAAAGGCACATATGTAGATAAATATATGCGCACATTCATATACACGCACACACACACAGAAAATGGTCAAAATGTATTCAGTGTCCCTCAAAACGGATATATCCTTCAATCCAAGTTTTGTAGGTTGTTCTAATCACAACATTTTCTTTTATACTCATATTAAGAAAGTGAAGTATATACGCAAAGAATTACACAAAAATGGAAAAAACATATGGCAATTTTACATACTTCATTATTGTATTGAAATTAGCCCGAAAGTCAATTACAAGACTTTAACCCGGATTTTGTTAAAATACACCACTGCGCGTAAAGTATTAGTCAGATTACTATATAATTCTGCTAAGTATCTGAATAGCGTAATTGTATAGAATTTGCCATGATATTTAACTTTTAGGAATTTTTAGAAATCGCTGGAATTATTGAGAATTGCGATCGAATGCGCTGTTCTTTGTAATTGTAATAGAAAAAATGATAAGTGATGCAATTTTCATGCCTGGGGCTGTATATGATACGTGATCATCTATGTTGCGTTTTAGCAACACAATATTATCTTTGGTCTATCCTTAAATAAATAATTATTTTAGCTATGCTATTCTTGTAGCCAAGAGATGTGTTGCCCAATGGGGCATACCTCAGCCTCAGACGTTCTCCTATCATAAAACCAACGCCAGACCAATATTTCGCATTCTGGATACCTGTTTCTTACACCTTGCCCCACTGCCCGTTCACAACGGTTGCAAACCTTGGTGCATTTGTATCATTCCATAGCATTCCATAGATCCGTTCTTTCAACCACAAACGAAACAATCGTCAGTTTGATACCGGCAACTTAAATTGGTCACGTGATTACAATATTCGATCAGTTATTGACTGCACGATATAAATAACTCGCTTTTGTTTGTAACTGAAATACCGTCTCAGCTGCAAACGATAAAACCATTACTTTCTTGGATGAAGTTCAAATGGCAGTAATGTAAACTTGAATTATATCGAACTCGAAATGTTAACGGATATTCACGATTTAAGGTTGCATGAATAAATTTGACTTTTTTTGAGATGCCATTTGTATGTAAATGTATTTACTTAATTGTTTCATAGAAATCGCAATATCAACAAACCTAAAATATACTGTATTATTATATTACAAAATAACAGAATTACCTTGTGTTGTCCACATACACGCATTCAGTTCTTTACAACTGGATATTCTAATGAATTATTTATCAATTCCGCAAACTGTGCTGTAGGGTGTTAAGAATATGCATTCATTTATCGGTGGTGTATTTTTACAAAATTAATCATTTATAAAAGAAAAAAGGTTTTGCGTATTTAAATGCTGGTTTATAATTTGCAGTTGCTAAATGTAATGATGTAAAAATTGGCGATGCAATTTAAGATGTTGGTTACCTTTTTCATTTAAATAGCCAAAAGGCATTCATGCGCAAACAGCTTGCATGACGATGGTATTGTATGATATGAATATGCTCTTATTGCTTGTGTAAATGAGGGTTTATATATACATTGAAAATTAGATACTATAATTGGAATATTATGCTTCATTACGTAAAATAATATTGCTTTATTTATATACGTAGATTTTACAAAATGAATGACTTGCAAACTTCCATTGGCATATACTTGCATCACCTATGATACATTTATTAATGCTGATATTATGTCGGCTTTACGCGATCAAAAGCTTATGGACGCGGTCTACCAAACACTGAATTTATCAGTGGGTTTAAAACCATCTAACAATAAATTGGAAACTCATACAAAAAGTGGCCATCACTCGAATTTCTTATTCACAATTCTATGTATATTCTACACCAATTCAATTCAATTAAAACTGTATTACTTTTCCTGCAGTGTACGAATTAAAACATTTATTCATGCTAGGGTTAATTTAGATAAATAGCTTTTTTTTAGTATAAGTTCACCATTACTGCTTCCTGTTTTACCATGTTTAGAATAGTAATTTTATTTCATATCAATCATAAACTAAATGCATTAGTCTGAACAAATCAAATATAGACGTTAACCTATCCATTACGGTATCAATTGACTGTAACCTTACAATTATTTCTATAAACATAATACAAGTGATAAACTCCAACTCTATATGATAGAGATAAATGATCTAATTACTATGGCGAACGATAATTTAAAAAAAAAACAAAGTAAACATTCTAGTCTAGAGTAAAAATTCCTATAGAAAAGAAGCGAGAGTGTCGGACATTGACCTAGAGGAGAGAACAACGTCTTCACGACACTGACTGAAACATAACTTGACAACGTCTTCACCAGGTTATGACGTCAGGCATAGGAAGTAAACGAAACTTGACGACTGAACAAACGTAAGTATGTTGCGCGTTAACTAGCTTGATCATGCTGGTTGGATAGCAAATAACTGACCTGATATGGACTTGGACTATTGCAAGCTATAATAATCTGCGTACTTCTGTTTATTACATATACACATGCAGCTTACTCATTTATACAACAGTAATTTTAAGAATTGACTACCTCCAGCCACGAGCTAGAGCTGAGGCCCTTTCAAGAACTAAAAAGGAAAATTGTGTGCCAGTTCAGAAACATTAGCACATTACTACTGGAAATTGGTGTGTGTCATCGCTCTAAGTCTATAAAAAGATACTTTATTTATTATAATCTACTTCATTATTTGCACAACCCAATATGCAACAAACTGTTTATTTATTATTTTAAAATTATGTACAGAATAATAAATTGTGATCGAATTGACACTAGCGTATAATTACCCAAGGGAATATTAAATTTTGCAAGCCTGAAGCAGATAATTTCAAAAACTACAATATTCAAACGCCGCCAGTTCTGTTCAAAGCAACTTTAATTCAGAATATTATGAGCTACGCAAATTATAAATCACAAATCCACATACCTTCTCGACAGATACTAAATTGGCTTCGTATAGGAGAAACGGCAAAGATGGATGACAATTTCTAAAAAATTCATAATACTACAATTACTATAGATTCTGGTTATAAAGCTTTATATCATCCAAGTCGATGTATTACTTGTTTTGTTTTTGATTTACCTACTACTGTAAAACATAAATATTGGTCAGGGATATCATTGATGCGTGAACTTCAAAAGTGGATGACTAGGAAGATTCTATAACAAAATATATATTAACTTCATCTAAATAACGAAATCCTAAATAGAATTGAAATAAAAATCCTAAATATTTCGACAACACTACGCTTATTAAATATTATTCACAGAATACGAAAACGTGTCTAAATTGAATATCTTAAAAATAATATCAGTACAAACAAAGAAGCTTAAACACAGACTAGTCAAGGTCCAGAATTGTTCAAACACAACACAACGTTGTTTGAACATTTTCTGGGTTGTTCACCTCTAACAAAAAGACTTGGAGACGTTCTGCTAACGGAAGCGGAACGCATCCGTACGCGTAGAGAACTTGTCTTAGAGCGTTTTTAACGTTTATGAAATAATAACGTGATGATATACTACTACACGGTGCACAAGCTTAAGTTCATTACTTCTTCTGCATGTCATCGTTTCAAATGACATTGGCTATGGTACGTTTGAACCGGAGATCCAGTGGCACTGCAAATTTTCCTGCGGACATTCTAATATTTTGATGTCTGTGAATGCTTCTTTTATATCTTAGGGCGAATAGTAGCAAAAACATTAAAACTCTTTACTAATTTTTTGTGATGACTTTGATCACTTAAATCATAGTCGAGGAAACACGCCTTATGCTGTAGTTAGGTTTTCACGGAAGGTTGCTATTTGTTTCGGATGCACTGCATCGTCAAAGGATCTACACTAATTTAAGTAACATTATGTCCGTCGTTCTATTCAGTTTATTTCTGATATTTATTCCCACATTAAAATGAATCGTCGTATTATCTAGTGCAATTCAATGTCGGTGGCTGTCACTAGTATCGTAGTTTAACACACCAGCTATGCGATGTTAGTCGCACCTCGCACGTAGATAGTGTTATTAGCTATGGCTATGGGAAAGTAATATTAATATTTATATATACGCTGCGAAATATATTATTGGCAATTATAAATTCAGCCGAAACGAAACCTAAACGCAGGATGAAGAATGCATGTTTATGTATTTGTAAGTTTATATTATTATTTTTACAATTTAAAAAGCCAACCTCTTACAATTTATACATGCTAAGGTTGTAAATTTATATAGTTGTTAAATTAAATTACTTAAATTGAAGAATTGTACTCGGTATACTTGAATATTCTCTCTTTATCACCTATCACTATCTTTTACGAAGTAATAAGTAAGTATACGGATCAACCTTGAGATTTTAATGGAAATATACATTTTGAGGGTCCTTGAATCAATTTTGACTATTTTCTCAATGTTGTCGATGTGTGTCTGTGAACGCTCTTCAGCCTATTCCGTTCGACGTAAAAATTAGATATTTTGTATTTAAGAATAGAAAACGATTTTGAGCAAACTGTACGAGCTGAAAATTTCTATTTAGATTGGATTTTTTTTTTTTTGAATCACCCAAAATGGGGATTTTACACGACGTCCTTCTTAAAATTGAAGGCAAAAATCTGTACCAATCCATCAAATACAATTTCGAATGCATATCTGATATTTAAATATATGGAAGACCTCCAACTTTATATATGAGTGATAGAATTAATTTGTTATATTTCATAATCTTTCAAATCAGATACAACTACAATAATTGCAGTACAAGCGAAGACCAGCAGAGCTTTACAAATATGAAATTTTTGATGATATAGATCTAGATTATACTAAGCCGAATGTATTTCACGATCTCTGAGGATATTCAAAATGTTGTACTTATCTTTTTTCATTACTTTCGTCAAACTATAGTGATTTCCAGTGCTCAGCTTTGTTTAGTATGAAGTATTTTATTTTTTATGACACTGCAGTTGTAATTATATATACTTTAAACAATTTTTTATGTTGTACTAAATATTCATTCAGTTAAAGTGCTTAATTATAGATTTAACTTATATAAAGATATATAATTGCATAACAAACTAGCATTGAAGATGACACCATGCTTTCAGCTCGTCACAAAATGAGAAGAAGAAAACATTCATTACATACGAATGTATATAAGGAAGTATTGTAATGAAGATCATTAGTGGGCACGAGATTTTAACGGATATTCACGTTTTGAATATAAATTAATCAAATTGTACTATTGTCAAAATTACGCCTGTATATGTATGGATATGTGAACGCTCTAAAGTTAAAATTGTTGAAGGTAAATGAAGAAACCTTAAACTTAAGACTTGCATTTGGTCTGAACGTGCATCCCTTATTTTTGTAAACAATATCTTAACTTGAAGTAACGGCTTACTTCTGCTTCTTCTTCAATAACTCGAAAACGGCATGAGTTAGACATAAAGTCACTCTAATAAAACTTATTTATATTTCTAGCAACTTACAAGGAATGTATAATATATTTAATTGTTTTTTAAAATAACTATTTTACCTTTACCATAAAATTTATATTATACTCATAAAATCTAAGGTACTCGGAATTTTTTTGAAATAGCAGTCTTTTTATTAAAGAAAATGTTTTCTTACATTATAAATTGCGTGGAAAATTTGAATTAGTAAATATTTATGTAAATTTCATTCAGCAAATAAGCTATATGTGAAGTGATTGCCGATGATGTTGTAGATACTTCACCGGCTAACGTTACACACATATGTGTGATTTGTAAATGCCATTCGCTATATTAAAAACACCGTTACCATAATGGTCGTTAGCATCTCGCTAATAGCAATGAAAACTCGAGAAGTGAATTGAACATAAATACAAATATACAGTTCCAAGAATTCGCACTCGTAGACTGAATAATATAGAATTACATCAAACTTTCGTTTTACTTTCTGATATACCAAGTATAAGGAGAGGATAGACTTCTATTTAAATGGATATAGGCCTTCTGAGGTCCTGTTGAATGATGAATCAGTGAAATAACAATGTAAACATTGTATTTAGTAAATTTTGTTTCGCAATGGCCGACGTTTCGCAGGGAAAATTTCAAGATTTAGTAAAGCTCAAGTCTATATATATATATATATATATATATATATATATATATATATATATATATATATATATATATATATATATATATATATATATATATAGTTGAAGGGTAGTCACCACCGACTAGTTGAAATGTAAGAAAGATCACGGATGTGCGGTGTCTTGGGAGATAGTTTATGGGAAAAGAAACTCCATAAACTATTTATGACTCTTTAATTTTTAGAATCAATATTTCGCAAAAGATTGTTTGCTTCATCAGGATTCATAAATTTTGAGTTTCATAATTGAAATTGAGCAAAATTTTGTTACAGTTTGTCATGTTATAAAAAAAAAACCTTATTTAAATTTATATATTCATATTGTAATATGTTTGTTAATTATTAAAATCGGAGTTTAAGTTTAATTTTTGTTAAATTATTTTAAATTACATTTGCACAGAAGTTTGTAGATGATGTTTTTTTAACATTATTGTATTTATTGAAGAACTAGTGATTAAAAATAAAAAAAAATCGAAGGACGCAACACGTGTGTTGTTAAGTTTGGTTATTATGAGCACACAATAACCAAACTTAACAACACACGTGTTGCGTCCTTCGATTTTTTTTTATTTTTAATCACTAGTTCTTCAATAAATACAATAATGTTAAAAAAACATCATCTACAAACTTCTGTGCAAATGTAATTTAAAATAATTTAACAAAAATTAAACTTAAACTCCGATTTTAATAATTAACAAACATATTACAATATGAATATATAAATTTAAATAAGGTTTTTTTTTATAACATGACAAACTATAACAAAATTTTGCTCAATTTCAATTATGAAACTCAAAATTTATGAATCCTGATGAAGCAAACAATCTTTTGCGAAATATTGATTCTAAAAATTAAAGAGTCATAAATAGTTTATGGAGTTTCTTTTCCCATAAACTATCTCCCAAGACACCGCACATCCGTGATCTTTCTTATATATATATATATATATATATATATATATATATATATATATATATATATATATATATATATATATGTATATATATATATATAATATACATTTATGATAATCATGAATTAATAAATTGGCATAATTTACACAACACACTGATTACCAAAGTTTAAATTAATCTTAAACTATTTAAATTTGTTAATTAATTAGAAATATTTATTATACAAAAAGACAAAGTAAATTAATCAGTTCCTCTTCAACGGGTTGCGCTTGTGTTCTTTACATATAACTAAGCTGAACGACTTGTGGGCGGTACCTATCTTATTCAATTCAGATATGCGGCACACTGACAAAGTGAATATATCACCAAGAAACGCATCGTACGCTCTAAAAATTGTGGTACATACTTGATGCACCAGAAATGATTGACAGTCCCATTTCAATTTGACACGGACCCTCGTAGTCTGTTACGAAAAGGTACACAGTTTTGTGTGTTTATTACATTTTAAAAAACCACATGTTCCTTTAAAATATATAATTAAAATTTGTTTTGTTTTTATATTTGCTTAATTATCTAAATTCTCATATTTAATGTGAACAGCTACAAAAATTGATGGGTTTTTTGTTATGAGCAACACGATGGTTAATGTTCTTTGTGTGGTTCGCACCTTTTTTATTCCTTCTCCACACAACTTTTACCGAAGCTACGGTTACACAAGATAAATGCGTTGGAGAAGATTATAGACCGTTTTGTTACTCTTACTACTGAAAACAGTTGATATATTGGTCAGCAATACAATCTATTATGGACAGGATTTTAAAACACTTTTAATTCAAGATTATCCTTAATTAAATTAATAATAGATTAAAATAAATTATATTCAGAAATCAAATTAAGGTTTGTTTGAATAAGATGTGTATAGAATTCGTAATAAAGTATTTAATATGTCGAAGTTTTGCTAATTGGAAATTTAAAAAAAGCTATAAAAACATTATAATTAGGGCGCTACAGAATTCTTATACCAGAAAATTACCAAGAATATTCCGAATGGAGAAAGTAGATTCCAAATATTTGCATGTTATAGCAGGTCACTATCTACAAATTTTTCAAATATCAGAATATATGTATAATATATGTAATATCAAAACTTTCCATTTTAGTTCATCAACACACTCTTTACATATATTTTATTATAAATTTTCATTTAATTGTATTGTATGTAAAACAAACATAAGTGCAGGCTGCTAGCACCAATGCCCTCAGCTTGCCATATGCCGAGCTTATAATTAATGGAAATTAATTATGACGAGATAAATCAATGGTGTTGACGCATATAATTGGTGATCAATCAATTTGCAATTGTTTCATTTATTTAATATTTTCCCTAGTTTACTGGTCATTCGTATATTTTACGACCCACGTTATGTAGACGCACAATTTACTGTGTTAACATAAAATTTAAGTATTGTTGTTTTAGTGTTTTGTCTAAGTGATTATTTTTTTAAGTCGTAAAATTTACGATTTTCTAGTATTTACGTTGGTGAATTCCATTAAATAGGGTTAAGTTTCAGATATTACTTTTTATAGTTTTATCGGAATAAAATTTCTATCCATAAAAAATGTCTAATATTTTTTAAGGGTTGGGCCCTATAACGCCAAAAGTGTAGAGCCCATCGAATTTAAAATAAACTGTTAAGTTTTGCTAATTTCTAAATCACACGGAAATTAATGACGTGGATCTAAAAATTGCTTCGAAATAAATTTCAGCAATAACAATATATCCTTATACTTATATAATTTTCTTATCAAGGTCACTTTTCGTAGTGTAATATAGTATAAAATTAAAACATTAGAAAACAATGAAAAAAATAATATATTACTGCAAATCGGCGCACGCTTGTAGCATTGTTTAGAATAATAACTTATATAAGAACGCATACATAATATGCAACAAGAACCTTCAAAAACTGCATTAAACAATATTGTATACCTAATTTGTAAAGAAAAATTATACATTATATTTTAGTATTACTACATATCGTTTTTTACGAAAACCCTGAACCATTTTTCCATTTTATTTAATTGTCGAATTAAGCTCTATAGAAGAAATGGCCAAGACATCGACCGCGGAGCCAATTATAATCGCACGTGAACCACTAATGAACTAACATGTTGTGCAGTTTGAAACATTTTCAGAAAACACATGCAGATGCAGGCACCAATATCTTCTGACAGAAATGAAAAGAATAATTATTTATAAACTATTAATTTTTTCTTTTCTTTTATGTAGTCAATATAATTACAACCACTGAGTTTATAGATAAACCAAGCAAGTAGAGAAACATCATTGTTAGAGAACAAATATTATTTTAAGTTATTTTTAATGTTTAGGTTTAATTTGATGAAACTTTATATACCACTAGAATCTTAGATTTTTTTGATGTATTCAAGACTGCCTTTGTTTTTTATGGCCACGTTACTCCGGAAGTATATAAATTAAAAAGAGAACGAAACGAATTATGCACTCATATTTTTACTAAATTTGTTTCAAATCGCTACTGTAGTTCAGAGGAGTGACAAGCGAGCGACATGAGTTATATAGTATTTCAAAATCTGATAGGCAAACGAATACTTATACAATTATTTTTTTTACTTATTTTATATGCACGCGATTGAACACTATAGCAAAATGCTTGAAAAACTTACTTGTCCTTTCACCTCTGTATTTATAATATAACTTAATTTTGTATTACATTCACCTTACGATTTCTGTTGAAGAAAATCAATATGTATTGTATCAAGAGAAACATAAATATAAGACAACCATTTGCAAGGCGATTCTTTAGTAAATAATACATTTTTTTAAAAACATTTCAAGCAAACCTTGCTAAAATTATTAATATCTTCAATTTTTATAAGTTACACATTTTCTCTAACCCATGCCATTGCCGAGATATTGAAAAAGTTGAAGTAGTAAACTGTTACATCCGGTTAAGATATCGTTTTCATAAATAGATCTAATGTCTAAAGTTTCATAATTTCACCTTCAACATGTTTGGCTCTAGAGTGTTCACACACAGTCATTCCGAAAATAGCTGGATTCGATTCATAGATTGTCAAAGCGTGTATTTCCGGTAATATCTCGTGTTTGAACATTTCTATAATTACAACGCTTCCTTTTAGGTTTCGTCCAAGAAAGTAAAAAGCACAAAAATTCGTTTCACGTTTCTCTAAAAAATGAAATATATAATTCAAATACGGACCAATTTGAACCTAATTTGGTATACATATAATATAAGTGCCCAATTTGTTTCGTCGCTTTTTAAATCCATTAACCCTTTTACTTCCTGTGTAAGAGAAATGCTGTTATAATAAATTTACTAAACATTATAACGACAAGGTTTTCATATCCCATTTGTAAGTAATATCACATTTGTATATTTATCACACTTTTTGACCGCGGGATTTAATCACTGATTGATACATGTTATGTATGATTAATGTAATAAATATTATGTACAATTGATATATGCCAGTAGTTCTTAATATTTTACTGATTGTTACCCATGTGGTGACAAACTCATTTCATATCATTCCAAAAATGATGATTTATAATTCTGAGATAATTTAATTCTTGTTTCATTATAATTAGTTTAAGAATGTTTCAATATCTTTAATTCATGTTATATAACCACTTACGTTATTATATAAGCAAATAATTTTTAATAAAGGCCACGAAATTATGAATCCTAAGATGTTTAAATAGCCTTGATTTCTCTTGATTATCAGCCACCTTGATGTAAAGGAAATTGAGTCTCGCTCCTGTGCATCCGTTTCCTCTTTACTTGTGAATTATTATTATTATAACTGTTCATGTGGCTTATAGAATTATAAGAAGAACAAATGCTTCCTTATATAATATTTACCGCTTCAAATTTTCGGATGAAATATTTTTGTCACACCCTGGCAATTATTAGCATGTAGATGCCTTCACACCAATATCGATAACTCTCTATCTCCTATATATTCGCTTCTATCTTTTCCCTCCTATGTTTCTGCATTTGCATCGACGCAGAAATGTGGGAGTGGCATCTTAGAAAATTACTAAAAACTGCCACTGAATAATTTTATAGTTCGACAAATTATATTGCGCATGTTTAAATGTAATGAAATCATCAGCTGTTTGACAATTTATGTTTTCGGTTATTGACAAATTATCCGTGGATAAAAAGTATACGACTTGAAAACTAAGCAATTAATAAAAGCTTTACCTGCATAATATATTTGTTAAAGAATTATAACCAAATTTGGTAAACATAATTTCGATATTATGAATCCCAAAAAAACAACAACATAATTTGTGACTTAACATAATTATATCAAGAAATGTAATAAAAATTACAATTTTATAATATATATATATAGGTATCGAAGGTTATACAAAATAAATAATAACAGTAAAAAAATATAAATATTTTAAAATACCTATAACATAATTGCTTTGATTATTCCGGATCTACTGTTTTTTCATCGTCAATCATGTTTGCTCAAATGATTGTCTAATCAACAGTGAAACAACACAATAATTAGATATTTTATGATCGAAAATCTGTTGATATATATATATATATATATATATATATATATATATATATATATATATATATATATATATATATATATAATAATAATAATAACAATAATTAGTACCTATTACTGATATTCCGCTTTGACGAACTATATGCCCTAAAAATAAACATTATTTATATTGTATTGTATTATAATTTCATCAATTGTTTGGGAATAATAAAAATGTGTTAAACACAGAATACATCTATCAAATTTGTGGTTCAAACAAATCATAATAATTGATGTCATAAACCAACTAGATTTCAGGAACTTCAAAAAAAAAAAAAGTTTCGTATTTGGCATTCTTCATTAATTTACAAATTTTATTGGAATTATAGACATTTAACAACAACCATTTATTTTATCTTTACTAAGAATCTAGATTTTTTTGGAATATGTATATAAATTGTCGTCTTTTTGAACCTAAGGCTAAAGAAATAATTAATATATTACATATTTTATGATACATACACCTTATTTGTGTAGAAATAATTTTTATTTTGAACTTTAAATTTCTATTTAGCAGAATATTTCAAATAATTCAAGCATTTGCATAGAATCTTGTATCACAACTAAAAATGCTAATGATTTTATTTTTGTTACAGATACAGGCCCAATTACATCAAGGAGGGATCGGTTTTGGAATTAAACGAGAAATATTTTTTCTAAATTTGGAAGATGGCTATTTTGGTTGTCAGATAAATGAAACGACTGATGTATTACAATTATACGAACTATCAAAACTGTGCGATGGGCGATCGGATTGTTACAAAGGATCGGACGAATTGCGGAGAGAACTAAAATGCACAAGTAAGTAAACGTAGAAATAACAAATATTTCAGTAGGACACCTATAAGGGTTGGTCCCACACACACACACACACACGTATAGCCAAGATGGATCCAGGTACTCTTGAAACAAATATTTCTACTAAATTTTTGAGGTTGTTTATTCGTTTAAATTCTTTCTTTCCTACATTATGTATAAGACATTAAAATGGTTATATATTCATATGTAAGATTGATTTACCTTTGCCTCATAGCAAGATATCTATCGGTAGGTATTTATGATGAATAAAAGAATGATCATTTTTTGTCTGCTCAGGAGCAAGTTAAGTTTTTTATAAAATATATGTCATTAATATTATTAAATGCTACGGTCATTGTATGCATCAGACACATAGTCTTTGTTATTATCTTACAACTTACAAACTCTACCTGTGTCTCATTTACGGATTCATCAAAGTTCATTTATTTTAAATAGATACTGTGCGTATTATTTTGAAATAAATCACTTAAATTTGTTACCATATTTGGAAACCATATTTCTTATATTTCCACTATCTATTTCATATAATATTGTTTAAATTAAATTCATGCTAAATTTGTGGTAACTAGAAAAACGAAAATGTAGCAAGCCTATTTCATATTTACAAGGGTGATTTTTCAGTAATCTTAATACCTAACTTAACCTATCAAATATCGTTTCTGTGATATTGAAAGGGTAGTAAAAGTTACTTCCGGTTAAGATATTGTCTTTAAAAAAGCACACCCGAGACATATGCAAGTATTAAGTTTATAGTATAGTTATATAATTGTACAGTTTTGGATTTAGAGCGTTTACACACACCAACATGCACACAGATGTCATTCCAAAAATAGTGAGATTTGATTCAGGAATGGCCAAAACGTTCGTTTTCGTTAAAATCTCGAGTTCAACATTTCTTATGATTACAATACTTCCTTATTCGTATATAGAAAATGAAAACAGGATTTTGTTGTAACATGATATGGTATAAATTGAGTTTTTGAAAAGTCAACATTAAAGTTAGTTTCACCAGTATTTTCCTAAATAATTACTTAGAATATATTTACTAACGTAACATGCGTGGGATAAAACATATTTTCTAAATAAATACTTGGAGTTTGTTCACCAAATTAACATATGTGAGATAGAAAATATTTTATTTCATTTTGACAAGATAATTTTTGCTTTTAAATGTGACGTCAACCGGTTACCAGCCAATCATATTACTCGGTAATAAAATTATACGATCGAGACAACCTCTGCTATTTAATAACCTTGATGTGCGAGCTTATTTAGCTTGTCGTACAGTATGAACAAGAAAGCTATGGTCGTGTGTCTGGAACATTTTGGGGAACAAATACTTTTTGCACAGAAATTTGGTATACATGCATCGACCATGTTATTGAATTGTTTCTTAAAAAATCAGTAGGTATGATTCCCTTTCACACCTTTTAGGAGGTTTCAGGTCTAATTACATACATTTAAGGGTGTTCTATTTTAAATAATAATCGCATAAATATATCAGTGATTATTGTCAAAGCAATTATTTTTTTAATTCAATGAACATTTTAAATGTCAACTTTTCAATTTATGTGTGTTCTAGAATAGCTTGTATGTTTTATAATATCTATATTTCACCGAGAGAGTGATGAAGTTGTACTTTATGAAGTATATTAATTTGCAGTACAGTTTAAGAATTAACGTTTTATTATAACTGGAACAGTCTATTGTTATTGACCTGGCGGGTGACTAAGAGATATATACATTTGTTGGTACACTTTCAAATCCAGTTTTTTACGCTACGATTGTGTTTTGTGACCTCAAACGGTTCAGAAGTTACTCTCGCAGCAATAAAATTGTTTGGCTTTATCTTATAAAAATCTGCAGTAACTGGACTTTCTTGTCCGCATAATTTGTTTACAATTTTGACATTACATGACACTATTAAATATGCCTAATTTTCGATTGTCTCAGAGTTGGAGCTCTAAGATGAAAGTAAGAAAGATGTAGATTTATGATTTTACGATGAACTTTAAGGGATGCCCAGAAACTTTTTGATAACCTACATTTTACTAAATGTTGAAAAGTTTAAGTTTGATGCTAAATTATATTTCAATGTCGCATACGTCATACATTCCAACAGTTCATTGAAGTTATATTTTGAAGTAGCAGAATCAAGGCCCTAGAGAAGTGAAACTAATTTAAGTGCAATGTTTTTCTGATTTCACGAGCGAATCATTTTTACACATATACTGTCGAGATAAAAACAAGAATTTTAGAGAATTCTCTTCATTCTGAATCGGAGATAAATGCGCATGCACATCTGCACTAGCTACAAAATCGAATTCTCACTAAAGCTAACTGTATTCCAATTAGAACTACATGTAAATGATCCATTAAAAACGAAGGCTAACCTGTTTTTATCTGCACGCAATATTTAACATTGCATTCTGCATACAAAAAATAAAATACAAATGAATAAAAACTAAATAACAAATCAACTACGATCTATCTACTCATCTTGACCAACTTAACAATGATAAAACCTGCATCTTTCATTTACCTTTGAATGCTATAAGCGTTTCTATACCTAAAAAATCACGATGTTGGAATTCTTCAGAATATATTTGTACAGGACCGTGCTGCACAAATTAAATTGTCCCGTCACAATAAAAATGCAATAGCACTTATACTTGCGGAGGTATAGGGCCCTAACCAACCCTCTAATAGTATCTACAAACAATTATAAGATTTGTTATGTATATAAAGTTTCTTCAGAGTAATCCCAAATCTCATAAAAAAAATTGTAAGAATAATTATTTTTAAATTTTAAAATATTCAATAAAACAATTACTTTCTTTGTTGTGGCTTGCATTGTTTGACCTCCGTCAATCTTGTTCGTCTACCTCCTTGGTATATCTCTTTGATCAGTGTTTATATATTTTTTTTAAATAAAAAATTAGTGGTTATAAAAATGTTTATAACTTAATTTTTCAAATTTTCTCTATTTATTATCGATATATTTGCACAGATATTTGTAATTATATCTCTCTTATTTCTAAAATGTATGTTTTTTTCAAATATTGTACGCATATACGATATGAGGGCCCAATTAGTCCCCATTGCTTATATATATATATTCTAAATAACTTGACCTTCTCTATTATTAACTTTAGATATTTTTTTTTAATATATCTATAAAATCTACGAATAAAATGCATACAAATACAGTTCCTTCAGATTAAACTCAAGGGCGATAAAAGAATAATTAAAAATAATAGTTTTGAAATTTAAAACAATTCATAAAAGTGTTTTTTACAATGCCGGCCAAACATATTTTCTAAAATTCTTGAGTGACAGTACAATAAATATATACAATTTCATCAAAATTCAGTGGCTATAAAAATGTCATATATTTAGAAAATTTGACTTACTTTGATGCTTGCTTCAACACTTGTTTTACTGTATTTTTCCGCAAATTTTCTAACTCACAATATTTCAAAAATTATTCAAAATATTGTAAGATGAATATTCATAAATGTTGGAGCGGAAATCATGCTATCGTAAGAAAACATATTGATACATCCTGGTTGTATTTTGTAGGTATTTATAATTCGTCCCTATACGTCAGTTGCAACGTTGTATGAATATTTCATAAGACATTCATTCTTAAATATTCAGTGGCTATTGTGTCTGTAGATGAAAGCCAATGTCTAGCAATGTTTAGTAAATGTCTTTCGTTGGCGTCAAGCCGATCCTTTTCTTAGAACCTGTTCCAATAAGCCCGCATCAAATATTTTTCGCACTTTTATTTTTGCGAGACTATGTTGCTTGTGTTTCTAGAAATTCTTGACATCGCATTGTTTTATTTTCTATGCCCAATAACTTACAAAATTAAAATGGTATATAATTTATTATTTTACATACTAGGTGCATTCTTGCTCATCTTTAACTTTTGATATGATGAGTAACTCCAAAACTGGCTCGGCTATGGTCTTCAGGATCTTTCCCTTATTATATTGTCTGCAAAGTTAACTTTTATGGTTACATAGAAATCAGAAAATACCAATTTAGACATTAATTTATGACTATTTATTAAAATGTATCATATTTTCTCTAACTCATTGGTAAAAAAGAAAGAATATACGGATCCGGTTAAAATATTGTTTTCCAAAAAAGGAGATTATAGTTTTATAATCTTAATTTTAACAGTTTTTTGTTCTACAGCGCTCACACACACAGGTACATATACACATATGCAAACAAACAGACACACATATATATATATATATATATATATATATATATATATATATATATATATATATATATATATATGTATATATATACAAATTCCATTACACCACATGTAATTTATGCAAGGCGCAACATTTAGGAAGATTTAAAAGCAAAGTCTTGTTTGTGCAAATGCCCAACAGAAATAGTAGTAATAATTATTAGGCAAAGGACGAATTAAAATATGGACAACTTGCGTGAGTAAACATTAGCACACAAAAGCGAGTATTTCCATTTTCAAAAAAATGAGTTAGTACATGTATTACCATCATTGGGATAAATCTCATCTTAATTTTAAAGAAAAACTTAATAAACCCATCAATATCACATGCTACAAGCATACAAATAAGTCTTTTGTTAAGCAAAAACGAACAAGTCCGATGAGTAATTTCTAGCAAAAACGAACATGTTGCAAAAGATGCAATCAAGGCGCTACGGAAACAAGTCACGTGAGCCTGTTTACCTAAGTTTAATATTGCTAGTACTGTAAATTGCACATTATTATTAAATCTACGATATGATGTTTTAGTTTTACTGTAGGTAGCATATATAAAAAGAAATTTACCAGTAATGAGAATGAAAAAAGTGAACTTCTGAAATATTCCAATAAGGACTCACGAAATAGACCTATAAGGGAAACTGGACATGAAAGTATAAAAAGGGCTGATATGTTTTATCAAGCAAACTGAAACTTGTTCAGATTTCAATTAAGCCAAAAGAAATATGACCAAGCGAATTAAGAAAAAACTAACAAATCCATATTTAAAAAAAAAATCAGCTTCAATATTCATTAGAAATTTAAAAATTGTAGTGCAAAAATAAATACGTTTAAAACAAATATAAGAAATATGCCAACATATATTACCTAGTATTAATTAGTTATTTGAGTGTACATGTTCGCTTTTCCGTACCAGTTCCTAAAATATGAAGTTTTTCTATTCGCTCTACTTACGATTTTAGTAAATTTTGTGTTTAGTACAAAATAAAAACATTTGTTAATATACAAACATTTTGTTACTGACATTAATGGCTTGGGCGAATCATTTTATTAGAGCAAGCTTTCACTACACTCGCCACAACAATTTTTTTTAAACATGTAATGACTATGATGTATGAGTTAGCTGTATACATTTAAACGTACTGCTTGTATTGTAACACATTATGATTTATTGTATTTATTCGTTTTATGTCTGTTACAGATGACTGCAGAAAAGAAGATGGTACCGAATGTCAAAATGGCGCCTGTCTAGACGGACAGTGTCACTGTAACGACGGATTCGGTGGATGCAGTTGCGAAGTTCCAGGTAAAATTCAAAATATAGCACCCTAAATCGAATAGCCTAATATTTTCAAAATAATTCAAAATTTCTACTAATCACCGAATAATGAGTGTTATAAAAGTAGCAATAGGCATACTTTTTAGCTATATAGGAAATTGGTTCAAAGAACTATATTATGCTTATCTAATTACGGTTGAATATAGCTTGAACTACACGTTACTTTATTCGATTGGATTTGCCAGGGATGTACTTCATATTTATTTTAAATAATGTATTCTTTAAACACATGTATGTTGAAAATAGCTTTATAATATTTGCAAATTTAAAATAAAGAAAAAACGAGCTCATCCGTCCTCAGCTTGCCTTTTAAGAAATATATGCATTGCAAGCAGCGGGATACCAAAGAATATATGTAATAAATTTGGTTCAAATCGCTTCAGTACCTTCAAAGGCGAAGAGGGCACAAATTTGGTTTAACGAACGACCAGCGAGCGACCACTAACATCGTAATATATGAGTTATATATATATATATATATATATATATATATATATATATATATATATATATATATATATATATATATATATATACTTTTATAACACTCGTTACTCTATAGTTAGTAGAAATATCAAATGATCTAAAACTTTATATTGTAAACAAATATTTTCGTGCTGTTTTCCCTGTTTTAATACAGTAGCAAGCCAGCAACCTTAAGATGAACATAGCGGATGAGCTACCAGTTCTATCGAATTATTGTAAATTAACTTTGTCGGAATTTGGTTTCGAACCCAGAACCGCGTACAATGAACCCTTTATTGATAATAACCAAAATTCAATTTTCCATAAATATTATATACCAGAGTACTGGAATTATATATTTAAAATCATGCTATTTCGCAACGAATTTTAATCTGTTTTTAACGTCATTTATAATTGCTTTCAACCCACCAAATAAATCTACTGATATTTATTTCATGTCTTCGGCTTGAGTAAAAACGTAAAACAAAACAACAAGAATTCCTCACACTACTTCTATTAGTAGCGGCGAAATGAACGCAGCTTTGTGTTTACTGATTCTGAGAAATGTATCAAATTAAAATATTTTGTTTGGAGATTCATGCACTAATTAAATAACAAAATTAATTTCAGCGTTAAAAAAAACTAGTCTGGCTCAATTACAAACAACTGAGCAGATATTAATAAATTTGTTATTACTGAATTATAAATTCATTCCAGAATAATTTGAATAGATGAATAACGGTTTATGTTATAATAAAATGTTCATTCTTATCTTTGCAATTAAAACTGTGCATCTCTTTAACATTATGACATCCAATTATGTTTCAGATGAAAATGAATGCAAGTACAGGCCATGTGACGTTTTCGCTCATTGTACGAACACGTTAGGAAGCTTCCAATGTACATGTTTTCCTGGTTACGCAGGAGATGGTTTCCATTGTGAAGGTAAGTTGTTTAGAACTATTTTTATTTATTTTAAGTATTGCATAAAAATATCTTATAAATTATATTTACTGTTTTATAATTAGGGTTGTAATATATTTTGGTTCCACAAGGCTCTATTATTAATACGACCGGTTTTGGTTAATTATTCTAATATCATAATAAAATAATTAATAAAAGAACATTGTGGAATCAAGACGATTTTCAATTTTTCCCTTCATACTAATCTAACAGAGTTATAACTTCAACATATGTCGTTTTGTTCGAATCACTGCTAGCGTAAACGGTAAATAACGGTTAAAACATAAATTCACAATTTGATACAAGTGTAATACATTTTAACATCAAGATAACATCAGTTTTCTTGATTCTCGATCAGTATGGGTTAATAATTTCCTGTTAGGTACATCCATCACATTACAAAATGGAGAAATAAGTACGTGATAATCAGTTGTTATTGTGCAAACAAATCATGTATATGGGATATGAGAAATGTCCCAAATTTTCATGATTATACTTCCTTTTAGACTTCGCCCTAAAATCCATAATTGTACAGGTTTTACTTATTATATCCAAGATACATGAGCGAATAAAATGTACTTGCACTATTCAACAAGTATTAATTTAATATTTGCCTAATATATTAAATTAGTTTTAATCACAGGAAGATATTAATAAACTGTTTATTTAAGATGGCATTTTCACAATAGCAAAATACTTGCGAATTCCTTGCTAGAAGATTTTTTAGATCCAGTTTATTATCAGATAACAACGATTTTATCTATAAAGGTTCAGTTGCCCTTAGGTTCACACGATTGGATCTGCAAGGTACACGTACATCGTTCTTAGGCTTGTAATTACAGCAGTTACAACGCATTTTCCATGCAATTGTAAGATTTAACATTTTGATCCTATCTTAATTACATAATTTACCATCGAAGTGAGCTTTAATTAGTTTAAGTAAATCTTGGACGAAGTTTAAAAGGAAGTATTGTAATCATAAATAAATTTGAACTCGATATTTTAACGGAAATACACGTTTTGACCATCCCTGAACACTTTAGATCCCAAATTATTGGTGTAAAAATAATGAAACTTAAAACTCAAAATTGTTATATGATCCCGGTGCACCTCCTATTTTTGAAAACAATATTTTAACTGGAAGTAATAGTTTACGTATTTACCAAATAAAGTATTATAATAACTACAGATAGTGGACAAGAAAGTCGAGCGAAGACCACTTCAGCTTTTTTATGTATAATGTAATATAGACTGATGTAATATAACATCAAACAGACACAGCTGCAATGCTAATGAAATTAAAATATTCTACGAATGAAATTATAAGTACTTGTTCTTTTTTTTAAAGATATAAATGAATGCGACAATCCAGCCGTTGCAGGTAGATGCGTTGAAAACGCTGAATGCTGCAATTTACCTGCTCATTTTCTCTGCAAGTGTCTACCCGGATTCGAAGGCGATGGAGAAGCGCTGTGCACAGGTATTGTAGACATTATTTTTAGCATGTTGTACAGTATAAAAGAGTTACAGTCTTAAGTCGTGTAACTGTTAAATTCTCATAATTAAAAAAATCGTTTAACTTCTAACGTCTTACTTAAATATATATATATATATATATATATATATATATATATATATATATATATATATATATATATATATATATACATATATATATATATATATATATATATATATATATATATATATATAAATATATATATATATATATATATATATATATATATATATATATATATATATATATATATATACTATACTATAACTCATATACTTGGATGTATGTCAGTCACACCCTCAGCTGGTCGTAAAACCTGTGTTTGTGGCCATATCGCCTTTTATGGCACATGACCGATTTTATGCAAATTTGGTATTACTCGCCCATAATGTTTCTGTCGCATTTAAAATTCAATTACCTTTCTACTTCCGGAACTATAGGGCTTTGAAAACGAACTCCTATTATGATGAGCGTTAGAAAATTATTGAATAAATTTAAAAATCTGAAAAAATAATATAAATTATTAATGTGTATAAACTATATTGTCAGATTTAATATAAAGATAATTAAAAGAAATAGAAAAAATACTCCTATTACACCAGTAATTTTAAATATGTTTGCTTCGTAAATATTATTATAATCGATTTATGGAAAGACTTCTTATTTCACTGCACTATTCCAGTCAATGTTTAAAACTCTTGTTGCTTTATATGTTTGTAAATAATTAAAAATCAAAATATTGCGATATATTTCTTTTTTTCTAGAAAAATACATTTAAACTTCAAACTTATGCAAATGTACATCAAGATTCTATTGCTTACAAAAGAATTCTCAAAACATAAACTTGTATTTGTTTCAGATATCAACGAATGTGCGCAAGCTGGTGCTTGCGGTCTGAATGCAGTATGCATAAATACCCATGGAAATTATACATGCACATGTCAAGATGGCTTTGTGGGAAATCCATTCAACGGGGTAAGACTGCACATTTAACATAATACCATTAAATTACTAATTTTTTTATGTATAATTCTACAAATACCATAGATAAACGACACTTTGTAGTCGGGTTTCTGTGAGATGTATACTTTAGCTTATTACTTTATTCTAAGAATTACCTTTAGCTTTAGTCTTACTATTAGGTATATTACACTATAGCATATGACTCACTAATCAAAATAACAATAAAGGCCGATTTACATTACACGGCACGTACCAATAATGTAAATCCAAAGTGTCATTCACACCGCCCAACCACGACACGCTACCATAGGAGACATATTCCTGAAACGAATTGAATACATATTAGTCGCATAGTATCACTTTCATATACTTACACCGGATAAGAGCATAAATGGAAACTTACCTTACAAAGCATTATAATAATATGTTTAATTTCTTAATTAGTTTTCATTAAAACGATTTGTTAATATTCGTGATGTAAAGGGTTTAAGCGCAGATTAAATTTAATGATTGTATATACCCCGGAAGATAACCTCCTATTTTTAAAAACAAAATAGAAAATGAAAATCGCTAAAAGAGGAAGAGGTGCTACAGTTTTATTATGTTCAAGAATATCCATAAAAGAAACAAAAAAGTTTAATAGCTATAAATATATTTGTACCTGGACGTGCCTACTTCACGGACCCGTATTAAATAACTATAAAAGAATAACTCTTGACTTTTATATAATGCGTGTGTTCTTTTTTTAGTGTGTGGACGTGAATGAGTGCGAAGAAAATCATGCTTGTGGACCTGGTGCAATCTGTACAAATGTGGCCGGTAGTAAACAGTGTGCGTGTCCACCGGGATATGAAGGAGATGCTTATACGACAGGATGTTATGATGCAGACGAGTGCGCTAGATCACCATGTGGAAGAAATGCATTTTGTACCAATATGGAAGGCACCTTCAGATGTGCTTGTCCACCAGGATTTGTAGGTGATCCGTCTACGGGTTGTGACGGTAAGCTCATTCTGAATATAATTCTACCCAACTCTAGGCCAGAAATTTTTCGATATTTCTTTGTGCCTGAAAACTGACAATAGAATTTAAATTGTACATTGGTTGTTAAGGTTACATTTAAAATATACTCGTAAATGCACGTAATAATAAATTCATTTTTTTTTTTAAACAATAATAAATGTATGTACATTTTAATTGCTACTGCTCAAAATGTTAATGAGCATAAAATGAAGATTTATGAATCGTAACTAAGAAATTAACTAATGAATATGAATTAAATATATACGCTTGTATTTCGGCACCTAAATATATTTTGAAAGTAATCTTAATACATAAACTTGATTACTAATGATTTATAATTTAAATATTTTGAATTAACTAGTTATATTTATGTATTTCATTATTTGAAAGCGTCACTATGAACATAAAACAAAATGGATTATATTTATTTAAAAGTATGTTAACCCGCTATCGTATGCCTTATACCTGGTTTTTCAGCCGTGGCTTAAAGTTTAGCCAATGTGCCAATGTTATTCAATTGTTAAACAAAATATTGAACATAAACCAACACCATGACTGAAAAACTGGGAATTACATAGTTAATTTTTAATCTTATGTGCATGCAACTAAATTAATTATGGAAGAATTTTTTTTTTCTAAATTAATCATTCAGACAGAATCTCCTATAAAATGTACCATAGTATATTAAACTTAAAAAATTATCATATTTCGTGTCAACCCCATCCATTTCTACTTTCTTATACTAATATTTATATAATAATATGTATTGTAACCATGAGTACTCGAGTTTGAACTTTTTCATAATTACAATCCTTCATCCAAGAAATTACAAAGACCATTAATGATTTAAAACATAAGTAACTGAAAACCCCGCTGAAATTTAACCAATAACCAACTAAGCACCAATTATGGAACTAATCAACTCCTAACAGATATTAATGAGTGTACATCGAATACCGGAAGTCCGTGTGCTTCTAACGCTAAATGCCTCAACACTAACGGGAGTTTCACATGCCTGTGTCCTGAGGGATACACAGGTGCCGCACATCAAGAATGTTTGGATATCAACGAATGTGGCAGATCGAACGCTTGTGGTATCAATGCAAAATGTATAAATGTACCTGGATCCCACAGATGCATTTGTCCGCACGGTTTCAGCGGACAAGGTCATTTGTTTTGTGAAAGTTAGTTTTCATTTCATTATAATAATAAACATGTAACACATCACTTGCTTTTATAATGGTATAGCAGAACTGATCAAATTTGAGGAACTTGGAAACACATTCATAAGGACAGAATATAAGATTACACCATAAGCGAAATTTTACATTTTAAATATCAATGCTTGGATGATCTTCTACATGTACAATATCCATTATTTCTAGTTATATAAAAATAAACTCAGAAATATCAATTCAGTTCAAAAATCATGAAAATATTAGCTCTGTATAACAGCATTAATTACATTACACTCGTATTGGCAACAAAATAGACGAAATTTGAGAGAATGTCACGGTAAGCGGCAAATATGAATTATTGAACTACGCTGGTGAATACGATACGTAAATTATGAATGTTAACAAACAAATACAGTTAATTAGGTTATATATTATAATCAGAACTATGCTAAAATGTACACTGAAAATTTGAATAATGAGAATCAAAGATAAACAACAAGGTTCGAAAACAAATTAATGAGCTGAATATATAAATAGTAAACAGAAATTACACAATAGTAAATAAATAATAATTAAGTAAAAAAAAACAACACCGGAGCCATGTGATCATCTGAACGTAATTTCATAAATCATATTAGAAGTTGTACAACATCGACTTATCATAAACTGTGGATTATGTAGGCAGCAGCTAGAGCCTGAATCTAGGGGCGTCGTTGGGATTTTAGTGCAATTATTTATTAAACCAGTAATGTCATAAATAATGTAAAATACATGTACATATTTTATACATAACTAAAAAGAAAACAAAATTTAAAATTTTATATGATTTTCTTACAAATCAGTCCCTTTGAAAGCTGTTATCCCAACAACATTTAAATCAAAACTCTGAGGAAGTGTACTCCATATATTAACTACATATATTATGAATTTCCCCCCTAAACCTGACTGCCCTTGGACGTACTAATAATTTGTGCATTGTGATAGATGTGGAATGAATTAATATTTATTTATTAAACTTTAAATGTTACAACAAAAACTGTTTCATATCCCAACCATTAGTGAAATGATATTATAAAATATGCACCTCTGATTTTCTGATTCCAAGTTTCTCATTTTGCATTGGTTTAATTTTAATTTGGAAAGATAATACACTAATTATTCATCACAATATATTTATTTATGTCGCTGAAAACCAATTCCTTATTTTGCTGTAATATTCTAGCATAAAAGTATTATAATAAATTTAATAATGTTTAGATATAAATGAATGTGAAAAAAATCCATGCGGAGAAAATACTATATGTACGGACACAATTGGTAGTTTTATATGTGCCTGCAAAGAAGATTATACAGGCGATCCATTTAAAGGCTGTGTGGATATCAACGAATGCGTTGCACTAGAAAAACCATGCGGCTCGCACGCTATATGCGAAAATGCTGTTCCTGGATATAATTGTGTTTGCCCTCAGGGATATCATGCTAGTCCAACACCAGAAGTGGCATGTGAACAAGTAAGTTAAAATAAATACATTATAATTTAGTATTATTTGCAACATTAAATATAGTAAAATATTTAATTTTTTTAATAATATTATACCTGGTATTTCAGAGCAGGTTTAACCTCCAGTTATGGTTTAAGTATTAGATTTTGATTTTAGTGTGCTTTATTACACAAAAATCGAAATTATGAAAACGTAACATTAATCCTACACTGAAAAACCTAGCAGAATTTCTAATTATTATATTATAATCCTTTACACAATTTATGTTCTTGTAGATTGACGTAAATATTCTCTGCAAATCAAATTTCGACTGCACAAACAATGCCGAATGTATCGAAAACCAATGCTTTTGTCAGCAAGGATTTCTTGCCCAAGGATCGGCTTGTATCGATGTTGATGAGTGTCTAAAACAACCTTGTGGACAGTATGCTTCATGTACTAATACACCCGGTAGTTTCCGATGTGACTGTGAAGGCGGATATGTTGGTGCACCACCACGAATACAGTGCAAAGCTCCATGTGAAGATGTCAAGTGTGGATTGCATGCGTATTGTAAACCAGATGGATTAGAAGCATATTGTATTTGTGAAGATGGCTGGACGTTTAATCCAAATGACATTGCCGCTGGATGCATAGGTAAGACAAATATTGATATAGAAATATTACTATTGTTATTGATTATTTAGAAATATAAAACAGTATGCGTATATCATATTCTTTCATTATCAATTATGCAGTTACAAATTCAGAATTTATTGCTTACTAGTCTAGCGACTTACATAAGGCAGTCTTATTATTATTATTATATTTTTTTTATATAGATATTGATGAATGTGATAAAGGAAATGGTCCAAATGGTCGATGCGGTATAAACGCAATATGCACAAATACACCAGGTAGTTACAGTTGTCAATGTCCGACCGGATTTGAAGGAAACCCACATTCACAATGTATTGATGTCAATGAATGCATACAACCAAATACTTGTGGTTCTGGAGCAATTTGCAGTAATGTACCAGGATCGTACAATTGTTCGTGTCCTGATGGAGCTATACCAGATCCAGATCCAAAAATAAAATGTGTCGCAATTGTAACATGTCATGTGGATGATGACTGTCCAGGAAATGCTATTTGTGATAATGAAAAACGATGCCTGTGCCCTGATCCGAATATCGGAAATGATTGCAGACGTAAGTGTAGCCGAAAATAATATACCCTTCCTACTCGAATATATACAGATTATAAAATCTGAAGAATTCAGTATCAGGTTTTCAAATCTTTGTATTGTTATTATATTTCTTAATTGTATTAGCTGGTGTTGAAATTTTATTACGTATTTATTTTATTTTATTACTTTAACTTCTCAATCCACTAATGTATTTTTTTGTCTTCTATATAGATCCCTGTGAAACCATTTTCTGTGGTCCTAATGAACATTGCATGCTCACGAACAACGAAGCGAAATGTCTTTGTAGTAGCGGATACACTGCCTCGATATCTGGTTGCGTAGATATTGATGAATGTGCTGGTAATCCATGTCCAGCTGGTGCTATTTGTAAGAATGAACCAGGAAGCTTTTCATGCCAATGTCCTGGTGGTTCAACTGGGGATCCATACCGATCAGGCTGTACCAAATCTGAAGCACCTTTCAGTTGTTCGGCAACAAAATCTTGTCCCAATGGAGAGCAGTGTATAACAGATGAATTCCTTGGTGAAAGTGTTTGTATTTGTGTACAAGGATATACTAGAGATCACACGACGGGAAAATGCAGGGATATTAACGAATGTACTGAGTTGAGAGATATTCCTTCCTGTGGATTAAATGCAGTATGTAAAAATTTGCCTGGAAGTTATGAATGCCAATGTCCTTCTGGATTTAATGGAAACCCATTCACAGAATGTATAGGTAAGATATTAACAATATGTTTTGAACATTAGTTACCGTGGGTGATTGACAAACTATGTTTGAAATTTTTTTCCAATGAAACTGGTACATTAAATTAATTGAAACTTTTTTCTTTCTGTTTAGAATGCCATACCTTAGAATGTAAATGTCAAGCACCGTATAAATTAGTAAATGGAAACTGCGTCTTATCTGGATGCTCGAAGGGGGAATCGTGTCCACCAGGAGCAGAATGCATAACAATATCTGGCGGAGTAAGCTACTGTGCCTGTCCAAAAGGTTTCCGAACCCGATCTGATGGATCTTGCGATGATGTCAATGAATGTACTGATAATCGACAAGTATGTGGTTATGGCGCTGAATGTTTGAACAAACCAGGTACATTTGAATGCCATTGTCCACATGGCTACGGCGGAGATCCATATAATGGTCTCTGCTCACCCGCTCAAAAACGTTGTGTTAGTGACAACGAATGCTCTGCAAATGAGAAATGTGTACAACCAGGCGAATGTGTATGTCCACCACCATTCTTTACTGATCCATTCGATAGCAACAAATGCAAGAGTCCATGCGAACGGTTTCCATGTGGAATTAACGCAAAATGTACACCAAGCGATCCACCCAAATGTATGTGTGAAAATGGCTACAAAGGTGATCCGTTACATGGATGTGTTGATATTAATGAATGCGATGATGATCCATGCGCATATGGAGCACATTGTATAAATGAAAAAAGTGGTTACAAATGTATTTGCCCTCGTGGTATGACTGGAGATCCCTATAAATCTGGGTGTATATTAGACCAACAAGGCAAACCGAAGTCTGAATGTGCAACAAATAATGATTGTGCAAGCACATTGGCTTGTACGGAAGGAACATGCGTTAGTCCATGTGGTACACTAGTATGTGGACCAAATGCGTATTGTGAACCTGAAAATCACGCTGCATGGTGCCGTTGTGCTGTTGGATTCACAGAAGGACCAAACGGAGAATGTGCTTCATTATGCGATGGATTTGTCTGCGGACAAGGATCACAATGTATTGCAACTATCAACGGTCCAACATGTAAATGTATTGAAGGATTTATTGGAAACCCATTCCCCGGTGGTCAGTGTGTTCCAGATGTTTGTTCAGCAACAAACCCGTGTGTACAACCTAGTGTTTGTATTGGGGGTCGTTGTAAAGAAAGGTGTGAAGGAATTGTATGTGGAGTTGGTGCAACATGTGATAAAATAACAAATAAGTGTATATGTGATCCGTACTTTGTTGGAAATCCAGATTTACTTTGTATGCCACCTATATTAGCCCCAGCTTGTGAACCAGCTTGTGGAAAAGATGCTCATTGTGAATATGGCTTGATAAATCAGTGTGTTTGTAATCCAGGTACAAATGGTAATCCGTATGAAGGTTGTAGTATTCAAGAGAATAAATCTTGCTCAAGAACGATTTGCGGTGTAGGCGCTCAGTGCAGAGAAGGATTCAACTCCGTTGAATGTTTATGCTCACCAGGTTATGCAGGTAATCCCTACATTCAGTGTCACGATATTGACGAATGTACTGGAAATGCTTGCGGACAGAATGCAGTGTGCATTAATACACCCGGTAGTTATGATTGTCGTTGCAGAGAAGGATTTGTTGGAAATCCATTTATTTTATGTTCAACAAGTCAGGGTGGTGTTTGTGAAAATCCGAAAAATTGTGCATGTGGCATTAATGTAGTTTGTCCTTCTGGATATTCATGCGAAAATGGGAAGTGTAAAAATTCATGTGAAGATATAAGATGTGGACCAAGAGCCGGTTGCAATGCTGGCAGATGTATTTGCCCACCTGGCTATATTGGGAATCCAAATGATTTAATTTCCGGATGTAAATTACGAGGACAATGTAGTAATGATGGCGAATGTAGTCAGTCCGAAATCTGCTTTCAACTTGGTAAAGGTATCCGAAAATGTGTAGATGCTTGCAGTAAAGTACAATGTGGACCAAATGCACTTTGTGTAGCAGAAAATCATATTTCGTCATGTATTTGTACTGCTGGTTTTCATGGAACTCCTAGTGATTTATCATTAGGTTGCCAACCAGAAGAAAGATTAAACACTAAAGGTGAATGTGTTCATGACAGTGACTGTACAGGATTTTCTATTTGTGCGTTGGACATAACTGGATATAGAAAATGTATAGATCCATGTGAAACAGTTGCCTGCGGTTTAAACGAAGAATGCAAACTTGATGCAATCGGTCATCCAACTTGCCATTGCAAAGGTGATTTCCTTTGGAATCCAATAAGTTCATCATGTGAAAAACCATCTGTACCAGATTGTACCACAAACGAAGACTGTCTAAATATTGCAGCCTGTCAGCCAGATGCTCTAAGTGTTTTAAAATGTACACCAGTGTGCTCAGAATTCACTTGTCCTACAAATGCTATTTGCGTATCGGTTAATCATCAAGGACAATGTCAATGTTTGCCAAGTTTCACCGGCAATCCAAATGATCGTAATGGCTGCAAACCTGCCTTGAAGAATCAATGTACATCTGATGCCCAATGTGCTGAGACTGATACATGTAAAACTCATGGCGAGACAAATGCACTTGTGTGTAAACCTGCTTGCGACTACATCAGTTGTGGTCCTCATGCAGTATGTTCCGTAAATAACCATGTCGCTCGATGCCAATGTCCACCAGGCCCGTATGTGGGTGACCCGAATGATCCAGCAAATGGATGTAAATCGGTGCCCTGTGTTTATAATATCGATTGTCCGCCAACACAATTATGCGATCGCTTATCACATACATGTCTTGATGTATGCGATGAAGATAGCTGTGGCACAAATGCAGTTTGTATTGCTGAAGATCACAAAACAGTTTGCCAGTGTCCACCGGGATTCAAAGGAAATCCAATTGCTGACGTTGAATGTGTACCTACTGATGCTTGTAGTCCAAATCCATGTCACTCATCAGCAATATGTGAAGCTAGCCCAGCTGGTCCTGTATGTCGATGTTCTTCTGGATTTGTAGGTGACCCGTTCACATATGGTTGTCGTCCAGAAGGAAATTGTCCAAATGGAAATAAAGACTGTCCAACACAATCTGTTTGTCAACAAGGTCGCTGCATGAATCCATGTGATACTAAAAACTGTGGAGCTAATTCACTCTGCAAGGTAGTTAATAGGAAAGCAGTTTGTTCATGTCCAGCTAAATACCAACCTGGTCCTTCTGGTGCTCAAGATGGTTGTTTACGAGTAATATTATCTTGTACAAGTGACTTTGATTGCGGTGGAGAAGTTTGCTTCAGTGGTCAATGTAGAGCTGTATGTCGAAATAATGAAGATTGCTCGGATGGTGAACGTTGTTTGCAAAAAATATGTCAAATTCCATGCGTATCACATAACCAATGTGGCACAGACCAAGCATGTATAAATGGAATGTGCATTCTAGGATGTCGTAGCAACAAAAATTGTCCATCAAATCATGCCTGTGTTAACAACAAATGCCAAAATCCATGCCAACAGGAAGGAATTTGTGGACCAAATGCTCAATGTTTATGTATACAACATAAAACTTCATGTAAATGCCCAGAAGGCTTTGAAGGTAACCCAATACCAGAACAAGGCTGTGTGAGAGTACCATCAATATGTACATCAACAAACCAATGTCCTGCCGGACATATGTGTATCGGAAATCAATGTAACTTACCTTGTACCGAAAACAATGTGTGTGCTGTTGGCGAACGGTGCTCGAATAATATCTGCGTGAAAGTGTGCTATGGTGACAGCAATTGTTTGCCGGGAGAAGTTTGCTTGAAAGGTGTTTGCCAATCAGGATGTGTTGCTAACTCAGATTGCAGACCAGATCAAATATGTGTCGGCAACAAGTGTAGATGTAGCAGCGGTTTCATTCCTGGACCGACTGGTTGTTTGGATATAAACGAATGCGAAGAACGTCCATGTCACCGTAGTGCTCAATGCTTTAACACACCTGGATCTTACCGTTGTAGTTGTCCTGATAAAACTGTAGGAGATCCGTTCATTGAACCCGGATGTATTTTACCAAATCAATGTCAACTAGATACAGATTGCGGTGATAATTTGGCATGCAGAAATGGCCGTTGTACGGACCCATGCCCAGAAGTAACATGTGGAATAAATGCAGCATGCAATGTGTTTGACCATAATGCAGTTTGTGTCTGTCCACCTGGAAACTTGGGCGATCCATTTGATACCAGTGTGGGTTGCTTTAAAGTAGAATGTCTCGACAATATCGATTGCTCAACTGATAAGGAATGCGACAAAGAAACAAACAAATGCATAAGTATGTATTATTTAATTTAATTGTTTTATAGTTAGTTAACATATAGCAATATATTATAATTGATGTTTTCGTTTTATTACTCTAGATCCATGTGATAAAGTCGACTGTGGGCGTGGTACTTGTCAAGTACAAAGACACACAGGAATATGTAACTGTTATCCAGGTTATATATTCTCGGATGGAAAATGTGTCGATATAGATGAATGCGTAGTCCAACCTTGTCATTCTTCAGCCATGTAATTATATATATATATAAAAAATTTTGTCCCTTTTAAAAATCAGAAAATCGAACTTTGATAATACATTTTAACCAAATGTATATCTTCAATTGATCAAACAATAATAAAATTGAATTAGAAAGTTATACATAATTAATTCATTAAATTTTATTGGTTTCTGTTTCGTGAATCATATAGTATCTTAAATTGTAAAGCCAATATGCTCAAAAATTGTATACTTCTAGATGTGAAAATGCACCAGGAACTTACTCATGCATATGCGGTAATGGTTTAGTGGGTGATCCAATAACAACTGGATGTCGTAAACCTGGAGATTGTTTTACTACCACTGATTGTCCAGCGACAGCAGTGTGTATTGATAACCGATGTATAAATCCATGCGAAATCCCAAATACTTGTGGCCGAGGTGCTGTATGTACACCAGGTGCACATGCTGCAACCTGCAGATGTCCAGCACATACACAAGGCGATCCAAAAATCGATTGTGTACAGCTAGAGTGCACAGATAGCAATGACTGTATAGAAAACAAAGCTTGTGTTAATTTCCATTGTGTTGATCCATGTTCACTGTCAAATGTATGCGGTCAACGTGCCACCTGTGTTGCAGCTGGTCATGTAGGAATATGTTCTTGTCAACCTGGTTATACTGGAGATCCGCTCCTAGGCTGTGTTCTTGTACAATACTGCGCAGCTGATAGCCAGTGTCCATCTGGTACAAAATGCAATAGTGGAGTCTGTACATGTAAGATATTATTCTAATATATTTCTATATATAGTGTAGTAAAGCTCTCTCAGTTCTCTTGCCATAACAAAAAATATTCAATTTCAGTCAATAGTACACATTTTTCGATGATATAATATTAATTCGAAATTTATTTTAGCTGTTTGTACGAGTGCTCGAGAATGTATCGGTGATCAATTATGTATTCAAGGAGTATGCCAGCCAACATGCCGTTCAAATGCTACCTGCCCTGACTTCCAATTTTGTCTAAACAATATTTGTTCACAAGAACTGCGTTGTAAATCAGATAATGACTGTGCCTCTAGTGAGAAATGTATACAAAATGCCATAGGCCAAGCAGAGTGTCAAGACTCTTGCCAACAATTTGTATGTGGCCGTAATGCAGAATGTAGTGTCCAAAACCATGAAGCGATATGCACTTGCAAATCTGGTTATAGGGGTAACGCAAATGATGATAAATTAGGGTGTCAACATGTTGAATGTGAAACAAATGCACAATGTTCAAACGATAAACTTTGTGATCACTATATGTGCAAGATTGCTTGTCTTGTTAATAATCCGTGCGGAAAGAATGCATTGTGTTCAGCTGAGAATCACATACAAGTTTGTTACTGTCAACCTGGATTCACTGGAAACCCACAATTAGGCTGTCAATTAATTGACTTTTGTGCTGAAGGACCGTGTGGTCCTGGAGCAAATTGTTTTAATTCACGCGGATCTTACAAATGCGCTTGTCCACATGGATCTGTTGGTAATCCATTTGTCGAGGGCTGCAAGGCTGCTGTAGAATGTGATGTCAATGATGATTGTCCTACAGCGGCAGAGTGTATTAAAGCTAATGGAATACCCAAATGTAGAGATGTTTGTGAGAACACAGCGTGCGGACCTAATGCAGATTGTACATCAGATAACCATGCCGGTTATTGTGCGTGTCGAACAGGTTTCCAAGGGAATCCAAATGATATATCTATTGGTTGTCAACCAAAACCAGTCTCTTGCCATAAAACATCCGAATGTCCTAATAACATGTATTGTTATGGGGATACCTGCAGACGTAAGAATATTTTACCGATAATACAGCCAAATGTGTATTGACTTACTCATTTTAATTTTACAGCTTCTTGTCAATCTGATAATGAATGCAGCCAAGCAGAACAATGTTTACAAGGACAGTGCTTGAATCCTTGTGAACAGCGACAAGCTTGCGGTATTAATGCCGAATGTAGAATTTTAAATCATGCTAAACATTGTAATTGCCCACCTGGATTTACCGGAAATCAAGACGTCGAATGTGTTAGAAGTAATTTATTATTAATTTATGAAATATTGGCTTAAATTAATTTTGTGTTATTTTAGTTCCAGTATCTTGCTCATCTAATTCAGATTGTTTGGATGTCTACACATGTATAGATAATATGTGCCAACCACAATGTACAACTGACAATGAATGTGCTTTCAACGAAAAATGTCTTAGAGGAAATTGTATGCGTAAGTGTCAAACATATTCACAGAATTGAAAATTTTAATTGTTATGTTAGTATCATTTCGAATTACCTGGCCATGAATCTGTTAGGTTCTGAAGATGTTTTTGGATATAACATTTAATTCAATAACAATTGCACATCTCTACATACTTAATTATTCTAGTTCAACTTGCAAATCATTCGATTACATACATGTTACATACATCCGTGTCACTGTTAGTCATAGTTCTCTACTATCCGTGTTTCCACCCATTTGAATAACATTTCTTCCCATATTCTTTTCTAGTGACATGTCGTGTGGACAACGATTGCTTCCTGGGCCATATTTGCTTATACAACATGTGTCTATTTGGTTGTCACGCTGACGGGGATTGCAGTGCAAGTGAATCTTGCCGTGATAATCGCTGCGTGAATCCATGCCTTGATTCACCGTGTGGTCCAAACTCATTATGTACTGTTTCCAATCAGCGAGCTAGTTGTTCGTGTGGTACTGGTTTTGTACCAAATCCCACTGCAAAGGTTGCCTGTGTCAGAACACCAGCACTTCCATGTACAGAAAATCGAGCATGTCCATTGGGTACAACTTGTATTGACAGCGCTTGTCGACCAGTATGTTCATCAGATACTGGCTGTTTGAGTAATGAACGATGTGATGTGACAACAGGAGTCTGTAAGCCATTATGTCGCCGCGACGATAACTGTGGCAATGGTGAAGTTTGTGATGGATTAGTTTGCGTTATTGGATGTCGAAGTGATTCAGGATGCCCCAACAACAAAGCATGTGTAAACAATCAATGTGTTGGTAAGTAGTTTCTTTTTGTCTGTTCTTCGCAAAAACTTTCTATAGTAGAACAATATAGGGCTATATTCTGCCAACCGGTTTATGTTGCTAAGGGCAAGTAGAGTAAGTAAATAAACAATGGTATTTAAACATTGTTATGTTAGTATTTAGGTTGCTAGTTACGTACTTTAGGTTTATTGGATGGTTCAATTTTGCTGTAATTTAATATGCCTTTCTTCTTATTTTAGATATATGTTCATCACCTACGGCTTGTGGAACAAACGCGGAATGTTTAATAATAAACCATCAGAAGTTATGTTCTTGTTCATTACCACTAGTAGGGGATCCGTTAATTGGATGCAGATATCCACAAACTGAATGTTCAGCCAATGATCAATGCCTTCATGGACAAGTTTGTTTCGGGGGATTATGTCAAGGAACTTGCCGAGCGTAAATATTAAATATATATAGTAGCAATTTTGAAGGGCAGCAGTACTTATTTGTTTTTTGTTCTATTCCAAATTGGCCGCTTCTTCAGAGTCACTACAATTGTCAAAAGAAAAATTGCTAAACCGTTACTCTACTAACTTTTTTTTTCAACTAGTCAGTTAATACTTAATAAACTGTTTATATTTTTCAGTGACAGCAACTGTCTATCAGATGAACGCTGCATTAAAGGAATTTGTAAGACAGTTTGTAATGCGGACTCCAAATGTGGAACAAACCAAATTTGTGATAATCGATTATGTGAAATCGGTTGCCGAAGTGATACTGTTTGTCTCGATGCTGAAGCTTGCATTAATAAAAAATGTCAAAGTAAATTGAAATGCATGTACATTTTGATTTAAAGTAAACTAAACTGTTATTATTTTCAGATCCATGTAATGATTTGTCATCTTGTGGAAAGTGTGCTACTTGCCGCGTTATCAATCATGGTGCACAATGTAATTGTCCGGCCAATTATTTAGGTAATCCACTTGTTGCGTGTACTCAACCACCAAAATTATGTGATGGGAACTGCGACTGTGATGAAGCTAACTATTGTACTAAGCGATGTATATCAGAAACTGATTGTTCCTGTGGTGAATCATGCACAAGCGGCAAATGTCGAATTAAATGCAACTCTACAAATATGTGTGCAAAGGTTAGATATTTTTATTAATAATAAAAAAAATATATTATAACCCCGCAACTTTCCTATGGGTAAATATTAATTTGTAATTTTTTTTTATCTAGAAAAGTAATTTTATATATTTTTGTATCAAAATCAGTATTTTTTGGTGCTTCCAATTTGAAGAAGTATTAATCAACTTTTTTCTTTCAATTCAGGGTCACATTTGTAGCCGTGGTATATGCGTTGGTGGCTGTCGCGCCAATTCTGACTGTCCAAATGATAAGTCATGCGTCAATAAAAAGTGCCAAGACCCATGCAGCCGAGGAATTTGTGGAAAAAATGCCGTATGCAAAACATCAGACCATCGTGCAGTTTGCCTGTGTCCTGATGGTTTTCGTGGTGACGCAAAACGTAGCTGCACAGCATACGAATGTGCGGTGGACGAAGACTGTGAATCTAACAAACGTTGTGATAAGAACGGTGCCTGTCGTAATCCATGTTTAGAACGTGGTGCGTGCGGTACGAATGCACAGTGTCGCGTTATCAATAGAAATGCTCAATGCTCCTGCCCGCCAGACTTTATCGGTAATCCACGTGTCGAGTGCAAAATTAGTAAAAGTGATGAATGTGTACGAAATCCATGTGGTGAAAATTCGCGATGTCGCGATATTCCTGGCGGATTTGAGTGCAGTTGCGCACCAGGTTGCATCGGAGATCCGTATCGCGGTTGTATCTGTGATGGACAGCTTATAAATTTGTGCCGAAACAAACATTGTGGACTTAATGCCGCGTGCCGTGTAGTTAACAACAGAGAACCACAGTGCTACTGTCCACCAAACTTCCCGATTGGAGACCCACACGAAGAATGTAAGTATATTAAGCATATTTAATTGCAGAAAAGGAATTCTGACGCTATTATTATATGTAAATCTGTGCATTTCTGTAAACGCTTTAACTCAGAAACAGTTAAATGGAGCAATAAAAAATATCCCTTAACTTTTTTCCCTCAAACGATTAACGGTTAAATATAGCGCCATTCACGAAACATTTCTGTGAAAGGTCAATTTCAATTTATTTCTCGTAATATATATTAAATACGATATTTCATTAGGCATATCCGACCGATCCATTATTGATTGCCGAACCGAAGGATGTGGCAAGGGTGCTGAGTGTATCCGGGATCAGGTTGTGTTTGTATGTCGCTGTCCACCGGGAACTATGGGTAACGCTGCACTCGAATGTCGCAAAGGTATGTGCATGACATCTATGTCATAGAGGACTCACATGACGTAGTATACAGAATATCTCAGCGAAAGTAGATTAACAAATAACACCTGTATTTATGGACATGAAAGATGATGAGCAACAGTTAAACTAGAAGTGCTAAACATTTTTAAGATACGCTAGTTTAGGATTACGGTCCACTGAATCTTCTACAATAAAAGCCTGAGTACTTTTAGATGCTATCCCCGTAAATATAGGAGTTATTTGTTGCATTTTTTTGCTGAGATTATTATATGTTATAATGCTTACGTCTAATGCAGTAATTGCATTAGTATTGTTCACACATTTGTACAAATAATGCACGATCAGTCATATAACTCATATGAAAAGGTATCCGTAGAATTAGTAATTTAAGGCCGTGGTAGTTATTTATTTATAAATAACAAATCTTTGGTTTTTTAGCAAAAAATTATTAATCAACCCTAAATTTTTGTGAGAAACTTGTAAATAGTTTAACATGCATTATGATAAATACACATTATTCATAATATACATCTGTTTATAGACACATTTGTCACATGAATCGTTATATTATTTCTATCTATGCATCAATCACATGACATGATACACGATCATATGAAATGTATACTTCGGAGTTCCAATCTGCCTTATCACTAGTTTTCCTAATACCAAATCCTTGAAACGTGATTGCAACATTCTAGGCGTACAAATCAACGTCTGTTGATGTTTTTTTGTATTTTATTCGCCCATCTAGTCAAGCATAGTTATAACCCGGTCTCACCCCATTTCAGTCGATCTCAAAGCGTCCGTTCCCATAGAGCTGCAGAAATGCAAAATTGATAATTAATTTCAAAAACTATTCTGAATCATTTGAAATAAACTTGTACTTATAAAAGGAAAAATATAGTATCACTCTTGGACCCATATGTTAATAATAATCGGTAGGTAGTATCAAACCATAAAACATGGTTTCAATAAATGCATGTTCGCAGCATGATATTGATGAAGTTGCCATATTTATTTATTATTAGACTACGACATTGTATTGTGTATTTTTCTTGCATTAATTGATATCGATAAGTCAGATTGGAAACTGTGAAAGGATCATTCTCACATGTTCATACTCAGAATAGATAGGTTCATTTCTTCACGCTTGTATATACTGCCGCTTTTATTACAGACATGTCGAGTACTTTCATTTCTTTCACAAGTCTTATCTTAGACAATGCTCATGCAGTATATGAGAACGCATGTTTTGTTTATTTATTTATATAATCATTCATTCATTTGTTTTTATATTATTTTGTGAGAAAATTTCCTTTCACAGTTCTTACAATTGCTTTTTTCTATTTTTTTCCTGACCTGCCACTACCTTAACCCGTAATGTGTCCTTATTTACGGACTATAGACGTGGAATGTAACGGTGACTTTGACTGCCCCAACGAGAAGGCTTGCATCAACATCCAATGCGTAAACCCGTGCAGTTTACGTGGAGCATGCGGTGAAAATGCACTATGCCGTGCGATCTTACACAAGCCGCGCTGCTCATGTCCACAATGTTATGTTGGTATGCCGCACACCTTGTGTGAGCCTGATCCAAAATGTGATGCATCACAGCCTGGTACGGCCGCCACAACAATAGTTGCGTGCGGCACAGACCTTGACTGCCCCTCAAGCCTCGCGTGTAACCGTGCGTCCGGCGAATGCTATAGTCCATGCCGTATACCGTCATTTGGTTGTAAAGGCAACAAAAAATGTGAGGTACACAATCATCGAGCTGTATGCGTTTGTAAGTCGGGTTTCATAGTAAACGAAAACGGTGAATTAATGTGCGCCCCGAATAACGCGGAATGCACACGCGACAATCAGTGCGCTTCGAATATGGCATGCATCGATGGCCAATGCCGTAATCCATGTACGCTCGCGAATCGTTCTCCACCATGTCCGGCTAAAAAAACATGCGAAGTACTAAACCACCGACCGGTGTGCATATGCACTCGCGACTGCAATCCCTCCTTGTCCATCTGCCTGCGAGATAGTGGCTGCCCTTCCAACCAGGCCTGTAGAAACTTCCGCTGCGAAGACCCGTGTACAACCGCCACCTGCACGGCTGACGCTCCATGCTTCGTTGAAGAACACAGGCCCATCTGCAAGTTCTGTCCCCCTGGATTTGTCTCTGACTCGAAATATGGCTGCCTCAAAGGTAAACACACACATCACGGTATACTTTTCCACCAATCGTTTTCCAACATAAACAACATAGATATACCGTCTGTGTTCTCTGTATTGTTGAATAGCTTCGGTTTATAAGCGGTCATCTGAGTCCTCCAACATAGTTACTCTTTTTATATGCTACAACGCCGTTAATTTTTATTTATAGCAAAATAAAAGTTGACCTACAAAACGTCCACATCTCTATTAATTAATCTCTATTTAATTCAATTATAATCTTATTCCTTCCTCTTCCTTCTATTTCTTCTCAGTTTATTGTAAATTTATACTTCATAACACTATATTTCAATATGTTGTATATTTTAAGTTCTACTTGCTCACTCACACATTATTTAACAGCAATATTTGACTTGTAGGCCATAATATATGCACCTAATATAATAATTATTAAAAATATCTAAATAATTACTGCACTCACATGAAATGTTCAACTTAACTTGTAAGATAAAACAAATTAATCAGCTCATAATGCATTTTTACCAAAACTAAATCAAACTGTAAATATTATCTGCAAGATTTGTAAATATTTTGTTGTATCTATGTATGTATATATTATATTCACAGCAGATTTGAACAGCACCAAGGTTCTCTGCACGTTGGATACCGAGTGTACACAAGCACAAGCCTGCATTAGAGGCGTATGCGTAGACCTTTGCACCAACAACTGTGGCAAGGCATCCAAGTGCATAGCACAGGCACACAGGGCTAAATGCATTTGCCCACCTGGTTTTGTGGGAAATGCTTCTGTAGAATGTTTGCCAACTGACATACAAACTCAAACTGCAAGTGAAACACTAACTAGTGAAGTAGAAATGACAACACAAAGTATTTCCAAAAATTATCCCACACCGACAACCACTACTACAACGCGAGATGCACGGGTGGAGGTTTCCACTACGCATTCTATTGACATGACTAACGCAATAAATGTAACTCGTGATTCAGTAGCAACACTTACAGACCGCTTTGGTACTTCCGAAACTACTACTTTATTAGCTCAAAATAATACGAGTACCGAAAAATACGTTACTTCATATGAAGATCTATCTTCAAAAAACATATTCGATCAAACAACACTGAGTACAATAACAACCGATTCAATTATACATGAACCAAGTGATTCTGGTTTATCCGAAACTGTCATTACTATTTCTTCCCAAAGTGTAACTGAGAAAACAATTCCATATACTACTATCCCCGAAGAACCTACCATACCCAATCTAGAAACTACAATCACATCTCAAATTTACACAGCTACTACTAAAAGTTTCTCTCCTGACGGTATAAGTTCAACAGTCAATCCAAGTACACAAGACAAAGTTATATCGGATCGTAGTACTACTAATATTTTCGAAAGTTATACAACTACATCGACAGGTATAACTACTCCAGTTGTTGAAGAAACAACAGCAGTTACTTCAGTTAAACCATACACAGTTACTCCAGCACAAAGTTTTACTGGTACTTCTGATAACAATATAACCACACCAACTGTTTTATCTTCAGCAGTTGTCGAAGAACAAACAACATTCAGTGCAAGCCCACAAGTTACAATAACACCAGAAGAAAATATAACTGATATTATTCATAAATATGTCACTTCATCCGAGAGTTCAACTTCACCTTATATAAGTGAAAACACAATAATCAGTACAAGTACACCGGAAAAAAATACATTCAGTACTTCTGAAGGTTACGAACCTACATCTGAAAATACATTTTCTCCTCGTATTACCGAAAATACAACACCAGACATACTAACACTGGAAGAAAGTACAGCTGGTATTGAAAGTTACATAACTACACCTTCAGGTTCATCTTATCCAGTCATAAGGGACCAAACACCACACACAGTAACACCACAACAAACTACAGTAGGGACATTTGACATTTATGGAACTACACCTTCTCCAACTCAAAACGAACAAACAACTTCTAGTTTAAGTACACCAGAACAAAGTATAACCGGTATATCTTCTATACCTGCAGTTTTTGAACAAACAACACTTATTTCAAATAATACAACTGAAAATGTAACATTATTTGGTCATAGTGAACAAACAACAGAATATGTAAGCACGATATACACAATAACGCCGGAAAAAAGTGAAACCGATACTCCCAAAAGTTATATAACTGAAAGTTCATCTTCAACTAATGTTAACGCACAAACAATCAGTACAGGGAAACAATTTCCTATTACAATAGAGCAAAGTACAACTGCGAGCACCACACCTGTAATTTCATTTACAACTGAAACAGGACCAAGTTCAGGTACTCAAAACTATATTACACCAGAACAAGGTATAACCGGAACTACTGGAAGTTACATAACCACCCCTGAAAGTTCATCTACTATATTAAATGAACAGACAACAATCAATTTAGGCTTAGTTTTTCCAATTAACAGAGAACAAACAACAATTAGTTCAAGTTCACCTTACACAGTAACGCCAGACCAAGGTATAGTCACCACTTCCAATAGTTACTTAACCACAGTCGAAAGTTCATCTACATCAAAAACATCGGAACAAAGTAGAACTAGCACTTCTAGCAGTTTGCCAGGTTTAGAAGACCAAACTACATTTGGTAGTATACTTGTTAACGATAGATCGTCTTTTCCTGATGTTACTGAAAAAGCTGCAGTTAGTTCAAGTACCCTTTACACAATAACACCGGACCAAGAAATACCCGGCACTTCCAGTAGTTCTTTAACCACATTCGAAATTATATCTACAGCAAAAACACCGGAACAAAGTAGAACTAGCACTTCTACTAGTTTTCCATATATAAAAGAACAAACCACATTTGGTAGTACACTCATTAACGATAGATCGTCTTTTCCTGATGTTAGTGAAAAAGCTGCAGTTAGTTCCAGTACCCTCTACACAATAACACCAGACCAAGGTATAACCGGCACTTCCAGTAATTCCTTAACCACATTTGAAAGTTCATCTACATCAAAAACACCGGAACAGATAACAACTTCCACTAGCACACACGTCTTCGAAGGAACAACTAAGCCTGATGTTAGTGAAAATGCTACAGTTAGTTCAAGTACACTATACACAGTAACACCCGAACAAGGTATAATCGGTACTTCCAGTTATTACTTAACCACATTCGAAAGTTCATCTACGTCAGAATCACCGGAACAAAGTACAACTAGCTACATAACAACTTCAAGTTTATCGACGCCAGCTTCAAAAGATCAAACCACACATGGTTACAGAAATACAGAAAATAGCACAATCGTTACCGATAGAACATCTTTGCCAAATGTTAATGAAAATGCTACTGTAAGTTCAAGTACACTATACACAGTTACACCTGAACAAGGAATAATCAGTACTTCCAGTAGTAATTTTACAACATTCGAGAGTTCATCTGAATCAAAAACACCGGAACAAAGTACAGCTAGCTACACGACAGTTTCAGATAAAAGCACAGTTATTAGTGAAAATGCTACATTTAGTTCAATATACACAGTTACACCAGAATCAGGTATAGTCGGTACTTCAAGTAGTTACTTAACCACGTCACAAGCACCGGATCAAGGTACAACTAGCTACGTAACACCTACGGCACTTGGTTCAAGTACAAGATACACGACAACATCAGACAATAGAACACTCGATACCGAAAGAACATCTTTGTCTGATGAAACTGCTACAGGTAGTTCGAGTACACTATACATAGTAACACCAGAACAAGGTATAATTGATACTTCAAGTAGCACATTCGAAAGTCCATCGACATCAACATCATCGGAACATGTTACAACTAGCTACATAACACCTAGTACACTTGGTTCAAATACAATATACACGACAACTTCAGATAATATTGCATTCATTACACAAAGAATAACTTTACCTGAAGTTAGTGAAAATACTGAACATAGTTCAAGTACACTGTACACAGTAACACCAGAGCAAGATATAATCGGTACTTCCGGTAGTTACTTAACTACTTTCGAAGGATTAACTACATCAAAATCACCGGAACAAAGTACTAGCTACGTAACACCTATAAGCTTATCTTCGCCAGCTTTAAATGAACAAACAACACTTGGTTCAAGTACAATATACACAATAACATCAGAAAATAACACACTCTTTACCGAAAGTACATCTTTGTCTGATGATAGTGAAAAAGCTACAGTTAGTACAAGTACACCGTACACAGTAACACCAGAGCAAGGTGTTGGTGAACAAACAACATTCAGTTCAGGTACACAATACCCAAATACATATACTTCTACAAAACCATACACAATAACACCACAAGAAAGTACATCCAACACAGTTGGAAATTACGAAACTAATTCTGATAAAATTTCTTCACCTGGTATAAGTGAACAAACAACACTAAGTATTACTACAATATACACTACAGCATTGGAACATAAAACCACTCATACCTCCGAAAGTTATGGAACCACTCCTGAAATATCATCTGTAACTAATTTGAGCGATCAAACAACATCTAGTTCAAGTACACCATATATAATAACACCAGAACAAAGTACAAGCACTACCACTGAATATATAACTAAACCTGACAGTGTATATACTCCAATTATAAGAGAACAAACAACATTAAGTACAAATCATTCTACAACATACACTGTAACACCGACACAAAGCACAACCGCGACTTCTGAAAGTTTTGTAACCACGTCTGAAAATATAATGACATCTGGTATTACTGAACACACTACACGTATTTCAAATATTCCATATACAATGATATCAGAAGAAAGTACAGCCACCACATTAAGCAGTTATTCAGTTCCCTCTGAAACACCATTTCAATTAGATCAACAAACAACTGTCAGTCCGGATAAACTTTACCCAATAACTCCAGAAAGTAGTTATACGGAAACTTTCGAAAGTCCCATTACTACACCTAAAAGTTCATCTACTGGTGTTACGGAAAAAACCACAATCAGTACAACTAAACCGTACACAACAACACAGGAACATATAACTAAAACTTCTCCACATACAGATTCATATTCACCTGTTATGGATGAACAAACAACAATTAGTTCAATTACACCTCACAAAATAATAACCGAAACTACATATTCATCTGGTGTTAGTGATCTAACAACAAGTAGTTCAAGTGAGGCATATCCATACACAATAACTCCGGATCAAAGTACATCGATCTCTTTCGAAAGTACACCTGGAAAATCATCTTCACTCGGTGTAAATGAACAAACAACACTTAATTCTAGTGCAATAAACACCATTACACCGAAACAAAGTAAAACAATTACTACTGGAAATTATATAACAACTCCGACCGGGTCATATTCATCAGTTGGAGGGCATACTACACTCAGTACAAATACACCATACACGGTAACACCAGAGCAAAATACATTTAGTACTTCCAAAAGCTTCTTAACCACAACCGAGAGTATATCTGGGTCTGGTTTTAGCGAAGAAATCACACATACTTCAAAAACACGGATCCCAGTATCATCTGAGCAAAGTACACCCATAAATTACGTAACTACGCCCGAAAACTTATCAACACATGAACAAACAACATATAGTTCAAGGACCCCATACACGGTAACGCCGGAACAAAATATACTCAGTACGTCTGAAAACTATTTAACTACACCTGAAAGTACACCCTCAATAATACAGGAACATAGTACAACTGGTACTTCTGAGACTTTCATAACTACATCTGAAAGACTATCTTCAACCGATGTCACCGTATCACCAACACTGGAACAAAAAACGACTGATATTGCCGATAACATTGTCACTGCCCCTAGAAATTCATTTTCGCCTGATTTACAAACAATACCTACTTCAAGTACATTATATCCAATAATACCAGGGGGAAGTGCAACTGCTAGTTCTGAGAGTATCGTAACTACAACTGAAATATCTCATGATGTTAATATACCAACAACACAAAATGCAAGTAATATATATACAATAACACCAGAACCAGATACAAATGGTGTTATCAAAAATAATATTAGTACATCGGTAGATACATTTACTACACCTACTGAGCAAACAACAACATCATATGCATCAACAAAACAAACCACTGCTAGTAGTTTTGTAACTTCTGAATCACTCAGTACAGCTAAAATATTTGAACACTTGACTACATTAACTGATAATAAAACCGACGCATCCACTGAAATTCCTTCAAAAGAGTATACAACTCCTAGTTACACAATAACATCAGAAGTAGTAACCGAAGGTTTAGAAATAAGAACTACGGACCTTGAAACTGAAGGCACAACAATGACTTACATAGAGTCACTGACATTACCTTCGACAGGACCATTTATATTGTGCAATCACCAGAAAGACTGTTTTAGTAATCAAACTTGCATTCATAACAAATGTATAAATCCGTGTGACTATTACAAACCTTGTGTTCAAAATATAAACTGCGAAACATTTGAACACATACCCGTGTGTCTGTGTCCACTATTTGGGAGCCAAGTCGTAGTTGATTGTAGAATATTTCCAGGTAAACATAATATGTTAGAGTTTTAATTATCTCTTGGGAGTTCTCACTTTATGCTAGCACACTTATGGAACATGAAATTTTTATTGTGATGAAGATCATGTACTGTCGCAAGCATGTACGGAACTTCACTGCAGCCTCCACTGTTTGCAGTTGCATGAGGCTGAAAATTGGAGATTTGACCTCTGTGTATTACTTTCGTCTAGCGCATGGTCATGTAGTGTATAGCAGTGATAAATGTTTCTGCTCATGGAATTGGATTATTTATGTTTACACATTTGTATATATGTACATACATCTTGAATATTGTACAAAATGTAAATAGCTTTATATGGTGATGGTTCATGCGGTTAGTTTTTTCACAAAATATTAATTAAATAATATCATATTCATAGTGGTTGTAGTTGCTTAAATTGCACGAACTGTAAATATTTAAAATACACTTGTAAAAATGCTTTGATCTATTTTTATTATTCCAGCTTATTTGCTTTATATTTTTGTGGATTTTTTATATATACTATGTTATTTTATGGTTTTGATCATGATTATTTTATATGTCTGTGATTTCAAATGTATTCATTTTATAAAAACTGTTTAATCTATAGAGATAAGCTGTACTTCCCATTCAGACTGCCCAGCACAACAAGCATGTATTCAAGGATTATGTCGAAATCCTTGCATCGAATCAAATCCATGCAATATTCAACAAGATTGTCAAGTATTAAACCATCAACCTGTATGTGTAAAGGGTAAGCAATTATGTGCTGTTTAGAAATCACACCCCAGTCCCCTAATTGTTCTCTTAAGAAACTATAAGTATATAATACTCCGTTTACAGTATGTCAGTGTCAGAAGCATGACGATTGCCGATCAAATCTTGTGTGTGACGGTTGCAACTGTGTTCTTAAAGGTAAAATATATTCTCATCAATTGTCTTTGTCGACGCACAACTTATCTACTATGATTAACATCTTATGGCCCAAATTGTTAATTTGCGCTAATACCGCCACCATTACTACCGTTAGTAAAGTTGTTAAACGACGACATTAATTGACAAATGTTTATTTTCTATTATAATTATAATCACAGTAGTAATTCCAATATTTATGAATTTGGCTCTAAACCAGGCGTTATTGACAGCGTTGGTATTTTATATAAAATCAGATAAATAATCGAGTCTGGTTGAAGAATACGAATATGTATATTTATACATTTAAGCAATCATCGTTCATTTTATTTTTAATAATAAATCATTTGTATTGATGACTTAACTTGTTTAAAAACAATCAATTACATTATATATTGAGATATTTGTATGACATGTTGCAGAGGAAGAGCCAATAATCATAACAGGATGTGAACACTGTCCACCGGGAATGAAATGTAATCCCTTGACGGGAGCCTGTATAAAAGGTCAGTGCATCATGTCCGATTATTTTAATTTGAATTTAATATACCGTTTAATTTGTTTCAACATGCGTGAGGCATATGTGTTGCTGTTTTGTAACCTATTAATCCCAAAATTCATCCAAAATACCCTCATTTTTTACCATAAAGCATAGATACAACTTTAGACGAACAGGATTATTACAACATCGTACGTATCAGAAATGAATTTTAACTTGTTTTCACTTATTCAAAATATTGCATTTTGATATTATACATACACTGTCAATTGTATTATTTTTATATATATATATTATAAATACACATCAAGTCACACACATTCATAACTTTATACATCTTATTCAAAATATCCTTCTTATTCCATGCCTTCACTTTCATCACTGAAAAATAGCAACACGATATTGCACTACTTAGTTATGTAAATGTATATACACAGAAATAAATTTCATGCACAAGTGCACAATTTTCTACAGTATTTGCTTTATAATTATTAATAGTATTTTTGCATGCTCCGATTGTCTGATATTGTTTGGGATGGAATATATAGGTTTTTATGTGCACGTTTTTTTTTTCCTCAAGTATTTCTATATTATTATTCGCATTATATATAGTACCAACAAAATATTGTAAAAAATAATGTAGCACTAGTTTGTGTCTTCTATATTTAAAACACTAATAGCAAGTTCTTAAATGTAACTAGTTATACTGAAACAATGTTACCGTAAATATGTACGCATTCAAACTTCATTATGCGTGCATACACTAGATTCTAGAAATAAGTTTCTAAAACAAAAATGTATTTTTTATAACTCGTTACGTTTTACGCAGTGGCGCAACTAAGAGTTCGGGAGCCCGTCCCTTATAAACATTCAAGTGGGCTTCTTAGTTACGGCACTTCGTGATAGAATGCACTATAAATAGTATTAACGTTAACATATGTAATTTTATTTCTTTTTGGGACAGAAATTGGCACTACCACATTGTCACCTGCACTAACTATTACACAGACATGGGCTAACACTGCAGCGTTAGGTGAAGATTTAACGACCAAAATAATAACATCTAACAGACCAGTAGAATTTGAAACTATTACACCTCCAACACAAACGATTAGTACTATACAGTTAGAAAATATACCATACACAACAGAACCAGAAATTTTTACAACTTTACCAATAAAGACTACAGAATATGTAGATGAAAGCACAACCAGTGCATCTAGTTCTATAAAACAAAGGGTTTCTACGCCAGATTTATACAATATAACCGGAACTACAACACTGCCTGAAACAAGTTCATCAGTTGCAACTACTACAACAAAAACAACTAATGATATTAATACACCCAGTACTTCAATAGTTACAACTTTTGGACACAGTACACAGAAAATAAACATTGAACCTCAATTTGAATTAGATACCACTAAACCTGTATCAGAAACAATTGCTCCACAAGTTAGTACAACATATTCAAATCCAACTGAAAGTTCCACAAGAAATGAAGTAATACACGCAACTGATAAAAATATATATACAACTGAATATGTTCCTATAAAAGATATACCTTCAAAAGCCCCAATAGATATAATAACTGACAGATTTGCTAACATACCTCCAGTAACAATAACACCTATCACTGAGTCAACGGGTGGAACTATAAGTCCTAATACATTTGTAACACCATCAGATTTCACAATTACAATAAAAAATACACCAAAACAAGAATTCCAAACAACTGAGTCTGTATCAACAGATTCACCGAGCAAAAATATGGATATAACAACAGATTCCAATGTACAAACATCTACAAAATCTTCAACACAATTTGATACAGATTTTACAAATGCGGAATCTACACTTACCACTTTTGCAGATAAGAACAAATCAGCAGTTACAACGGCATATACAGATATGACAAGTGAACAAACTACAGAAGAAAATAAAATAACTTCCGAATTACCATCAAAATTCTTAACAACAGAGTCAGCATCAAGTGAAAATATTCTAGAAAATAGATTCACACATATAACACACAGTGTAGATAATAAAACTAATGAAACTACCGAACAGTCGCAAATGGGTGTGACTCAAGGTGTTGATATCACTACAGAATCAAATGCATCAATGGAACAGACATCTAGAAATGTGTTAGAGTTCATAACAACAGAGTCAGCAACAAGTGAAGATATTCTAGAAAATAGATTCACACATATAACACACAGTGTAGATAATAAAACTATCGAAATCACTGAAATAGGAACTACAAAACAGTCGGAAATAATTACTGAACAAACTACTGAAGAAAATAAAATGACTTCTGAATTACCATCAAAATTCACTAATTCGATATTACCACAAACAAGTTTCTCAATATCTGTTGAGACACAGACCTCATCGTCCGTAGGTACAGCAGAAACAACAGAAATAGAACTGACTACTAAAAATAATGAAATAACACAGCTGACCGACTTCAGCACAATGAACGCTAATAATAAAGATTTTGAATCGAGTACTCAACTATTTCAAGAAAAGGGTGAGACTCAAGGTGTTGATATTACTACAGAATCAAATGTATCAATAGAACAGACAACTAGAAATGTGTTAGAATCCGTAACAACAGAGTCAGCAACAAGTGAAGATATTCTAGAAAATAGATTCACACATATAACGCATAGTGTTGATAATAAAACTAACAAAATCACTGAAATAGGAACTACAGAACAGTCTCAAATAATTACTGAACAATCTACAGAAGAAAATATATTGACTTCCGAATTACCATCAACATTCACTAATTCGATATTGCCACAAACAAGTTTCTCAATATCTGTTGAAACACAGACCTCATCGTCCGTAGGTACAGCAGAAACAACAGAAATAGAATTGACTACTAAAAATAGTGAAAAACCACAGCTGGCAGACTTCAGCACAACCAACGCTAATACTAAAGGTTATGAATCGAGCACTCAACTATTTGAAGAAATGGGTGAGACTCAAGGTGTTGATACTACTACAGAATCATATGCATCAATGGAACAGACATCTAGAAATATATTAGAATCCGTTACTACAGAGTCAGCATCAAGTGAAAATATTCTAGAAAATAGATTCACACATATAACACACAGTGTAGATAATAAAACTAACGAAATCACTGAAATAAGAACTACCGAACAGTCGCAAATGGGTGTGACTCAAGGTGTTGATATCACTACAGAATCAAATGCATCAATGGAACAGACATCTAGAAATATGTTAGAGTTCATAACAACAGAGTCAGCAACAAGTGAAGATATTCTAGAAAATAGATTTACACATATAACACATCAAACTAACGAAATCACTGAAATAGGAACTACAGAACAGTCGCAAATAAGTACTGAAGCAACAACTCAATTTTTTACTTTATCAAGTAATACTTCAGAGTCGGCATTGCCAAATCCAACTACTACAGAATCATATGCAACAATGGAACAGACAACTAGAAATGTGTTAGAATCCGTAGCTACAGAGTCAGCATCAAGTGAAAATATTCTAGAAAATAGATTTACACATATAACACACCTTGTAGATAATCAAACTATCAAAATCACTGAAATAGAAACTACAGAACAGTCGCAAATAATTACTGAAGCAACAACTCAATTTTTTACTTTAGCAAGTAATACTTCAGAGTCGGAATTGCCAAATCCAACTACTACAGAATCATATGCAACAGTGGAACAGACAACTAGAAATGTGTTAGAATCCGTAACTACAGAGTCAGCATCAAGTGAAAATATTCTAGAAAATAGATTTACACATATAACACACCTTGTAGGTAATCAAACTATCAAAATCACTGAAATAGGAACTACAGACCAGTCGCAAATAAGTACTGAAGCAACAACTCAAGTTTTTACTTTAGCAAGTAATACTTCAGAGTCGGCATTGCCAAATCCAACTACTACAGAATCATATGCAACAATGGAGCAGACAACTAGAAATGTGTTAGAATCCGTAACTACAGAGTCAGCAACAAGTGAAGATATTCTAGAAAATAGATTTACACATATAACACACCTTGTAGATAATCAAACTATCAAAATCACTGAAATAGGAACTACAGAACAGTCGCCAATAATTACTGAAGCAACAACTCAATTTTTTACTTTAGCAAGTAATACTTCTGAGTCGGCATTGCCAAATCCAACTTCATCAATTGACGTATCAGAATCGTCAAGTGAAGCTGAATTTACACAAACAAATACAGACCAACTACTAACAATAAATATGACAGAATTGACAACACACATACAAATTGGCACTAATATGACCTGCACTAATGATACTGACTGTCCCTCGTCAGAAGGCTGTCGTAATAGGCACTGTGTTAATCTATGTGTCATGGAAGGAGGTTTTTGTGGGAGTCATACACTATGCTCAGTAGCTAACCACACAGCCTATTGTATATGTTTGCCTGGTTCTGATTCCAACAAATGTCGAAAAGGTATACCTAATTTAGTGTACATATTGTATTTGCTTATTTTATTATTCGTAGAATACCTAGAAACTCTTTAAATTAGACTGTGTTATGCTTGTAATGAATGCAAAGTCGTTGCAATGCACGTAAATATTATCTTTAAAAGTAAAACATCTATTTTATTCCAAATTTGAAATATATTTGAAATAGTTTACTAACTAGTTTACGTAATATTCTAACTGAAGTATTTGGTGGATATTGGCAATTCAGATAATCGTTTTTGTATCATTAAATGAACTGCTTGTAAATATTTATGCAACTAGTTGCTCCATCAAATATTTCCTCCTATAAATAACTAAAAATAATTAAGTTGACCGTACATTTCAAATATACTTCAAATATAATAGAAAGAAAAATATGTTTATTATTTTTGTATTTGATGCAAATTCGTATAGAGCCTGGCATGCCCAAAACCCCACAACCGTGTGAGTCGGACTCTGATTGTTTAGAGTCCGAGGCATGTTTTATGGCCGTTTGCCAGGATCCGTGTGAGTTCACTAATGCCTGTGCTACGACGGCTAAATGCCAAGCCAAGATGCACAGGCCAATATGTACATGCCCAATAGGCTATGAAGGAAATCCGGCCGTTAAATGCATCAAATCACAATCATGTAAGATACTAAAGAACCTAACATAATATAATAAAATTTGTTTACGTTGAGAAATAATTATAAACAAATTTTATATATATGAAATATATACATAAATTAAAAACACTCTACAACGCCACTAAGTTCATATTTTCATTATGTATAATATAGTAATAGATTAATAACAGCGGAACCGAAACTAATCAATATGTAACTTTGGTGCGTGGCATCTTTTTAAATTACGCGTCATTAAACTAAACAAAGTTTCGAAACTAAATAATAATTTTATCTGCCTTAAATGGGACTGTGTAATCCCTAATATATAAAATATTTTAACAACAACTGGAAACATTATTTCAACAACTAAAGCTCTTGAATATTTGTTTATGTGTACGTAAATATATATAAATGTAACATATAACACTAATCGGATAGGTTTTATTAATGCACTTTTAATTTAATTTAAGCAGTATTAACTAGTCTTTTTCTAATTTCACTTTCCTACATCCTCTTCATGTATAGTGAGTTGCATTAGCAACAATGACTGCCAGCTGACAGAAGCTTGTATAGGACATGCATGTCAACGTCCTTGTGATGTGCATAATCCTTGTGCACATCATGCCGTTTGTATCAACACCAACCATGGATCGGATTGTAGTTGCGCTGAAGGATTCCATGGCAATGGCTATGTGGGATGTGTAACAGGTACAACATATTTTCCATTTAATATTGTTGAATATTTCCTCAATTGGCTTGCAGCATATATATATATATATATATATATATATATATATATATATATATATATATATATATATATATATATATTTAGTAATTAGAATAGAAAAGAAAATAGCATTTAATTTCGTTTTACAGTTGTAGATTACAAACCAATTTGCCAATATAATGAAGATTGTCCACCAAATAAATTATGTGATCGTCTAAACCGAATATGTATAAATCCATGCTTTGAAGATTCATGCGGAGAAAATGCCGATTGCTTTGCAGATAATCATGGAGCTAAATGTAATTGTCGCGATGGTTACCTTGGAAATCCATATGTACAATGCGCAATAGGTATAATTTGCAAGAAAAAAAAAAACAAAATGCTTATTGAACCAACATGAACAATCTCATTGTTTTTATAGTCAAGGGATGTCGTTCGGATGGTGAATGTGAATCAACTGAGGCATGTGTAAATGGTAAATGTGCATCACCATGTAATTGTGGTCCAGGAGCCGTGTGCGATGTTTTCAATCATAGAGCAGTTTGCAAATGTTTGATTGGTTATCAAGGAAATCCTGCAACAGGTTGCAGTGCACCATCTAATCCGTGTGATCCTAATCCATGCGGTATTAACGCTATGTGTGAAATTGATAATGGAAACCCTATATGTTTCTGTCCTAAAGGGTTGACTGGAAATCCATTCAAAAATTGCAGTATGTTATTTCTTTTATTAATATTTAAAATAGAAACTAAGTTATTTTTTGTTTCTTCTCAGTTCCTGAAGGGGAAGAATGCCCACCGAATTTATGTGGGCCAAATGCAGGTTGTCGTATTGTTAGCAATAAACCCATTTGTTTCTGTTTACCGCAATATGAAGGAAATCCACCAGAGAGTATATGTAGTTTACCTAAAAACCCATGCGATCCTTCACCATGTGGTCCTAATACACAATGCACAATACTTGGCAACGGTTTTTCAAAATGCACATGCCTGCCCGGTTACTTAGAGAGTCCTAACACAATCAGAGGTTGCATTGAACAAAGAAATCTGTGCGATCCTAATCCGTGTGGACCTGGCGCTCAATGTGATCCACGTAGTGAACAAGTTTGTTTCTGTCCATCAGGAACTGTAGGAAATCCATATCGTAGTTGTTCTGAACCAACAATCGCGCCCTCACTTTGCCAACCAGGACCTTGTGGTGTAAATGCTGACTGTTATGTTGTCAACAATCAGGAACAGTGTTACTGTAGAGCTAGTTATATTGGTGATGCATATTCAGGTTGTCGTGTTCATTCTGACAATGCATGCTTGCCTAATCCATGTGGACCAAATGCTGTTTGTGTTGTATCTTCACAAGGACAACCGATATGCCGATGCCCCGATGGTATTCAAGGCGATCCAGCAGGTGCTGATGGTTGTCATCGCTATGAATGTTTGATTGACGATGATTGTAATAATCACCAAGCATGCATGGGATACAGATGTCGAGATCCATGTCCGGGATCATGTGGTATAAATACAAATTGTCGTGTTGAAAAACATCATCCAGTGTGCACATGTGATCACGGATTGACTGGTAATCCATTGGTAAGATGTTACTCATTACCAGTACCACTACCACAAGGTAATCCGTGCTTGCCGTCACCATGTGGTCCAAATACTGTTTGTCAAGTTATGAGAAACCGTGCTGTTTGTTCATGTCTGTCAGACTATCATGGAGATCCGCAGATTGGTTGTCAACCAGAATGTGTTATTAATTCCGACTGTCCAAGCACTAAAGTATGTTGGGAAAATCAGTGTAAGAACCCGTGTAAAATGGGCGTTCTTTGTGGCTTGCACGCTACATGTACTGTTAAGGATCACGTTGCTGCCTGTGTTTGTGCCGAAGATTTCATTGGTGATCCCTACTTTCAATGTGTTACAATGCGTAAGTCTATCTGAATATCATATTTTTCTATAATAATGATATCATATTATTTGCAGCATATTTACCACCATACGCAAATGTATCAAAACCTTGTACACCTTCACCATGCGAAGTAAATTCTGAATGTGTTGTTTATGGTGAGCAAGTTGCTATTTGTGATCCATGTATGGGACCGAATAGAGATTTGAATCCACGCTGTCGACCAGAATGCCTAATCAACTCAGATTGTGCGTTTAACAAAGCTTGTCTAGGAGAAGTGTGTAGAGACCCATGTCCAGGCTCATGCGGTGTAAATGCACAATGTATGGTTGTTGCACATACACCTATTTGTAGTTGTTTACAAGGTTATTATGGCAATGCATTCGAGTATTGTTCTTCACCTAATGAAAGTAAGTTGTTACATCCCCGTATACTAATGTTATTAATATGTCTTTACTATATAATATTTGCAGAAAATAATTAGCTTTTTTTCTTTTCAGTTTCACAACCCAAACCTTCTACTTGCCAGAACATACAATGTGGCTCGAATGCATTATGTAAACATTCTAACAATACATTATCTTGTATGTGTAAGCCAGGATTCTTTGGAAATCCTTGGCTGGCCTGCAGACCAGAATGTGTTCTTAACACGGAATGTTCATTCAACAAAGCTTGCATAAACAACAAATGCAAAGATCCGTGTGCAGGAGCATGTGGTGTTAGCGCGCATTGCGAAACAATAAACCATTTCCCTGTATGTTATTGTCCACCAGATTACTCTGGAGATCCATTTGTGTCGTGTTATCCATATAAACAAACACCACCTATTTCACATGGAAAACCAATCAACCCATGCGACCCATCGCCGTGTGGACCTTACAGTAGATGTTTAGTTTCACATCAAGGTTTCGCGACATGCTCGTGCTTACCAGGCTATAATGGAATTCCACCAATATGTAAACCAGAATGTATTGTTAGCTCTGAATGTCCACAAATTCAAGCTTGCATCAATCAAAAATGCAGTGACCCATGTCCAGGAACTTGTGCTGTAAACGCACATTGTATTGTCATCAACCATAACCCAATTTGCAGTTGTCCAGTTGGATTAGAAGGTGACCCATTCTCGAACTGTGTTGCAGCAGTATACGAAGAACAAGAGCCTAAAGAACCAAAAAATCCATGCGTTCCATCACCGTGTGGTCCTAATTCCATCTGCCAAATTAAACGTAGCAGACCTGTTTGCTCTTGTATTGCTAATTATATTGGAAACCCACCAAATTGTCGCCCTGAATGTAGTATTAGTCAAGAGTGTCCACAAGATAAAGCTTGTGTCAGAGAAAAATGTATAGATCCATGTCCAGGAAGTTGCGGCCAAAATGCAAAATGTAATATTGTAAATCATACACCCTATTGCAGTTGTGTCCTTGGGTTTGAAGGAGATGCGTTTATCGGATGTTCTGAACAACAAAAAAGTAATAATTTCACGGAATTTTGTAATCTAACAATATTTATATAATAGCACTGTTATTTTGTAAAATTCTAAATATTTTCAGCGCCGACACCAGTCACTCCATGTGTTCCATCGCCATGTGCTGATAATGCTCAATGTTCTGTACAAAATGGAGTAGCGCGTTGTACATGTATCCCACCTTATATTGGCAACCCATACGCGGGCGGATGTCGTCCAGAATGTATTATCAATTCAGATTGCGCTAGCAATCTTGCTTGCATATCACAACATTGCAGAAATCCATGTCAAGGATTATGCGGAACAAATGCTGAATGTAGCGTTGTGAATCATATCCCAGCTTGTACTTGTTTATTAGGGCATATAGGCAATCCATTTACATCTTGTCGCCTAGAACCGATTTTAGGTAAATTGCCAAAATTTATAAAAACATATCACCAATACATATTTCTAGAATCTGAAGTCTCTTGACATAATAATCTATTATTTTCAGAAATTTATTTATTAGTTTGTTAGGTCACTAGTAGAATAATGCATTTATCTTTATGTTTAGTACAACCACCGCAAAACCCTTGTGAACCATCTCCTTGTGGATCAAACAGTAATTGTCGCATAAGTAATGGTCATCCTGTGTGTTCGTGTCAAACTGGATACCTTGGATCACCACCCGCTTGTCGACCTGAATGTGTAGTTAGCTCTGAATGTCAACCAAATAAAGCATGCATCAATTTAAAATGTCAGGAACCATGCGCAGGTGCATGTGGTTTAGATGCACGCTGTCAAGTTGTAAACCATAATCCAATTTGCAGCTGTGCACCCAACTCTGTTGGCGATCCATTTATACGATGTGTTAAAGAATGTAAGTCTTACAGCATGTTACACTGATGCTATCAGATAAAAATTATATAAATTATTAATAATCTTTTCAATTTATATTCACTACTTTCAAATCATTATATGTGATTTATTTCATTTATGTAAATGTTGTGCTTGCAAAGATAATGATATTTTGCATCATGACTCAATGAATTAAATATATATTTTTATAGCATCAAAAATGGACGAAAGACCAATCAACCCGTGTATGCCATCACCATGCGGATCTAATTCGGAATGCCACGTGATTGATGCAAGACCAGTCTGTTCATGTCAAATGGGTATGTTAGGTGCACCACCAAATTGTCGTCCAGAATGTGTAATACACCAAGACTGTCCATCGTATTTGGCTTGCGTGAATAATAAATGTCGCGACCCATGTACTGGATCCTGTGGGATATATGCCCAATGCACAGGACAAAATCACCATCCAATCTGCACTTGTATTCCCGGTTACGAAGGCGATCCATTTTCTGGTTGCAGCAAAACACAAGGTAAGAATTTTATCCCATAATTAATATTTTGACACTGTTAAATGGTGTACATATATTCTTCTAATTTTTTTGTTAGAACGAAGTATAATAGACTGAATTTAGGATATTATTACAGCGAATTTTGTCTCAGTGGGAGATTGACGTTTCGGAACATTTTTTGTTTTGCAGGGAATATTTGTATATGAAATTATTTTTGTTTATATGATTCAAGTATAAACATCATTTTACGGCAGCTTATTATACAGCAATTCTTCTTTTTTTACTGTTTAGGCCCTATAAAGAAAACTTTTAGCTACTGAAATATCCTTGCAATTCTATTTCTTGCAGGCTAGACCTTGTGCTTTGTACATATTACTGTTAACCCAAAGCATAATGCAAATCAAACTGGCGTGATCCTTACCTTGATCTGTAGCATAAATACTACTGTTATGTTTTAAATAATTTGCAAGAATAACTAAATTGATTAAATATTTATAAATAAATATATCAATAAATATTTCAGTAGTAGTTGAAGCACCGAGAAACCCATGTAATCCATCGCCTTGTGGCGCAAATGCCGAATGCCGTGAACGTAATGGAGCGGGTTCTTGTACTTGCATCTCAGAGTATTTCGGAGATCCATACACTGGTTGTAGACCAGAATGCGTTCTTAATACTGATTGCGCTAGAGATAAATCATGCGTGAATAATAAATGTCGCGATCCGTGTAGAGGAACATGTGGTATCAACGCCGAATGTCGTGTAAATAATCATGCTCCTATCTGCTCATGTCTACCAAGTTTCACTGGAAACCCACTGGGCTCTTGCCATCCACCACCAACATCTAGTAAGATTTTATATCTAGCTCTCTGTTAAGGATTTATTTATTTATTTGCTTGCTATTTAGTTGTAACAGAATCACCATTGAGATATCCATGTCAACCATCACCATGTGGTCCATACAGTCAATGCCGTGTTATAAATGAACACGCTGTATGCTCATGTCAAGCAAACTATATTGGTTCCCCACCTGCATGTCGACCCGAATGCATGATTAGTACAGATTGCTCACAAGACAAAACTTGTATTAATCAAAAATGCCAGGACCCATGTCCTGGCACTTGTGGTTTTAATGCACGTTGTCAAGTAGTCAATCATAATCCTATTTGTAGCTGTTCTTCTAAATTTACTGGAGACCCATTTGTACAATGTGTACCAGAAGAAAGTAAGCACTATCTATCTATCATAGTCATATATCATCTTAATTTCTACTTCTAAATTACTATTGCTATTTTTCTTGCATGTTATTGCATTTCAGAACGACCTGTACCAGTAGCTAGTGGAGATTCTTGTATACCTTCACCATGTGGCCCAAATTCAAAATGTCGTGTTGTTGGCAACACACCAGCATGTTCATGTTTACCCAATTATATAGGCCGTGCACCAAATTGCAGGCCAGAATGTACTATACACGCTGAATGCCCTGGAAACCTTGCTTGTCAAAATGAAAAATGTAAAGATCCATGTCCTGGATCATGTGGACCCTACTCTACATGCCGTGTCGTTAAACATTCCCCGATTTGTACTTGTGTACCAGGATATACTGGGGATCCATTTGGTGGTTGTATATCAATTCCAAGTAATAATGCGCAATATAAATAAACAATTTTTGTGTAGGGTTTATATCATTACTCGAATTTTTAGTTACTCAACCGGTTGAAGCTCCACATAGACCCTGTGAACCATCTCCCTGTGGCTCAAATGCTATTTGCAAAGAGCGCAATGGTGCTGGTTCTTGTGTATGTTTACCTGAATATTTTGGAGATCCTTACACTGGTTGCCAACCAGAATGTATATTGAACACTGACTGCCCGAGAAATAGAGCATGTATTAATAATAAATGTCGTGATCCTTGTCCCGGAACATGCGGTTTAAATGCCGAATGCAGAGTAAATAATCATGCTCCTTCATGTTTCTGTATACAAGGATTTATAGGAAATCCTCTTGCATCATGTTATCAACCACCAACTAGTATGTTCTAAATTATTCTTCTTCTGGATACTTTGGCACACGTTGTAGCGTTCGCGTCTCAGCGCAAACGCACGTTCGTCCCACGAAAATAAAGAGAACATATATGTAATTAATTAGAAAAAGTTACAGTAATCGCAAGAACGCTGCTGAAAAACTTAAACCAAAATCATTTTTGGCGTGCGTGGCCATTGAACGTGTGATTATTTATATTCGTAATCTCATTGTCTAGACATTTGTTCGACAATACGATGATACGCAACTACGCGTGCTTGAGTATTCACCATTCATTTGAATATGTTCTTATTAAGAAACAACTGGAATGTTCACTTAAGCCAGCTCTAATTATTAAACTAGTCGTCATGAATAGACGAAAAGATGACCATGTCGCTTCCGGTCAAAAAATATAAATCTGTTTGCAGCCAAAACTTTTTTACTATGCCTGTTAAATCCGATACTTGATATGCGTACATATCATATGCAAAAATTGTTAAATAATTTGTTGCAAAATTAATAATCTACAAGAAAACATTCACGTAAATCTGCGAACATGCGTAATATAAGACTTATTTCAATTTTGTCTACCCATCAAATTGATTTCAACTTAAAAATTCTGCACGTCAGCTACACTGCTTCTCGTGGATGTCTGATTAGTTGAAACTGGAACACTGAAACTATAAACAGAAAACATTATTAGTTTAATATTTTCACGTGACATATATTACTGGCAGGAGGTTAACAATAAAAGAATACTCCTTTTTTATAGAATGCGTTGTGTGAACATTCCTGGTATTTCTTGGTGCTTATATTTATCTTTCTTTCTTAACTTTTCATTTCCATTAGTTGTCACAGAAGAAAAATCAGTTGATCCATGCCAACCATCACCTTGTGGACCATACAGTGAATGCCGCGTTGTCCATGAACACGCTGTGTGTTCATGTCAAGCAAACTATATTGGTTCTCCACCTGCATGTCGACCTGAATGCATGATAAGTGCTGATTGTCCACAAGACAAGGCGTGTATTAACCAAAAATGTCAGGACCCATGTCCTGGTACATGTGGCTCTAATGCACGTTGTCAAGTGGTCAATCACAATCCTATTTGTAGTTGTTCTCCTAGATATACAGGAGATCCATTTATTAGATGTATCCAAGAAGAAAGTAAGCATCTACTACATATGCTGCTTAGCTGCTTTATAACTTATGTATCTACTTTTTATTCTATTGCATCTTTTCATTATTTTCTAGAACGTCCTTTACCAGAAACACCTACTGGAAATCCTTGTGTACCCTCACCATGTGGTCCAAATTCTCAATGTCGCGTTATTGGTGAAACACCGGCATGCTCATGTTTATTAAACTATATAGGGCGATCTCCTAACTGTCGTCCTGAATGCTCTATAAATGCCGAATGTCCCGGAAATTTAGCTTGTGTAAATGAACGTTGTAAAGATCCATGCCCTGGATCATGCGGCGCTCAAGCTACATGTGTTGTCGTTAAACATGCTCCAGTTTGTTCATGTCTCCCTAGTTATACCGGAGATCCATTTGCAGGGTGCTCACTTGTGCCAAGTAAGACTTGTTTAATTTTGTTACCGTCTAGTTTTTTGAAAATGTCCGTACTAATAAAGAACATGACAGAAATGCTACAATTTGTAAAACAATACAATAAGCCAGCACATAGCATACTAAAACATACCTCTAACATCATAGTCAAATAGGAGTGTCGTCATAATAGTATTGACGATGTTTGTTTTTAAATTCAAATCTAATTTTCGATTATTCTTATTTACCCTATTCTATAAACCTCTGCTTCTTTCTTTGTGTATTAAGTTGAAGACTTATGTATATTTTCTCATTTACATTGGTGTAATTTGATTTATAAAAGTCAAAATTTACATTGTATTGAGAACCGTGTAGAATAACAAAAAATAAGAAGAAAGCGTTTACTTTGATTTAATATTGAAATTATCTTTTTGAAATAAATGGGTTCAATAATAATTGTACATAATTATATATATATACTACGTGGATATTTGATTAACTTACCATTAAAAATATATTTTAATTCATAAAGATAATTTTTAATTGTAACATTTCGCGGTTAATATTACAGTTAAAGTTATCGAAGAAAAACGCAATCCTTGTAATCCATCGCCATGTGGCGCGAACGCAGTGTGTAGAGAACGTAATGGTGTAGGATCATGTGCATGTCTACCAGAATATTTTGGTGATCCATATACAAGTTGTAGACCTGAATGTGTTACAAATTCAGACTGTCCTCGTGATAAAGCTTGCACTAATAATAAGTGCAAAGATCCGTGCGTAGGCACTTGCGGATTGAATACTGAATGTCGCGTAAGCAACCATGCACCAGCATGTATATGTTTACCAGAATTCAGTGGAAACCCTGCCATAGCATGTCACATTATTCAACAAATTCGTAAGATTTTATCTATTCTCTTGTCTTATCTATATCATCTACCTCCTATCTTTTTTTATTAGCTATAACGGAATCACCATTGAGAGATCCATGTCAACCATCACCATGTGGTCCATACAGTCAGTGCCGCGTTATTAACGAACACGCTGTATGCTCATGTCAAGCAAATTATATTGGTTCTCCACCTGCATGTCGACCCGAATGCATGATAAGTGCTGATTGTCCACAAGACAAAGCGTGCATTAATCAAAAATGCCAGGACCCATGTCCTGGTACTTGCGGTGTAAATGCACGATGTCTAGTGGTCAATCACAATCCTATTTGTAGTTGTTCTCCTGGTTTTTCGGGAGAACCATTTGTTCGATGCATTCCGGAAGAGAGTAAGCATTCTTTTCGCAACTTTTTCTTTTTTATTTATTTCTACTGTTTCTATTCTTTTGTTTCTTGCATGTATTCATTTCATTTTAGAACGACCTATATTAGAAGTGCCGTCTGGTAATCCGTGTGTTCCTTCACCATGTGGTCCAAATTCTCAGTGCCGTGTTGTGGGAAGCACACCTGCTTGTTCATGTTCTCCTAATTACATCGGTCGCGCTCCTAACTGTCGTCCTGAATGTAATATAAATGCAGAATGTCCTGGAAATTTAGCATGCCAAAACGAACGATGCATAGACCCATGTCCTGGGTCATGTGGTCCGCATACTACTTGTCGTGTAAATAAAAATGCTCCTGTTTGTATATGTATTAATGGTTACACTGGAGATCCCTTCTCTGGTTGTTTCCCAAAACCACAAAGTAAGCCATGTTATAAGGAGTAACTTGACTAAGTTTGCTATAAACCATGTTTAATGTATGGATTACATTAATGCATTCAATTTGTTTTACAGTTCCAGTGCCAACAGAAGGTCCACGAGATCCATGTAATCCATCACCTTGCGGTTCAAACGCTGTTTGTAAAGAACGTAACGGTGCAGGATCTTGTTCTTGCTTGCCAGAATACTTCGGTGATCCATATACAGGCTGTAGGCCAGAATGTGTAATCAATTCTGACTGTGATCGGTCAAAGGCTTGTTTAAATAACAAATGTCAAGATCCATGCCCGGGTACTTGCGGTATCTATGCATTTTGCCGCGTTGTAAACCATGCACCTTCATGCTCATGTCTGCCTGGTTATTCTGGTAATCCAATTGAATCATGTCAAATCGAAGAACCAGGTAAGTTTCATAGCATGATTCTATGCTTAAGTACTACTTATGTCTTTGGTTTCATCTTTACATTCTTATCTTTTCTACATTAGTTATTGCCGAACCTCCTGGCGATCCTTGCCAACCATCCCCTTGTGGCCCATACAGTCAATGTCGCGAAATCAATGGACATGCTGTCTGTTCTTGTCAATCTGACTATATTGGTACTCCTCCTACATGTAGACCTGAATGTGTTGTTAGTTCAGAATGTCCACAAAACAAGGCATGCATTAATCAGAAATGTGGCGATCCTTGTCCTGGTACTTGTGGGTTAAATGCTAGATGCATGGTAGTTAACCACAATCCAATTTGTAGTTGTACGGCTGGTTTTACTGGTGATCCATTTATTCGCTGTCTTAAAGAAGAACGTAAGATATTTATTTTTCTTATTTCCTTTTAGTAGTATTCTTATTATATATACATTTATGCAATTTTCCATAAAGCATAAGAAGATAATAACTAATAAATATTTATCAAATTTAAAAGTGTGTTATAGCACTGTTTGGTCAAAAATGATTTAGCGTAAGTACCCCCTACATATAAGAGTGCTCTTCGTGTTTACATCATATTTTCAACTTAAATCTCTGTTAATCAGAATTTGAACCAGAAATACCAAAATATATTTTAATTTTTTTTGCTTCTTATGAGAAATTGCCTAAATTAGACTTTAAACCTTTCAATTCAATCGTGTATTTCTTTTACTTCTTACCTAGTACCTGCTCCACCAAAAGGCCAAGAAGATCCTTGTATTCCATCGCCATGTGGACCAAACTCTCAATGTAGAATTATTGGTACACAGCCAGCTTGTTCTTGTTTACCAAACTATATAGGACGCGCACCCAACTGCAGACCGGAATGTACTTTAGATGCAGAATGTCCAAGTAATTTGGCCTGTGCTAATGAAAAATGCCGAGATCCTTGTCCAGGAGCTTGTACAGTATTTGCTAGGTGTACTGTAGTTAATCATTACGCAGTATGTTCATGTTTACCAGGCTACATTGGTGATGCAAGTTATTCATGTAACCCAGCACCACAACCAAGTATGATGAAATTTGTTTTAGTTTGCAGTACTTTTCTAACTTTTTTTTTTTTAATTTACAGCAACTGAACCAACTCCACCTTCAACACCGTGTTTCCCATCACCATGTGGTCCAAATGCCGAATGTCGAGAAAAAAATGGTGCCGGTGCCTGTATATGCCCACACGGATACTTTGGAGACCCTTATGATAGTAACAGAGGCTGTAAAAGAGAATGTGAAATTAACACTGACTGTACATCATCATTTGCTTGTGTTGGATATAAATGTGTTGATCCATGTCCTGGCACTTGCGGTACTTATGCAGAATGCCAAACTGCAAATCATACACCACTTTGTTCATGCCCAGCAGGATTTACTGGAGATCCATTCTTCCAATGTCGCGAAGTAACTGTTACGCGTATGTATTTTTTATAATATATATATTATTATTTATTATCTTGTAATTTGAGAAGATTGCAAAAAAAAAATACAATATTGATGCATGAATCCATACCCCTAGTAAAAATAATATTTCTAATTTTATGAGGAATCATAGTAAAATACAACTGATTTTTGAATAGATAATATATTGTTATTGTATTATATGAGTCTCTATTTAAAAATTCGTTTAATATTTAGACAAACCGAAACTTCCTGAAGATCCATGTCAACCTTCGCCATGTGGACCAAATAGCCAGTGCAAAAATGTACACGATCAACCAGTTTGCTCATGTTTACCAAATTATAGTGGCAGTCCACCGCAATGTAGACCAGAATGTATTGCCAGCTCCGAATGTCCACTAACTAAGGCTTGTATTAATCAAAAATGCAGAGATCCTTGTCCAAATACTTGTGGTCTAGGTGCACAGTGTACAACTAAAAATCACAATCCTATTTGTGCATGTGCACAGGGATATATTGGAGATCCATTTTCAAGATGTTTACCACAACGTACGTATTTTATTATTATGTATATATAAATTTTAGCTAGAATATTAAACTTTATATTTGTATGCGTTTGAATTTATTTCCAGCTGTTGAAGTAGAACCAGAATTAACGGAAAGACCGCCATCTTGCTATCCTTCTCCGTGCGGTCCAAATTCGCAATGTCAATTAATCGGTGGAAACCCTGCATGTTCATGTTTACCTGACTATATTGGTGCACCGCCAGGCTGCAGACCAGAATGTGTTTTAAGTACGGAATGTGGTAGTCAACTAGCATGTATTAACCAGAAGTGTCGAGATCCGTGCTATGGATCATGCGGTGCCAATGCAAAATGTCACATTCTCAATCATATACCAGTATGCACCTGCGAAGATGGCCATACTGGTGATCCATTTACACAATGTATCCTCACACCACCAAGTAAGTCTAATGTCAAAATAAAAGTATTGGAACATTAGTCTAAATTTGACATCCTTACTACACCAATATGTCGTCAAATTTTGATGGTTTTAACTAAATTGTCCTTTGTTTGTACTATCAGCCATAGTTTATAATGTGACAAATAAATCAATTTATTCTTGACATTCTAATTACAGCAACTGAAGCAACTGAAATATATGATCCATGTAATCCATCACCGTGTGGTTCTAATGCAAAATGTCAAGAAGGAGTATGTACTTGTCTTCCGGAGTACATTGGCAATCCTTATGAATCATGTAGACCAGAATGTGTACTTAGCGCAGAATGCAGTCGTGCCAAAGCTTGTATACGAAATAAATGTAAAGATCCTTGTCTAGGCACATGCGGTCAAAATGCCCAATGCGATGTTATCAATCATATCCCAGTATGCTCATGTCTACAAGGATATTCAGGTGATCCATTCTCAATTTGCCGTATAACGGATCAACCACCGCCAGCATCCAGACTAGATCCTTGTAGCCCGTCTCCTTGCGGATCAAATAGTCAGTGTAGAAATATTAATGATCATGCTGTTTGCTCATGCATACAAGGATTTGTGGGTTCACCGCCCCAGTGTCGACCAGAATGTGTTGTCAGCGCAGAGTGCCCACCAACGAAAGCATGCATTAATCAGAAATGCACTGATCCATGTCTAGGCTCATGTGGTTTACGCGCACGTTGTGAAGTTATCAATCATAGTCCTATTTGTAGCTGCCCTGAAGAACAAACAGGTGATCCATTCCAAAGTTGTTATCCTTTACCACCACCTCCTGTGATTCAAGAAGTCACGGATCCTTGCAGTCCGTCACCTTGTGGTCCAAATTCAATGTGCCAAAATATCAACGGTATACCGTCGTGCCAATGTGTTAAAGATTATGTTGGACATCCACCAAATTGTCGACCAGAGTGCGTTATCAATCCAGATTGTCCAAGTACGAATGCGTGCATACGTAATAAATGTATAGATCCATGCCCGGGAAGCTGTGGTGCAAATGCAGAATGTAGAGTCATCGGGCATGCAGTAAGTTGTACTTGTTTTGCCAGATACACTGGAAATCCATTTGTGCAATGTATTATCCAACAACAAGAAGTTAATCCATGTGAACCATCACCATGTGGAGCAAACGCTTTTTGTAAACAACGTAACGGTGCAGGAGCCTGTTCGTGTATCACTGATTATTACGGAAATCCATATGAAGGATGTCGACCAGAATGTGTCCTAAGCTCAGATTGTCCAACGAACAAAGCATGTATTAGAAATAAATGTGAAGATCCTTGTCCAGGAGTTTGTGGCCAATATGCTCAATGTTCTGTTATAAATCATGTACCAACATGCACATGTGATACTGGTTATATTGGTGATCCATTTACATCTTGTAAAGAACAACCTAAAGCAGTAACTGAAGCAACTATTATTGATCCATGCAATCCAACTCCTTGTGGACCCAATAGTCAATGTAAAAACTTCAACGGTCAAGGAGTTTGTTCATGTTTACCAGAATTCAAAGGATCTGCACCAAATTGCCGCCCAGAGTGTGTCGTGCATTCTGAATGTCCACAAAACAGAGCGTGCCATAAATTCAAATGTGCTAATCCATGTTCGGGAACATGCGGTGTTGGTGCCAAGTGCGAAGTAATTAACCATAACCCAATATGCAGTTGCCCATCAAGATTAACAGGTGATCCGTTCGTACGTTGTTATGAACAACCAACTGAACCAATACCAGTTTCGAAACCAGTAAATCCGTGTATTCCATCTCCATGTGGACCATATTCACAGTGCCGAAATGTAGGCGATCAACCAGCATGCTCTTGTTTACAAAACTACGTTGGTTCGCCACCGAACTGTCGACCAGAATGTGTTGTTAATACTGATTGTCCATCACACTTATCTTGTATCACTGAAAAATGTCGGGATCCATGTCCCGGTTCTTGTGGATTCAATGCAGAATGCCGGGTTCAAAATCATATACCAACATGTACTTGCATCACTAGATTCGTTGGAGATCCTTTCACACAATGTTCACCCAAGATAGGTATTTATACATGCATTTTTTCTATTAGCTCTTAGGCTTTATTACTTAATAATGAGTCTAACTTATCTTCTATTATAATCTGAATTGAAAAAACAAACAATTTAAATATCTATAATACTTATTAATACTTAAATATAATTGTGCTTATATTCATACAGAACCACAAGAGCAAGTTCCAGAAGATCTCTGTAATCCATCACCTTGCGGACCAAACGCTGAATGTAGTAATGGCTTGTGTACGTGCAATAGTAATTACTTCGGAGATCCATATGTTAACTGTCGACCAGAATGTACCACAAATACTGAATGTTCACCAAATAAAGCATGCAGCAATCAGAAGTGTATTGATCCTTGCCCAGGAATCTGCGGACAAAATGCAGAGTGCAGCGTTATCAATCATATTCCAACATGTAGTTGCTCAAGAGGTTTGGAAGGGGATCCGTTCGTATTTTGTCGAAAAATACAAGCGCTTGGTAATATTATTAGAAATAATCTGTACTAAAATTTTCTTTCTTAACACTCAGTATGTTAAGGTTAACATTCATGCGTTAATGTTTATCGCAAAAGTATATTTCTATTGAAATTGACATTTTTTATAATGCTAGTTTAAGCACACGTGCAATTTCAAGGTAATTTATCTATTTATAGATATGGTTTGAACAGTGTGAAAATATATATGCACAAATGTTTAAGACTAACCATTATTCTAACAAACTATGTTCAATGTACGTATTGTTATAGAAAAACCTCGTGAACCATGCAATCCATCGCCATGTGGGCCGAACAGTATCTGCAAAGTCGTGAACAGTATTGCAGTATGCTCCTGTCAACTAGGTCAAATAGGCAGTCCACCTGCTTGTCGACCTGAGTGTATTGTGAGCGCTGAATGCTCACTCACTGAGGCTTGTTTGAACAATAAATGCATAGATCCGTGCCCTGGAACTTGCGGGCAAAATGCACGTTGCCAAGTCGTTAATCATAATCCAATTTGTAGTTGCGCTCAAGGAAACACCGGAGATCCATTTTCCAGATGTTACGCCGTGCCAGGTCAGAAAAACTTTATATAATTATAATAATAATTGAGACTGACGGTTGTCAACCAAGCTAACCCATTCTTCTCTAACAGATCCCACTTAATTACTTCGCACTTGTTGAACTGAAATATAATTATTCTTCAACTAGAATCAATGGTGACTCCTTTGGTGCACTTGTATAGTTATAGACGTTAGTCAAGTGCCGCCTAACTAGCAGCTAATACAAGTGAACCGAATGATCCCAACATCATAGATTAAGACATGCAAAGACTACTATATTGAAAGACATTAAATATTGTCCTATTATTTTCAAAGCAGTAGTTATTTGGCCAGTTACAAAGGACTCTCAATTAATCCGAATTTTCCATATTGTTTTACGACCGGGCCATTTTTTAATGTTTATTCCTTTTATCAGAATATAATTTTAATATATTTATCTTTTATTTTACAGTGGATATAAGACCAGTGCGTCCCGTGAACCCGTGTGTACCGTCGCCGTGTGGTCCAAACAGTGATTGTCAGGTCCGAGGGGAAAGTCCCGCCTGCTCATGTTTATCGAACTTTATCGGAACACCGCCAAATTGTCGGCCCGAATGTACAATAAATCCGGAGTGTTCAAGTCGGTTTGCTTGTATAAACCAAAAGTGTAGTGATCCGTGTCCGGGTTCGTGCGGTGCTGATGCACAGTGTTCGGTAGTGAATCATAATGCAATTTGTTCCTGCAGTGCTGGATTTACTGGTGATCCATTCTCAGGATGTATGCTTGTACCAGGTAGGATTCTTTTCCAGCATGCTTATTATTTATGCATGAACAATTACTAACAATACAACAATTACATAAGATGTATCTTTAAATAGCTTATGCACCATTTTTTCAGTTCAAATAGCGATGGATTAGTTAATTATTTATTTTAAGAATAAATCTTTTGAGGAATTAATATAGAGTAAAATATGTTTATAAGTAGATAAATATTTCATGATACTCAATTTTATATATAATAAACTAGATATACAACATCATTTGCTGAATACATAAAATAGGAGATATCGGCAGGCTTCAAACGATATTTTTATTTTATTTATCCAATGTTATTATTACTAGTTCTCGTTACATTTTGTTTTGAAATTTAAAAATTGAAATATTACTACTTTTATTCGATTGTACCATATATCACATGCATATAGATATATTATTAAGCATCTGATTTACGGCAGTAAATAAACGTAAATATTGCGAAAAGGCAAAAGCAAAATTGAAATTTTGTCCTTTGATCTTTGATCTAAAAATTGCATTCTGTATTATTGACATCTCAATCTTTGTATTCATAAAACAACTGATGTTAAACTTCCTTTCGTGTTTGAAAAAAATAAAAGTAAAATTACTTGATGTTTCAAAAATCGGGCTCAAATAATAGCTAGAGTTAACATTACCATTTGGATTCCAAATTAGTTTTACAATTTTTTGCGGGCTAGCTTCAACCGGGCTTAAACTTGTCAGCGCTTATATTTAATGACGGTTTAGAAAATGTTCGTAATGTAAACTATAGCCTACAAAAAATCAGCTAAAATAAATTTGTATAAAAATACCTAGTGTCATTAATTTTCTAATATATCTAATGAATCCGGTATATAAATATGAATAAGCTAAATTTTCTCGCTCCTTGACCAATATGCTTAGAAATACAAAAACTAATTTATATATATTTATTTAAAATTGAAAGTTTGTTACAATCAATGAGTTTATAACATAATTTAAAAAGAACTCAGCAAAACAGAATTATTATGTTATTTCTTGTTTTTTGTATCAAATTATCATATATTTTTTACATTGCATGCTTGCATGGGCTATTTATTTGAATGGGGACTCTAATAAGGTAAGGAACAGAGTCCTCCAACACATACAACAGAGCTTCAGCTGCATTAATATAAAAAAAAACACCATTAACGATAAAATAATTTAACAATTAACTGCGCTAAAAATGATGACTTACCAAGTATTAATGATAATAGAAAATAGGTTAATACGTTGCTTATATAAGAGGAAAGGCATTCTATTTAACCATTAAATCCCGCAAAAAATAATGAAAAATGTATACCTTTTAGCCCAATTGTATGAACCCGAAAACTTCGACCCGTGCAACCCAACCCCATGTGGTGCCAATGCTATATGTAACCAGCGAAATAATGCTGGGTCATGTACATGCTTGCCTGAATACATCGGAAACCCATACGAAGGTTGTCGTCCCGAATGCGTATTGAATTCCGATTGCCCATCAAACCGTGCTTGTATTCGTAACAAATGCCAGGATCCTTGTCCAGGCACTTGTGGACAGAATGCTGATTGCCAAGTTATTAATCATTTGCCATCTTGCACTTGCCGTTTAGGATACAATGGAGACCCATTCCGTTATTGTACTATCCAACCGATTGAACGTAAGGTTTATTGATCTTGTTAAAGTAAATCCACTAATTATAATTTATATAGTTCCAAAGCCTGAAATAAGAAACCCCTGTCTACCATCACCGTGTGGCCCTAATAGCCAGTGTCGTGAAGTAAATGACCAAGCTGTGTGCTCTTGTTTACCCACTTATAGTGGAAATCCTCCTTCCTGTAGACCCGAATGCGTTGTAAGTTCTGAATGTCCACCAAACAAAGCGTGTGTTAACCAAAAATGTTCGGACCCTTGTTTTGGAACATGCGGCCTTCATACAAAATGTACTGTTATAAATCATAGTCCGATCTGTACTTGTCAATCTAGTTATACTGGAGATCCATTCACTAGATGTTATCATATACCTCGTAAGTTATATTTAGTATGATAATATTATGCATTTGTCTTTTATTGTTAATTTTAATTAAATCACAGCCCCTCAACCTCAAGCGGTAGAAATAACTATTAGAGATCCATGCGTGCCAACTCCATGTGGATTGAATGCCATCTGCCATAATAACAGAGGAACTCCATCTTGCTCTTGCCAAAGTACCTATATTGGTAGCCCACCAAATTGTAGACCCGAATGTTCAATTAATCCAGAATGCCCCAGCAATAACGCCTGTATTCGAGAAAAGTGCCGTGACCCTTGCCCAGGATCTTGTGGAGCCAGTGCTCAATGTAACGTTGTGAATCATACACCTATTTGTACTTGTCCAGTTGATATGACTGGAGACCCATTCAGTAACTGTTACCCTAAACTACCAGAACGTAAGTCACACTATATGCTTTCTTAAAACTATGGCTTATGTACTATTATACACATATTATAGCAGTCATTGAAGAAGCAGATCCCTGTAATCCTTCACCTTGCGGATCAAACGCAGAATGTAGTAACGGAATTTGCACTTGTTTGTCGGAATATCAAGGCGATCCGTATTATGGATGTCGTCCTGAATGTATCTTTAGTACTGACTGTTCTCGAAACACTGCTTGTATTAGGAATAAATGTGTAGACCCTTGTACTGGAACCTGCGGTGCCAGTGCGCAATGTGATGTTGTAAATCACATACCTATGTGCAGTTGCCCACATAGCCTATCGGGCAACGCTTTCATTGAATGTAGACCTGTCCCAGGTATAAATACAGCTTTTCCTTGTGCTTACTTGTATATTAATTATTTTAAATTATTAGCCAAAGTCAATGTAAATCTATGTCAACCTTCTACATGTGGTCCAAATAGCCAATGCCGTGAAATAAATGGACAAGCTGTTTGTTCTTGTGTACCCGGATACATTGGCAGCCCCCCAACATGTAGACCAGAATGTATTGTTAGTTCGGAATGTGCTTTAAATGAAGCTTGCATTAATCAGAAATGTGTAAACCCATGTCACGGTACATGTGGTATTAGTGCAAAATGCCAAGTTGTAAATCACAATCCAATATGCTCATGCCCAGCTATGTACAGCGGTGATCCATTTATTAGATGCCTACGTATACGTAAGTTTATATTCCGCATTAAATACTTAAAATGTTATAACTGAGTAAATTATGCAGCGGATACGCCACCTGCACCAATCAACCTTTGCCTGCCATCACCTTGTGGGCCTAATTCTCAATGTAAAATAACTGGTGATACACCATCTTGCTCTTGTTTGCCACAATTTATTGGATCGCCACCGAATTGCCGACCAGAGTGCATAAGCAATAGTGAATGTACAAGCCATCTAGCCTGCATCAATCAAAAATGCATTGACCCATGTCCAGGTACATGTGGTGCCCACGCCGAATGCCGTGTAGTTAGTCATACGCCAAATTGTATTTGCATCATCGGTTTCATTGGAGATCCATTCCGTCAATGCTTACCACAACAACACCCACACGTACCAGAGATATCGACGCCATGTCTTCCATCCCCATGTGGCGCAAACGCTGTATGTAGGGAACAAAATCGTGCTGGTTCTTGTACTTGTTTGCCGGAATATATTGGAAATCCCTACGAAGGTTGTCGCCCTGAATGTGTATTAAATTCAGATTGTCCTTCAAATTTTGCTTGTTTACGAAATAAGTGTCAGGATCCTTGTCCGGGAACTTGTGGGCAAAATGCTGAATGCCAAGTTGTTAATCATTTACCATCTTGTACTTGTATATTTGGATATATTGGTGATCCATTCAGATACTGTAATATTCAGCCAATTGAACGTAAGCATTATTTAGAAAATGATGTGTATTATATGATTAATATAAATGTTTTATCAGAACCTAAACCAGTATCAAGTAATCCCTGCAATCCCTCACCATGTGGACCAAACAGTCAGTGCCGTGAAATAAATAGCCAAGCTGTGTGCTCTTGCTTACCTACATATAGTGGTAGTCCGCCCAGCTGCAGACCTGAATGTGTTGCTAGCTCCGAATGCCCACAAAACAAAGCATGCGTTAATCAAAACTGTATTGATCCTTGTCCTGGAACTTGTGGTCTTAATGCAAATTGCCAAGTAAAAAATCATAGCCCAATATGTAGTTGCCGCTCGACGCATACTGGTGATCCATTCACTAGATGCTACCCACGACCACGTAAGTTTATAAATATTATAATAAATATCATTTGTCTACAGTACTGAATTAATCCTAATTTCATAGCACCACAACCTCCAAAAATGGAACAAGTAATCGTGAATCCCTGTTTGCCATCTCCTTGTGGACCAAACTCTGTTTGCCAAGATGTAAACGGTTCACCAGCATGTTCTTGTCAAGCTAATTATATAGGATATCCACCAAATTGTAGACCTGAATGTTTAATAAATCCAGAATGTCCTAGCAATAACGCCTGCATTCGAGAAAAATGCCTCGATCCTTGCCCAGGATCATGCGGTGCAAATGCACGATGCCATGTATTTAACCACACGCCAGTGTGTACTTGTTCTGATGGGTTTACTGGAGATCCTTTTAGTAGCTGCTACCCAAAACCACAAGAACGTACGATCTTATTAAAATAACATATATTAAAGCAAAATTTCATATAAAAAAATATTACAGCAATAATCGAAGAAACTGATCCCTGCAATCCGTCACCGTGTGGTTCAAACGCACAGTGTACAGATGGTATTTGCATTTGTCATCCAGAGTATCAAGGTGACCCTTACTCAGGTTGCCGCCCAGAATGTGTACTTAGCACAGATTGCCCGAAGAACAGAGCTTGTATTCGAAATAAATGTACAGATCCATGTCCCGGTACATGCGGCAACAATGCTCAGTGTGATGTCGTTAATCATATTCCTATGTGTAGCTGTCCTCCTACTCTGACTGGCAACGCATTCATTGAATGCAGACCTGCTCCTGGTAGTTAACATTAATACATTAGAGTTTTCTATTATTCAAATTTATAATATTTTATTAAACAATTTCAAGATATGATTAGAGAATTTATATATTTTAGATTCATATATCAGTACAATATTCAAATAAATTATTATTGATTCGGTTACGTATAATTAATGGATACCTTCAATTTCACAATACTATGTATAAGGTTGTTTAAAATGTGTTTCACAAATACTTTATATTATTTATTTAGCGCTACTTGTCACAAATCCATGCAGTCCATCACCTTGCGGCCCTAACAGTCAATGCCGAGAAATAAACGGACAAGCAGTATGCTCTTGTGTACCCGGTTATATTGGTAGTCCACCGACATGCAGACCTGAATGCATTGTTAGTTCTGAATGTTCTTTAAATGAAGCATGCGTTAATCAGAAATGCGTTAATCCATGTCTGGGTACTTGCGGTATCGGTGCCAAATGCCAAGTTGTAAATCATAATCCGATTTGCTCATGTCCAACTAGATATACTGGCGACCCATTTATTCGTTGTCTACTTATACGTAAGATTGCATTTGCATAAATAATTATATAAAATTATACAAATATCTTCCATTGAAACAGCTGAAACTCCACCAAAACCAATAAACCCTTGTCAACCATCACCATGTGGCGCAAATGCACAGTGTCAAGTTGCTGGCGATTCACCGTCATGTTCATGTTTACCTGAATTCACTGGAGCCCCACCAAATTGTCGACCAGAATGCGGCAGCAATAGCGAATGTCCTAATCATCTAGCATGTATGAATCAGAAATGTCGGGATCCTTGCCCTGGTACATGTGGTGCCAATGCTGAATGCCGTGTTGTCAGTCACACACCTAATTGTATTTGTGTTATCGGATTCATTGGAGATCCATTCACACAGTGCACTGCACAACAATATCCACAAGTTCAAGAAATCCCAACACCATGCATTCCATCACCATGTGGTGCTAACGCTGTATGTCGCGAACAAAACAGAGCTGGTTCTTGTACTTGTTTACCAGAATATATTGGAAATCCTTATGAAGGTTGTAGACCAGAATGTGTATTGAATTCAGATTGTTCTTCGAACCGTGCTTGCATACGAAATAAGTGCCAGGATCCTTGTCCTGGAACTTGTGGGCAAAATGCTGATTGTCAAGTTGTGAATCATTTGCCCTCATGCACATGTCGACCCGAATATACCGGTGATCCATTCCGTTACTGTAATGTTCAACCAGTTGAACGTAAGTTCATTGCAATTTTTAATATAGTGGCTTTTAAATTTCATTTAAATATCATTAGAACCGACACCAAAGCCCAGTGATCCATGCAATCCATCACCGTGTGGACCAAACAGTCAATGTCGCGAGATAAATAGCCAAGGTGTATGCTCATGCCTCCCAACATATATTGGAAGCCCGCCCAGCTGTAGACCCGAATGTGTTGTTAGTTCAGAGTGCCCACAAAATAAAGCTTGTATCAATCAGAAATGTGTTGATCCATGTCCTGGAACGTGTGGCCTTAATGCTAAATGCATAGTAAATAATCATAGTCCAATATGTAGTTGCCGCCCAGCACATACTGGTGATCCATTTACTAGATGTTATCCAATACCTCGTAAGTTAATTTTTGATAACTTCTATGGCCTTGCGGATATATAGATATTACGTTTAGTTACTTGTCAGCAAACACAAAGTTGAAAAATTAATATATTTCACATATCTTAATATTTTCATCTGATGTTTTGGAAATATAACCACTTGTTTAATATTATTTCATATGCATAAGAACACATCTTAATAAACAGGCATCAAAAATTGAATATTTAAAACAAATATATACAAAATTTATTTTTGTAAAATAGCACCGCTGCCGGTTCCAGACGAACCCATTGTTGTAAATCCATGTGTACCGTCTCCGTGTGGTCCCAACTCACAATGCCGTGATATTGGCGGTGGTCCGTCATGCTCTTGCTTACAAAATTATGCCGGAAATCCTCCAAATTGTAGACCTGAATGTACAATCAATCCTGAATGTCCAAGCATTCAAGCTTGTATTCGTGAAAAATGCCGCGATCCTTGTCCGGGATCCTGCGGTATAGGAGCCATATGTAGTGTAATTAATCACACACCGATATGCACTTGTCCGCATCAATACACTGGAGATCCATTTAATAATTGTTATCCCAAAGCACCTGAACGTAAGTTAATTACAAAAATTCAAACAATAAATTGTTCGATGTCAAATAACTAAAAAACAAACGCCTTGGTATTACAGCCATTGTTGAAGAACATGATCCGTGCAACCCATCACCATGTGGTCCAAATGCACAATGCACTGATGGTACTTGCACTTGCAATTCAGAATATCAAGGTGATCCTTACTCAGGTTGCCGTCCAGAATGTATACTCAGTACAGATTGTCAAAAACAAAAAGCATGTATTCGAAATAAATGTACGGACCCATGTCCAGGCACGTGTGGCTTAAATGCTCAATGTGATGTTGTTAATCACATTCCGATGTGTAGCTGCTCCCCAACTATGACTGGAAATGCCTTTATAGAATGCAGACCTATTCCTGGTAAATCAATGTTCAGCGATAATAAAAAATATTTATTTTCTTATACTAAAACACATATTTTAGCTGAAGTTTCGACAAATCCATGTAGTCCATCACCGTGTGGACAAAATAGTCAGTGCCGTGAAATTAACGGGCAGGCTGTATGTTCTTGTGTACCCGGTTATATTGGAAGCCCACCAGCATGCAGACCTGAATGTGTTGTTAGTTCTGAATGTGCCCTGAATGAAGCTTGTGTAAATCAAAAATGTGTAGATCCATGTCCTGGTACATGCGGAATTGGTGCAAAATGTCAAGTTGTCAATCATAATCCGATTTGCTCATGTCTACCTAGATACAGCGGTGATCCATTTATTAGATGCCAACTTATACGTAAGACTTTATTTATAAAATTAAAATCAAGAAACACATTGACTTATATCTTTACTAATTGACAGCGGATATTCCACCTAAGCCAATTAATCCTTGTCAACCATCACCATGTGGGCCAAATGCGATCTGTAAAGTAGCAGGCGATTCACCGTCATGTTCATGTTTACCTGAATTCATTGGAGCCCCACCAAATTGTCGACCAGAATGCGGCAGCAATAGCGAATGTGCTAATCACTTAGCCTGTATGAATCAGAAATGTCGGGATCCTTGTCCTGGTACATGTGGTGCCAATGCTGAATGCCGTGTTGTCAGTCATACACCAAATTGTATTTGTATCACTGGTTTCGTTGGTGACCCATTCAGTCAGTGTATGACACCACAACCACAAATACAAGAGAAACCCACGCCCTGCGTTCCATCTCCTTGCGGTGCTAACGCTGTATGCCGAGAACAAAACAGAGCTGGTTCTTGTACTTGTTTACCTGAGTACATTGGAAACCCATACGAAGGTTGTCGGCCGGAATGTGTATTGAATTCAGACTGTCCTTCAAACCGTGCTTGTATACGAAATAAGTGCCAGGATCCTTGTCCAGGAACTTGTGGGCAAAATGCTGATTGCCAGGTTGTGAATCATTTGCCCTCATGCACATGTAGAGCAAGATATACCGGTGATCCATTCCGTTACTGTAACGTTCAACCAGTTGAACGTAAGTTCATCTTAATTTTGTATAGAAAACTTTGAATTAACTATAAAATATCATTAGAACCGACACAAAAGCCAAGTGATCCATGCAATCCATCACCCTGTGGACCAAACAGTCAATGTCGCGAGATAAATAGCCAAGCTGTGTGCTCTTGTCTTCCAACATATATCGGTAGCCCGCCAAGTTGTAGGCCCGAATGTGTTGTTAGCTCTGAGTGTCCACAAAACAAAGCCTGCGTAAATCAAAAATGTGTTGACCCATGCCCGGGAACATGTGGTCTTAATACCAATTGCAGAATAAATAATCATAGTCCAATATGTAGTTGCCGCCCATCACACACCGGTGATCCATTCTCTAGGTGTTACCCAATACCACGTAAGTTTTAATAATCGCCACGTCAGACGCAATTATTACTTATTAAATTTACAATAGCCGCGCAACCGATAAAAGAAGAACCAGCATTTGTAAATCCTTGTATACCATCACCATGTGGCGCGAATTCACAATGTAGAGATTTAGGAGGTGCTCCTGCTTGTTCTTGTTTACAAAGTTATATTGGGAATCCACCAAATTGTAGACCTGAGTGCACAATTAATCCCGAATGCCCAAGCAATGCAGCGTGTATGCGAGAAAAATGTCGTGACCCATGTCCAGGTTCTTGTGGTGTAGGTGCACAATGCACAGTGATTAATCATACACCAGTATGTACGTGTCTAGAAAGATATACTGGTGACCCATTTAGCAATTGCATCCAAAAATTACCTGAACGTAAGATACTTGCTATTGTCTGCAAAATAAAACAATGTATTACCATTGACTATATTATAGCTATAATTGAAGAAGATGATCCATGTAATCCATCACCATGTGGTCCAAATGCACAATGTTTGGATGGTACTTGTACTTGTAATCCAGAATATCAAGGTGATCCTTATTCAGGTTGTCGTCCAGAATGTGTTCTCAGTACAGATTGCCCAAAGAACAAAGCGTGTATTAGAAATAAGTGTACGGATCCATGTGTCGGCACTTGTGGCCAATATGCTCAGTGTGATGTTGTTAATCATATTCCGATGTGTAGTTGTCCACCAAATTTGACAGGCAATGCTTTTATTGAATGTAGACCTATTCCGGGTAATATATTTTAACATCTCATAGCTTATCAAACTTAAATTACCATTAAATATTTGTTCAATGTTCAGCTCAAAGTATAAGAAATCCTTGTAATCCATCTCCGTGTGGTCCAAACAGTCAGTGTCGTGAAATAAACGGCCAAGGTGTATGTTCTTGTGTACCTGGATATATTGGTAGCCCACCAACATGTAGACCAGAATGTATTGTGAGCTCTGAATGTGCACTAAACGAAGCTTGTGTCAATCAAAAATGTGTAAATCCATGCCTTGGGACTTGTGGTGTTAATGCCAAATGTCAAATTGTTAATCACAATCCAATATGTTCATGTGCACCAAGATACAGCGGTGATCCATTTATCAGATGCCTACCCATACGTAAGTTTTAAAAGTTAGACGATTAAAGGTATAATACTAATGTTTATTAATACCAAAAATAGCAGATACCCCATCTAAACCAATAAATCCGTGCCAACCATCTCCTTGCGGGCCAAATGCACAGTGCCAGGTTGCTGGTGATTCACCAGCATGTTCATGTTTCCCTGAATTCATTGGGGCTCCTCCAAACTGTAGACCGGAATGTGTTAGTAACAGTGAATGTTCTAGTCACCTTGCGTGTATCAATCAAAAATGCCGTGATCCATGTCCTGGTACATGCGGTGCCAATTCTGAATGCCGTGTTGTCAGTCACACGCCAAATTGTATTTGTGTTATTGGATTTGTTGGTGATCCATTTACAGAATGTACTCCGCAAAAACAGATGCAGGTACAAGAAAACCCAACGCCATGTATTCCATCACCATGTGGTGCTAACGCTGTATGTCGAGAACAAAACAGAGCTGGTTCTTGTACTTGTTTACCGGAGTATATTGGAAACCCGTACGAAGGTTGTCGGCCAGAATGTGTATTGAATTCAGATTGTTCTTCGAACCGTGCTTGCATTCGAAATAAGTGCCAGGATCCTTGTCCAGGAACTTGTGGGCAAAATGCTGATTGCCAGGTAGTGAATCATTTGCCCTCATGCTCCTGTCGAGCAGGATATACCGGGGATCCATTCCGTTATTGTAATGTTCAACCAGTTGAACGTAAGTTCATATAAATTTTGTACATACAGCTTTTGAATAACGTCTAAATATTATTAGAACCGACACAAAAGCCAAATGAGCCATGCATACCATCACCATGTGGACCAAATAGTCAATGCCGTGAAATAAACGAACAAGCAGTTTGTTCTTGTCTCCCTACTTACATTGGTAGCCCGCCCAGCTGTAGACCAGAATGTGTTGTAAGCTCCGAGTGTCCGCAAAACAAAGCTTGTATCAATCAAAAATGCGCTGATCCCTGTCCTGGAACTTGTGGAATTTATGCTAAATGTGCAGTCATAAATCATAGTCCTATTTGTAGTTGTCAACTTGGTTATACTGGAGAGCCATTTTCAAGATGTTATCGCTTACCTCGTAAGTTTGAATATCAGATATAGAAAAACATTTTACATATGTATTTAATTACAAAAATTATAGCTGTGGTACCACCGAAAGAAAATATTGTTAACAATCCATGCGTTCCGTCACCATGTGGTCCAAATTCTCACTGTCGAGATATAGGGGGATCTCCCTCTTGTTCTTGCCACAGCAATTATGTAGGCAGTCCTCCAAATTGTAAACCAGAATGTTCTATTAATTCAGAATGCCCAAGTATTAAAGCATGCATTAGGGAAAAATGTAGAGATCCATGTCCTGGGTCCTGTGGTATTGATGCTTTATGTAATATTATTAATCATATACCAGTTTGTACGTGTCCAGAAGGATTCACTGGTGATCCATTTACTAATTGCCACCGCTTACCGGAATATCAACGTAAGAACTTTGAATAATATTTGATTACGATGTTATTATATACCACCCTTACAGTTGTCGCCGAGGAAGTGGATCCTTGCAATCCATCCCCATGTGGTGCAAATGCCCAATGTGATGAAGGTATATGTACTTGTATACAAGAATACCACGGAGACCCATACTCTGGTTGTCGGCCCGAATGTTTGCAAAGCACAGATTGCCCAAGAAATAAGGCCTGCATAAAAAATAAGTGTGTTGATCCATGCCATGGGACATGTGGCCAAAATGCAAACTGTGATGTTGTCAATCACATTCCTATGTGTAGCTGTCCACCTGATCTTACTGGAAATGCTTTTATTGAATGTAGACCTGTTGCTGGTATATACAAATATTGTTAAGAACATGTAGAACAAATTACTTTACTTTATATTAAAACAGTTTCAGTTATAAGCAATCCTTGTCAACCATCACCCTGCGGCCCAAACAGTCGTTGCCGTGAAATCAATAATCAAGCTGTTTGTTCTTGTGTAACTGGATACATTGGCAGTCCACCAACATGCAGACCTGAGTGTGTTGTTACTTCAGAATGCGCTTTAAATGAAGCATGTGTAAATCAAAAATGTGTCAATCCATGCCCTGGTACTTGTGGACTTGGAGCACAGTGCCAAGTAGTCAATCATAATCCAATTTGTAGTTGTCTAGCTGGCTACACTGGTGACCCTTTTACAAAATGTTTGCCAAAAAGTAAGCGATAATAGTTATATTGAGTAGGATGCGAAATTTATCTAGTTGCTAAGTTATTTCGAATTCGTTGTAGTGATAGAGCACTAAGCTTTTTGACTTTTCAGTCATCGTTTGGTATATGCTCTATCAGGAACGAATCCAATCAGAACAATCTAATAATTTTATATTTTGAAAGAGAGTGGAATGTCAGTAAAAGTTATTAATTGATTGAAATAATGATTTGATATTGAAGAATGTGAATATTTTATTACGTTGGGATTGGAGTACAAATGATGGTTATTTGTTGGATTATGCAGTTGTTGTTGTGATATTTGGTCACACAAGTAGCTATGTAGTTAGATCAAATGTAGGTGTGAAAGTTGAAAAACAGAAAAACAAATGATGAAATGATGTTTGAAAATAATGATTGTTTAACCCACTGTAAGGTTGTTATAAATGGACGTTAGCTAGATCAGTGTGTTTATCTATATTGCATATTTTCTAGCGTTGTTAGATTCGATTGTGTTATTGATAGTAGAGTATAAAGTTTCGAAGGCTTTAGAAAAGTTTGCTAGTAACTCTAGTATTTCTAGGAATATGAAATTATTGTGTACATTGGCTTGTTAGTGTCTATTCGTGAATTTATAGAAGTTAATGTTTGATATGGAATACGAAACTTAAGAAGATGATGCCTTATGAAATGACATTGTTGAGAGATCTGTGATATATTTATAATATTACCTAAATAAACACATTAAAAGAGAAATGTATAGGTATATTAGAACTGCAACATTGAGCGAATTGTTGTGGATGGAGTAGATGAAGGACAGATGAGTTTTATGTTGAGAGAGTATTGAGTGAAAGGCTGACAGCAAATATGTATATGGTTGATGTAAATGGAGTGAGAATGCGGAATTATATCTTGAAATAAAACAATGATTTTGATCAAGAATGAGATGTATGTTATAAATAAATACAATAGCTGTGTAAATTAGTTGAGTGTATTTGTATATATGTATAAGAAATGTATAAGAAAAATCGCAACGTATTATATATATAATAAGAATATCAATATTCTCATTAAAAATATTTTAGTTCAAGATCCACCTGAACCAATAAATCCTTGTCAACCATCGCCTTGTGGACCATATTCACAATGTCAAGTTTCTGGCGAGTCGCCATCATGTTCATGTTCATCCGAATATATTGGCACTCCACCAAATTGTAGACCACAATGCGTTAGCAACAGTGAATGTGCTGGCCATTTAGCTTGCATTAATCAAAAATGCCGTGACCCATGCCCAGGCACTTGTGGTGCCAATGCTGAATGCCGTGTTGTCAGTCACACACCAAATTGTATCTGTATTATCGGATTCATTGGAGATCCGTTCACACAGTGCACTGCACAACAGCAACCACAAAGTCAAGAAATCCCAACACCATGTATTCCATCACCATGTGGTGCAAACGCTGTATGCCGCGAACAAAACAGAGCTGGTTCTTGTACTTGTTTACCAGAATATATTGGAAATCCGTATGAAGGTTGTCGACCAGAATGTGTATTGAATTCAGATTGTGCTTCGAACCGTGCTTGCATACGAAATAAGTGCCAGGATCCTTGTCCTGGAACTTGTGGACAAAATGCTGATTGCCAAGTTGTGAATCATTTGCCCTCATGCACATGTCGACCAGAATATACCGGTGATCCATTCCTTTACTGTAATGTTCAAGCAGTTGAACGTAAGTTCATTGCAATTTTTAATATTGTCGAATTTAAATTACATTTAAATATCATTAGAACCGACACCAAAGCCCAGTGATCCATGCAATCCATCACCGTGTGGACCAAACAGTCAATGTCGCGAGATAAATAGTCAAGGTGTATGCTCATGCCTCCCAACATATATTGGAAGCCCGCCCAGCTGTAGACCTGAATGTGTTGTTAGTTCGGAGTGCCCCCAAAATAAAGCTTGTGTCAATCAGAAATGTGTTGATCCATGTCCTGGAACGTGTGGCCTTAATGCTAAATGTAGTGTTATAAACCACAGTCCAATATGTAGTTGCCAATTCACTCATACGGGTGATCCATTCACTAGATGCTACCCAATACCACGTAGGTTTATTTCATACATAGATAGAAAAATTCCATAAGTATTGCAATTATAATAATGGTCATATTCATTTTTTGTTTGATTAGCTGCACCGATTATTCAATTAACGCATATTAAAAATGATCCATGTCTTCCATCACCATGTGGACCAAACTCAGAATGTCGAGATGTAGGAGGTGGTCCATCTTGTTCTTGCTTACAAAAATATATAGGAAGTCCACCAAATTGTAGACCTGAATGTTCAATTAATCCCGAATGTCCAAGTATTAGAGCATGTATAAGAGAAAAATGTCAGGATCCTTGTCCAGGATCATGCGGTGCTAATGCACGATGCCATGTGTTTAATCACACGCCAGTGTGTACTTGTTCTGATGGTTTTACTGGAGATCCTTTTAGTAGCTGCTATCCAAAACAACAAGAACGTACGATTATATTAAGATAACATATATTAAAGCAAAATTTCATATAAAAAATATTACAGCAATACTCGAAGAAACCGATCCCTGCAATCCATCACCGTGTGGTTCAAACGCACAGTGTACAGATGGTATTTGCACTTGTCATCCAGAGTATCAAGCTGACCCTTACTCAGGTTGCCGCCCAGAATGTGTACTTAGCACAGATTGCCCGAAGAACAGAGCCTGTATTCGAAATAAATGTACAGATCCATGTCCCGGTACATGCGGCAAAAATGCTCAGTGTGATGTCGTCAATCATATTCCAATGTGTAGCTGTCCTCCTACCCTGACTGGAAACGCATTCATTGATTGCAGACCTGTTCCTGGTAGTTAAAATTAAAACAATAGTTTTCTAATATTGACTGATATGTTACGTGTCTACTCGTTTATTCCAAATTATTTTAGTTTTAATCGTATTAGGTCAGTTCGTCAAAAATCTAGCAACTACAGTTGCTTGGTCACTATAATACAAAAAGATATTTTGTCTAAATATTTTAATGTAGTTGTATTTGGTACGATTTTTTTAAATTTTCAAATAGCATGTTGTTGCTATTTACCGATCGCAGCGTTTGAGGGTATTTGTAAACTTCTAGGTTGCACAAAAAACTATAATAAATTAAGCTTCATTTTGTAATGAACATATTGATTTATATATTTACACAAATTTCCTAAAAGCAAGGGCCATTATTAGAAACAGAAAACATTAAATTAATTATACAAAATACATTAAATTAGTAATACCATTATTAATACAAATTGCCTCATTAAACTGATACTTGCTGGAGACTGCAATTAAATATGTCGAATAAACTGCAATCCGTATTATAGATTTGACACATTGAGGAAATGGGCGATTTAAAGAGACATTACTTTTCGCAAATGGCACAAAATTAGACGTTATTACGAAAGATATTTTAGGAACAGTGAAGTTTTGATAATAGTTAGAAGAGCCAATGGTGGATATGCAAACTTTTCTTGTAATATTGCTTCTGAAAATATAATTGTTAAATTCTTCGAAAAATATATTAAAGACGTCGCTTATAAGACCTATTCATTGTAGCAACATTAATAAGTATCAACAACTTGAAAATAAAATCGAAAAAAGTACCGCACTCAAGTAGCAACACAGAAATATTTACATAAAATATATACAATTTTTTGTCATTATTTGATATAATTGTACCTATTGCGTTTATCTAATTTATAACTATAATTTCACAATATTTTATTCGAATGTTTAGAATATGTTTCATAAATACTTAATATTATTTATTTAGCTCTACTTGTCACAAATCCATGCAATCCATCACCTTGCGGTCCTAACAGTCAATGCCGAGCAATAAACGGACAAGCAGTATGCTCTTGTGTACCCGGTTATATTGGTAGTCCACCGACATGCAGGCCTGAATGCATTGTTAGTTCTGAATGTTCTTTAAATGAAGCATGCATTAATCAGAAATGCGTTAATCCATGTCTGGGTACTTGCGGTATCGGTGCCAAATGCCAAGTTGTAAATCATAATCCGATTTGCTCATGTCCAACTAGATATACTGGCGACCCATTTATTCGTTGTCTACTTATACGTAAGATTGCAATTGCATAAATAATTACACAAAATTATACATATATCTTCCATTGAAACAGCTGAAACTCCACCAAAACCAATAAACCCTTGCCAACCATCACCATGTGGCGCAAATGCACAGTGTCAAGTTGCTGGCGATTCACCGTCATGTTCATGTTTACCTGAATTCACTGGAGCCCCACCAAATTGTCGACCAGAATGCGGCAGCAATAGCGAATGTCCTAATCATCTAGCATGTATGAATCAGAAATGTCGGGATCCTTGCCCTGGTACATGTGGTGCCAATGCTGAATGCCGTGTTGTCAGTCACACGCCAAATTGTATTTGTATTATCGGATTCATTGGAGATCCATTCACACAGTGCACTACACAACAATATCCACAAGTTCAAGAAATCCCAACACCATGCATTCCATCACCATGTGGTGCTAACGCTGTATGTCGCGAACAAAACAGAGCTGGTTCTTGTACTTGTTTACCAGAATATATTGGAAATCCTTATGAAGGTTGTCGACCAGAATGTGTATTGAATTCAGATTGTTCTTCGAACCGTGCTTGCATACGAAATAAGTGCCAGGATCCTTGTCCTGGAACTTGCGGGCAAAATGCTGATTGCCAAGTTGTGAATCATTTGCCCTCATGCACATGTCGAGCAGAATATACCGGTGATCCATTCCGTTACTGTAATGTTCAACCAGTTGAACGTAAGTTCATTGCAATTTTGAATATAGTGGCTTTTAAATAACATTTAAATATCATTAGAACCGTCACCAAAGCCCAGCGATCCATGCAATCCATCACCGTGTGGACCAAACAGTCAATGTCGCGAGATAAATAGTCAAGGTGTATGCTCATGCCTCCCAACATATATTGGAAGCCCGCCCAGCTGTAGACCTGAATGTGTTGTTAGTTCAGAGTGCCCACAAAATAAAGCTTGTATCAATCAGAAATGTGTTGATCCATGTCCTGGAACATGTGGCCTTAATGCTAAATGCATAGTAAATAATCATAGTCCAATATGTAGTTGCCGCCCGGCACATACTGGTGATCCATTTACTAGATGTTATCCAATACCTCGTAAGTTAATTGTTTCTATGCTTTTGCGGATATATAGATATTACGTTTAGTTACTTGTCAGCAAACGCAATGTTGAAAAATTTATGTATTTCACATATCTTAATTTTTTCATTTGATGTTTTGGAAATACAACGACTTGTTTAATATTATTTCATATGCATAAGAACACATCTTAATAAACAGGCAACAAAAATTGAATATTTAAAACAAATATATACAAAATTAATTTTTGTAAAATAGCACCGCTGCCGGTTCCAGACGAACCCATTGTTGTAAATCCATGTGTACCGTCTCCGTGTGGTCCCAACTCACAATGCCGTGATATTGGCGGTGGTCCGTCATGCTCTTGCTTACAAAATTATGCCGGAAATCCTCCAAATTGTAGACCTGAATGTACAATCAATCCTGAATGTCCAAGCATTCAAGCTTGTATTCGTGAAAAATGCCGCGATCCTTGTCCGGGATCCTGCGGTATAGGAGCCATATGTAGTGTAATTAATCACACACCGATATGCACTTGTCCGCATCAATACACTGGAGATCCATTTAATAATTGTTATCCCAAAGCACCTGAACGTAAGTTAATTACAAAAATTCAAACAATAAATTGTTCGATGTCAAATAACTAAAAAACAAACGCCTTGGTATTACAGCCATTGTTGAAGAACATGATCCGTGCAACCCATCACCATGTGGTCCAAATGCACAATGCACTGATGGTACTTGCACTTGCAATTCAGAATATCAAGGTGATCCTTACTCAGGTTGCCGTCCAGAATGTATACTCAGTACAGATTGTCAAAAACAAAAAGCATGTATTCGAAATAAATGTACGGACCCATGTCCAGGCACGTGTGGCTTAAATGCTCAATGTGATGTTGTTAATCACATTCCGATGTGTAGCTGCTCCCCAACTATGACTGGAAATGCCTTTATAGAATGCAGACCTATTCCTGGTAAATCAATGTTCAGCGATAATAAAAAATATTTATTTTCTTATACTAAAACACATATTTTAGCTGAAGTTTCGACAAATCCATGTAGTCCATCACCGTGTGGACAAAATAGTCAGTGCCGTGAAATTAACGGGCAGGCTGTATGTTCTTGTGTACCCGGTTATATTGGAAGCCCACCAGCATGCAGACCTGAATGTGTTGTTAGTTCTGAATGTGCCCTGAATGAAGCTTGTGTAAATCAAAAATGTGTAGATCCATGTCCTGGTACATGCGGAATTGGTGCAAAATGTCAAGTTGTCAATCATAATCCGATTTGCTCATGTCTACCTAGATACAGCGGTGATCCATTTATTAGATGCCAACTTATACGTAAGACTTTATTTATAAAATTAAAATCAAGAAACACATTGACTTATATCTTTACTAATTGACAGCGGATATTCCACCTAAGCCAATAAATCCTTGTCAACCATCACCATGTGGGCCAAATGCGATTTGTAAAGTAGCAGGCGATTCACCGTCATGTTCATGTTTACCTGAATTCATTGGAGCCCCACCAAATTGTCGACCAGAATGCGGTAGCAATAGCGAATGTGCAAATCATCTAGCCTGTATGAATCAGAAATGTCGGGATCCTTGTCCTGGTACATGTGGTGCCAATGCCGAATGCCGTGTTGTCAGTCATACACCAAATTGTATTTGTATCACTGGTTTCGTTGGTGACCCATTCAGTCAGTGTATGACACCACAACCACAAATACAAGAGAAACCCACGCCCTGCGTTCCATCTCCTTGCGGTGCTAACGCTGTATGTCGCGAACAAAACAGAGCTGGTTCTTGTACTTGTTTACCTGAGTACATTGGAAACCCATACGAAGGTTGTCGGCCGGAATGTGTATTGAATTCAGACTGTCCTTCAAATCGTGCTTGTATACGAAATAAGTGCCAGGATCCTTGTCCAGGAACTTGTGGGCAAAATGCTGATTGCCAGGTTGTGAATCATTTGCCCTCATGCACATGTAGAGCAAGATATACTGGTGATCCATTCCGTTACTGTAACATTCAACCAGTTGAACGTAAGTTCATCTTAATTTTGTATAGAAAACTTTGAATTAACTATAAAATATCATTAGAACCGACACAAACGCCAAGTGATCCATGCAATCCATCACCCTGTGGACCAAACAGTCAATGTCGCGAGATAAATAGCCAAGCTGTGTGCTCTTGTCTTCCAACATATATCGGTAGCCCGCCAAGTTGTAGGCCCGAATGTGTTGTTAGCTCTGAGTGTCAACAAAACAAAGCATGCGTAAATCAAAAATGTGTTGACCCATGCCCGGGAACATGTGGCCTTAATACCAATTGCAGAATAAATAATCATAGTCCAATATGTAGTTGCCGCCCATCACACACCGGTGATCCATTCTCTAGGTGTTACCCAATACCACGTAAGTTTTAACAATCGCCACGTCAGACGCAATTATTACTTATTAAATTTACAATAGCCGCGCAACCGATAAAAGAAGAACCAGCATTTGTAAATCCTTGTATACCATCACCATGTGGCGCGAACTCACAATGTAGAGATTTAGGAGGTGCTCCTGCTTGTTCTTGTTTACAAAGTTATATTGGGAATCCACCAAATTGTAGACCTGAGTGCACAATTAATTCCGAATGCCCAAGCAATGCTGCGTGTATGCGAGAAAAATGTCGTGACCCATGTCCAGGTTCTTGTGGTATAGGTGCACAATGCACAGTGATTAATCATACACCAGTATGTACGTGTCTAGAAAGATATACTGGTGACCCATTTAGCAATTGCATCGAAAAATTACCTGAACGTAAGATACTTGCTATTGTCTGCAAAATAAAACAATAATGTATTACCATTGACTATATTACAGCTATCATTGAAGAATATGATCCATGTAATCCATCACCATGTGGTCCAAATGCACAATGTTTGGATGGTACTTGTACTTGTAATCCAGAATATCAAGGTGATCCTTATTCAGGTTGTCGTCCAGAATGTGTTCTCAGTACAGACTGCCCAAAGAACAAAGCGTGTATTAGAAATAAGTGTACGGATCCATGTGTCGGCACTTGTGGCCAATATGCTCAGTGTGATGTTGTTAATCATATTCCGATGTGTAGTTGTCCACCAAATTTGACAGGCAATGCTTTTATTGAATGTAGACCTATTCCGGGTAATATATTTTAATATCTCATAGCTCATCGAATTAAAATTACCATTAAATATTTGTTCAATGTTCAGCTCAAAGTATAAGAAATCCTTGTAATCCATCTCCGTGTGGTCCAAACAGTCAGTGTCGTGAAATAAACGGCCAAGGTGTATGTTCTTGTGTGCCTGGATATATTGGTAGCCCACCAACATGCAGACCAGAATGTATTGTGAGCTCTGAATGTGCACTAAACGAAGCTTGTGTCAATCAAAAATGTGTAAATCCATGCCTTGGAACTTGCGGTGTTAATGCCAAATGTCAAGTTGTAAATCACAATCCAATATGTTCATGTGCACCAAGATACAGCGGTGATCCATTTATCAGATGCCAACCTATACGTAAGTTTTAAATATTGATTAAACGACGAATGGGTTGTTAATGAAAATTTTGTACAGCGGATACACCACCCAAACCGATAAGCTCTTGTCAACCGTCACCATGTGGATCTAATGCACAATGTCAAGTAGTGGGTGATTCACCCTCTTGTTCATGTTTCCCTGAATTTATTGGGATTCCTCCGAATTGTAGACCAGAATGTGTTAGTAACAGTGAATGTGCTAGCCACCTTGCGTGTATCAATCAAAAATGTCGTGATCCATGTCCTGGTACATGCGGTGCCAATTCTGAATGCCGTGTTGTCAGTCACACACCAAATTGTATTTGTGTTATTGGATTTGTTGGTGATCCATTTACAGAATGTACTCCACAAAAACAGATGCAGGTACAAGAAAACCCAACGCCATGTATTCCATCACCATGTGGTGCCAACGCTGTATGTCGAGAACAAAATAGAGCTGGTTCTTGTACTTGTTTACCGGAGTATATTGGAAACCCGTACGAAGGTTGTCGACCAGAATGTGTATTGAATTCAGATTGTCCTTCAAATCGTGCTTGCATACGAAATAAGTGCCAGGATCCTTGTCCAGGAACTTGTGGGCAAAATGCTGATTGCCAAGTTGTGAATCATTTGCCCTCATGCACATGTCGAGCAGAATATACCGGTGATCCATTCCGTTACTGTAACGTTCAACCAGTTGAACGTAAGTTCATTGAAATTTTGAATATAATGGCTTTAAATAACATTTAAATATCATTAGAACCGACACCAAAGCCCAGTGATCCATGCAATCCATCACCATGTGGACCAAACAGTCAATGTCGTGAGATAAATACCCAACCTGTGTGTTCTTGTCTCTCTACATATATTGGTAGTCCACCCGGCTGCAGACCTGAATGTGTCGTAAGCTCTGAATGTCCACAAAACAAAGCATGTGCCAATCAAAAGTGTATAGATCCTTGTCCTGGAACATGTGGTCATAATACGAAATGTTCTGTTATAAACCACAGTCCAATTTGTGTATGTCGTCCAGGGAATACTGGTGATCCTTTCACTAGTTGCTATAGAATACCACGTGAGTTTTAAAAAACTTGTATGCAGAATTTTATATCAATTCCACGTATTTTATAATTTTAGCACCGCAAATAATAGAAGTTCCAAGTATATTGAACCCCTGTGTTCCATCACCATGTGGTTCAAATTCAAAATGTCGTGATGTAGGAGGTGTGCCATCATGTTCTTGTTTATTGAACTATATTGGCAGTCCTCCAAATTGTAGACCTGAATGTACAATTAATTCAGAATGCACAAGCATTACGGCATGTATCAGAGAAAAATGTATAGATCCCTGTCCAGGTTCATGTGGTGTGGGAGCAGAATGTACAACTATAAACCACACACCGGTTTGTACATGTCCAAAAGGGTTTACTGGTGATTCATTTACTAGTTGTTATCCAAAACCACCAGAACGTAAGACTTCCCAATTTATATTTGCCCCTCATTTTTTAATAACATGCCCGACTCTCTACAGCAATTATTGAGGAAACTGATCCTTGTAATCCTTCACCTTGTGGATCAAATGCACAATGCAGAAATGGCATCTGTACATGTCTACTTGAATATCAAGGAGACCCCTACCTCGGTTGTCGACCAGAATGTGTTCAAAGTACAGATTGTTCCAGAGATAAAGCGTGTCTTAAAAACAAATGCGTAGATCCGTGCCCAGGAACATGTGGCATAAATGCTCGTTGTGATGTTATGAATCATATTCCAACATGCAATTGTCCCGAAAATATGGCTGGAAATGCTTTTATTGAATGTAGACCACGTCCTGGTATGTTAATATATAATATTTAGAAGAAATCCAAATTCTTATGTTCTATATTTATGATAGCACCGGTGATTACAAATCCTTGTCATCCATCACCATGTGGTCCAAACAGTCAATGTCGAGAAATAAATGGACAAGCTGTATGCTCTTGCGTTCCCGGTTATGTAGGCAGTCCACCTGCATGCAGACCAGAATGTGTTGTTAGTTCAGAATGTGCTTTAAATGAAGCTTGCGTTAATCAGAAATGTGTTAATCCATGTCCCGGAACTTGCGGAATTGGCGCCAAGTGTCAAGTTGTCAATCACAACCCAATATGTAGTTGTGCAGCCAGATTTTCGGGTGACCCATTCATCAGATGTTATGCTATACGTAATATACGCAGACAGTGAAATTAAAACTAAACACTAAATATTATATTTGTCATATAGAGGAAGTTAAACCTATACCAGTTAACCCTTGTCAGCCATCACCTTGCGGGCCAAACTCACAATGTCAAATTAATGGAGAATCACCGTCTTGCTCTTGTTTGGTTGAATTCATTGGTACTCCACCAAATTGCAGGCCCCAATGTGCTAGTAACAGTGAATGTGCGAGTCACCTTGCTTGCATAAATCAGAAATGCCGTGACCCCTGCCCTGGTGCTTGTGGCGCCTATGCTGAATGTCGGGTTGTCAGTCACACACCCAACTGTATATGCTCCTCTGGTTACATGGGTGATCCATTTACTCAGTGCACAATGCAGCAATGTGAGTTCTATATCAACATTATAACTATGGTTACATGAATGCCTCTCTTTATTATTCGATTGTAAATAAATCGATGTCCATAACATTCTGAATAACATCTATAAAACCTTAAGTATGCAATGAAATGCTTGCCTAATATAATTATATATAATAACAATATAATACTACTAGTACTAGATAAAATATTAACACAATGGTATTTTCATCAACTGATTTAATTACAATTAACTAAAAATTGCATATTAATTATTTATAAATATATATATGTACCCATTTTTAAGATGAAACACCTCAAGTGCAGCACACACCATGTATTCCATCTCCCTGTGGTGCGAACGCTGTGTGTAGAGAGCAAAATAGAGCTGGATCTTGTACATGTTTACCTGATTATATTGGAAATCCGTACGAAGGATGTCGTCCCGAGTGTGTATTAAATTCAGACTGCCAATCAAATCGTGCTTGTGTCCGTAATAAATGTCAAGATCCTTGCATTGGCACTTGCGGACAAAATTCTGAATGCCAAGCAGTGAATCATTTAGCACAATGTAATTGTTATACAGGTTACACAGGAGATCCATTTAGATTCTGCCACGTTATCCATTTAGAACGTAAGAAACATTATTTTTAAATCAATGACAAAATCATCAGATTATCTTGTTACAATAGCTATTCAAGAAAAGAAAGAACCATGCAAACCATCGCCATGTGGTCCTAATAGTCAGTGCCGTGAAATCAATGATCAAGCTGTATGTTCTTGCCTCCCCACATTTATTGGTAGCCCACCCAGTTGCAGACCAGAATGTGTCGCCAGCTCTGAATGCCCACAAAACAAAGCTTGTATAAACCAGAAATGTGCTGATCCTTGTGCAGGAACTTGTGGTCTTAATGCGAAATGTTTTGTCATAAATCACAGCCCTATTTGTAGTTGCCAAACAGGTCATACTGGTGATCCGTTTGCAAGATGTTATTCACTACCTCGTAAGTTAAATACAATTAAATATTAAATTGTAATTATAAAATCCAACTCATATATTTAGCACCACTACCTCCCAAAGAAGAACCAGTTTATGTAAATCCATGTTCAGTATCACCCTGTGGTCCGAACTCACATTGCCGCGATATTGGGAGTGTTCCATCTTGTTCTTGTTTAAGTGGATATACTGGTAGCCCGCCTAATTGTAGACCTGAATGTACAATTCATCCAGAATGTCCAAGTAATAGAGCATGTATTCGAGAAAAGTGCAGAGACCCCTGTCCAGGCTCTTGCGGTGTAAGTGCACAATGTAATGTGATTAATCACACTCCAGTATGCATGTGCTCAGAAGGCTTAACGGGCGATCCTTTCACAAACTGCTACCCTAAACCACCAAACCGTAAGTTTTAATAATATTATTAGAAAATATATGATTACAATCCGTACATATTTTCTTTATTATATTGGGTGCTAGACCACCATTGCTCCTATCTTAATTAATAATATATTATGCTAACTATAGCGGTGACTGAAGAAATAGATGCATGTAACCCATCTCCATGTGGTTCAAATGCAGTATGTAATGCTGGTACATGCACATGCTTACTGGAATATCAAGGCGATCCTTACTCAGGTTGTCGCCCAGAATGTGTATTAAGTACCGATTGTGCGAAGACTAAAGCATGTCTTAGAAACAAATGCAAAGATCCATGTCCAGGAACATGTGGTCAAAACGCCCTTTGTACTGTTGTCAATCATATACCAATTTGCAGCTGCCCAATTAATTCTATTGGAAATGCATTCATTGATTGTAGACCAGTAGCTGGTGTGTATTCATATAATATCATTAGGAGAGTAATATAACAAAACTTAATTTATCTTATTCACAGCACCAGTTATAACAAATCCTTGTAATCCAACGCCTTGTGGTTCAAACAGTCAATGCCGCAACATAAATGATCAAGCCGTATGTTCTTGCGTACTAGGTTATATTGGTAGTCCACCACAATGCAGACCCGAATGTGTTGTTAGTTCTGAATGTGCTCTGAACGAGGCTTGTGTAAATCAGAAATGTGTAAATCCATGTCCCGGTACTTGTGGTGTTAATGCTAAATGCCAAGTTGTTAATCACAATCCAATTTGCTCTTGCCCTGCAAGGTACACCGGCGATCCATTTATCCGTTGTCAACCTATACGTAAGTTTCTCTAATCAAATTCAGTTAATTATAAATATTAACCATGTATTTTGCGCAGCGGATATACCACCAAAACCAATTAACCCTTGTCAACCATCACCATGTGGAGCAAATGCACAGTGCCAAGTTGCTGGCGATTCCCCGTCATGTTCATGTTTACCTGAATTCATTGGAGCCCCACCAAATTGTCGCCCCGAATGCGCCAGCAATAGCGAATGTGCTAATCATCTAGCCTGTATTAATCAGAAGTGTAGAGATCCCTGCCCTGGCACTTGTGGTGCCAACGCTGAATGTCGTGTCGTTAGTCATACACCAAACTGTATATGTATTTCTGAATTCATTGGTGATCCATTCACTCAATGCATGCCACAACAGCCGCAAATACAAGAGAAACCAACACCATGTGTCCCATCTCCGTGTGGCGCTAATGCCGTATGTAGAGAACAAAATGGCGCTGGTTCTTGTACTTGCTTGCCCGAATATATTGGAAATCCATATGAAGGTTGCCGTCCAGAATGTGTATTAAATTCAGATTGTCCTTCGAATCTTGCCTGCATACGAAACAAATGTCAAAATCCTTGTGCAGGCACTTGTGGTCAAAATGCTGATTGCCAAGTTATTAATCATTTGCCCTCATGCACATGTCGTGCTGGATATACTGGTGATCCATTCCGTTACTGTAACGTTCAACCAGTTGAACGTAAGTTTATTTTTATTTTATATATAAACCATTTAGATAACATCTAAATATTATTAGAACCGACACCAAAGCCAAGCGATCCATGCAATCCATCGCCGTGTGGTCCCAACAGTCAATGTCGTGAAATAAATACCCAAGCTGTGTGCTCTTGTCTCCCGACATATATTGGTAGCCCACCCGGGTGCAGACCAGAATGTGTCGTAAGCTCTGAATGTCCACAAAACAAAGCATGCGTAAATCAGAAATGTGTTGATCCTTGTCCCGGAACTTGCGGACTGAATGCTAAATGCTCAGTTATTAATCATAGTCCAATATGTAGTTGTAAAGTTGGGCACACGGGTGATCCATTCACTCGATGCTATCCAAATCCACGTAAGTTGTAGTAGTAATTTACATAAATTACAAAACTCGACAGTTATCAATATTTTTCAAAAATAATAGAACCGATACAACCAATAGAAGAACCGTACGTGGTGAATCCTTGTGTACCATCACCATGTGGTCCAAATTCACATTGTCGTGAGCTAGGAAATGTTCCATCGTGTTCTTGCTTACCGAATTATATCGGCAATCCACCAAATTGTAGACCAGAATGTTCAATTAATCCAGAATGTCCTAGTAATCAAGCTTGTATTCGCGAGAAATGTAGAGACCCATGTCCAGGATCTTGTGGTGCGGGGGCACAATGTAACGTAATTAATCATACGCCAGTGTGTACTTGTTCAGAAGGTTATACGGGTGATCCGTTTACAAATTGCTATCCTAAACCACCAAAGCGTAAGTTTTCATTACTTAATTCATTATCTTGAATCAGTACAAAAAAAATACTGTTCATAATAGCGGTTATTGAAGAAAAAGATCCTTGCCATCCTTCACCATGTGGTCCAAACGCACAATGCAGAGATGCTATATGTACTTGCTTACCTGAATATCAAGGAGATCCATACTTGGGTTGTCGTCCAGAATGTATACTTAATAATGATTGCCCAAAAACCAAAGCTTGTATAAGAAATAAATGTACTGATCCTTGCCCGGGAACATGTGGCCAAAATGCGCAATGTGATGTCATAAATCATATCCCTGTTTGTAGCTGTCCAAATGATATGACAGGAAATGCGTTTGTTGAATGTAGATCTATTCCTGGTACGTATAATAACATGAATAACTTCACCAAGTACTCTAACACTGTTATATTAAAATACAGCGCCCGAAATAAAAATGCCATGTAATCCATCACCTTGTGGTCAGAACAGCCAATGCCGTGAAATAAACGGGCATGCTGTTTGCTCTTGCGTACCTGGATATATTGGAAATCCTCCTGAATGCAGACCGGAATGTATTGTTAGTTCAGAATGCGGTTTGAACGAAGCATGTATTAATCAAAAATGTATAAATCCATGCCCTGGTACTTGTGGAATAAACGCTAAATGTCAAGTAGTTAATCATAACCCAATATGCAGCTGTCCAATTAAATATACTGGAGATCCGTTTATTAGATGTCAAAGTATTCGTAAGTTGCTGCCACTATTTCTTTTATTTTTTATAAAATCAAATTTGAAATTATATAGCTGATTCTCCACCAAAACCAATTAACCCTTGTCAACCATCACCGTGTGGAGCAAATTCACAATGTCAAGTTGCTGGCGACTCACCGTCATGTTCCTGTTTACCTGAATTCATTGGAGCCCCACCAAATTGTCGACCAGAATGTGGCAGCAATAGCGAATGTGCTAACCACCTAGCCTGTATCAACCAAAAATGTCGGGACCCTTGCCCTGGTACATGTGGTGCCAATGCTGAATGCCGTGTTGTCAGTCACACACCAAATTGTATTTGTATTATCGGATTCATAGGAGATCCGTTCACACAGTGCACTGCACAACAGCAACCACAAAGTCAAGAAATCCCAACACCATGTATTCCATCACCATGTGGTGCAAACGCTGTATGCCGCGAACAAAACAGAGCTGGTTCTTGTACTTGTTTACCAGAATATATTGGAAATCCTTATGAAGGTTGTCGACCAGAATGTGTATTGAATTCAGATTGTTCTTCGAATCGTGCTTGCATACGAAATAAGTGTCAGGATCCTTGTCCAGGAACTTGTGGGCAAAATGCTGATTGCCAAGTTGTGAATCATTTGCCCTCATGCACATGTCGAGCAAGATATACCGGTGATCCATTCCGTTACTGTAACGTTCAACCAGTTGAACGTAAGTTCATCTTAATTTTAATAATAGAGCATGTAAATTACGTTTAAATATCACTAGAACCAACACCAAAGCCCAGTGATCCATGCAATCCAACACCGTGTGGATCTAACAGTCAATGTCGTGAGATAAATAGCCAAGCTGTTTGCTCTTGTCTTCCAACATATATCGGTAGCCCGCCAAGTTGTAGACCCGAATGTGTTGTTAGCTCTGAGTGTCCACAAGACAAAGCATGCGTCAATCAGAAATGTGTTGATCCTTGTCCAGGGACATGTGGTCTTAACGCTAATTGCCGAGTTAACAATCATAGTCCAATATGTAGTTGCCGCTTGGAACATACTGGAGATCCATTTACTAGATGCTATCCAACACCTCGTAAGCTTTTATATAATGAAACTCGGTCATATAATTACTTACATACAAATATTGTGGTTTTAATAGCAATACAGCAACCAATAATAGAAGAATCTTATATAAACCCATGTGTACCTTCACCCTGTGGATCTAATTCAATTTGCCAAGCAATTGGAAATAGTCCATCTTGTTCATGTTTGGTGGGTTATATAGGAAGTCCACCGAATTGTAGACCAGAGTGCACGATTAATTCAGAATGTCCAAGTAACAAAGCTTGTATGCGCGAAAAATGTAGGGATCCTTGTCCAGGATCTTGCGGTTTGAGTGCTCATTGCAATGTGTTTAATCACATACCAGTTTGCACCTGTCCAGATAGGTTTACTGGTGATCCGTTTACAAATTGTTATCCCAATCCGCCGGAATGTAAGTTTTTGTTGTTTGAAATTAAAATATAAAATTATCAATTTATCATATATTATAGTGGTCGTCGAAGAAATAGACCCTTGTAATCCTTCACCATGTGGTTCGAATGCTCAATGTCAAGAGGGTGTTTGTACTTGTTTATTAGAATATACGGGGGATCCTTATTCGGGTTGTCGCCCAGAATGTGTTCTTAATTCGGATTGTCCCAAGAATAGAGCTTGCATAAAATATAAATGCAAAGATCCTTGCCCAGGAACTTGTGGCCAAAACGCACAATGTGACGTCATAAACCATATTCCTTCTTGTAGCTGTCCAACTAGCATGATAGGAAATGCTTTTGTTGAATGTAGACCTGTGCCCGGTATGTTTCAATATATATAATTACCATTTAAGTTTAAATAATAAACATCTTACTAATTCATATTAAAACTTCAGCACCAACAAAAACGAACCCGTGTAATCCTTCACCTTGCGGACAAAATAGTCAATGTCGTGAAATAAACGGACAAGCAGTATGTTCATGCGTACCTGGATATATTGGTAGTCCACCAACATGTAGACCCGAGTGTGTAGTTAGTTCGGAATGTGCATTGAATGAGGCCTGTCTAAATCAAAAATGTGTCAACCCATGCCCGGGAACTTGTGGTGTTAGTGCCAAATGCCAAGTTATAAATCACAATCCAATTTGTTCCTGCCCATCTAGATACAGCGGGGATCCATTTATTAGATGCCTTCTCATACGTAATACATATATTTATATAATGCCTGTTGAATCTAAGTTTACTTTTTTTTTTTTTTTTGAAAAGCGGATACTCCACCAATACTTATAAACCCTTGTCAGCCATCACCATGTGGACCAAACGCACAATGTCAAGTTGTTGCTGATTCTCCGTCTTGCACTTGTTTACCTGAATATATTGGAGCCCCACCGAATTGTCGGCCGGAATGTGTTAGCAACAGTGAATGTACTACCAACTTAGCTTGCATGAATCAAAAATGTCGTGACCCATGCCCTGGTTCATGCGGAATCAATGCCGAATGCCGTGTTGTAAGTCACACACCAAACTGTATTTGTCCAATTGGATACTCTGGTGATCCATTTAGACAGTGCTTAGAGTCTGAAGGTATTGATATTAAATAAACCACTTGGAAACAAATAATATGCATAATTAATTTGTAGCACCGAAACCACTCGACTTACACAATCCTTGTTACCCATCTCCATGCGGAGCTAATGCTATTTGTAAGGAACGAAATAGCGCAGGTTCTTGTACTTGTTTGCCAGAATATATTGGAAACCCGTATGAAGGTTGTCGCCCAGAATGTGTATTAAATTCAGATTGTCCTACGAATTATGCTTGCGTACGGAACAAGTGTGAGGATCCTTGTCCAGGCACTTGTGGACAAAACGCTGTTTGCCAAGTTGTTAATCATTTGCCATCATGCACATGTCTATTAGGATATACTGGTGATCCATTCCGTTATTGTAACATTCAACCACCTGAACGTAAGATAACTTTAAATAATTCTAGTACACGAAAATAACATATTATTTTATTAGAAGTCAAAGATCCAACTGATCCATGTAATCCATCGCCGTGTGGTCCAAACAGTCAGTGTCGTGATATAAACAGTCAAGCTGTTTGCTCTTGTCTCCCGACATATATTGGTAGCCCACCCGGTTGCAGACCAGAATGTGTTGTTAGCTCTGAGTGTCCACAAAACAATGCATGTGTAAATCAGAAATGTGTTGATCCTTGTCCTGGAACTTGTGGTCTGAATGCTAAATGCTCAGTTATAAATCATAGTCCAATATGTAGTTGTAAGGTTGGTCACACGGGTGATCCATTCACTCGATGCTATCCAAATCCATGTAAGTAATCACAACAATCAGTATTAACGGTGCAAGAATCGAATACAATTGTTAATTAATTTTTATGAATAGTACCAACACAACCAACACATGAACCTATTGTAAATCCTTGTGCACCATCTCCGTGTGGTCCATATTCGCAATGTCGCGATGTAGGGGGTGTCCCATCTTGTTCATGTTTGCAAAATTATATCGGAAATCCACCAAATTGTAGACCTGAATGTACAATTAATCCTGAGTGCCCAAGCGATAGAGCATGTATTCGTGAGAAATGTCGAGATCCATGCCCGGGGTCGTGTGGTGTAGGTGCCCAATGCAGCATCATAAACCATACACCCTCGTGCACCTGTCCTATAGGATATACTGGCGATCCATTTACCAATTGTTACCTAAAACCAATTGAACGTAAGGGGAATATAACTGACAAAATTGCAGATTTTCTTGACTTTTCCTTAATTTAACTGGAAAAATGAGTAATTTTGTGAAAAAATACTGAATATACTAACAATCTATATTGACACAATTTTTCTTAACACTTATAAAGGCTGCAATCTTGTATTTTAAAAATGTCGTAAAGTCGAGAAAATCGAAATTACACAATATAATTACTGTAACTCAAACGTTTAATTTCAGCGGTTGTAACTGAAAGAGATCCTTGTAATCCATCTCCTTGTGGGCCAAACGCTCAATGTGATAGTGGCATTTGTACTTGTCTACTTGAATACCAAGGTGATCCATACTCAGGTTGTCGACCTGAATGTATTATAAGCACAGATTGTCCAAAGAACAAAGCATGTATTCGAAATAAATGTACTGATCCATGTGTCGATATTTGTGGCCAAAATGCACAATGCGATGTCATAAATCATATTCCAATGTGTAGCTGCCCGCAAAGTTTGACAGGCAACGCCTTTATTGAATGTAAATCTATACCTGGTATGTTACAGTATCTCGTTAAAAAAATATGTATTATATATTTACATTCGATGCGTTATTTGAACAGCTCCAGCAATCTCTAACCCGTGCAACCCATCACCGTGTGGTCCTTACAGTCAGTGTCGAGAAATAAACATGCAAGCAGTTTGTACCTGTGTACCAGGTTATATAGGCAATCCACCTACATGCAGACCTGAATGCGTTATTAGTTCAGAATGTCCTTTGAACCAAGCGTGCGTTAATCAAAAGTGTATAAATCCATGTCCCGGCACTTGTGGTTTGAGTGCTAGGTGTGAAGTTATTAATCACAATCCAATATGTAGTTGCCCCGCCAGGTTCACCGGCAATCCATTTATCAGATGCCAACCAATATGTACGAATGATATATATATATATGATAAAAAATACACTACTGATATATATTTTGTAGATGAACCCCCAATTGTCACACCGGAAAAGACGAAAAATCCTTGTCAGCCATCCCCTTGTGGTCCGTACTCTGAATGTACCATAACTGATCAAGACAGGTCATCCTGTTCTTGTCAGTATAATTATATTGGTTTGCCACCTAACTGTCGACCAGAATGTATTAGCAACGGTGACTGTGCCAATCATTTAGCATGCATAAACAAAAAATGTGCGGATCCCTGTCCAGGCTCTTGCGGCTTGAACGCTGAATGCCGTGTTGTAACGCATATTCCAAATTGCTTGTGTGCTGACGGCTTCATTGGAGATCCATTTACTATTTGCAATATCAAACCACGTAAGAATATCTACTTATTTTGCGGCACTAACCATCTATATAATACATACATACAGAAATGTGCATCTAAAACCACATTACTATATATGATAAGCTATTATTATTTAAGAAAAAATCTAATAGAGAAACTAAAACTCTCTGCACTATAGTTTTGGAACGTACCTGTGGGTTTCGTTCCAAAACATTACTTTAGAGTAAAGAGTTAACTCTGAGTAAACTTCCAAACGTGCCAAAACCTTTAAAATTTCCGGTTTGAATTAACACAGCGTAAATCTATCCACTCTACGAGAAACATAGGTAGTATTGTCTCCACATGCGCAGTTGAAAATAGCGTAGTTTCCTCCATTTTAAATGTAAAATATCTTTTTCTTCGGAATTACACACGAAAACTTTGCTATACACCTTATTGGGGGAAACGCGTGATAATATTTATTGTATCAAACAGAATATGTTTAATACTGATATTAACAATATAATAGCAAACTATTGCCTATACAGTGAAATGTGAGAACAAGACAAGAAGTATTGTTGATTGAGAAGCCGCCCCAATACCAATATGAGGCTTGACTAGTCTATATTTTGGTGTTACAGCCTTCGTCAACAATACATGAGTTTTTTGCATTTCATCGTAATAGACCTAATCTACATTATTGCTCAACCATCAATTATTACTTTTATTTATATATATATATATATGGCATGGCATGATTGCATGGTATTATTTTATACTTAATAAATAATAAGAAATTTTTACATTTTTATTTACTATTGAACTTTAATGATTTCAGTTATATCAATTCATCCGGTAACTGCAACTAATCCATGTTATCCATCACCATGTGGTTCGAACACGCATTGCCGTATAGAGAATTTGTACGCTGTGTGCGAATGTCTACCAGATTATCATGGTAATCCATACGAGAGCTGCCGACCAGAATGTCTTGTGAACTCTGACTGTCCAATGAATAAGGCTTGCATTCGTAATAAATGTCAAGATCCATGTCCGGGCACTTGTGGATTAGGAGCTCTTTGCTCTGTAAGCAATCACATTCCTATTTGCTCGTGTCCATCTGGTTATTCAGGAGATGCATTCCGTCAATGTTATACAATTCCAAAACAAGGTAAGTTTTAAAACCAACATAATATCTATCCGGTTTGAATCCGATTTTTAGCGTTATTGAAATAGCCGTATTCGTTTACCAATTGAAATGAAATAACAAATGGTGGAACAGAAACAGAATTCACTTGAAATTGCAAAAAAACAAATATTCAAATTACATAGAACTGGTATTCTTATGAAATGAAATTAGAATTAATTTTACATGGGCATAGAAACAATATTACTTTGAAATAAAAATTGAATTTTTGATTGATATAGCAGTGAAGTAAAATATATTCTACTTTTATTCTATTTGTATTCCCCTTTTACCGGTATAGCTAAATTTTTATAAACGCCAATTTTCATATTTACTTAATTAATCAAAAATATGCTGCTTATATTTAATAATAATGAACAAAACATAAACCTTACCTCAAAATATTATTTGCCAAGTTAGACGATGGCAAACTTGTGATACTTAACAAAATATTACTAACGATATGTTATCTGCTCTAATACAAATGACAATAAATTTAATAAACTTAATTTTCAGAACCGGAAACTGTAGACCCATGCAACCCATCACCTTGTGGATTGAATACAGTTTGTAGATCGTCGGCAGGTAATGCTTTGTGTGAATGTCTACCAGAATTCCGTGGAACACCGAACGGCGCTGGTTGTCGACCAGAATGCACAATAAGTGCCGATTGTCCACTAAATAGAGCATGTTCTAACACCAAATGCATAGATCCTTGTCCCGGAGTATGTGGTTACGGTGCCCAGTGTAACGTCATCAACCACAGTCCTGTTTGCAGTTGCCCAGCACAAACTGTAGGTAACCCATTTACAGCTTGCAGAGAACAATCAGGTAATTTAATGTTTTATCTTATTATTACTTTCAAATATTTACTGACAAAGTATTTCTGAAATCCTGGTATTGTCGTACAGAGAGTAAACATTTTTATTCAAGTTATATATCTGTGATGTAGCAGAAACGTAACATATACATGCTATGTCGCTGCGGCATCTCAGGGATGTAACAAAAATAAAATGTTTGCTGCAAATGCAAATGCTATTCACTTTGTCCATCAAACTTTTGTGGTGCACTACTATGGAATGTTATGTTAAGCAATACTCTACATATTTCAGTGGAAGCATCTGACCCGTGCGTACCATCGCCATGCACTGTAAACGGTCAATGCCGTGTTGTGAACGCAGCAGCTGTTTGTACCTATCCAGAATGTGTTATAAACCAAGATTGTCCCAGAGACAAAGCTTGTTACGCGCAAAAATGTCGAGATCCTTGTGCTGGAGCTTGCGGTGTGAATGCAATTTGTCAAGTTGTCAATCATAAAGCTACTTGTCAATGTCCACCTAATTACTTCGGGTCACCAGAAGATCAATGTCGAATTCAACAAACACCAACACGTAATAGTTTTCAATTTTTTAGTTTATCATAGATAACTAAATATTATATTACTATTTACAGTGCCTAAACCAGAATGCACCCAAGATTCAGAATGCACCAATGACAAGGCATGCATAAATCAACAATGTAGAAATCCATGTGTTGAAAATCCAAATATTTGTGGCCAAAATTCCGAATGCCGAGTACAACTTCACAGGCCATTATGCACATGTAGAGATGGATTCACGGGAAATGCACAAAGTGCTTGTTTCGAAAGTATGTTATATTTTTTTTATTATATATGTTTAATATCCTTACAGAGATTCAACTCGCTCGCTCATATTATCATTATTGTTAATTAAAGAATTGACATTATTTAGATAAAACCATTTCGTTTAGTTCCTAATTTTAAATATTCATAAACTAGATACAATTGACAATGCTTTGTTCCAGTTGGATGTCGTACAGACACTGAATGTGCTCCAGTCCAAGCGTGTGTGAATCGAGAATGTGTTGATCCTTGCTCATATACTCAATGCGGTGTGAATGCATTATGTCGACCCGATTCAAACCATCGTGCTCGCTGTTACTGCCCAGACAACTACAAAGGAGATTCCAATGTTCAATGTGTTCGACCCGAATGTGTTAACGATGACGAATGTCCATTCCATCTTACTTGTCGCAATGAACGCTGTGAAGATCCATGCAACTGTGGCCATGGTGCTATTTGCAACGTCAACAATCATAGAGCAATTTGTTCATGTCCACCAGGATATTCAGGAAATCCAAATGCAGTATGCGAGCTAGGTAAGAATGTTGCGATCTATTTCCGCTGCATGGTATTCTTATTACTACCTCGAGTACTATGGTCTCATAAATATGTATATTCAATATCCTCGTAAAAACTAGATCACTTCACAACTGTGTACATGAAATTATTCAATCCATAATCATACATTTTAGATAATAGGAAAATGTTACATTATATTTATGTTTAGTGCGACAAGAAATACCTGTTCAATGTAAAATGGATTCTGACTGTGCCAGTAAGCTGGCTTGCTTCGGTGGAGTTTGCAGGAATCCATGTCTTGAAACGAAACCTTGCGGGAAAAATGCAGAATGTTCTGTCGTTGACACCTTACCACTTAGAACAATGGCTTGTCTATGTCTACCAGGTTTTATTGGATACGCTGATATAGAATGCCGTCCAGGTACTCCTTTTTTCTTATATATTGCGATTTATTATTTGAATTGTCGAAAACTATACATAACATAAATACAATGCTTAATTAAAAAATAATCATATGGTCTGGTTATTAATAAAAATAAATAAGATGAAAATATAAAACCTTTTGACTTCGTGGAAGAAATAAACAACAAGTTATATGATTATTATTTATTTAAGCAATATTTTTCTGACAATATTGCAATTTGATATTAACAAATGATTGATTTTGTTTCAGATTTTAACAATATTAACTTACCTTCACCCTTCCATAATTCCACAAAACAGCAACATCGTATTTAGTTTAAAAATTTAATACTTCTTGTTCCAGAACTAAACATATATTAATAATTGTTTTGATGTGTATAGTTCCTGTAGAAGATGCTGGATGTAAGACAAACGATGATTGTCCATCTTCTGATACTTGCCTAAATAGACAATGTCTAAACCCATGCACTGTTAGTAACCCTTGTGCCGCAACGGCGGAGTGTCGCTCAGTCAACCACAAGGCAGTTTGTCATTGTCCATCTGGCCTTACTGGAAGTCCATTTATTAACTGCTACGAAGGTACACTGAACTTATCTTTTAATCTAAAATTTTAACTTAAGTCGTTTTTGTGGATAAAATACCAGAGAGTGATCAACAATGTTTCAACGTTATGTAATCGGTAGTTTTACCATAATTGTCATGATAGTGCAAACCCACAAGCGTGTGAGTATTCTCTGCGTACACAGTATATTAAAAGCATACAATAAAAAATTAGAATTCAATCATTGTTGATCGTCAGGTATAATTGTATCAATATTATGCATTGGAGAAACTGCAGGTATAAATAAAATTGCATACAAGCGAATACTACAGCTCTTTTGCTCGTGTAGTTTGTAATTCATGATTAATTTCAAAACGGATGAAATTAAACTAATTCTAATTTATTTTATAGTATCAGCAATATCACTAGGATGTACTTCAGATTCCGAATGTTCTAATGAGAAAGCATGCATAAACCAACGATGTCAAGTACCGTGCTCTGTAGCCAATCCTTGTGGAGCAAATGCAGAATGTCATACAACACAGCATAGACCAACATGTCAATGTCCAGATGGTTGGGGTGGTAATCCACAAACTCAATGCTATAGACGTAAGTGTTGCGATATATATATATATATATTGTTACCTATAAATGAATTTATTGTTTCTTTTTGCAGCGGAATGTAAAACCGACAGTGATTGTCCATTTGACAAAGCTTGTATCAATGAGAAATGCCTTGACCCATGCGATTCATCAACCCACTGCGGCCGTAACGCACAATGTATTGTCCAGCTACATCGGGCACAATGCATATGCGCAGCAGGCATGCAAGGAAATCCATTTGTTTCTTGCATATCTGTCGTATGCCAATATAATGAAGATTGCGCCGATCATGAAGCGTGCGACAGACTCAACCGAGTATGTCGACCAGTATGCGATGAAGACTCATGTGCTGATACCGCTGTATGCGTTGGCCAATCTCACCAGCCGAAGTGTTCATGTCCACCGGGAATGACGGGCAATCCATTCGCTGAATGTGTTGCGTATAAACAACCCGATTCTAAACCAGAGTGCCGCGCCGATGCTGATTGTCCACCTAGTTTAGCATGTATTAATACTCGATGTGAAAATCCATGTGCTAAAGGAGATATTTGTAGCACAAATCAAGAATGCAGAGTTTTGGATACATTGCCACTTCGTACTGTTATGTGCCAATGTCCAAAAGATACTGTTACTGATGAAAACGGCATTTGTAAACCAATAAGTAAGTTATTTCACCACTTTTATTCTGTCTTCCATACTGTATCAACATTTTTTAATCTTTAACTGGGCTTGTGTTTACTCTATTTATGAGAATAAATGCATAGGTACAGGCACTTATGCCGGTGACCAAAGATATACATTTAAGTATATCAGTGGCTCTGTTGAAATTGTTTTCTTATTAATATTAATAAATCATTTGAATAGATTTATTTTGCTTGTTTATTTTTTATATTAATTACACATATTAAATTTATTTTGCAGGTGTTTTCGAAACGCAATGTCAAATCGATTCCGACTGCTCTGATAGAGATAAATGTGTAAGGGGTAACTGCATAGAAGCATGCAGAATAGATTTTTGCGGTGTTAATGCACAGTGCAATTCACGTTCTCATCATGCGGTATGTACGTGTGCCCCAGGCTATACCGGAAATCCACATACTGAATGTACCAACGGTGAGTAAATTTGCATATATAATATTTCGCCAATACTGTAGAACCTTAATGTATGAAAATTATAATTCGTAAAGCAAATTATACAAACAATAACATTATATTAATCATAATAAATTGTTACAGTACCAAAAACACCATACATACCACGTCCTGTGGAATGCTATAAAGACGACGATTGTCCATACGACAGATCGTGCAGAAACGACCGATGTGAAAATCTGTGCGCAGAAAGTAACTCATGCGCCCGAGGAGCATTCTGCCATATGAATAAACATCAACCGATCTGTACTTGTCCACCAGGATTCGCTGGAAATCCACACATAGAATGTGTACCACGTAAGTTTAGTTTTTATACTGACACAGTCACATACTTATTTCGGAAATCTTAATGTATAATATTCTTTATAGCTATCGAAGCAACGGTTGGGTGCGCTGCAAACTCAGAATGCCCACTTTCTGAGTCGTGCATAAATCAACTTTGTATCAGCCCATGTAATTGTGGTACAAATTCTGAGTGTAGAGTCAATGATCACTACCCAATTTGCTTCTGCAAACCTGGATATTCTGGCAATCCACAAATTGGATGCGTAAAACGTAAGTTTTCTATTGAAAATAAACAATTATTCTACCATTAAAGAAAAATTGTTTCTTTTCATGTTTTTCCATTAAATAAATGGCTTACAAGAAAATGAATCTATATCATTCATAATTTTACTAAAATATGATTTCCATTTAACAGTGGGCTGCCAATCAGACAACGAGTGTAACAATGTTCAGCAGTGCTACAACGGACAATGCGTAAATCCATGCATTTTAGGAGATCTTTGTGCAACAAATGCTGAATGCTACGGCGATAATCATCGAGCTACATGCAAATGTCCATCTGGTTATACGGGTAATCCGTTCTCCCGATGTGAGCGTGTTGAATGCCGTGTAAACACCGACTGTCCAAATGATAGAACATGTATGGAAAACCGTTGTGTAAACCCTTGTTCTAACATAGCTAATCCGCCATGCGCCCAAAACGCAATTTGCTTCGCACAAAATCACGCTGCGGCTTGTTTGTGTCCAGAAAATTTACCAGAAGGAAATCCAGTATCATACTGCTTGCCAACAACACCTGTACAAGGAGAACCGGAATGTCGCTTTGACATGGATTGTCCAAGCAAACTTGCGTGCATTAAAGAAACGTGTGTTGATCCATGTAAATCGTTGTCACCGTGTTCTGAAACCGCACGGTGTAGCGTATTAGACACGATACCTGTAAGGACAATGATCTGCACATGTCCAGATGGTTGGGTATCCAATAGCGATGGTGAATGCGGACCAGTATTGGTACCGGTTCCACCTGGCTGTGTAGCTGATGATGACTGTCCCAACAATAATGCATGTATCAATAGACTATGCCGGAACCCGTGCAACTGTGGTACAAACGCAGCTTGTCTCGTTCAGAATCATCGACCAATTTGTTCTTGCGAAAACGGCTACGAAGGCAATCCGAATATAGCATGTCATACTGTAGGGTGTCGAGCTGATTCCGAATGTGATTCGGGTAAAGCTTGCATCAATGCAAACTGTGTAAATCCATGCCTGATCAATGATCCTTGTGGAGTTAACTCAGAATGCCACGTTTACGGTAACAGAGCTGATTGTCGATGCATGAGTGGTTACAGAGGAAATCCGTATGATAGATGTCTTGTTGTCGGATGTAGAAGTAACAGCGATTGCCCAAGTGATAGGCAATGCATAAATGCACAATGTATCAACCCGTGCATTTACGATAATCCATGCTCACCGAAAGCGCAATGTCAAGTACAAAACTACATGGCATTATGCCGTTGTCCACCAGGTTATATTGGTAATCCGTATATTGATTGTCATCGTGAAATTCAACCAGAATGCAGGAACGATGGAGAATGTTCATCTCATTTAGCCTGCTTAAACAACAAGTGTCAAAACCCATGCGCTGTATTAGAACCATGTCGTCGACCATCTGAGTGCCAAGTTGTCGGATCTTTACCAGTGAGAACAATGGTGTGTATTTGTCCTAGTGGATACATCAGCAGTGGAAGTGGTACATGTCAACCAACAACTCCCATAAAAGAGATTGGTGGTTGTGTATCAGACGCTGATTGTCCGTCAGATAAATCATGCGATCGTGGCATATGTAAGGATCCATGCAACTGTGGTTTGAACGCAGACTGTCGTATTAAAGATCACAGACCAGTTTGCACTTGCAAACAAGGCTATGATGGCAATCCAGAAATTCAATGTATTAAGATTGGATGTCGCATCGATGATGATTGTTCTGGACAACATTCGTGTATCAATCGCCAATGTCTTCCAGTATGCAAACCAGATGATTCATCGTGTGGTACAAAAGCCAACTGTTACGGGTCAAATCACCGAGCTGTGTGTGAATGTTCACCAGGTCTTATTGGAAATCCAAACGTTGCTTGCACTCTCTTAGGCTGTAGATCATCGTCTGAATGTCCAACCAACAAGGCTTGCATCAATAACAAGTGCGAGAATCCATGCGATGGATCAAACCCTTGTGGACCATCATCTGAATGCAAAGTTTATAATCATGAAGTGAATTGTGTATGCCCGCCTGGTTATACTCGTGACATAGGCACTGGATGCAAGAAATTGGAAGAGAAATGCTCTGGTGATATTGATTGTCCATCACAGAAGGCTTGTATAGAAGGAGAATGCATAAATCCATGTGAAGATACCACACCATGTGGTGTGAATGCCAATTGCAACGTACTAGATACATTACCAGTTCGAACTATGATATGTGAATGCAAACCTGGTTATCAAGGAAACGCAGCTGTACAATGCGATAAGAGTACGTATAAAATATCTAATCAATCAGTATATATTCCCCTCGGAAATAAATATGAGTAAATTAGTTTACCTTCAGTTTTTGTTCGATTTAGCAGAAAGACCTTAAACGTTAAGATAAAAAGTTCCAAATTAAGTATGAATCTAAAGTACAACAATTTCAACCTCCGGTGCTATGTTATAGATTAATTAGAAATTCCAAAACATGAAAATTACGTTCTTAAAAACATTAGTTGTCATAAGAAATAGTCCTAACATTCAATAAAATGTTGAATTTAACTAATGATGTATTTTTTAAATATGATCTTAAACAATACTTAATTCTTATACATTATTTTATTTGCAGCTTCCTTATGCCAATTCGACAAAGGATATATCAGTGACGAAAATGGAAAATGTGTATGTCCCCCTAATACAGCGTTCAATGAAAACGACGAATGTGTCCCATGTATCCCAGAGAAAGGGTTGAAGGTCGACGAGCGTGGTCGTTGTGTTTGTGCCTTGGAACGTGGTATGATCATTGATGCACGCGGAAATTGTGTTTGTCCAACAGAATTCGGTTACCGTCTCGACATTCGCGGTAACTGTATACCAGCAATTGGACCCGAGTGTGAATCCAACGATGATTGCGCAGATCACAAATACTGCGATCTGCAATCGAAAACTTGTGCAGATCCATGCGTGACAAAGAAATGCGGCATTGACGCATTCTGTAATGCTACAAATCATCAAGCTATGTGCCAATGCTTTACTGGAACCACCGGGGATCCAAATATTATTTGCAATAAATTCCGAACAGTCTTCCCAAAACCAGATATTGTTGTCAGCTGTTTGTCCGATGGTGTACAAGTTGAAATACATATTGCTGAGCAAGGATTTAACGGTGTTTTGTATGTAAAAGGACATAGTAAGGATGAAAAATGTCGACGTGTTGTGTCGCTACCGGCAGACTCTATGCCTAATACCGAATTATTCAAAGTTAATTTCGGAAATTGTGGCCTAATTCACGTAAATGTAAGTATAACATATTGTTTTCTCGCATTAAAATATCCGAGTAATGGTACGAAAATTTTCATGCTTTCAATATTTTCTTTTAGACATTGTACAGGACATTAAAAAGTCATTAACATTATTGTCAATAATAATTGAAAGAAATATATAATTATGCTTTTTTCGTCATTAATCTAGGGTGAAGCAAGTTTCGTTCTGGTCATTCAAAAACATCCCAAGCTTGTAACATACAAAGCACAGGCATATCACATCAAATGTCTGTACCAAACTGGGGAACAGAATGTTACTTTAGGATTCAATGTCTCAATGTTAACAACAGCGGGTACAATAGCAAACACCGGCCCACCACCGACATGTTTAATGAAGATAGTAACGCAAACCGGTCAAGAAATAAACTCAGCTGAAATTGGTGATAATCTGATGCTTCAAGTAGATGTTCAACCATCCAGCATTTACGGTGGTTTCGCTAGAAGTTGCGTAGCCAAAACAATGGAAGATAAAGTGGAAAATGAATACACGGTCACTGATGAAAATGGCTGTGCAACAGATCCATCAATATTTGGCGAATGGGAATACCATGCAGATACTCAGTCATTATTAGCTAGTTTCAATGCGTTTAAATTCCCAAGCAGTGACAATATACGATTCCAATGTAATATTCGTGTATGCTTTGGAAAATGCCAACCGGTATGTTCATTTATATGTTTATGTACTTCCAGAGAAGTATATTGAATTAAGCATAATTTTAGACTAGATATTTCTAATTAGTTTTTAATGAAAGATACATACATCCTTCTATTTTGGAGAAAAATATTACACGATATGCAGTCGGAAAGTAAGTATTACCTATTTCTTCAAAATAAAAGGGTGTTAGGGAGGAAGCTCCTTTCAAAAGTACGTGTAAGTAAAATTCTCAATCCTTCCCTTTTTCCATTAGTATATATATATATATATAAACATTTTGAATCTCTTCCCATTCGGGTGCCGAGATTATATTTCTTCCTTCTTCTTTTCTTTTTGATTCCATTTATCTATTTTTTCCATTCTTTTTTCTTCTTCGCTGTTTTCTTGCTCTTTATTATCTTTCTCTTACTCTTTTATTTTTCTCTAGCTTTCCATACCATTTTCAATTAATAATAAATAAAAAATCTTGTGATTAGAAACGTTTAGTGGTTATTACATTAGAGGTCAATATTGTTAACAGGTCAATTGTCGCGGTTACAACGCCTACGGAAGAAGAAAACGTGCAGCTGAAGATAATGACAACAACACCGATCTGGCTGTAACAGGCGATCTGCTAAGTGGTCAACTTCGTGAAGAAATCACCATAGAATCAAATGCCATATTAACATTTGAAAGACGCGAAGAGAGATTCATTGATCCAACCGAAGGTATATTCTTCATACAAAACTTAAATGTGTAACAAAATTTACACATACTTTATGGTTTTCAGCTCCAGATGTTCAACGTGTCGAGGATATTTGCGTGTCAATGATAGGGTTCATCATAGCGCTCGTAATCACTGCCTTACTGGCGCTTGTGGCTGTAGCAATAGCTGTGTCCTGTTGGTTGATGGCGTACCGTCGCAGGCCAAATGCGTCAGGCCCACTGCCGCATCCGCCAGAATTTCCTAATCCACTATTTACCACACCGGAGCCTATGGCCGAACCCTCACCAGATTACCTCACTTGAGTTCTAAAAATCCGTCACAGAAAGTAGAAACGATTAGATTTAATTAATTTTATTATAAATGTTTATACATTTCAAAACACAACGAAAATCTCCACGTATAGTTGGCCAAAAACCTAAACAATATCATTTTATACAACGTAATTATCAGCTGATTTTCACATTGACCAACTATACTAAATGTATAATTAAATATTAATAATTGAAATCAAAATGTGAATGTTCTTAAATGATTATAGAAATTCGTTGTAGAGTAATTATAAAAAAAAGCTACTCACTGCTGGAAATGATTTACAATGCAATGAATCAATATATTCATTGTAGAACGTGTAGATAGATAAATTTTTGTAAGAAATATATTTGAAATCTGTTTTTATGAGATTTGAAATATATTTTCTAATGGCATCTCCTCCGTTGGCTTGTAATTATTAGTTAGCAAATTCGTCGTATAGCAACGAATGATTGCAGACAAGTTTAATTCCATTGCATAGGTGTCGGGTTCTTCTTTAATATTTATAATAGTCATTTCTAAATCTTCATTCTTCTAGCGTGCCTTCATTATCTTTTAAATTTTTATTATTTTCTTTTATATGTACAATTTCTGTATAGTATTCTTATTCTAACATGCAATGCTTGTTTTTCTCAAATAAATAACTGAGCCATTGGAGGATATGGTCCTATTAATTTACAAATAAGACTATAGATATAATATATATAAATAAATAATGTTATTGTATAAATAGAATTGTATGTCTGTTTATGTATGAATGACTGTAAAATATTGTATGCGATAGTAGTATGATGTGCAATCTTGTATTCTCATTCTGGTGCTGGCTGTTTGGAAAATATTGTTCCATAATACAGCCAAACATTTAGTCAATCATCTTTAATCAAATACCTTTTTTATTGTAAGTCTCTACGAGGCAAAACTACTTTTACATGCACCAAATATTTTATATCCGTACGCATTTTTATAAAAATATACGATAATTTTTGTAACGAACAAATGATACAAAATTCCATAATCATTATTTTGTATTGTATAACTGACAATATGTTAAAGACAATTAACCGAAATACTACTTTTATATTACTATTTATAATGGTATTACTTCTTGTCCTATATTAATAATTATTGTTTCTTAACTGTCATATTTTGTGATATACTTGCTTTTTAATAAATAAAGAATGTTTAATAATATCATGTCGTTTTACTTAATGATCATACAAGACAGTTATCAACTTCTCATAACGATATGCATATAATTATATCTGGTAAATTCATATCTAAATTAATCTAATATAACTAGGGTCACCCGTGGGCACCATGTGCCCATATGGTATACAGAACATAGGTCAGTTTTGACTGATGGCGAATTTTCATGTAATTTAATAATAATTACACGGTTTTTCTTCAGTTTGTATCTTTGACTATAATAGTAATACAAATTTCCACATCGCAAATAATAATAAAGAAAAAATCGCCCCCTTTTTTGTTTTTAGATTAACTAATCGATCGCTTATCATGCACTGTGTAACATCCGGTAAATTTAAACTAAGTTTTGTTAAACTTTGATTTTAACCTTGTATGGTGCAACTGGCCATAAGTGTTGTATCATTAAGACACTTAATTGTATTATTACACAAAAACAGGATTATAAATTTACTTACGATTGCTGTTTATTATTTGAATCGATTATTCAAAAAATATGTATTACAAACTCTTTTTACACAACATTTTTAATGATTTGACATTTAATTCATTATTGTTTTTGAATTAAATTATCAGGCTAGATTCTAAATTTTTCAGTATTAAACTGCAGTGTGACGGCAGTTTTAAATGTAATAATTATTTATATGCTACAATACAATGGATTGTGCCATCAAAAATAAAAAATAAAATAGCCAACCAATCATGTTTCTAAATATGTTTGAATTATCTCTTCAAAATTTTATTTCTCTAATAATCAGAATTATAAATTTACTTGCAGTTATTATAATTTGACCAACTATAGAATCTTACCGCAACTCATTTTTTCAAAAATCACTGCTTTTTGGCCATTTCGAAGTGTAAATATTAACTATGAATTAAAATAAACGAAGGTGTGCTCCACGCAAACTAGTGTGAATCTACAAGAAGCTTGTCTCCGCCATGAGATTTGCATGGTATCGGGAGAAAGAGTTGAAAGTCTAGTGTAACTCGATCCCCACCATATCTCCCCGGAGGTACGAAGCGATACGTTGGGCTCAGTCCTGAGGATAAACATTAAAGTTGGCAGGTAAAGGCACCGCTGGCAACATACCGGTAAATATATATGCTACATCGCTGGGCGCATTCTCGACTATCCCCCGCATAAAGCGGTTTCCAGGCCAGCACCGATACAAAGGTTAGGGATAGGTGACAATAACACATTTTGACATACACATAACGTACATTCAGGAAAATGGCTATCACCATTTACCTATACATATGATTGCAAGAATATAAATATAAACAGACAGACTTGACTCACCGCTAATATTCTCCATACCAGATGCACAGGGCACAAATCACAAAAACACTATCATTCTCATTGAACAGCAAAACTATACTGACAGAGAAATATCATAACCAATAGGTACTACGTAATCCCTTCGACCGCCTCTGACCAGTCTGTACCGATTATTTCTTACAGGAAATGATATAAAACGCGTTGCATAATGCTATACTAAAAATTGCCGCTGACAATATTAAATAAGAATTTCATAAAGGAACAAATGCAGAGTAGAAAATAATTTGTATGTTATTTTAATTATAGTTATAATTACAAGTTTTTATTACAAATAAAAACATAAATGATAATGTATTCGTATTCAGCAGCACCAAACTTACACTGTCTATTTAATATACTTCAAAAAATATGAAACTTCTCATTAGAATTTATTAAATAAAATAAATATTAAAAAAATCTGATTTTAAAACAATATAATTATGTTACTTCTAATATATTAAAATGCAAAAACAATAAATATATAATAGCTATTATACAATGTTCATTTTAACTGAACGATATCGTTTTATTAATTATTTAACTTTATCAATGTGTAACACTCGCACTACAATGAAACCGACAGCTGTTGCTGCCACTAAACCTAATCCTGCTTTCCACCATACAGTAGAATCACTGGGAACTAATCCGAACTGCCGCAAATGTCTAAAACACACACAAAATTTATATTATGCTCACATATGTGTTTCGTATTACAATATAAAATCGTGCTAAATATTTCTATTTTGAGTGTGTACAAACAAGCAAGCAAAAGGCACTAATGTTCAATATTGCATTTGCACCGTAAAAAATTACTTCAAACCTAAACACTTATGAGATTAGTCATCGGTATATATATATATTTTACTGTAAATCCGAGTTTAAGACAAACCATCAGGTCCATCTAGTTCAAAGTAATGCCGCTCCGCTCTCGACTATTTTAAATGGTGGCGCTACCATCGACTTTGAATGTTCAAGAAATCATGCGCACAGTATTAGAAATTAGCTATTTTTACGCTACAATCAAAGATATTCCAACGAATAATGACTGTTTATTGAATATAAAGGCATTACGGACACATTGTTACACTTTTGCTCAAAGTTATATTTCTTAATTACATAAAACTACTCAAAACCTATCATGATTAAACAAACCTCGATTACCCAAAAACCTACCAACTAATCTTTATAAAAAAAAACAATGAATTCGTAATTGCATAAATAATGCCTGGTAAAAATGTTAATTTTTTTGTATTTACAGATTCGGAGATAAAAAATGAAAACTATAATAAATGAGCTATTTTGGGGGTTTTTATTTTTTATCTCTGAAACTGTAAATACAAAGAATATCATTTTTACCAGGCATTATTTATGCAATTACGAATACACTGTTTTTTTTTTTTATAAAGATTAGTTGGTAGGTTTTTTTTCAAGCTTGATGTTTGACCATAAATATCTAGTAAAATGTAATAGTTATCATTTACGATGCAAATTCAATAAAATATATATATTTGTAAGTCACAGGCATTATGAGATAGTTCACCAATTATGTCAATACAACGGTTCACCAGTTTTAATATAGTTTGTTATAAAATACCAATGTACATAAATTCAAAACATAATATGTCAACATGCTAAATGATATAATATGCTCCGATACAACATGCATTATTTCTGTTACGAAAACAAAATTAATAATAATTATATGGCATTGTTTCATATATATTAAACGGTCGAAACAATTGATTCAACTTCAATTTCAGAGAGCAATATTTGGAAACAAACTTTTAGCATAAATTAGGAGCACTAACTAGTGCCAAAATGTACACATTTATTTAAATTCTGAAATTCGAATCGGAAAATTGACTGCTTTCGCAATTAACCCTTCAATTGTTTTGATTCAACATAATTAGAATTTTGTTTCTAAATTTAATATGAATTAAACTAATTCAATATGAAAATGGACCCGCAATCGTCTTTCGTAGTAATTCTTTACAGCTTTTCAATCAAGGAAAACTCGATTACTTCAACCCAGTTAAAGGGTCAGGTGCAAAGGGACAGAAAAGAAAAATATACCACGATAATTATTCCCCACCTTCCCAGACTCCTACAGATAAATCTATAATTAAATTTTATACTTCGAAACCCAAAACAAGTTATTTAGATAAATCTTTTAGTACGCGTACCAAAAACCCAGTTGATTTAAACTACACTAAACATGCTTACAATTTTTAAATCCGAAACAACAAAAATTCCATGTTAAAAGTAAACCAGCGATTAGTAATTCAACTCGCCATTTCCACCCAAAAATATCCCACAATTGTCGTATAACATACTTCCAGTGACAGGTTTAAAAAAAAACCTACGTACGTTTTCATAAAACCGGAAGAGAATTTCGAAAACGTTCTGATTTTACAAAAAAATACTTTGCAATATTAAAATAAATAAATACGAATGAATATTTTCTATAGTAGATTGTTTATGTAATTCAATATTACGTAACAATGCCATAAAACCAAACCATAAGAAAGAAACAAATGAAAAAATAACATAAACATTCAAAACGATAATAAAAATTATATGGACCTGTAGAACGAATTGAACCATTCCGATGGTTTTGGTCGTAACAGTAACATATGCACCATTCGGCGCAGAGGACTGTAAACAAACAAAATTAAAACCCGATGCAGTATTTCATAAAACACTTAAACCCATCAACGGAACCAAACACACGAAGAGAATACAGAAGAACGCCAACAGCAGAGACCAAAAAAAAATGAACAAATGTACGTTTCTTTTCAACACATAATTAACACGTTCCTTGCCATTCTAATAATAAACAATATTTGGAAAATTATTCGGTTTGTGGCTGCGTTTTATTTATAGAAATAAAATGCTAGGAACGTGTTAAAAATATCTACGAACCTGTGATTGTAAAATAATATCCAGGCAGCCTGGAATCGGCTACATAACAAAATTGTTGATTTTAGTTTGTTTTAACAAACTACACATGCGCCGCGTTATTTCAATATTAAGACTGCGTTCGAAGGGAAACATTAAACAACTTAATACGTAATATTTGCATGATAAAAAGGTGCTATTGAACTAGATACTGTTTAAAATTTGCTATATATGTCATAAAATTATTTCGGAATTGTAAATTAGAGCAATGCTATTGGAAATAAATGATTTAGGCGTTCAAATTTGAAGTTTTAACGCTATTAACATTTATTTCCAATAACTTTTCTCAAATTTACTATTCCCAAATAATTTTATGACATATAGTAAGTTTTAAACAATATCCAATAGAACCTTTTTATCAAAAAATCTTATGTATTAAGTTGTTTTCTAATTTTGTAAACAAAATGTAATGAATCCCGAAAAGATATCATCGAACGCAGTAATTCGTTAATTATGTTTATCAGTTGCACGATTTTATAGTAGTAACATTTGATAATTCGCGCACTGATGAAAATTTTTATACCGATAGAACGCGGCGCTTATCATGTTGAAATCACTTTTAATACAGTTTAGAATTTTGTACCGATTGCAAAACAAAATCAATTGGTAATATTTCAGATAAATTATCGAGATAATCAGCTTGTTTGGTAGTCACAAAAATAAAATCAACAAACAATATGTCAGTATAATCAGTAAAAAAAAAAATAGAAACTATTCTTATAACCACTGATTTCTTGAAAATATGAACCAAAATGTGCACATACTTAATGGTGGGCATAAAACAGTTCAAGACAACAATGAAAGCAAAATTTTTATTGAATATTTCAAATTTTAAAATGGGTGGATCTTTTGGATTCAATCTAAAGTGGCTAATAATTTTTGTAGATTTTAGGGCCCTATAACTCCCAAAGTATAAGAGCTAAATGGACTTCTTGGACACTCATATTATATTATATGGTTAAAATCGGCCCTGTACCTTCAGAAATAGGGCCACAAATTCAGGTCTTACCGAACGAGCAACATACATCCAAGTATGGAAGTTATATATTTTTTTGGAATCAGGAAACCGTGAAATTAAAAATTGAATCCACTAATGTTACAGACACACACCGGACATTATGGCTCTTTTGTACACACAGTACGACGAGCTAATAAATAAACTGATGTTAGATTGCGAATGTTTTGGTCAATTTGTAGCATAAACTAATATTATAAGGCGTTTGTAGAACAGAATATTAAAATAAGGTAAACATATATACAAAGAGCTTACGGGAACGCTGCCATCGTTGCAATTTTTACAAAAATATTCTTCCGCAGATGTCCTTTCGAACTGAAAGGATGCGGTGGTAGAATTTTATATTTGGCGCAAAATGATGTTGGTTGTAGTAAGTATTCTTGCCGGACCTCCTCTAAATCGTTCTTATTTGAAACAATTAGAACGGGTATTTTACTTTCCGCAAAATATTTCTGTAAATAAAAGAAAACCATATTTAATAACAACAAAATATCTGGAGTGGCCTGCACTCGACTTTCTTTTACGCAGTTTTCACTAGATATATATTTATATAAATATAACCAAATCCAGCTATCAAACTAACCAATACTCTACAGAAATATCTTAAAATGTCATTTATCTAATTGAGTCTATTTTGTTTTCCTGTCAAAATAGCAGATGATCCGATTTTAAAAGCTACATGCGAATCTATGGCAACCTAAACAACATATTTATAATGTTTCGTAGCATTTTTCTCGCAACTGGTACATTTTTTGAAGAAATGTTTCAAACAAAAGTTGTGCGAAATATTAATATCTTTCATTATGAACATAACTATATTTACCGTAAGTGCAGCCGTTCTAGTGATATTAGAGATAGAATAAAAAATGCAGAGTAAACATGCACTGCCGGTTTAAATATTCTTTTCAAATTAGAAGGTGCACATCTAGGGCATATACAACTCTTAAGTTTGAAGTTTCATAATTTTATGTTCGACAGTTTTGGCCCTAGAGCGTTCACATACACACACAGACAGACAGACGTCATTCCTAAAATAGTCACATTCGATTCAGGGTAGTTCAAAACATGTAAATCCGTTGAAATCATGATTACAATACTTACTTATTACTTCGTAAAAGAAAGTAAAAACCATAATATTCTATACGAATCGACATATTTTATAGGTAGACAAAATATAATAGTGTATTTAGACTTACAATGTATATTCTTGCAGCATATTCAAAAGATTTCTCATTACTTGTATCATACAATAAACAGGCAACATCACATTGTACTTCGTGCGGCAGTAACGGATCAGAAACATTTTTTATATCGATTTCACGTAGCACCATCATTTTGTCTTGCCCATAAACTTGAACTACATTTACTACAAATTGTGGATTCCCTGTTATTTCCGCAGTCGGTAAAATCTGAAATAGAATTAAATTACAATTCAACTGAATCTACAGATTTTTGATACAAAAATAAATCAAGAACATATTATTTTCAACGTTTCGACGACATATTAGTGATAATAGTTCATATTTTAACTGATTTCGGACCAAATTAAGGGTACACATATATTCTATCTTCTTTAAATGTATTTGAAATACAAAATGCCTAACGAAAGACAAAATTATTTTAATTAAGTAATTTACGAACTTGTGGGTTCACAAATATTTTTATTTCGACACTTCGATTATAATTAGGAACATAAACCAAGCGTTAAATGTAACTGTAATTGCGAACATAATGCGTTCTCATTTAAGGGGGAACACGGTGACGGTTAAAAAAATATATTTTTTGCAAAATCCTACGTATAACTAAATTTTCATCTATATAGATGAAGATAAAACAAACAAAAAACTTATCAGATGATTACAACCTGCGCTACATCCATAACCATGACGCTACCTCTTCTTTGAGCTGCCTCTGGAGAACGCCAAGAAAAGCATCAAGTTATTATTACTTTTCAATAAAAAAAAACCTAAAAGAACTTAGATATATACCTAATTTAATGCAGTAAACCCTATTAATCTACTATTTCTCAGTTCAGAGAAAAAAAAATCGAGAAAATGAGCAATTTTTTCGGCCGTCACCGTGTTGTTACCCCTTAAGGCACTAGCTAAATAATTATTAGAAATGGGGAGTACAAAAGCAGTGAAAGAAAATTAAAAATTCTATAACAAGAAAAGGCATTCACATTTCGTTACAATTAAAAATAAGTACATTAATATAAACCACGTACATCAGCTCCACTTCTGATAAAACTACGACAAAATGTTGATTTTCCTGAGCCCGATGGTCCGATTACATGGCACTGATACACATTTCTACTGGATTGTTTTTTGGCCATATCCAACTTCTTTTCTCTAGTTACTAAAAAAAAATTGTATCCTTAGAATTACAAACCAAATAATTTTATTCTATAAAATTAAACGTATATTTCATCAATAAACCGGAAAGTGTTTCTCTAAATAAGTATATTAAATAAAAGAAAGTAAAATTATAAAGTGGCCCGCTTTCGACTTTCTTATACGTAGTTTTCATTAAAACTTGATATTTGTTTTTAGATATCGATTTTCTTTATAATTGTATAAAAATCATTAATTCCGAGGATGTTACAGATACATAACCGAACAATATAGCTCATTTGTACCACGGGACGAATTTAAAAAAATCAATATTAATTTTACCTGTTACTGCAGATATTTGGCATTCACTTTCATAAATATTATAACCAAGATATGCGAAATATTCCAATGTTCTATGCACATCCATTAATGTCATAAAGGCCCATTGGCACATGTACCCTTCATATGTAATCCATCCGCGTTCATTTGTGACCACTGACGCGTTAACATCCGGTCGCCATGGGACCATTGGACACGTTGAGAATAAATCCTCGAGTTCTTTGGGGGATAAAGATCCATCTTTGTCCTTGTCATGCCGTTCGAATAAATGCGTAAGAAATTGTTGACCTTTGTGCGATAATTCAGTTGTACAACCTGTTGGAACTCTTAATCTAAAAAAAAAAAAAACCTAATAGTATTGTGTAATTAATACATTTATAAATATCTGGCGTGACCTGCACTCGACTTTCTTTTACGCAGTTTCCACTAGATATATATATAACCAAAACCAGCTATCAACCTAACCAATACTCTACAGAAATATTCTGAAATGTCATTTATCTAATTGAGTCTATATTGTTTTCCTATCAAAGGCGCAGATGATCCGATTTTATAAGCTACATGCGAATCCATGGCAACGTAAACAACATATTTATAATGTTTCGTAGCATTTTTCTCGCAACTGGTACATTTTTTGAAGAAATGTTTCAAACAAAAGTTGTGCGAAATATTAATATCTTTCATTATGAACATAACTATTTTTGCCGTAAGTGTAGCCGTTCTAGTGTAATTGGAGATAGAACAAAAAATGTATAGAGTAAACATGCGCACTTCCAGTTTGAATATTCTTTTCAAAAATAGGAGGTGCACATCTAGGGCATATACAAGTCTTAAGTTTGAAGTTTCGTTCCACAGTTTTGGCCCTATAGCGTTCAGACATACAGACAGACATTCCGAAAATAGCCACATTCAATTCAGGGAAGGTCAAATCCGTTGAAATCTCGAGTTCGAAATTTTTCATGATTACAAGTCTTACTTATTACTTCGTAAAAGAAAGTAAAAAGAAACTTACGATGGCCTTAAATATTCTTTGGACATATTCAGACTGTCGTTGTACCCAAATTTCCGTAAAACTGCCCATGTGGTTTCATTTCGGCCCCGTTGTATAAACAAACTATGTAGAAACAAGAATCCTTTTAGTGTAACCGAATTTAAACAAATTCCATCTTCGACATTTTTTCTGAGAACTGCTTTAACGTCATCTAACACCTGTGGTTGTAGTGGCGCATTGAAACAGCATCTTTGGAAATTATTCAATTCAATATCATTCAGAAGACCATCGCAATCAATATCACAAACTTTAAATATTCTTATCAATGCATGTTTGCATGCATCAGTTAGCTAGAACAAAGAAAGAAATTGTCATATAGGTTTCCCACGATATTTGCTCGCGATATATGCAGAGTACGAGTTGCTATCATTGTAAAAATATTATGATTATGAATAAATAATCAAAATATGTTTTATAACTTACATCTTGTTTTTCGACTATATATAATGGAGCTGTCGGATGTAATACTGCTTTTTGTGCGTAATAAAACATTTCTGAGATATTTTTAAGTGTTTTCGCCGAACATTCTATACAACTTTCGATTTCTGGATAATTCTCCATCATAGGTAATACATCCTGCAAGAAAAAATACATTTTATTTTTTAGTTTAAGGCATCTTTCTGGTTTTTTAGGGTCGAAAAATCGATTTTTCAATTTTTCATATAATATTGATCTTATATTTATATAGTCCTAAAAGTATATATTAATGTATAGAAAAAACTGCTATTAAATAAGTGGTTTTGATTTTAAAGCTCCTCTTAACCCCAAAAAATCAGAAAGACCCCTTAAAATAATATATATATAACTATATTTCTAAAACTCATTGAATAAATTAGTGTACACATTTAAGGGGGTTTTGCTGTATTTTTTCGCTTTTTATATTTTTTTTTTGACGAACCATTTCTTGAATTTTTTACAACTTGGTTATTGATATTTAAACTTTTTTTTTGATCCAATAATAAAAATTAATTCTAAAGCGTCCGAAAAATAAATGCATGAAAAAAAAAATTGGTTGACGGTGATCATGATTACGGCTGTTCTGCTAATCCGAAATCATAATTTCTAACGCCATTTTAATCTGTAAATCTGTAGCTATATTCGCAACAAGAAGCAAATAAAAATATTAAAAATTACAGTTTTGACACGGCTTTGAAAATTAAGTTCTGATTATTGTAATTATTTTCGACTTTTGCAGCTTAAAAAAAAAACTATTACAGATATCACAATTATTCTAGTTCAGATGAGAACTATAGACGTACTGAACATACCATAAAAATTTGAGCAAAATCGGTTCAGTAGGTATTACGATAACGTAACCGATTTAAACAAGAATTGATACGCGTAAAACGCACCAACGCGTAGAACTCGCCTTTAGGGCGGGCAGTGATTTTTAATTATTATGGGCTTTTAGTTAACAATTTGAAAAAATGTTATAGATATAAATAGTCTTACAATTTTTTGTAGATTATATTGATAAAAAAAATATTTTAATACATATTTAAAAATTCAAAATTTATAATATTTAATAATTTTTATCGGGCTTTGGGTTAACAATATGAAAAAATCTTGTAGACATAAAATATCTTAGAATTTCTAGTTGAATTTTTGAGTGTTTTAATTATTTTTATAAGGGCAGTATTAAGGGGGGCTTTAAATTTTGGGGCCCTATAACTCGGGTAGTATACGAGCGATTGGATTTAAACTGCGAGCGGATTCAAATGGGATGTTAAATAATATGTGTACCAAATTTGGTATGAATCGCTCCGGTACCTTCAGAAAAGTACAAATTTGGTTTTACGAGCGACGACTAACATCCTAGTATATAAGTTATATATATATTTGGATTCAGGGCGACGAGACAAACACTATTTGTTAATGAAATTCTTTAATCCGAGAATGCTACAGACACACGACCGAATGCTTTAGCTTCTTTGGTACTTGGTACGGCGGGCTAAAAATGCAGTTTTGAGAAAAACGCATTTGTAAGTTCTATTACATATTACATGAACACAACGCGCTATGGCGTAATCTGCACTTGCTCTGTTGTACGTCTGTAATTTTTAAATGAATGCAAATATCGCAAAATGATTTTACTCACATGTTCTACACATATTATAGAAGCAAATAACGAAAACAATTTTTTTTTGATCCGATATAGCAAGACCTCATTTTAACTACATATTAATAAAAATCTGGAGTGCCCTTCAGTCGCCTTTCTTATAATTAGTTTTTACTATAAACGTAATATAGTTTCGTACTAAATACACACACACACAAAGCGTTTAAACAAAGATAAATTTGGTATTATCGAAATACGCTACAAGTGTTGAAAAACTTACATCAATTGTGGAATATTCAACCAGATCGATTTTATTTCCAACCAAAACCACTGGACAATGGTTATCAGGATGGCATTCCCTAATTAATGGTAGCCAGTAAGAAGTGATTTGTTCCATACTTTCTTCATCGTCGACTGCATAGACGACGCACACGACATTTGCCTTTTGGATTTCTTCCGATAAATTCTCATCGGTTTGTTCTACGGTCGAATAATCGACAATGTTCGTTGGCACTTGCTCCGGTGTCACATCAGCCGGAATGGTGATTTCCTCTGCCTTTGGTGGTACGTATTCGGGAAACTCCTCACTCACAAGTGACAATATAAGTGATGTTTTACCAACGCCACGCTCCCCAACTAATAGTATTCGAACATTACGACGTATATTTGCACGAACAACCATATTGCTAAAATATTAAATTAGAAATCTATGTAGAATGCAGCGTCTGGCAGCACCCAAAAATTTATATAACAATGACGGTAATGACAATTCACAATGTTTTGCCTAATGCATTAGGTTAGAATCGCTAATCAATGTCTGTTAATTATCCTAATTTGTAACAATAATTAAATATATATATACACAAACTAAACAAGCAAACCGCAAAAATAACAAAACCTTGACCTTACCTTTGTGTTATAAGGACCAAATAACATTCAAAACACGGAATTATTAGAATTGGTATATATATATATAAATAGGAAAACTGCAGCAGACACACTATATTAAAACTAAATGCTAGTCCTTACGTATTTGTAATTTAGTACATATAAACAGAAAATGAAGGTAATAGACATTAAAAAGTCTAACGTGGGGCCATAGTTAATACACTAATAGATGCAGTGTTGCCAGCGGGTCGAACTAAAAAATCCCTACATCCCAAGCAAATGGACCACAAAAGTGTCAGTAAAGTTATCCACATTAAATTTAATATAATATAAAACGTACTTTATTGAATTTAGTGAAATTATGTAAAAAAATTATGATTATTGATATAATTTCTGTTAAATTCTCTCTAACCGATTAGATTTATTACAAGATTGGGTCTTTATGTTTCATATTATATAATAAACAAAATTTGGTACGCGTAAAACGCACCAACGCGTAGGATTGTTCACAGCAAAAGAATTAGAAATTATAAGTAATAATTTGAGTTTGTTGTATGACATACAAGGGTAACGTTCACAACAACAAAATGTATCATAAATTGTGTTAATTTTGTTGCTTGGAATGTTAGCATTGCTTGCCATAATACAAACTAGATTGTTATTTGTAATTATCTAAGTTTAATTACTAAATCATTTGCTGTGAACAATCCTTTAGTTAAAACATGCGTTGCGAGCAGTGGTTTTTAATTATTATGGCCTTTTGGTTAACAATTTGAAAATATGTTATAAATATAAAAAGCCTTACAATTAATTTTAGATAATATTGATAACAAGATTTGGTACGCGTAAAACGTACCAACGCGTAGAGCTCGCCCTTAGGTAAAATATGCGTTGCGAGCAGTGGTTTTTAATTATTATGGCCTTTTGGTTAACAATTTGAAAATATGTTATAGGTGTAAAAAGTCTTACATTTAATTTTAGATTATATTGATAAAAAAAATTTTAGTTCATACTTTAAAATACAAAATTATAATATTTAATTTTTTTTTCGGGCTTTGGATTAACAAAATGAAAAAATCTTGTAGATATAAAATATCTTAGAATTATTAGTAGAATTTTTAAGTGTATTAATTATTTTTATAAGGGCAGTATTAAGGGGGGCTCTAAATTTAGGGGCCCTATAACTCGGGAAGTATACGGGCGATTGGATTTATACTGCGAGCGGATTCAAACGGGATGCCAAATAATATGTGTACCAAATTTAGATTATACTGATAAAAAAAAATTTAGTGCATATTTTAAAATTCTAAATTATAATATTTAATAATTTTTTCCGGGCTTTGGGTTAACAAAATGAAAAAATCTGGTAGACAAAAAATATCTTAGAATTTTTAGTAAAATTTTTAAGTGTTTCAATTATTTTTATAAGAGCAGTATTAAGGGGGGCTACAAATTTTGGGGCCCTATAACTCGGGAAGTATACAGGCGATTGGATTTAAACTGCAAGCGGATTCAAATGGGATACCAAATAATATGTATAGCAAATTTAGATTATATTGATAAAAAAATAATTTAGTGCATATTTTAAAATTCAAAATTATAATATTTAATAATTTTTTCCGGGCTTTGGGTTAACAAAACAAAAAATCTTGTAGATAAAAAATATCTTAGAATTTATAGTAAAATTTTTGAGTGTTTCAATTATTTTTATAAGGGCAGTATTAAGGGGGGCTACACATTTTGGGGCCCTATAACTCGGGAAGTATACGGGCGATTGAATTTAAACTGCGAACGTATACAAATGGGATGCTAAATAATATGTGTACCAAATTTGGTATGAATCGCTCCGGTACCTTCAGAGGAGTATAGGGCACAAAAATTTGGTCTTACGAGCGACGACTAACATCCAAGTATATAAGTTATATACATTTTTGGATTCAGGGCGACGAGACGAACACTTTGTCTTAATGAAATTTTTGACCCGAGAATGCTACAGACACACGACCGAATGCTTAAGCTACGTAGCTAAAAATCTAGGGCTTTTTATATAAGTTGGTAACAGAAATCGTAACTGGAGATATCCATGGATAACTTTACCGACATGCTCAGTGTACACTTTTTGCAGCTGTAAATTAAAAAAAAACACATCTAGTAGACAACTTCATGCACTTCATATCCGGGAAAATTTTGCTGTCAAATCTTAAAATTATAAATAAAAATGTTTTAAACATATCTTGGCAATTAAATAAAATTTTGTGATACTTGGATAAAAGGTGTGTACATATATAAATATGTTAAAATATATCAATGCTAGAAAATCGATTGCATAATGCAAACTTAACCTAAAAATACAAAAATTATTAGAATTCGATAAACGATGGGTAACACTGTATCCGCCGCCGATATGGCAGCGACACAGATAGTGCATCCACAAAAATATGAGGAACAAATTAAATTGTCCAAGGATCATCCAAATATAATGAGAGGATATTTAGGAGAAGATATTCCACCGGAGTGTCCAATGCACCAAAAACTAAAGCAATCTGAATGCCCAGTGCAACACGATGGCATCAATCCACTTAATATGGTAATGTTACATTTTACTATTTCTGCTATTTTTGTAAAAAATATTCAAACCGGCAGTGCAGGTTTACTCTAAGAATTTTTTATTCAATCTGGAATATCTCTAGAACGGCTGCACTTACGGCAAAAATAGTTATGTTCATAATGAAAGATATTAATATTTCGCACAATTTTTGTTTGAAAAGTTTCTTCAAAAAATGTACCAGTTGCGAGAAAATTGAAAATTACTAAAGTATTTCAGTTAACTGCAATATGCATTTGATATTATAGATGCCACCACCAAATCAAACACCAGCGCCAGATCAACCGTTTATTTTGCCAATTGAGCGTCAAATTTCAACAATACCAAAAGTAACTGAAGATGGTTCCAAAGATTTTTGGGTTTACCCTAGTCAACAAGTAAGATTATCATTTTTTTTTTTTAATTATTGATGTATTATCGACGTATTTCTAGATGTTTTGGAATGCGATGTTACGCAAAGGTTGGCGTTGGAAGGATGATGACTTAAAGCCAAAAGACATGGACGATATTATTAAAATTCACAATGCTAATAATGAACAAGCTTGGCTTGAAGTACTTAAATGGGAGGCCTTACATGCCAAAGAATGTGGCGAACCAAGGTAGAATAAAGTAATAATTATAAAATTCCACGCATTCACTATTTCCACTTTTATTCACTTTTTCCGAAATTTTATTCACTATATTCATGTCATAAATGTGTAAAAAGTATTAAAGACGCTAAAAATTCGTCGATGTTCTAACTTCGTTGACTCAAAACCGATTTTTAACATTTTTTTTTTTTATTCGGCAAAAGTTTATAGAAAAGTTCCCCATAGGTGTAAGAAGGTGTGCTTTTTATTTTTTCAATTGTCCATTAGCAAATATGTGTTTCTACTTTCTTTTACAAAGTAATAAGTAAGTCTTGTAATCATGAAAAATTTCGAACTCAAGATTTCAACGGATATACACGTTTTGTCCTTCCCTGAATCGAATGTGACTATTTTCGGAATGACTGTCTTGAGCAAATACTGTCAAACGTTAAATTGTGAAATTTCAAACTTAAACTGAAAGTGCATGTTTACTCTATGCTTTTTTTTTTCTATTACCAATATCACTAGAACGGCTGCACTTATGGCAAAATTAGTTATATTCATGATAGATATTAATATTTCACACAATTTTTGTATTAAATGTTTCTTCAAAAAATGTACCAGTTTCGAGAAAACTGCTACGGAAAATCTTAAATATCTTATTTATGTTGCCATGTATTTGCATATAGTTTAATCAATCATATTATGATATATGCCTGTCAATATTTTGATTTTTTCTAGTAAATAAGACAAAAGAAAGTCGATTGCAGGCCACTCGAGCTTTTTTTAATGCACTCTTAATTAATATATGTATAACTCTTATTTATTTAATCGCCTGAAATTTGATAACAACGTTTTTTGGATCGCAGAATACGAATCAAGCCTCAAAATCGGTCTAAAAACAATATGGCGTCTACAAAATGAATATTTTATTCACTATTATTCATTTTGTAGACGAAAAAGATTTTTTCAGTCACTTATTTCACTTTTATCCTTTAAAAACTACACTATTTAACTTTTTACTTTTTTTTACGAAGTAATAAGTAAGTCTTGTTATCATGAAAAATTTCAAACTCGAGATTTCAACGGATATACACGTTTTGACTTTCTCTGAATCGAATGTGACTATTTTCGGAATGACGTCTGTCTGTCTGTGTGTGTGTGTGTGTGTGAACGCTCTAGGGCCAAAACTGTCGAACGAAAAATTATGAAACTTCAAACTTAAGACTTGTATATGCCCTAGATGTGCACCTCTTATTTTTGAAAAGAATATTCAAACCGGAATTGCATGTTTACTCTATGCATTTTTTGTTCTATCTCCAATATCACTAGAACGGCTACACTTACGGCAAAAATAGTTATGTTCATAATGAAAGATATTAATATTTCGCACAACTTTTGTTTGAAACGTTTCTTCAAAAAATGTACCAGTTGCGAGAAAAATGCTACGAAACAAATATAAATATGTTGTTTACGATGCCATGGATGCGCATGTAGCTTATAAAATCGGATCATCTGCTATTTTGACAGGAAAACAAAATAGACTCAATTAGATAAATGACATTTCAGGATATTTCTGTAGAGTATTGGTTAGTTTGACTGCCAACCAAACGATAAAATCAACAAATTTTTGTCTACTGGCCACAATAGATTTTTAAGAATTTAAACTAATAAATATGTAAACTAGATTAAAATTAAACTGTTAAATGTCGTATTTTCGTTAAGATTAAAGAGCTTTGGTGGCAAAGCAAAGCAATTCAGTCCGAGGGCTAGGATTCGTAACATGATGGGATACGAATTACCATTTGATCGACATGATTGGATCGTCGACCGATGTGGCAAGGAAGTACGATACATAATTGATTATTACGATGGTGGTGCCTTGGATGAACATCATAAATTTGCAATACTTGACGTCAGACCAGCCATGGACAGGTATTGTATTAACACTGGGGAAAAAAAAAACAGTAGTGTTTTAGTTTATTTTTTGTTTAGTATGGGTAACATTTGGGATCGTATGAAAGTTTCTTGGTGGCGTTGGCGGTACAACAAGGAGGAAACGGAATAACTAGTTCGAATTATATTGTAAAAGCAAACAGTATTTTCGAACAATACCTAAATTCTAATTTAAGGCATAAGTGACATGTCATTATTTAATTGTTATAAATTACACCCATTACCAGTATGAATAAATGCATCGTTTTAATTTACAATACTTGTATATTTTTTTTCATTACTTCTGAAGAATGAGCCTCTCCCAAATATCGCACTGTATCTGTATTATTGTACATTATTGGTATATTGCTCATTTTGGACTAGGTTTTTGGAAATTGTGCCGTTTCTGTTTGTACAAGTATGTTGCAACGGTTGCGTTTAAATTCAGCCACCAAACATATGAGGCGTGTTTCTTCGAACTCTGATTCTCAATCAAAGTAATCATGATTATGAGAATCACGTTTCTTCATTCGTTATTAGTTATCCCTACTCTTCCATTTTGTGATCAGAAACAGACTATTAAATCATACTATTTCTAAGATTACTTGTATTGAATCACAAAACTGAAGAAACACCCCTTTGATTTGGCTAATGCTTTCATGCTTGGATGTGTTTCTTGTAGCAATTGTAGTATTTATTTTCTCCCTCCTGATGAAAATATGACTTCTGTTCCTTGATGAATAGTTTGTATGTAGAGATTTCTGGGCTCCACTGCAAATATTGTGTTCTTCTGTTAATTTTTGGCTGCATTTACGTTATCCTCTTTTCGTCCAACTGCTAAATTTGAATGAGCATCGAGTATTTCCTTGTATCTTTAGTGACATCTTCTGCGGTGAACGGTCGCTCTGGTATCGTTTCATTCATTAGTACTTGGCCCCAATGTCTTTGGTTTTCTGTGGTAGGCGGTAGCCGACTCAGTACATCCACGTGTGGAATGTGTTTGCCGGGTACTTCCCCCAATTTGTATATGTGCTGCGACAGTTAACACCCAACGGAGCATGTCTCTGGTGTCGTTTTTTTTTTAATGCCAGCATGAATTTTTCGAATTTCCGCGATTATAATTAATGCTTCTCATTCTGTCTGAGTAAAATGTTAGTGGGTGCCTCCTAGCAACGTGTGAGTGCTCATAGCTAGCGCTGGTCAAGGTCCGGGCATATACTAGCTCTAATGGAGTTATACTGCCGAATGAGATTTGGAGTTCTAGTAACGAAGAAATACGTAGCTCCATAAGAAATCAGCCCATGGGGATGCAACAGGAACATGAACCGGTGAGTCAATCCCTTGAATCTTATATTATGAAACTAATTTACTTGAATATTTATATGCGCCAAGTGACTTGTGCCCATGGAGAGGGCTGCCATCCGAAGAACAGCAGTCTGAGAGATTCGTAATTGATTTATTGTATTTGTAAATAATTGATAATTCGCGAATGAATTATCATAGTAATTAAATGAATTATTTTATTTTAAGTGTATATTTTGTTTTTGTAATCTATACGGCAGTTATTTGTTCTAATGAGTTACTGAACTATTGAACACTACAGCAAGAATAACAAACATTTATTGGCACTTGTTACAATGAATCCTAATATTTAAACACGAAATTTAGGAATAGAATTAACATTTGCTCTAAAATAAATTATGAGTAATTTTAATACCATTTATGGACATAAGGAATAATTGTATCATAAATTTTACACTAGAAGCCGAAATTAATAACAAAATGTATTATTTACATAACATTCACAAAAATCCAAAATAAATGTATATGTACAACACCAAATTTGAACACCTCAAAAAACACAAAATGGTCTCAACAAGAATTATTTTACAGCGTCTAGAATAAATCTCATTAAACAAATTAAAATACACACAAGCATTAATAATAATAAAAGACAATAAAACCATGAAATAAAGTAGCAAAAATTAAAATTAAGACTAGTTTACACAAAAATAGGTTTCTATAAAAGATATGCGTTGAAAATTGCTGATTATTGTCCTTCTTTTCTCCTTCATTCCATTTATCCGTTCCTCCTGCTTTACACTAAAGGATTGTTCACAGCGAAACAATCAGTAATTAAGCTTAGAAAATTACAAATAACAATCTAGTTTGTATTATGGCAAGCAATGCTAGCATTCCAAGCAACAAAATTAACACAATGTACGATAAATTTTGTTGCTGTGAACGTTAACCTTGTATGTCATACAACAAACTGGAATTATTAATTATAAATTCTTAATTATTGATTGATTCGCTGTGAACAATCCTTAACTCCTTCACCAGCACTTTAACTTACAAAGGGTATCTTTTTATTAAAGTATCAGTCGATGCGTAATTGCATAAAAATGCTAGGTAATATTATGATTTTTTTAAATACATAGTTTAAAACCCTCAAAATAGAGTTTCTTTTATAGTTTCTATTCATCTCCAAAACTGTGCAATTCAAAAAGAAAACTACTAAAAATGCAATTACGCATCGACTGGTATAGGTCGAATTTTTCTTTGTTTCAAATCATGATAGATTTTGAGTAGATTTATAGAATTAAGGAAAATAACTAAGACAAAAAGTGTGACAATGTTTCGTAAATCCATTTTTAATTCAATAAACAATCATTCGACGGAATGATTTTAGTGTAAAAATAGCTAATTTCTAATTCTGGTTATAAGAATATTCGAAGTTGATGGTAGCGACATCATCAGAAATAACCCAGAGCGGAGCGGCATTACTTCGAACTAGATATACCTGATTGTCTTAATTATTGAAATAAATCTACTTGAATAAAAATGATTTCTAATATTATATTTGCTTTGTAAAATTAATGAATTTTGCTAAAACGTATTTAAATGTACTATTCATGTAATGTCTAAATTTTAAATATTGACTGCAATTCCGCGTATTATTTAATCCGGCAAATTGAATTATATATGACCGGTTTGTAAACGGTGTGAGTTCGCGGCAATCGACGCTGGCGTCGGTAGTGCGGTTTGCCTGTTTACCGGGCTAGAGAACGCACGCCCAAGTGACACATGAAAGTGACAGACGGTTTTTTCTAGCGGACCAATGTAACTACTATATACAGCGTACGGACCAAAACGCTTCGGTCAACAGTATTTTTTATAGATTTTTACAATAGAACGTGTTAGATTTATTGTGCATGTATAATTGCAGTTAGACAAACAGCTGAGATTTGTATTTGTTTTGTGATTCAGTGTTCAGCCGCCATTTTCAGCGACCACTTGTTAGAAATCGGCGTGTTTATTTATTGTGACATTTAAAGTGCTTTATACGTATATAGATAGTAGAGTTTTATTTATTTAAAGATATTCGTCTATTTGTACTTTGTTCGGGAATTTGCAACGATTCTACACGACTGTGGCTTATGATGATCGGGTGAGTAAATAAGAGTTTAAATATCGCTTTAAATATGATTCATTATACATTATCAACAACATAACCTATCGTTGTTGTGTTAGTAGTGTTGATACGGTGCATTGTAGGTGTTAAATGATAACTTGGAGGTTAATTCATTTCACAATATGCACGTGCGTTTTGCATTAAATAATATTTTATTTACAATGCGCACTAAAATGCTATTCGATAATAAATCAAATGAGATTAATAATATTTTATAAAAACAAATTATTTATGTTCGTTTTAATTCTACTTTAATTCAATAAAAATTATATCTTTTACAAACAAAAATTAGACTGAAATAAGCATGGAGGCACCAATGCCTGCAGCTATAATATATTTATTTCGATGCTCTCACATCCCTAGTATATTTCTTCTTAATTCCAACCATTCTTCTTCTTGTTTCAATTTCTCCCACTGCTTCTTCGTTTCTCAGGTAGTTTTCTTTATTGCCCTATTTTGATATTCTAAATTCTTCCAACATTCACACTAAAATAAAAAATGCTGTCTCTCAATCTTAATCCATATTTCATTGCTCTCTTTTCTGCCTCTGTTCGCATTTTCTATTTGTTTCTTTTTTCATTTAATTTGGAGTTGCGCATAGTAAAATATTTTAATATTAACTTTTATATTAGAAATACACTATTATATAACTTTATTTAATTAATCACCGATTAAATAATCTGTTAAATTATATACATTTATAAATCTGAAGTGGCCTACATTTACTTATATATACATATATAAAATGTTTTGTTCCTAAAAATGTACCATTTACTAAAAAAATTATTTTTACGAAGTAATAAGTAAGTCTTGCAATCACGTGTCTGTCTGTCTGTGTGTGTGAACGGTCTAGGGCCAAAACTGTCGAACGAAAAATTATGAAACTTAAGACTTGATGTGCACCTCCTATTTTTGAAATGAATATTCAAACCGGAAGTGCGCATGTTTACTCTATACATTTTTTGTTCTATCTCCAATATCACTAGAACGGCTACACTTACGGCAAATATAGTTATGTTCATAATGAAAGATATTAATATTTCGCACAACTTTTGTTTGAAAGATTTCTTCAAAAAATGTACCAGTTGCGAGAAAAATGCTACGAAACATTATAAATATCTTGTTTACGTTGCGTCTATCTATATTTTGGCGGGGAAACAAAATAGACTCAATTAGATAAATGACATTTCAGAATATTTCTGTAGAGGTTAATTTGACTGCTTGTTTTGGTTATATATACATGAAAATATGAATATAGTGAAAACTGCGTAAAATATTTTAGTTACCACATTACCACAAATACTGATATTGTTTCATGGCAATCTAGCATGAATTTAAAATTAAATTAAGCAATATTATATTACTATAAAGTATAAACAAGATTTGGTACGCGTAAAACGCACCAATGCGTAGAGCTCGCTTTTAGGTATAAGATATGCGTAGCGAGCAGTGGGTTTTAATTATTATGGCCCTTTAGGTAACAATTTGAAATAATGTTATAGATATAAAAAGTCTTACAATTTTTTGTAGATTATATTGATAAAAATAAATAATTTTAGTGCATATTTTAAAATTCAAAATTATAATATTTAATAATTTTTTTCGGGCTTTGGGTTAACAATATGAAAAAATCTTGTAGACATAAAATATTTTAGAATTTGTAGTAGAATTTTTGAGTGTTTTAATTATTTTAATAAGGGCAGTATTAAGGGGGGCTCCAAATTTTGGGGGCCCTATAACTCACACCAAATTTGGTATCCCATTTGTATCCGTTCGCAGTTTAAATCCAATCGCCTCGGAATTAAATCAGCATGTGCATTTTAAGGTTTCAAAAAAATACTGCTACTATTATACCGTTAATTGAAGTTGAGATAGAATTTAGTATATTTAGAAAAGTCATCTTTCTAATAATTGCGTTAATAAAATTTCATTTAAGAGATATAATGAATAAAATGAACAGTTAAATAGTAAATGAAATGTTGAATATTCGTAAACAGGCTTTGTGTAGGGTATATTATGTAGTCACTGCACTCACTAAAGGTGCCTCTGTTGAGCATTATGTACAATTCATCAAGCAATACAGGGCCGGAACAAGGATGTAGTTGAATGTTGAACATTTCCATATGTACAGTGTACGATAGAGTGTAGAGCGACGCAATTCTAGCAGCGAATGTGATGGTGCAGTAAACACCTGTGAATCGGAAGTCACAATTTCCCGAGCCGGAAACAATCAAGCAGAGGTCCGATAGCGAGTTGCCGCCGTTTTTGAAATCAAATATCTAATCTGCATATTCGATTAGTCCAGTATATTTTCGTTTTGTCGTTAAACATTCGCCCCTGAGGCGCATAAACGTTCGGTTCATAATCGCGCACTGTTCGCATATACAATGGATTTTAATGACTATAATAATCATTTTTAATATTCATACATTCCAATAATAATGGTGATTGTAATGGCGACGTTACTATTACTAGTAAATTGACTCCGCGCAATAGTTTAATTTAGAATAAATAATATTTAATAAATAGAGGAATACATAATTTCACATTGTACAACAAATATAGATATAATGATATTGCTAATAAATCCTCTGAATAATTCAAACAATTTCGTTTAAAGAGTTTTTTGATTTTGTGATTGTATATGATTGTTTATTTATAACAAATTCTTAGATTTGTTAAATCTCTTTTCCAGGCAACAATCGATTATGAAAGCAGACCATATTACATCCCTAAGTCCAAGCCACAGAACGATAGCGAAATATACAGGTATGGATATACATAAGTTATCCTTTTACATTGAATAAAACTGTATTCACAGCGAACTAAATAGTAATTAAGATTAGAAAATTACAAATAAGAATTTAGTTAACATAATTAACACAATTAATTATGAATTTAGTTGCTTTAAACGTTATAAACTTCATGCACCAATATTTTACAATCAATGCATTGAATAATATTTTCTATGCGTGATTAGATAGTGGTACGATTTAAGATACTTCATAAACCTGTTAAAATATTAACATAACCATAATGGCAGGTACAAAATATGCATTAAAAACAATTCAATATTGCTTGTGTTACAAAAATATAGGAATGTAAAGAAACAAATTACTTTGGAATAATTATCAGCTAAATAAAATCGTAAAAATTTACATGAAACTTAACCATTTTTGTCTACATTAATTCATCTATTCACAACTAAATACCGCAGTCAGTATCTTGCCAGGTACGTTGTAGTTGACTAGTACGCATTAGGCAACTGTCCCCCAATCTAAATCTACGTTTAGGGCAGTTTTAAATAATTACTAAAAATTTAATTATATATAGTTATTTGAATTTTAAATAATAAATGGTATAACAAATGAAAATATTCGTTCGCCAAAAGTATCCTTGATCGCATGACGTCGATAATGTATGTATTCTAAAATTTCATTTAAATTGTGCCAACATACCGAAATGTACATACATTTGCAGTAGCTAATGATAATTGAATTCAGGCTAAAAATTGCGATTTTGCCGCCTGGTCCTGGGTTCACATCCCTTTACGCCGTTTCTGTTCAAACATTGTGGATACGCGACCAAGACTCCCAGTTTTGCATTTTTAAAATGTTTAATTCCATTCCGAGGCTCGCTGCAAATTCAATTACATTGTAATAACTGATTTTTTTTTTGTCATGTTCACTGAATATACATACACGATTTAATAGGTTGCCTGCTTGCTTGTTTTGTGCATAGTCGTACGTGAACGCTGGGCACATATCTTTCGCTGTCCATGCCATTTCCTTCCCATAACCTTCCATTTTTGTTGTGCTAGTTGACCGTCCTGAATAAATGGATTAGCATGGACAGCGAAAAACGTAATTCATTTAGAACCTGTTGAAATTGACAAAAACTCGCGAGAAAACTGACGATTTTTATTATTGTACCTTTGTGTGTTTTTCGTACTATTTGTAACCAGAAATGACCTACACTGAACTCCCTTGTATAATTACATTATACAGTAAAACTTCCCTAACTCGAATCTCGAGGTACAGGATAAAAGATTCGAGTTAGGGAAACTTCGAGTTATAGAAAATACACAATAAAAATATGAGAAAAAATTAGTTGTTTATTTTAAAGTATTCAGTAATTTTTTTTTGTATTTTACAAGACCACCTTTCGTGTTCTACAAAATCTTCCACTAAATTTAAAGAATTGTATATATAATCAGGAACATACATTCATCAATATCAGTATAAACACAAGGTGTAAGCCTTTTGCGTATACTAGTACCACTAGTTATTAACTTTTTCTAGAAATCTAGCATTGTTTTTTAAAATGGTCGATATGCTGTTAGGGGGAATACCGAATTGTATAGCAATATCCTTTTTCTTCTTTGTGCCCTTTTCTACCTCGGCAATTAAAGAAAGTTTTTCTTCTAAATGATAAGCACTTTAAATTTCGCTTCATATTCGAGAAACATACATATGCACTTCACAATTAAGTTTTGTTAACTAGTAATTACAGCACTGTATCACCTAATCTTCAAACTAAATCGATCACTAAATTATATACAATGACACTTTGAAACACACACTGAAATAATAAATATATGTTCTGCGCCTCACACGCACAAATTTGATTGTCAGTGCTATGCGGCTATTCGTACGTAGGGACTACCCCAGCAACGAGAGAAAATATCACTTCGAATTAGAGAAATATTCGAGTTATAGAAATTCGAATTAGGGAGATAAAATAACATGTAAAAAAGAACGAAACATCAGTGTTCAAGAAAAAAGTTCGACTTAGAGAATACTTCGAGTTATAGAAGTTCGAGTTAGGGAAGTTTTACTGTATATAGACTCAAACCTCGGTTCACGAACTTAGTTCGTTCCTGAAGGTCACCCGTATACTGTAATGTTCGTAAACCGAAATTATTTTACTCCAATGAAATTAATGCAAAATGGATTAATCCGTACGTTTCACTGTGAAACTTGTAATATCGGGTTTGGGTACAATTTACCTATGTAAATTTTTGTGCCAAATAACCGACTGATTTACAATATGACCGAGCCTCAATTCGCGATGTCCTTGTAAAGATTCGTGGATTTTATTTTAAATATAGTCATATATTGCTAGTATGTGATTGTCATTCAAATAAAAAATCCACACGAAAGTTATTAACAAAATAATTATTTTCTGCCAGTTTCACACTCAGGACACATTAGATTAAAATTTCAAAATAACGATTAGTTTGTATTTTGTTTGTACTTCAATTTAAAAATTCGATTAAAAATTTCATACAAAAGTTATTAACAATGTAATTATTTGGTATAAGCTTCATAATAGAATGGCATAATTAATAAGCGTAGGAGCAGGCACCTATGGCGAGCTTATAATCAATAAATTTTTAATCATTTTAAATTCACTGTTCTTTGTTTTTAATTTAGCAAACAATTTTACAACTACTAGTTTTTGCAAAAATAAACCAAGCATGTGATAGACTTGATTGGCGAACAAGTTGTTAAAAATTTAAATATCTTTTTTCCCCTAATTCTTGCCGTTTTTGTGATATTGCAAAAGAAACAAGAGGAAACCATTATTATTATTAACCAAGATTTTTTCGGGCACTATAAAGATCTAAAGTTTAACTTTCTATAATTTTACTTGCAACAGTTTTGGCTATAGAGCGATTACAGACAGACATACACACATACAGCATTTCGAATATAGTCATAAACGTATTAGGGATGGTTAAAACCATTAATATTTTGAATTCGAATATTTCCGGGATTACAATACTTCCTTATATACATTTGTATAAGAAAATAAACAGTTAAATAAAGAGGTGAATAATTCTCTAAATCGCGATATTTATCATTTAATGTGCAACATTCTCATGGAATGATTAAATAAACAATCAACAGTTAGAAAAAAATGTTTATTTTTGAAGAGATTAGTTTTTTTTTTGCGGTTATGTTATGATTGTCGTATATTGTTTGTTCAGTAGAGTGTTTTTGAGTTTATACATCGAAGCTGCTTGGTCAGCAATAATTAACATTCCCTGCACGTACGACCCGAGCATAGAAAGGGAGACAATGAGAGAAGCGTCCGCAGAGTAACTATATAGGTACATCGAAACACATTCTATAAGCATATTTTCCTGGGAGTGTTATAAATTAATTTTCCTCGTATGTGCGAACGTTTGTCTATTATGTCTACTAGAAAATACTCTTTCATGTCGTAATTTTAATTCTAATAGTCTTTACATTTCCGGAGTTATAGGGCTTTAAAAATAAAATAAATAGGCATGTGGCAAGCTTTTGCTGTGGAGAAAATGACATATACATCGTAATTTAGAACCCATTTAATATAACCGGTATCAATTTACTAAATGTATTTGTATTTTTGGTATTATCCGTAAGTTGTTTGTTTTGTATAAAATATCCACATAAAGGATTTGCTATTGTATTGGTTTATATATATATATATATATATATATATATATATATATATATATATATATATATATATATATATATATATATATATATATATATATATTCGTTGTGGATATTAGTTGCGGATAAGTATCTACCTATACGTTTGTGTAGATTGTGTTTGTGTAAAAACTAGGTATTATATTAGGCAGCAAGTCAAGACAAGTCGGTATTAAAGTACATCTTTTGACAAAAAGGCATTGCGGTTGACTCTTTTTGAAAATGCATTGAGATAACGAAGCCCAAGTGCGCGTGGCGGATTATAACCGTCGAGGTTTCCGTAACTAGTGAAATACGGTTAACCTCCCAACAATTTCAAGTTTCACTGGGATTATTTCAAGTATCAACTTTGTTAAACTTACTATTTAAGTACCCTGGTTGTCTCTACAAAGGTAAATATTGCAAATGTTGGTCTAGAAGCGCAGGAGTTTGCAAACTGTGGCTCAGCAGTCATCAGAACAGAGTAGAGTTACTATATAATACAGCGGCCGCTATTAATTCGATAAACATTCAAAGTAATGATTCCAAAAAGTATTAATTGAATTATTATGTTTTATAATTAATATACATTTTCAGTAAATTATACATTTTTCGAAAAATCTTTTCAAACAGAAATTGTTAACAATATTAATATCTTTAACTTTTATAAGAGTCTGCGTGTACCACGTTGTATAAATTAATAAAATTTCAAGATAGACGCTTGTTCAAAGTTAATTAAAAATATCCGTAAACTTTTATTTAAGAAGACATACAAGTCAGAAAAATTAATTACAAAGTCACCACTATTCCTTAGGCTGGTCCTAATTAATTAATGAAAGTCGATAATTAGAAATAGGTACTTCAAAATTGTCACAAAAAATATATATTCAGATTGCCCCACCCCTAATATAGCTACAATTTGCGACGACACACCGACAGCTGATATGATCGCCAAACTCTTAAAACTATCCTTCAAGATCTCTAAACTTGCGTAACTGGTACAAACTATAGTAACAAGATTGTCTTTTTGTATCAATATGATGTTCATTATAGCACTAGTTCTTTAATGAGTTCATTACAACACTAGTGCGGAAAAGTAACAATGATTTAAAGTTAATACTTTCTTATACGCAGTAATAACTCGATATTCTAACGGATATATACGTTTTGACCCTCCCTGAATCGAATATAACTATTTTCGGATTGACGAACTGTGAACGCTCTAGATTCAAAACTGTCGAATGTAAAATTGTGAAACTTCAAACTTACGACGATATGGTCTCTTATTTTGGAAAAGAATTTTCAAACCGGTAGTGCATGTTTACTCTATGCCTTTCTTCAATATCAGTACAGCTTAACTTATGGCAAAAATAGTTATATTTATAATGCAAAATAATAATATTTCGCACAAGTACCAGTTACGATAGAACTGCTACGGAAAATCTTAAATTATATATTTATGTTGCCATAAATACACAAACGGTATCAACTATGACTGACAGGGAAACAGAATAAAGTCAAGTAATTTGATATTTATTATAAATAGATCGAATTAGTATCATTTTATGATCAATATGTGAATATTATAAACTTATTAATTATGTTCATATCTATGCTTGATGTAGAGATATGTGTAGTCAAGCTTAAGGGTTTGCAGATACAAAGCAAGCATTTGATATTGTTCAGTGGAAATTAGCAATGAATATGCAGTGGATTATCAGTTAAACTGTTCCATAATTGTTGCACAAATGCTGAGATGATGTGTTATGTGGATTATAGATAGTTGCGTTGGCGTCTTCATCAAATGAGGATCGAAATCGAACCCGTAACCAAATGGCCACCTCGCTTATTTGTACTGTCTCTGTGCCCTGAATTACAACCAAATTACACTTGAATATATAGAGCATTGAATAGTATAGTGGTAATTGACCATCTATAACGGAATTGTTTACTGTCTATAACTCTACTGTCGGTTGTATTCTAATCAATTGTGTTTCAAATCAATACTATTCTGATTATTATTAAATACTTGCTTATCCCGTGGGCACCATGTGCCCATTTCAAACATTCTTCATCGATATCATAATTTTAATAAATTTTGACTAGCGATGACATCTCTTTGTATGACAGTCGTATATTGTAGGATCTTGATTAAAATATCGATGGCTTCTAGGTAGACTGCTTGTTTGTCATGCTGGGTATTATGGCGCTTAGTACAATAGTACAATATTTCAATATTTTACAGTAGTTTAACTATTTTCATAATAACTCGAACCATTAAAATAATAATTTCGGAAATTATAACATTTATGCTTGCCAATCAAGTTTAAACACATGTTTGGATTATCTCTTCAAGATTGTATGATTATAACTCTCGAGACAGACTGCTTGTCTGGCATGCTTGCAGTTTGCGGTTCGAATTTGCGTTCTACACACACAATCTCATACATATATACATCATCTGGGTGTTTATATATATATATATATATATATATATATATATATATATATATATATATATATATATATATATATATATATATATATATATAAATAATTTGTTTTGTAGGTGCTTCAATTGTGAAATGTTTAAAATGGTGAACCATTTTAAGTTACTTGGCATTTTAGAGAATTTATACTGTTCATAATCATTGAAATTTGGAACTGGTTTTCAATTTGTATATTCATCATTCCAGCAAAATATAGGAAAGTAATTTAAAATAAACTGGTTGAAACACGAAATTTGGTCTATAGGCGTTTAACATGGGAAAACAGTTATTCCGTGTGCAATCAATTTTAGACAAATAAGCTTCAAATCTAAATTGTAGAGCATGAAATTTTACAAAAGAATTATTAATAAATGTCCATTTTATTTGTACTATAACTGCGGAAATAAAAATTTACAAAATTACTACCTATATAATAGTGCTTTTTACATGGAATTAAAACAAAAACACAAACTATTTAAAAAAGAAGATAGAATCTGTTGTCAAATGTAACTTTTTATATTTGTCTATCGATGTGTGTGTTTGTGAACGCTCAACAGCCAATATCGGTGAACATAAAATTATGTTTTAAATTAAAGAATTTGTATATCTCTGAAAAGAAAACTAATTTTTTAAAGGATATTTCAATCTCCAGTTGTATTTGTCTTAAACTTATTATTTTTATTAATTTCTTTATTGATAACTACATTTAAAGCTTAATTCCTCTCTACTACGGTTGACTTATTAGAAAAGACCAGAATGTTACAAAGTGAGGTAATTTTTTTACGGATCCACTTAAAAAATAAAATATTTATTTTCTCGCTGTCGAGTATCAAATTTTGCGAATTCTGCAAAGACATGAACTGAATTTCCGCTTGAATATATTTAAACTGTCCGACCAAAGAAAAATCACCCATAAAATAATAATCCGCCATTCGCTACTGTTGAGAGTCGGTTTTATATACAAATGTTTCTAAATTGTTTGACAATAAAACTTTTTTATCAATTTTATTTTAGTTGAAAGCGAAAAATCTAAACACATCCTATCTTTGTTTTCCGTCTTAAGACTGGAAATATTCTAGTAGGATAATAATTTTTAATATTTGTATTGTTACATTTTTTCTTATATCTCTAAACTTTTCTATTAACTATTCTATATACATGCATATTTCTTATACTTGTTCTTTCTAATATTTGTACATTTCTACATGTTTTGATTGTATTCTTTACATATTTGTGTCTTGTATTTGTTTCTATTTGTACATGTGATAATTTTTAACTTTCTCTTTCTCTATTTTTTTTAGGAGCCTTAAAATATTAAGACGTAAAAAGGTAAGGGAACCCTCACATCTTCTACTACTTTTCTTTTTCTTCATCTTACAAACTGTGCATGTTTATAAATGTATCTAGAATTTCCGTAATTGTCTTTTCCAATCATAGGATAGGATTTAAAATTAATTACTTCGTTTACTAACTCGGGCAGTTTCGCTTTGCGTTCGTAAATAGTTCGCATGTCTAATAAAGAGCTTCATTCCCGTTAGCCACTGAAGTTACTCCAGAGTAACTTCAAGTGATCTTCTGCGTTCCCGTTACACAGATCAAAATAACCCAAGTAATTCTAGCGTTACATTCCCCTGCCCCCGCAAGCACCACAAATCATATCTGGTTATAATAACCCTAAAGTAACTGTAACGAAAATTGTGACACTTCAAACTCAAAATTTGTATATGGTCTAGATGTGCACTTCCTATTTTTGAAAAGAATATTCAAACCGGAAATGCATTTTTGGTTCTATCTCCAATATCACTTGAACGGCTGCACTTATGGCAAAAATAGTTATGTTCATAATGAAAGATATAAATATTCCGCACAACTTTTATTTGAAAAGTTTCTTCAGTTATGAGAAAACTGCTAAGGAAAATCTTAAATTTCTTATTTATATTGTCATGAACATTTTCTTTCAAGTAATCTATGAAATACCAGAAAATATTTTGACAGATAAACAAAATATAAATAATGTATGTCAATTTTCACCGCTTAACACAAATAGATCGAAAAAATCGTGTTTGTAATGTTTATTGCAGATAAATGTTGAAATATATAAGGTGAATTTTAAAGAATCAACATATATGTTTCATATTGAAGATACAATATTTGACGACATAATAAAATAATAAGCTAAATGGTACAATTTCAGGGTATTACTGTGCTTTTGATAGTTGACCTGGAATACATATTTCTAATGAAAACTACGTAAAAAAAGTTCTGTGTTGGCTACAACCAATTTTTTTTTTTAAAGATGTTTTTTATTTTAATGGTTTATATTCTAATTATTGTTTTACAGTTTTTATGCTATATAAAGCGTCTCAATACGAGCATATCCATGTTTTTTGTAATCGTCAAATGTCAATATTGTTATTTTATTTCACAACTATATGAAAGTACAGTGTGTGTGAATTTATCTAAATCGCAACAGCAATGTATGATTTCTCATTATCAGTAATTAACGTTGTACACCCAAATCTCCTTTGTGTGTTGATTAGTGAAATGACGTTTGAATACCCAGCCAAATACACACACACACACACACGCCTACCGACTGAAATGACCACCAGGCAAGCTTTAAATGCATGTCAGAAACAGCTAAACTACTCTAACCAACATATAGACACGTTGCTCATGTATGTGTAGGTAGGAATACCAAATTGTTGGTCTTTATTGAAATAATGAGGTCTGTTCATGGTCTGTTGCTATGACAACGTAATTAACATTGGCTTGACCACCTGTGGTACATAGATACAACTTCACTAAACTATAGCATTATCTATAGCTATACAGACTGTTGAATTGAAATGGTAGTCATCGTAGATTACAAGTTAATTTTAATACATGTTAACACTGAATAAACGATAATCGCATATTATGTTTAATTACCAAAACCTGTAGCCAACATTTAATTTGTACGAAATGTAAAAAAAGTAATCATGCACAATTTTAAACGATTCATACTTATTCATACTGCATATTAATACATATAGTAGAATATCCAAATATACGTAATAGATTAGCTATCAACCTCACCTCAGATAATAATTCACAACACTTTTATCACTCACTAAATCACTCTCAATACACGACCTATTTCACTGGTAGACTGTAAATGGTTATACGTTCTGAAATAAAGAAGACTGGTGTTCACATTCTATTTAATAAACGAATATAGTTATAACACATATATTTAAAACGCATCGTAACAAGTGTCAATATATTTTTAAGCCATAGGTAATAGAATAAATGTGTTATAAATTAATCGAGTTTTGGCATGTCCACTTCACATAATGAGCGCCCAACTTAATAAATAATTTAATAAAAGATGCTGTAGTAATAATAATGTCTGTAGCCTCTGGTAGAACTTTCGCCCTTATCGCGTATGTACAAACGTCGATCCGTGTTGATTCCGCATTCCTCTATAATTCAACACTGTAATAATGTTGGTATGAATAATAAGCTAGGGCTGTAGCACACAGTGAGGTTAGCAATACATAATAAATGAACACCTCTGATTAATTATTAGTGCTGGCTCACTCAGTATATACGTCTCCCTTTATCTTACATGAAGGGCACCGGTTACCTTATCTGGTACAGTGGCGATACGTTTGGGTTTTGGTTTATGTGGTGTTGTGGCCAGGCCAAGTCTCCTTTCTAACACTACCGATTTCTAAGTCGGCTCTTTCCTCACCCATGAACCTGAAATTGTATTCCTAAAGTTAGCATACAAGTTCAAACATGACGTAAGATGTAATCAACCAAGAGAATTTTAAATTATACATATAAATTAGATTTTAGTATTTTATTAAAATATATACTAGAAAATATTTAATTTGAAGTCATGTAATGGCGAAAGTATTCTGTATATTTTAATATATTGATTTACTTTAATGTTATACTCTTATACGCAGGTATATGAGGACGTATTGTTATCATGAAAATTTACGCATTCGAGATTTTAACGGAAATACACGTTCTGTGCATTCCTGAATCGAATCTAGTTATTTTTGGAATGACGTCTGTTTGAGTGTGTGTCTGTGGGTGCTTCTAGACTTCAAGCCCGTTGAAGGCAAAATTATGAATCTTTAAACTTAAGACTTGTATATTCCATTGACCATTGATACATCATATAAATAAAACATTTCGCACACATACGCGAGCAGTGAAATATTTTCAATGAATTGTATTGTTGCATTCTACTTTGTAATGTATGTCAATCGATCAATAACAATATCATTTTATTTCTTTAAATATCAGGATTATAATTTTTTACTGCTTCTATTTCGTATTTGAATAGATTTTTCAATGAAAACCATAATATATATTTTTTTTTTTGATTCTCGAATGTTACAGACAATCTAGCGAACACTATGCGCGCTTTTGTACATACTGTATGGCAAGCTAAATAGTGCAGTACGTATTACTGTTCATTTGACGCCACAATTGTTACTAGTAACACAGTAGCGCTTGCTGGTTGAATGGAACCAGTGATACGGTTCACTTATATTCAACAATTGCGAATCGACACATGCACGCATACAAACTTACGTGTTCGCGTACACGTTTAGGCATATGTGCCAGTGTGTACTATTAAATTCATTTTTATTTTTCCTACTTCGACGTTACACGATTTTTCCATTTTTCAATTGTAACTCGTTTGAATTGAATTGCACGTGCTTGGAAATTTACGGCACTTATCAGCTCAATTGTTCAATTGATAACTAGTTTACATCCGTAGAGTCAATTTTAACTCGTCGCATAGTTACTGTTGCCAGACCATACAAAAAGGACAGAATTTTTTCAAATAAATTTTAACCATCTAAATCTAATCGCCCTTCTACTTAGGGCCTCAAAATTTGGAGCCCTCCTTAATCCTACCACTATTCTTTTAAATACAAAACGTTTAAGAACTTAAAATATAAAAATATTTGGTTCTAATACTGTAATTGAAACCTTTTCCAAATGTCCATCCTGAGTGCGCCACTGTGCCAGGGTATTTACAACATCGGTGAAATAAATTACACTGTATTTCTTCACGTTTTTATACTTTATTTCCTTATGAATGATAGTGTATGTGAACGTGGGCACGATTCTATTTATTTGAAATTTAAAAAAATTGTGTGTTCCCCGCCGAGCAGATATCAATTTATCATTCCTTCGATGCTATGAAAACTCTTTAATTTCATTTGTAAGGGAAATACGAACCAAGTATTAATCTCATTTGAAGGTATTCGTGGTGTTACGGAACTTATTCCTGTATTTGTCTCAAAGTTGCAAGTACGATAATTCCATACTATTTTAAAATTATTTTAAATAATCATTTTTTTAAAACATATTTTGTACTTTGAACAACGCCTGATTAATTTGATACGCAAGCCAACACTCTTTCTGATCCAATATACTGTACAATATCCACTAATACCCACAGGGTGAAAATAATCCATATTCGCTCTCGGAGTCATTCACAAAATTTATAAAAATTCACCGATACGCAAATGAAAACATGTGCCAATTGCAGATGTTTATTTGCTACTCCCATAGACATTTTACCAAATTATATATATTATATATATATATATATATATATATATATATATATATATATATATATATATATATATATATATATATATATATACATATATAAAAATATAATTTCAAATGTGTAATTTTAACGGAAACAAACGTTTTGGCCATCCATAGATTTCAATTATTTTCGAAATGAGGTCTGTAAGTGTGTGTGTGTGTGTGTGTGTGTGTGTACGCGTGTACTAGAGCTAAACCCGTTGAAGGCAAAATTATGAATCTTTAAGACAAGAATATCTTACCCGGAAGTAATGATTTATTCTTGCTAAAATGTTTATTATAGCATTAGTGACTATAAAAGAAACGATCCAAGGGTCAAAACGTGTATTTCTGTTATAATCTCGAGTTTGAAAATTTCCATAATTTCAATACTTTTTTATTTACATTCGTATAAGGAAGTAAACATATCTGTCAATGTCAATTATGCATAACATCTGACAGTTATTCATGATCGAAGAGTTGCATTAGACTCTTTCTATAACTCGGCGTTCCATATGAAGTTGTTAATTTAGTTTGCCATTTTTGACATTGTTTTGCTATAAGTTAATCTTTGGTAAACATAAATTGAAGCAAAGTTGAGTATGTCAGTGCCAACAAGACAGTTCCTAAGTGAATTAACATAGTTCCGTAGTTGTTAGCGTTCTCATGTTCAAAAGATACAGGCATAGACACGAGGCACGAGACACGAGACAGGCAAACATATTACACTTACATTGGTTGAGAAACATATTTCTATGTAGGTACACACATACGTACATATGTTAACTTCACATGAAAAGAGAATAACAGAGACGGATCTTGTTGTGAATCCTCCCATATTTGACTTATAACACTTGTACTACAATTATGTTTATCTAAACAAACTATATTGATTACTACTATAAAGTATTTATGATACAACATATTTTACCATGGCATAATTTATGCAATTACGAATTCACTGATTATTTTATAAAGATCGAATCGGTGTTTTTTTTTTTTACCGGAGCTTGATGTTTGACCTCAAGTAATGCGACTTACAGACACACACACATAGACAAACAGATATTATTCAACAATTTTTTTTTCATACTCGCTATTATTTGCTTAAAAATAATGTAAAAATTGAATCTTTATTAAAATCAAATTATACATACCGAGTTCCTATTAAATTATGTATAATATAGTTAAGTCTGCTCCGTGCTCATTGGTATTCATTTGTTTTAGTAAAATATGCATATAAATTGTATAAGATAATTTAATATTAAAATATGCGACTGCAATTACCTTGTTATATATAATGTACATGTGCTCGTCTAATCGAATTTGTATTTGAAAATTTATAACAACAGAAATTTAAGTTTGAAATTAATATTTAAATAGAGTCGCAATTATATATTCAAAGGACAGACTGGTAAAAACAGGGAATAAGATAAACCGAATAAATGCAATCATGGCAGAGCATATGCCAAATTGCTCTTTCTAAGATACGGAGTCCATAACTCCGCGCGTACATATAATATTTAAAAATAATTATTTTGGGTCATAATCTGAAAATAAGTTAAAGAAATAAAAATCGTAAATTTTTTGTAGTTTTTTTTATATATTCAATAATTTTAAATAGTTTAATTATTTATTGTGTATGTACTCCCTAAAATACATAAATAAATGTATAATTATCAATTAAGAAAGTTGAATTATTTATGCAATTATTTTCAACATTAGTTAGGGCGTAGACATTGGGGAAAAATCCTAAATTTTACCACAAATATATTATCATAGAACACAGATATTCCACGAAACCAACTACAAACTCCATCTTTTATATTTTCACTCCTCCCTAACGGGTATATGTATATCTATATAGACAGAATAAATATATCTACACTGTGGCGTTTCCAGTTTATAATGCATAACTTTTAGGCATTAAATATGCGACAGCCTTCTATGGGGGTAGCTAGCCGTCGATTTGAATGTAAAATTGACCACCCCTTCGGCTGACGTATGACCCTATGTGAGATAAAGCAGTTGCCTATGTGTCTATTCGGGTGTGTGCCTTCCTTTTCATATTCACGGCATCCATGAAGATGACCACCGGTTGCATATTCTATGACGATCCGCTCGAGTCCATAGGGATTGTGAATTATGTATGAACTAACATGGAAGTATTTGTATGTATGTGGCGGTGTGTTACTGTATTTTTCTCCAAATATTTCAACAATATTTTCAACTAAAATGAATGATTAACCTGGTTGATATGTAATTGCAAAAATATGAAAGAACAAACCGTATAATTTTAAAGACCTAAAGCGATTGGGTGAATCCTTTGATTAGCATTTTTAGACAGTACTCCATCATTCAGGCAAGCTATGGTAAATCCCTAGTCACCGGTCTCGGTCAGATTAATGCAACGAACGTGTTGGTTTGTGTGAACACATTTTACCATACGATACAGTATGTAAACGTACCGCTTCTGACGACGTGCGAAAATGTTTTTTTTTTTTTAATATTTATTATTTATGAACCTGGGCAAACTGGACCGTCTAGTCCTATCGGCTATTGAGAACATTTACATGTAAAATACCCTGTTTTCTTTTATGTAAAACCTTACAATCGATATAGATAGATGTATTGTATATACCATCACTTTTGTTTGTGAAAATGTTAAACCTTGAAACGAACTGAATTCAGCAACAATCCAACATTGTTATTTAATATATTTTGAATACTACGTTTCTCATTTAAATTTATTAAGTTATTAATGAAACTCAGATATATATATATATAATGCAAATCGCTAACAAAAAACGGCCAATGAATGCGTTAATTTTGTGGCTGTGACCGTTGGCTTTGTTTGTCATAAAACAAACTGGATTATTATGTGTAATTTTTATTCGTGATTACTAATTGGGTATATATGATTACACCTTAATCCTAGCAACCAGCGTTAATTATAAATAAGTCGTATTTTGGTCGTATTATTACAACGTAATTTTGTATATACGATTGTAGTTATCTATTAAATTCCATTGTTATAATTGTTTGCTTTAATTAATTGCGCATCTGTGTTTATATTCAATTTGCATGATGAGCCACATTATTACTTCTGTTTATTTTGGCATTTATTATTAACAATTAAACACATCAATTGATTAATTAACCCTGTACTATGAACTTCTTCATTATTCTGTTTATAAATCATATTCTGATATTTATTGTTATAGCAAATTGAACCTGGTTCCCACTTTTATAAATTATGAATAATTAATATTATTCTGCTAAGAAATGTAATGTACATATCATGCCATTATACTGTACTACCTTACATGTTTGATAATTATAATTTGAATTTAAACCGAAGGTGTTCTTAGCGTAAACTTACAATTAGTTCGTAATGAATACAAAATATTGCGGTATAGTCGTCTGCGATCCAGCGCTAATTATCAAAACAAATATCTTATTAGATATATCTTAGTACAAATACTTGTTCAATTATCTTACATAATTGCTATTTGATTTTAATTAAATTTGCAATGTTTATGTATTTGAAGTGCATTATTCGGAAACTATAATATCTAATTTGATACCAAATATAAATATTGACTTAAAATTATGTGATAATTGACATTGTCGAAGGACTACTATAACATAATTTGTATAAATGTCGTAATATTGTAGGAGTAAACTATTCATTATACCGCTTATATTTCCTCGATTTGATGTTATTATACAAGATTAAATGAAACGTAGAATAATTTTCTGTGTAATAAATTATTGCATCGTCTAGATTTTCACAAAAGCCTTTTCCACTATACAAAATTACAACAGATTGAATTCATATTTTAAAGGAAATAAGCATAATTATTTTCGAGATTTGCAACTGTTTTGAAAATATATATTTAAAAAAAATGATATTTTCAATACATTTTTATATATTTGTCGTGTTAACCGTGTAATTGTTTCCTTCAAATCATTGTTACTGAAAGAAATTTACTAAAAGGGAATATGGAATAAAATTTAAAGGAAATCAAATACACTTGAAAATAATAATCAAGAACAGATAGGAAACAATTCAAGATACTTTTAAGACCGCTGTTTATTAAATCAGTATGAAAATACATTGGGAACACCTGGTACTGCGAAATTAAATTACTTTTTTCTTTTTTTCATTGCCCCAGCATATTCCCTCACTCAATCGCTGGTATTGATACAACGGTATACCGTGGCATAAGACGTTGGTAATATTCTATTTGAACGAATCTGCAGCCCGTAGAGGGCATATATAAAATTGGAAACTCATAGCTGCGTTTTTCGTTGCGTTACTTTATTCACTAAACAATGATTAATGCCATTTTCGAAATATTAATAATGTAATGAGAGTAAACCAGTTCATGTTTATATTTTGTTTCAAAAATAGGCGATTTTCTTGCAGGGCATATACTGTAGAGCTTTCACAAACACACACATAGGTGTTATCTAAAAAATATTCAATTTCAAATCAATGAGCTCAAAACGTATACTTTATTATATAGTTCAAAAATATGGTTTCTATCAGGGAATTAAAAAAAATCACCTGCTTCTGTCAACTATGATTACGGCAATTTTCGCTTTGCCTCATAACGCGCATGTTAAACAAGTAACGCAACGCAAAACGTAGATATGAGTTATTACTTCAAAGCGTAGATTTTTTTTATCTTTCACCGATACATAATGGCATTACATAAATATTCAGGGAACCATAGAAGCGGTAGCACAAAGTTAAAAAGCTGAAAAATTGGAGGTATTTTTTTAATTAAGATATTTTCTGATTATACATTTTTCAATAAAACTTTTCACAAAATTAGTCTTTATGAATTTATAAATTTTATTAAGTATCTGCTATAAAAATGATTGTATAATATTAATATCTTATCGTTTAAAAACTTCTACACTTGTATACATAAAAAAATTAAATCGCTTTTAAATTAAACCTCTTCGTATTTCAATTGAAACAATGGGCTATCTCTATTCAACATATTTCAAATAGAACTCAACTTCTCATGCAAATTTAAGCAAAAGCGCTCAACATTTCTGCAAAAAATAAAAGCGACATTCTTATACTTAATTTTTCCTATAGGTACATGTAATATTAAATTTAAAAATAATTCTACCATTGATATGGAGCAGTATCAATATGTGTGGTAATTAGGGAAACGTAAATGTAACATAATAATTTTCTTGAATGGTTCTTTTTTTCGACAAATCTTTCATCCAAAAGTTGCTATACATTTTAATGTATACTTTAACTTTGATAGGATTAATTTTCATGCACACAGACACACACGCACATACACAGACAGACATTGAGAAATAATTCAATATTTATTCAAGGACTCGCAAAACGGATTTTTCCATTAAAATTTCGAGGTTATTACATTACTTTCTTTTATACATAACGTATAAGAAAGGGACGAGAGACTTTTTTATTTGTGTGTGTGTTGGTATGGTCCAAATAGTAGTGCCCGTGAGTACTAAACCTTGTATCTAAACAATAAGAAATAGAGTTGATAGAAAAGTCCCGAGATTTGGTATCCTTGTCTAGTGTATTTGATATGAAAGCGATTCTTTCTCTGTTTTATGTGAAATATAGTTAAACATGTATTTCTGCCGCTATATGTGTGTGTGTTCTATCGTATTTTATTTTGCTATAATAAAAATATGAAACCGCATTCTGTCAAATTCAGGCGCATATATATGTATCGTACTTCCTACGTTCGTTGTGGTTTTTCTGGTGTGCGACAGAATTTTTGAATTGCAATTACGTACATTTCAGTAAAAATCAGTAATTGTCTACCGAATAAAATCGATGGTCCGACACTTTTAACACTAGTTTTCGTAAATTATATGTTTAATTAATTACTGGAGTAAATATAATATTAAATATATTAATAGTTATGACAAACCATCAGATACGACTAGTTCGAAGTAATGCCGCCCCGCTCTGGGCTATGTTTGATGGCGGCGCCACCATCAAGTTCAAATATTCAAACAACCAGGATTAGAAATCAACAATTTTTACACTACAATCATTTACACGACTGATTTTTTTTTTATTATTAAATAAATTGGTCAAATATCTCACTGTACTGGGGTACTAATAATTATTGATATCAAAGTGCGCCCCAATTTATTTAAATTAAAAAAGGTTCAACCAATCATTAAATATTTTAATAAATTTTCATTAAACAATATTTACAAAATTGGCTTCGCGTACTGCGCTAAAATGCTTTTGATAAATTTTCAATGATTTTCTGCAAAATAACGTTTTAAAATAATGAATGCATTAATTATTAATAGAAGTTTAATTAGTTTTTGTATCCCTTCGAAAATAACTGATTAAAAATACATTACAGCTGTACGGCCGCGAGCACTGTTTCAAAATTTTATTAAAATACTTCAGATTTATCGGTTAGCAAAACTATTCAAATTTACAAAACAAATACAAACGTTTTCTGTTTGATCAAATTGTTTTACAGCAAAATCAATAATCACTGTATTTAATATTCACAACTTTGTTTGAATTTATATGGTTTTTCTTACTTGTACCACTCTCAGTTCTCTCTCGGAGTTCAGGCAATTTCATAAAAACAATTAAAAATAATATATTCGAAATAATTATGTTCAATAAAACAATTACGTTTATTATTGTGATTATCTCTTTAAGAACCATTATTTGTAAAACATTTCGTTATTCATACAAGCTTAGGTACAAGGCACCTATGCCTTATAAATAATATACGCGATGCGAGCGGCGAATTTCTCCCTCCTATTACACGCTTGGCATAATATTAAAATTTAAAATTAATGGCTTTTAATTATTATGCCTTATGGGTTCACAATTTGAAAAAATGTTATACGCAAAAAAAATGTCGAGAATGCTACAGATACACGAGTGATTGCTTTAGATCTGTACTTCGTACGGTCAGCTAAAAATCGGTGGCATAATAAATGTGTTTCGATCTTTTCCTAATAATTTCTTTAGAGCAATTTCTCGAGAATGATCAGGAAATTGAATTTATTTCACCGGTGACATACAAAATCAGAGGTCTGATCGGATCACTACTAGCTGTCTGAGAAGAGTAATCATCTACTTCCTAAAATATAGGGCATATTAAAAATAATTAATTATGACAGATGGTAATATTTATAATAGCTGCTTTCTCGTTAGAAACGAAGTAACCCGGAATATAATAATCTAGGTCATTTTGACCCTGTAACCATAAAGTTTGGTATTACAAGCGAGCGACGAACATGATTTGATGAAATTCAAAATTTTTTTGGAAACAGGGGGATGAATCCATTTCTTTTATGTATAAGCTTTTATTACTATTAGCTTTTTATTCGAGAATGGTACAAACACAGGAACAAACAAAATATAGCTCTTTTGTACGAGATAAAAACATTTAAATTAATAATGATAATATGTTGAAACTGTTTACAGTAACAGAGTAGTGTTAATGTGATGTATGTTGATGTTGTTTTAATAATAATAATAATAGTAATAGCAACAACAATAATTTAATGTTCCATTTTACGGTGATTGCATTTTGATATTTGCATGTTTGAATTGTAACCTGGCAGTGCCAGCATGAAATAGCAACTCCCAATAGCAGATTACCGGGCAATAGTAGTTGCCTATTGAAACAGAACGTTATTGTGTATGCGCTCGCCCGGTCCGCTCCCGGTTCGCTAACCAACTATACCGATACAGTACACTGAAGAGATGAATGTATCGGTTCGTATGTAATGTAGACATAGTAATGCATATAGGCTCTCACAATGCGCCCGCATATGCCCATATGTGGGAACATTCGCCGAATAATATTACACAACAGTTTTGTTTGAAAATATGTTTGTGTTATAACTTGTAATATATCGTTTTTAAAATACACCTGAATGTGAATATAATCGCAGTATTGGCCAATTATACCGAAGGGAGTCGGGTAAATACCCAGTGGGTACGTAAATATACTTTGAGTGCCCGAAAAGTAAATATCAAATCGGCATTATACTTTCGGAGTTGCCCCAAAATTTAGAACCTTCCTTAATACTGCTCTTACAAAAATATTGAAAAATCCCATAAAAGATATTTCATCTCTACATAATTTCATAAAATTGTGGGCCCAAAAACTATATAAAAAAAGAAAATATTAAAGTTAATAATTTTGATACTTAAAATATGCATAATTTATTTTTATTATTATAAAATGAAGTTCAATAAATTATAAGAGCGAACTCAACGGTCTGAAAATTGAAAAAATAATTTTGAAATATAAGTTATTGTAGCGCGTTGACTAGCTATTGTTTCAATCAATAGCAATGTCATTATTGTCCTTTATCATTTTATCTCTTCAAAATACTGCTGTTATAAATAAGTTTTTTTTTTTTCATTTAATTATCAGTGGTTAATAATATATATATATATATATATATATATATATATATATATATATATATATATATATATATATATATATATAAATTAAAATATGCAAAAAATCCACAATATAGATTATACGGCGAGTTGAAAGCATTAGTGCCTGTACCTAGAATTATTTATATAATAATTATAGGCATATATAAATTAATTATAATATTAATTATAAGAGTGAACTCAACGGCAAAATGAAATTGAAAATAATAATTTTAAAATGTTATTGTAGCGCGTTGATTAGCTATTGTTTTAATCAATAGCAATGTCATTATTGTCCATTATCATTTTTTTTCTCTTCAAAATGCGGTGGTTATAAATTTTTTTTTTTCATTTAAACATCAGTGGTTAATAAAATATCTAAATGAATTAAATATGCATAAAATCCACTAAATATAGATTATACGGCGAGCTGAAAGCCTTGGTGCCTATATAATAATTATAGGTATACATAAATTAGTAATAATATTCATAAAGTACTTTTACTTTCTTATTCGCTATGTAAAAAAAAAACTAATTCGACATTTTAATGGAGTATCCATTTTGGGGGTATCCTTGCATCAATTATACATTACATATGAGAAAGTAAAATACTCAAAAGTATTTATAATTGCAGGTAAATTTTCATGAAATCGTTTAGTAGAAACTTTTGATTGTGTATGCAATATTTGAATAGTAAAGTAATTGATGGCGTTTTATTCGTCGTTGATCTGTGTCACACACACCCAACACTTTATGCAATCATTATATATTCGTTATCGTTTTGCACAAACACAATATATTGTATGGACAATAGATATTCTGCATTCGTTGTCCATCAAAACCTGACCGTAAATTAACCATTCGTGGTTAATTAATTGCGAATTTAATTGTTTCCGTTCTGATAACAATTGAAAAACAAATAATAACTTGTCGTTCATAGCCCACTTTAATGACAAATAACCTGATAATTGCACATATTGGTTTTATTCGTTGATCATTAGTATTTTATTTCGATTATTATGTTTTAATTAAAAACTCGTTTTGCTGGGGGATTACTGTTGTTTATATTTGGAAACTTTTAATGCTTTTACATTTGCAAAAATATTTTTACTATGTAAATTGTTTTTTAATCTACAGTTATTCTAGGAATACATTTTTAAATTCAAACATTTTACACATGATAATAACATTGTTGGTATATTATAAGCTCGTCTTACAGTATATACAAAAGAGTAGAAAATTGAGATTTTAACGTTTCGACCAATCTGGAATTTTAAGAATTTTTCTTTTATTACCCTGTATTTAAATGAATCATGCAATTTGGCTAATCATGCCCTATCAATTGAATGAAAAAAATTAATATTCTATTCTCCCGCTCTAACCGAATGGGTACATTAGCTCTAGTCGCAATTGCAAGGTTCTCCCATCTGGGGAATAGAATGGGTAAACCACCACTCTAATCATTATGTTGTTAACACTATACCCCGTCCACATTGTACACATATTTGTTGCTCATCCTGTTTAAGCACAATTCCTATTCCTTCACACACCATGCCTGCGTACCAATATTCACCACCAAGACCTGAACTTTAAGATATTCTGTTCATGACATTCCCAAAAAATAGTTCGTTGTATCTCCATTTAATTTATAATTTATTATTTAAATAAAAGAACACTTGGTTGTTTCACAATATTTTAATTTATTACGACACGTGTTTCGACTTCTCAGTCATCATCAGGATTTAAATATTAACATGTTTCACCAAGTGCCAACCACTATTTCCATTAATAATATAATTTATTATATCAGAAAACTGTGCTTCGACACAATTTTACTTCAATTTGGTTTGTTTTCTTTTTACTTTCTTTTTACGAAGTAATAAGTAAGTATAGGCATCACCAAAAAAATAGAATTCATGTTTTCAACGGATATACACATTTTGACCTTCTCTGAATCGAGTGTGACTATTTTCTGAGTGACATATGTGTGGGTGTGTGTAAACGCCGAAACTGTCGAACGTAAAATTATGAAATTTCAAACTTAAGACTTGTATATGGTCTAGTTGTGCACCCCCTATTTTTGAAAACAATATTCAAACCGGCAGTGCATGTTTACTCTATGCATTTTTTTATTCTATCTCCAACCAAGGTCTCACTACCGAGTGAGCCAGCGAGATACATACATCCAAGTATATGTTATATACATTTTTGGATTCAGGGCAATGATACAAAGACTTTTTGTTGATTACAAAATCCGAGTAGGTTGTAGACACACGACCTAAGAACAAATTAGAAATAGAAAGCACGTTACTGGTATTGTGTGGAAACAAAATAAAACCCGACAAAACCAACGTAACGTTTTCTATTTCGAAGATGAAATTTCATAAAAGTCTCTTATACATCGAGATTGTAGATAGGCACCAACGTAAAAATAAATAAATATAAAATATATCTAAAATTCATATTTAATATGAACACATAAAAGAATATATAAACATAAAGGAAACCTTTTTGCCAGAATAACATGCATGCTAGCATTGGTACGGAACTTTTCACATAATATAATCCACGCTTACATATATTCAATATATTCTACCATTCATATTATGCATTATAAATAGAGTTTCCACGATTTTCCTATGCGCGGATATATATATTAGGTTTCCGTCATTTTCATTTGGGGTTTTAGAGCTCTTTTTCTTTTGCACACGTATACAGTCTTGATAAATTCCCCTTCACGATGAAATGGGGAAAATGAAATCAATGTTCTACGTAAGTGTTTGACGATGTTACCTGCATATGTTTATTAATTTTAATGTGTTTCTCTCAGAGAGATTTTATGTGAAATTTTGCAGAAGTTTATGATTTTTAAATGAAATTCATAAGAATTTATAATGAAATCTCGAATTATAATACGTACATCGTAAAGGAATAGCAGTATTATTAAAAAAATGTTTTATCTTATCTATGTTTATGTAATAGTTCAAGTAATCAATCGGTTTATATTAATAATAACCGGCCATTATTAATACTAACCAAATAAAAATTACTTTGTAATAATTTATCACATATACCGGTAATTATTTAATTCTTCGGTAAATGTAATTACTGGAAAAATAATACATTTGTTCATAAATAATAAAAAATATTTTTATTAAATGTAACAAGCTACACAAGTAATTATTAATAATCGGATTTATTATATCAACCGTATTTTATATCTTATCTATAAAAAAAGAACTATTTGTGTAAAACAAATTAGGGTATTTTTCTGTCATATTTATATATACATATATATATATATATATATATATATATATATATATATATATATATATATATATATATATATATGTATATATATATATATAAATATATATATATATATATATATATATATATATATATATATATATATATGTATATATATATATATAAATATATATATATATATATATATATATATATATATATATATATATATATATATATATATATATGTATATATATATATATAAATATATATATATATATATATATATATATATATATATATATATATATGTATATATATATATATATAAATATATATATATATATATATATATATATATATATATATACATATATATATATATATATATATATATATATATATATATATATATATATAAATATATATAAATATATATATATATATATATATATATATATATATATTTATATATATATATATACATATATATATATATATATACGGATACGATGTATATATATATATATATATATATATATATATATATATATATATATATATATATATATATATATATATACATCGTATCCGAAGCGTCGTTGCATGATGCAAGCACAAGACGTTTATAACAAATTTATTTGTTTATAATTTAACAGGTCGCTGTTTTATCTACTTTAGATATACGACGATGATTCGTGATAAATTCTTGCAACGCTATTACAAACACGTACGTCATTCCATGTCATCAACAGTATTCCGTTAGTTGGGGTAGCATTTTACAAGAATTTAGAAACTTCGCAAACTATATTTACGCGTGCAATAAAGTACCTAATCCCGTTCACTCACAAAATTGTGTCAGCACTCTATTACATAAAATTACTCATATATATATATATATATATATATATATATATATATATATATATATATATATATATATATATATAATATATATATATATATATATATATATAAATATATATATATATATATATATATATATATATATAAATATAAATATATATATATATATATATATATATATATATATATATATGTATATATATATATATATATATATATATATATATATATATATGTATATATATATACATATATATATATATATATATATATATATATATATATATATATATATAGTATATATATATATATATATATATATATATATATATATATATATATATATATAGTATATATATATATATATATATATATATATATATATATATATATATATATATATTGTATATATATATATATATATATATATATATATATATATATATATATATATATATATATATATTGTATATATATATATATATATATATATATATATATATATATATATATATATATATATGTATATATATATATATGTATATATAAATATGTAGAACTGGCAATATTGTTTTATACATTGTCAACCGGTTCATCTAGAATCTCAAGTTTAATTTTTTTCGACGGCTCTTCCATATTAAAAGACCATGAACATTCCTCAATATTGCTAGAAGCGATCGGTTGCGAGTTTGTGTCGCCATTCAGCTGACTAATTGATAATTCTGATAGCGTTCCGGAGGAACATTTCTTCTGATCTAATAATACATTTTGTTCTGTAAAATGAAAACTTCTGTCTGAAATCAGTTCATTCTTTAAAGCAGGCAAAGTGAAATGTTTCTTGAAGTGTTTGTAGAAATTGCTGTATATCCATCTACTTTTACCACCATTTGTAGGTATCTTCTGCACTTTTATAGAATTTTCACAAATGATGCATTTAATTGTAGCTACAAAATTGTCTTCACCAACGTGTTTTGTATCAATATGTATGTTACGCATTGGTTCTCGGTAAGTGTTCAGTATTTCTATACTGCAATTCTTTGCAAACCATTCTTTAACTACTTTTCGTATATGAAGCGTTTCTTCAGCAATCAAGTCATGTGAATTTATAAATTGTTCGGTTATTAATACCATGGGTTCAGTAACATTTTCCGAAGATGTAGTAATGTTTATAGCACCTGAGGTAGCTGATGTAGATGCTACATTCTCGTTTTTCACAAAATCGTTTGCCAATTTGTTTTTGAAATATCTGGATATTAAGTTAAGGATTTTTCTGTGGCCACTCACGATTTTAAATGCAGAAATTTTGGGTGTAAATATTCCGAAATAGTCTTCATATTCATTGAATGGTATAATTGAAGGTAAAACTTCTTTCGCAAAGGTCTCAATTTCTGTTATATCATCTTCACTTATATCAGCTAATACTGCTGCATTGTCATATCCATTTGCTATCAACAATTTTTTAAGAGATGATGGTATTTTGGATTTATATGCTATTTCGAATTCCGTAAATATATTTACTGTATTTAACGCCATGGTTTATCTTTGCGATATCTTCAAAGCTCCTACAAAAATTAAAAAGACCATTTTACTATATAGTACGAGTTATACAGTTTCAGAGAGTTCGTTTGATATCGCATTGCATCTATGCTTGTTTAATGAAGAAAACTGTCACTGGTTTTTGAAGAGATAAATCAAAAATTTGCATAAACTTCATTGGCGGGCTTACATCAATTCAAAATACAACAATGAATTCATTGATTTATGGAATATTTTAAATTACAGACATATTAATAATAAAAAATATAATAATTTAGATTTTTATGGCTCCGGAAGTATAAGAGCATTCACATTATATGTACACCAAATAAGGATAAAATCGGCCAGGTGCATTAGGAGATGCGGTCTTATGAGTGAGATACATCCAAAAGTATGAGTTATACAGTAAAACTTCCCTAACTCGAACTTCTATAACTCGAAGTATTCTCTAAGTCGAACTTTTTTCTTGAACACTAATGTTTCGTTCTTTTTTACATGTTATTTTATCTCCCTAATTCGAATTTCTATAACTCGAATATTTCTCTAATTCGAAGTGATATTTTCTCTCGTTGCTGGGGTAGTCCCTACGTACGAATAGCCGCATAGCACTGACAATCAAATTTGTGCGTGTGAGGCGCAGAACATATATTTATTATTTCAGTGTGTGTTTCAAAGTGTCATTGTATATAATTTAGTGATCGATTTAGTTTGAAGATTAGGTGATACAGTGCTGTAATTACTAGTTAACAAAACTTAATTGTGAAGTGCATATGTATGTTTCTCGAATATGAAGCGAAATTTAAAGTGCTTATCATTTAGAAGAAAAACTTTCTTTAATTGCCGAGGTAGAAAAGGGCACAAAGAAGAAAAAGGATATTGCTATACAATTCGGTATTCCCCCTAACAGCATATCGACCATTTTAAAAAACAATGCTAGATTTCTAGAAAAAGTTAATAACTAGTGGTACTAGTATACGCAAAAGGCTTACACCTTGTGTTTATACTGATATTGATGAATGTATGTTCCTGATTATATATACAATTCTTTAAATTTAGTGGAAGATTTTGTAGAACACGAAAGGTGGTCTTGTAAAATACAAAAAAAAATTACTGAATACTTTAAAATAAACAACTAATTTTTTCTCATATTTTTATTGTGTATTTTCTATAACTCGAAGTTTCCCTAACTCGAATCTTTTATCCTGTACCTCGAGATTCGAGTTAGGGAAGTTTTACTGTATATACATTTTTGGTATGAGAAAGATGTAAAACGAATGTATGTGCAAAAGAAAATTGAATCCGTCAATGTTACAGACAAACGACCGTACACTATAGCTCTTTTGTACTACCGTACGTCGAGCTAAAAATGGAATATAGAATGTATTCATTCACCCATCTGCGCGGCATTCCATTTACAGTCGACCGCTTACCGATAGCCGTATGGCAACGGTGTATCGCACTCGTAACACTGCACACGAACGTCGTGGTCGCAATCTTAGGTGCAGTCGTGTAGTTGTAGTCTTTGCTATTGTTAGTATATAATATTTACCGATACAAATGCATTTGTAATAACATAAGAAATTATCTGTTATATTTATACTTTATAAATAAGGACACATACACACCTTTTAAAAGTGGTTATTTACTTACTTTATCCAGTATTATTTTTCTTATCCATTCCCTTCGTGGTATGCGCTGGTCCTCCATTCATTTTTCCGTACGTTTTTAGATATATCAACAAGTGTACGTATCACTATTACTTGACTACGTTATTTATTATGAAATATAAGTGTGAAAATATATGCTAGCCTTATCCAAGGCTACTGGCAGACTGCTGGTACTGGCAATCTCAGGCGACGCGCATACAGTTTCAAGCGCATGCGTGTATTGATTTTTGCTTCACTTCTGTATACTGCCGCATACTTTTGAATACTGTGACTTGATCTACAAAGCCTTGACGTACAGCGGTAAAGTTTTGATGTAAATGTTCGCCGTTAGATGGACAATATTGCGGGACTGCGTTCAGAGTTCACTTGGCGGAAAACAGCACACGGACAAAAAGCCGACATGGACAAAAGGTCGACATGGACATAAGACCGACATGGACAAAAGGCCGACATAGACAAAAGGCCGATATCAACAAAAGGCCAACAGGGACAAATGGTCGACATTTATATAAAACCGACATGGACAAAAGGCCGATATGAACAAAAGGCCAACACGGACAAAATGCCGATATGTACAAATGGCCGACATGCGACATGACACTCTAGCTTATTTAATATATCGCCGTTAAGTTTACTTGTATTTAAGGGCCATATTCGAGTTAAATATACCTAATTTGCACAGAATTAGGACAGAATTTGGTGCAGATAAAAGAATCTATTTTATTCTGTGGCAATACAAAATACGTTATGTACGTCGAAGGGTTTGTCGTCTGCACACAAGTATCGTCGATTAAAATAATGATTCGCAATAGTTACAAGATATCAATAAGTATAATTTTGCGAATGTCTGCGAACTTTCGGAACTGATGGTTCGTAGTTTTATTGAAAAAAATATCGATGTGGGTTACATGCAAATATTTTTGTTTAAAGTTTAATACTGCTGAATTTCTGCATGACAGAAAAGTTTAAAAACAACAATATTTGTGTAAATACATCGAACCTGTATAGATATAGATAGATGCCTATTCTCCAGCTAAATAATGTACGCAAATACGAATTTTAAAAACTATTCGCCAAAAAGCAACAAAAATATACATTTGATGGACCGTGTAGAGAATTTTCACTAATACGATACTGTATGCCTGGCGGCCTGTAACCGGGAAAATACCCATATGACATTTTCAATTTGTCCCCCCTTACCTCACTGTTAAACAGCATGATGAACGAGGTGGGACAGAGAAACAACGATTGTTAGAACAGTTCGAATGGCTGCCCGGGCCCCATATAATGAGACCAACATACAATAAGAGAAAGATAGATGAATTGCTACTGCACAAGTAAGGGAGATGGAATGATATAAACGAACATATAGAGAGTACAATGTGCGCTCAGTGAATTTGCCATATATTATTTTACAATTAAATTTCAAAGTTTGGTTTTCAACTGTTGTGTTAATGGTTACACGCCGTTTGTTGTTTTGATGACCGGTAGATACCAGGTTACGAGATAAATAAACAACCGGGTAAATGAATATTAAGTTGTAATACGTGAAAGTTTACACAAGAAAGAATACAAATTCATCATAACACAGTTGGAAAGTAGCTAATGGAAAATAATCAACTTTTGAGATAAAGGACTTTAACAGCTCGGTTTAAATTACGATTTCCAAGCTAATAACTTTGTTCGGCTTAATTACCTTTTATTGTCAAATGCGTAAGGATTTTTTTTATAACGTTTTATACAGAATATTTATTACATTCAAAAGTTAATTGGCTTTTTACATATAAAGGTTACTAGGGATAGATTCAATTTACAATATTTACCAACGACAGAAATATTTAAATCTAACAATAATACAGACAGGCTTTAACACGTTCGTTACCAATCGCTTTGAGTATACTTTTAGTAAGTTTCTGTTGTCCTTTCTACGTTGACGTAATATATTTTTAGACCAAAACACAACTGTAGCTATTTATTTCGGTAATATACATAAAAATATTTTAGAAATTTAGAATTCTTACTCATAAAGTATCTTACAGTAATATTATGTATATATTTAATAATCCACTTAATTAAATAAAGTTAATTTAATCGCAATAATAAAAACAAAATGTTGACGCTAATCATAAATTGAATTTAATTTTAATTGATTGCTAAAGCAGTATATTCCTGAATTAATGACTTGAATCTGGTGCCAACGAATTGCAATAATTTTATGGTGGATTTAATCCATCAAATATTTGGCACCAACTACAGTACTGCAAATGAATTAAGATTTAACTGCCACACATTTATAGTGTCCCATAAGAATATTTGTTATTCATTTATAATTTCTATAACTTGCTTGAACCTGTCAAAAATGAGCACTAAGTATTTTTTATAACAAAACCTAATACATATTTACAATAGGTAATCTAACAAATTAAACTAGTATATTGTTTAAATATTTTATAATATTTATTGTTTACGTAAACATATCTTAAAATTAATTTTTGGATGATCGACTGATAATTTAATGTTGAAATAAGACATTTGGACAGGAAAGCAGTCATTTGTTAAATTTATTCAATTCATCTCGACGTTTCGACAAAACATTTGTCTTCCCCAGGAGGTAAATTAGTCACACAATAAATAAAATATAAAAAAAAGGAATATGAATGTCATCCTAATTACAGTTTTTACAACAAAATGATGTTTATTAAGTCATGCTATTATTTTATAATAATAGTAATAGAATAATAGTAGCATAACTTAAGAATTGAACACCATTTTGTTGTAAAAAAAAACTGTAATTAAGATCCATATACTTTTATACATATTTTATTTATAGTGTGACTAATTAAACTCCTGAGGAAGACAAATGAAATATATAAGTATACAAATCATTTAGATTTTTTTAATAATTATGAAAGGCGGAAAACGAAATATAATTTTATTTTGAGGAAAGGTTATGCCACTTTGTGCCCCCGGGATGAAGGTGAGAAATATTTACAAACATCCATACCTGTGTCATTGTAGCGGGATCTCGAATCCTAGCCACTAGGACCTCGAATCCTAGCCACTAGGACCTCGACTAGGATTACCCGACTACCTTGGGTCGGATGGTAGCGCTAAGCTCTTCGGCCACGCCGGGTGGCATATGATTTTTTATATAATGTATTGTTTAGTTTATACGGATAAAACATCAAATTTGTTTTACATATATTTTTAGCAAGCAGACATTTGGTTAAAACTCTTTAAAAATTGCTGAACAAATTCATCATAATTATAATTAGGTCATCAAGATGTATTATCACATAGCGATGACACATAAAATGCGAGAATGTTCGTTACGATCTCAAATGATACTACTAGCGAGATCTCCCGGTGGGAAGAACACTTGTAGTTGAGCAACAGATTCGAATTCTGCACGTTCTGTAAACATTTATTTGTATAATTTTGCCAGTAAATATTTAAATTTACCTAAAATTACAGAAATGTAATTTTAATGAAGGTTCCATTAGTAAAATGACATGATTTGTTAGTCTATTTATTTTATTATCCACACATTAGTCAATATTTAAAATTATGGCAAAGAAAGATACTTTAAAAAATAAGCTATTATGTTATTTTAAATTGTATTTACGATTGCTATGAAATAATGGGATACGTAAATATATCAAGTCCATTTTAAAAAGAGATTTTTTCGGTAAATGGTATATTATTCGAAAAAACTTTGTTAACAAAAATTACTAGAATTTTCAATATCTTTAACTCTTATTATACTCATTTTTTCTCTAACTCATGCCGTTTTTGAGATACTGATAATTGAAATAGTAAACATTACTTCCGGTTAGATATTATTTTCAAGGTTATTATATATTATTAACTTCATGTACTGCTTTTACTTTGAGTACCTACTCGTATAATTCAACCCGTTGTCAGTGTTCAAAACGGACGCTATCGTATCGGCATCGGCCACTAAACTATACAGTGTTGTCATTCAATATCCATTGATGATTAATTAAACTGTCCTGTATTCCTTTCCTCTTCAGCCCGCGCGATTGTTATTACAGTGTTGCCAATAATTATTGTTTAATTTGTCAAAGAGCTATATGCATAGAATAGTTGTGTTTACATTGCCTCGATCACCAGATGCTCTTCAATTTTCTAAAGCTTCGATATTGTCCAACAAGATAGTTATTTGTATCGACAGTAAACAGTTTGTGCCCATGCCAAACAAACATTATTATTAGAATTAATTTACAAAGTATTTAATTTAGATAAAACACTTATTACGGAAATTGGTCTTGATCACATTATTTTCCAAAATTGGCTAAGGGCTGTATCAATGCGGGCTCCAAATTTTGGGGGCATTTAACGGAAAAGTTGGATATAAATTACGACGGGAAATTATATGTATACCAAATTTCGTTAAAACATTTTTTTAAGTAAATAAAAAATTACACAAAACCTCGTCAGACTTTTGATATCAATTTCCTTCTTCGCTTTTGTGATTTCATAAGATTCTAGGACAACTAAAACTCCCCTGTTGTGATTCATGTTTAAAATATTGTTCTTAATTTCTGGATCAAATAAATATTCAGCTAATGTTGAGAAACCGGGCATATCTTTTTGAACATATTTATGTATTCCTCGATTCTAGTTTGAGAAGAACTTCCTGTCTGTTCTATGTAAACACATTAGCAAGTATCACATTCTAACCTATAAATACTTGAACCGCGGTCTAACAAAGGTGTTTTGTCTATTTTGTGACTCGATTCTTTATTTAAATTTGAGATGAGTATAGAAGCTATTGTTAAATTAGTTTGATCTAATATTCGTTTAATTTACCTAAAATTTCGATGAAACATTAATAATGTACATTTTAGTATTCTAATATTATCAATAAACAAGATTTGGTACGCGTAAAACGCACCAATGCGTAGGGCTCGCCTTTAGGTAAGATATGCGAGCAGTGGTTTTTAATTATTATGGTCCTTTGATTAACATTTAGAAAAAATGTTATAGATATAAAAAGTCTTACAATTTTTGTAGATTATATTGATAAAAAGAAAATTTAATGCATATTTTAAAATTCAAAACTAACTATTTTCGGAATGACGTCTGTGTGTGCGATTTTTATTTATATTATTTGCGCAACAAGCGTTATGATCGTAAAAACCACATTTATAATTTTCCATAAATAAATAAATTATTAATGGACAAAAACACTAAATATTGAAGATTTAGGTCATTCTACGAATACTATTATTTTAGAACCTTTGCGTGAAGTATATGTTGTTTCCTAAAAAAGTAAAAAACTGTTGTACATGGTGGTGAATTTTTATTTAAAAGCAACATAAAACCTAGCGACGCGTCCACGCGCTTATTGTCTTCCAAGATGAGTCGTAGAACAATAGCATCAGTCAACGGGGAAATCAGCGCTTTTGTTGAGGAAGTTTCGGTGAGACAAACGTCACCGTCGGCTTGTGCTGGCTCTGCCTGTCCTCTTAGTCTTTCAATAGAAAAACGACGTGCTATACATTCGTATAGAGACCAATACTTGTGACTGAAACAGAACACCCTCTATGACGTCAGATCGTTATTGGAACGCAACTGGTTGTTTCAATCAACGAAGGCTCATCGCGAACTGTGTTTCACGTGTGTCGTGTCAATAGTTATCTAGTAAGATCTTGTCGGGGAAATCCTCTTCCTTTAGGATAAAAATTACTTTCTTTCATTATATTTTCAAGATAAGATATTTGATTAAAAAAGTAAACGGAATTTTAATCATTTCTTTGAATAAATGAACATTTAATAACGGTTCGTAATTATAAGAAAACAGAAATGTAAAAAGGATATTCTTAACGCTGCGTATGCCCGTTTAGTTATAGATATGTATAGTATTTCAGCAAGTGTGTCTTAATGTGCAGAGGTTTAACTAACATTAAATTTAGCGTTAAAGTTGTTGTATATACAAGCGCATTCAGAACAGTGATGTAAACAGTGTTTGTTGAGGTAGTTCCGAACAAGCGAATGTTTGTTTGTTTCTTGTACCGGGTGTGTCTAAAGAAACTATAAGCAATCGTAGCTAGCGAAATAGATAACAACGTAAGTCCGGCTCTGAACAAGTTCCGAACGAGATGTAGAGGCTGGGACGGGACAGACAATACCAGTAGGTCTATTATGTATGAGATTGTTGCCAGTGATTGTTTCTTGTCTCTCTCTACTGTTCTGAAATATTTTTATGTTCTCCCCATTCACGTATACATGCGAACTATTATATACTGTTCGTGAATATGCCTTCGTTTCCATCATCTTGTTATCGTTATTGTGGTGGAGTTTCCTGCGATTGTTCATTACAAAATTTTATCATTGTACTAATATATTTCTACAGAAAATAATGTTTGTATACTAAACAAACATACATGTATTAAATCTGCGGTTTTTGCTTATAGTTATTGATATTAAACCGTGTGACACGCAAGAAAAAATAAATATATATACCATAGATAATACATTTCTACATCGATAAAATAATAATGTATATTTTTATAAAACTAAATAATTCAAACAATTCTAAAAATCGGTAGTGGCCAACATAGAACTATCTTTTAGGTTTTCTTGTTTTCTCGGTTAATCTCTCTTGCATTCTCCTTATATTCGTCATTCAAATGTCTAATTATCTTACTCTCCCTGTTCATCTCTTTCTTTTATTTTGTATTCTGGCACTTTTCTTTTCTTTGCCATGCAAATTTTCTGCATATTTTTCTTTTGAAACTTGTTTTTAGCCATCCTAAAATATATCATATTGAATAAAGGCTTTTCCATAAACATATATTTTTCGAGATTTAAGGAAATTTGTCGAGCATTGTTATGCGGAATGTGTTTTCGTTCCATAATTCTAATTTAGCATCACATTTTTTTTTACTTTCTTTTACAGAGTAATAAGTATTGTAATCATGAAAAATATACATGTTTTGACCTTCCCTGAATCGAATGTGACTATTTTCGGAATGACGTCTGTCTGTCTCTCTCTGTGTGTCTGTATGTCTGTGAACGCTCTAGACCCAAAACTGTCGAACATAAAATTATGAAACTTCAAACTTAAGTATATGTCCTAGATGTGCACCTTCTTTTTTGAAAAGAATATTCAAACCGGAATTGCATGTATACTCTATACATTTTTTGTTCTATCTCTAATATCACTAGAACGGCTACACTTACGGCAAATATAGTTTTGTTCATAATGAAAGATATTAATATTTCGCACAACTTTTGTTTGAAATATTTCTTCAAAAAATTTACAAGTTGCGAGAAAAATGCTACGAAACATTATAAATATCTTGTTTACGTTGCCATGGATTCGCATGTAGCTTATAAAAGCGGATCATCTGCTATTTTGACAGGAAAACAAAATAGACACAATTAGATAAATGACATTTCAGGATATTTCTGTTGAGTATTGGTTAGTATGATAGCTGGTTTTGGTTATATATATATATATATATATATATATATATATATATATATATATATATATATATATATATATATATATATATATATAAATATATATCTAGTTATATTTTATTAACATTTATTTTAGAGATTGTACCATTATCCTTAGAAGAACACTTTTGAAACAAAAGTGGTTTAAAATTAGAATATCCTGAGTTTTTATATCTATATGTTTTTCTGTAAATGCAGCCGTTGCCAAGATAGTTAAAAAATGAGACGAGTAAACTAGTACTTCTGGTTGAAATTGCCTTTTCAAAATATGACATTATCTACTCTGGAGTACACAAATCTTAAATTCAAAACATCATATTGGTACGATATTGAGAGGAATACGTGCCTAAGTATTTGATAAATTCGAATTTATTGTTTTTGAATACTTGAATAAAAGGTTCACAGTTACTTTAAGTATAAAGGGATTTTTATATATGAGCCATCAGTAACATTAACTCAATATATCAAAGTGATATTATTACTTTGGATATGTATAAAGTGCGACAGTTAAATGTTAAAATATGACGTGCAATTATTGTCTCACATAATGAAGGTAAATAGGTTTACAAACATGTTCTTTGTTCCAGTGGACGGTTTAGGGCTGGTCCAAAACTTTTGAACTGCTGTGCATATATGTATACTTCCGTCTAATGTCAGATTAGGAAGCAGAAATCAGGCGATGTCTGTCAAATATATAGTTGTTTTCTGTGTCCAAAGTTACAGTTATTATAGGTAAACAATCCTTTCTCTCAGTGTAGATTAACAACCGACTGACACTAGAACCGGTGCGGTGCGATCGTAAAGTCAGCTGGATAAAAACAACAAAATTATATCATTTTTCAATTTAATTAATTGGATTTGTTTTGTATCTGATGGTAATTTTATTCGAATTATTTATATATCGTATTGCTTTAGTATAATTAATTTTATTAACATACTGCTAACTTCACACTAACAGAAAACTTATCTAAGATTCAAGTATCAAAATAAGTAATCGTTTTTATGTCATTCTATTTCTGATTATGCAAATATTTTTACAGGCGCTGCTGTCTCCAGCTCGTCTAGTCTAGTAAAGGGATAACATTTTTATACAAATATGTCTGTGTGTTTGTTTTAATAGTGTTAAAAATAATGATTTCACTACAAAATAAAAACATAATACTAATATATTATGATTTTATTTTGAAGATTAATGTTTTTTAATTTTATCAACAGTTTTTGCCGTAGAGCGATCACACAACATATATAATTATTTATTGTGTATTAAAAAACATTAATCTTCAAAATAAAATCATAATATATTAGTATTATGCTTTTATTTTGAAGTGAAATGTTTATTTTTTTAGAACTACGAAACACCCGACTATTTTAATTATCAAAATTTTTTTCTGTAGATTTTTATAGTATTAAAAATAATGATTTCACATCAAAATAAATGCATAATACATTATGTTTGTTGTGATGTTATGTCTAGCATTTAAATAGTGTGTCTACAAAAGTTCAAACATTCTTTGGTAAATCATAAATTTAAATGAGTTTAGCAAGTCAAATTTCAAGTAATAAAACACAATGATTACTTAATTTATGGAGTACTAATAATACAGCGTAATTTGTTGAGTTATTTGCTCTGCCTATATACAAAAAATTGTCTGAAATTATCAAGTGCTGAACGACATTGTAATACAAACTTCATAAATTTAAAAAAAGTATTGTTTTTAATAATGACTCAATTTTTGACTATCGAAGAATTGGAGTATGGAGAAGAAATAAATAGATTTATAATTTTACGACGCATTTTAAGGGATGCTGAGAATCTTTTTGATGTCCTAGATGTAAAAAAAAATGCGAGAGAAGGCTTAGCATCTCTGACAACCCCCTAGTTACGGCCCTGTTCGTTCTTCTCTACGTATAATATAAATATTTTCCTTATGTAGTTATGTTTTGATCACTTTCACCAGAAAATCCCTTTCATTTTATAATTAAATATTTCGTGAATCCAGTATCATCAAGGTCGTCCCCGTTAACACCTCTTGAAAACTGATGCGAGTTTTTGCCCAGTTTCGACGCGACAAACAACAAGAATGACCCAAAACCCTGACCTTTTTCCACCGTAACAAACCCACTTGACTTCTGACATAAGTAAACACTTGTGGATGATGTAACGTCGTGCGTCGTCGCCATTTTAGTTCACTTCTTTTATTAAAATTATAAACAAACGAAACCTTTGTTTACATTCAACATTTTTTAACTCTCTTGATCTAGTTAACATAAGACGTAGGCGTGATTGTTATGTCTTGGACTGAGATGACAGCATTAGAAAACGAATTCTATACACTTGTTGAATGATATATTACCGACTATATTTAGTAACAAAATTTCACAAATAAATAACAATATTCTGGCCCTGTATTAGTATCAAAACAAATGTTATTATGAACATAACTATTTTTGCCATAAGTGTGTTTTTGTAATAGGGTACCGATAGCGTCATATTTAAATAATATTTTAAATATAGCACAGGAAAGACGTGATTATGGCACTAGACAAGATTTCGGACATTTATTTACGAGCCTGTAACGCAAACATTCTTTGTAATATCCTTTTAATATATTTTAGTTTACCTTACTAACATGTAAACAAACTGAACTAAAAGACAGTTCCTGTAATAACTTTGTTTTATTATCATTTTACAACAAAAATAGTTGCTAACAGTCACGGCTAAAATTGACTGGCAAATATCTTAAATATAAATAATAATAATAGATTTATTTTGTCTACATTTTTATATCAAATTGTTGTTTGTTTTGGAAGGATGACTTTCAGCAGGTACGGCCCTGCAGATAATACAGCTATATTCAACAAAAAAACAATTGGAAATTATTGTCTGCCAGCATACTTCAAATTTAGCGTAGGTCACATTCACCATGGCACTGGTAATCCATAGGATTAGTTGCAAATTATCCATAATAATTAAATAAAGGGCATATAAATTTATGCATGATGTAGGCAACCTACAGGGATTAGTGAACATGTGAAATTGGCATCACATGCTTTATGGATGTAATTAGGTTGCTATATAGCCGTATTCATGCATTTTTAAATTATTAATGTCGTTTTTACCTTATTGCAGTCAGATTGACGTAGAACAAAAAATATATGATATGGCATTATTTAATTCATAAGTAGCACAAAATTATGTATGCGGTTTTTTATTGTACTAAGCGAGAAGTTGTATTATTATTGCAATTTAAAAATATCAGAAACCGGGACAAAGACCTGCTTCGCTTGTGTTAATTTATTTAAAATCTTATATCTATACCGAACTGAATTTTGAAGATAGTTTTAATAGTAAATGATATGGTGTAATACCGACTTGGGGTCATGTATATAATGTCCAATTAGCTGCAACCCACACATAATTATATTTTCTCAAGCTTGCAATGTGTTCCTTACGTTGTATTGCTCAGCTTGGTCGATACTTGATGTCACTTAGCCATCATAACTAGTTATTTATGACTAGCTGCGCATTTTATGTCATGCCAGTTGTTTGTTGGATATTTCCGCGATCATAAACCAGGAGACTGTGCAAATAAAATACAATTTCAGTTGAATGATAATTAAAAAACACTAAAATTTATTTTTAATTATATTAGTCAGACGGTCCACAATATTCAAGGACTAAACTTGCTTGTTGCTAGGTTTTCATCAATTCACAGAGGAAAACAAATTTAATGTGACTGGCAAAAGTTTTAGTATATTTTATATATATTTAATAAATATTTTAACGCATTAATTAAGAGATAAAACACATATGTTGCTGTACAAAAAACTGATGTCTTAACTTGAATATTTATTCAGTGTATCAATAATATAACGAGTGCTTCCACGATTTGAACATTGGCCTTTTCAAACTGGCAGAGAAGACGTGAAATCGAAATGGTTTCAAGTACAAAACCAGGCAGTATCCGTTAATTTCTTACGGGTTTAATTGTTTTTTTCCGTAAGAGTTAAACAGTTAATATTTGAAGTGATTATTATTTCACACCATCCACATCAAAAATAAATAATCTTCGTTATCACCCGATCTTATTTCCTACCTTCGCACTACAATCTATAGCGACTGCCTGCTGATGCGCGATTGTTTCCACGTCACGAACAGGAAGAGACACCCTGACATGTCCTAACAAACACCGTTCGCTTCAATACCGTGCGATCAGCTTTTGTTCTATTAGATAAATGCGTGAACGCACACATATTGTGTCTGTGTATATATATCTAAACGTCATACATACCTCACTGGCCTTCTGAAGGTTATTCAATTGGAGATTCAAGCCGTTGCTGTTTCGCCTTTATTTTTTCGTTTGTATGAACAAATGTTCCTTCTCATAATATATCTACAAAATTCTTCTAATTCTTAAAAAAAAATGGGGGATATTTTCTCTTTAGCTCTTAAGTCTCTCTCGAGGGTCAGGTTGGCCACACGACAGGGTTGTATTTGCAGGAAATTGGCAATAAGGTAGTAATGAAGAAATTACAGAAGAATTGCACGATTAAAATATTTAAACAAACATATCATCAATGTCTAATTTCTAAAACGACAGCGGTTACAGAAGAAGCAAGTCTTATTAGGATATAAAAGGATACTAAAATTTTTAGATATATATAGTAATTAAATGGGTTCTAAATTAGGATATTCTCCACAGCAAAAGCTTGCCTCATGTCTATTACTACCATAAAAATCTTTGAATTAGAAATATTAACGGAAATAGACGGTTTAATATGCCGGTTAGATACTATAGAATTATTCTGCATATTTTTTATTAAATTCAAATGTATAAGTAGGTATAATTATTTAGACAAAACTGCTTTAGGAACCACATGTTATCAAAAGGAAAAAAGCAATTTACTATCCTATATATTAGTTGATAAATATTGTATATTTTGTAAGTTTGTGCAAGATCGGTTCGGTGCGCCTAGAGACATGGAGAATTCACAACTGCACTGCGCCCCTGTGTGAAGGCAGAATCTCCCTTTTCTTCCGTACCTCAGTTATTATCCCTAGAGGCTTCTCAACCCATGGTAGGTGTTGCGAACTCTGGTTTGTTTTCCCCTATGTTTTAAGGATCAGTCGTCCACGATTTTTCTGTTCGTTTTCCTGTTTATTTTCTATTTACAATTTCTCTTTCGTTCAGCACAGCTTTATCTTGCTTTTTAGGGTTCCACAAGTTTTTTTATTTTACAGTTTAATAGGAAATGGTTCCCTCAGAAATTGATAATTATATTTCTTGATTTCCTCTTAGAAGGTGATCAAAAATTGTCAGGTCCAGATTTATTAAAATAATGTTTTACTCTCTTAAAGGGTTTATACCCCGAGATATTGAGAAAGTGGTACTTCCGCTTGAAATATCCGTTTCAGAAATAAGCTTTCTTTCGTAAATTTAAAACATTATATTTTTATATACAATGGTATTGACGGTACACACACACACAGAAGTTATTGAGAAAATATCGAAATAGCTTCAGGAACCACCAAAACGAATATCTCCATTTAAATGTCGATGGCATTTTTTTGTGATCACAATACTTTTCTTATATACATAACGTATTTTTAATTGGGGGATCCTACATTGTATTATCATCTTGTACTATTTTCTTAATAAATTGTGCACAGATATCTCGATAACACTCGAGGCTCAAGGTAATATTATTACCTTGAATAAATTCTAATACGCAACTATGATCATGAAAATTTTCAACCTCGGGATTTTAACAGAATCACATTGTGTCTGTGTGTGAACGCTCTATAGCAATACCTTTTGATAATAACATGAAACTTTCTATTTATAGTTTGCATATGACCCGGAAGAAAATCTATTAATTTTAGAAACAAAATCTAGAGAAAACGTGGTTTTATAAAAGTTTATGATATTGCTAGGAGTATCTACACTTCTTACTTCTTTTTTATTTTGTTATAAATTATTATTTTTATACGTTAATAAAATAAATCTTCAAATAAGAAACTTGGTAGTAAGTTAGTAAGTTAGATATGATTTTTCCTTTAATTCTGCAACCCGAGTTATGTTTACAACGTAATAAGAAAAACTTTCTTAATGTTAGGATGCATCCAATTTAGTATTACAAATTACATCAAGTTTATTTTTTTGCGGTATAAGATGTAGCATTCTCAGATTGTGAACCCTAAGACCATAAAAAATAATTATATATATGAACACTCAGATATATTTGTGTGTATTTGAGTGAGTGAGTTTATATGTGTAGATCTTTTTTTTTTTGGGTCTTGACCTCTGGGGTGAAATATGAGAGTCTTAACCATTACCTCGACCATTACACTTGGTTAATAATTGATTTTCTGTGTTTACTCAAGAAAACAGAACATATTTTGAAAATATGGCGAACTGTAGACAACTTGTTTGTATAGTTATTTTAAAACACGTACCATTTACTTGAAAATTGCTTTTGAAATTAGTATTTTAATATGCTATATCCATAGTTACCATATTCACTAAATTGTTTCCATTTTAATCGCAAGATTAATGAATGTCTAAAACAAAACAGAAATCGGATTGCGAAATATTGATTGATGTTTTGATTTAGTATTGCAATTCTTAATCCACAGATTTAGTAGATAGCCGAAAAGCACAATTTCGCTAACAAATTGAAATTGATAGCTCGATGTTATAGTGCTCATAATGCGCACACAATCACAGAATGTAGAAGATTATTTAAAATTTCAAATGTGAAACTAAACTATTTATTGACAAACATATAGTTATGGTGGTTATTTCGTTTTACCTCCATTTTTAAGCTTGTATCAACACTGTAATATCGTGATGTTCAATTTGCTTATATGCTTTAACTGTATATAGGCTATATGCGATATCTGTGAGTGAAATCCTTTGAAATGGAATATTATCGAAATACAGTCTACAATGCAACATAGTATTAAACACAAAAACTCCATCGAATTGTGTAACTGTAAACACGAACATATTGCGTTCATATTTGATAATGAAACTTACACTCTTGAAGTACCTGGATACGTTATTTCGCTATGTACACCTGTGCGAAACTTTATCATCATAAACGAGCTTAAGTTGGTCCCAGTGAACGAACATATTAAGTAACCCAATATATCGTGTTTTGCCAAGCATGTTACTACTCATAAAATTACGGTATATATCTTGTGGCTTTTATTTAGTGTATTCGCCCTTTATGAGCTCTATATTTCACAAAATGGCGTTGCACGAAGGTAATGAACCACGGCTTCTAATAGTTTATACATTCTGCGGATAATAAGTAGATACAGTATATTTGTATACTATCTTTTAGGGAAAGCTTCCATATTAAGAATACACAAAAAGTGTATTATCATTAAAAGTTCTGGATTATAATAATTTCATTTGGCGTTACCCAAGAAAGTATGGGTACGGTACTGCGTTGTATTAAATTAATGTGCTAAATGTTTTGGATAAAGTTCAAAGATTTAACAAACAACATATCAAATAAATACATACCTTCTTTATTGATCTAAGATTCGTCGAGAAAGTTTAAATTTATTCGTGTTTTTGGTGTGGCGAAATCGTTTTACTGTGTTTATTCATCATCAAACGTTTTGAAGCGAATTTCTTTAAATATTTCATCATTCGCAAACATGTTGATGGATGCTTGCAAATTGTTAGCAAGCAGACTTCTAATCAACAAGTAAACATACGACAAATTAACTTATATATTAATCAGAGATTTATAATTAAGGCTGGCATCTGATCTTTCGATATTGAATCACATCATCTATCAAACGTCTCAACATTTCTGCTAATTTGCCTATCCCTTCGTCTTTCTGCCTAATAAGCATGATTACAGTACCGGATTCACATTAAATTAATAATGTCTATCGCCAATTATTTTCTCATTATTTTTCACCGTGGATAACATACATAGTTAATAGTTTTATAATTGAATTTGTGATTTTTCTAACTCTAAGTCTAACTCTATTAAAAGTTGTACATATATTTCGACTAATAAATGATATTCTTCAGATGTTTATGTGGTGATTGGTGATGTGGTCAGTAACCACTCAGTATGGATAAATTGTTTACAAGCAGACGCCACAGCAACAGAAATAATTCTAGAATGCCCTTAGGCAGTCTTTAAAATGTATATATGACCAATATAATAAAAATCTACGATAAAAAAATCTAAATGAAACCGAGGAGGCCAACTGAGATTTAGTGAAGGCATCGTCCTCTGTTTTCTATTTTAACGGCAACGCTATGTACATCAGATAAAGTTGTTTGATAGCTATGGCATCAGATGGAACTACTTAGCAGTGTTGAATATAAATTCTACTATACTGTATGGTATTATATACACGACGAATAGATCTATCGATAATCATATAATCATAATAATAGTGTATCTGTAATCACAATAATTGTAAATGGAACTAAAATGAATAATATTACTAGCCAAACATCTAGATACATACCTTAAATAAACTTACAAATTTTAATACTATATATTATAATATATCTAATTTTTACATTCCTATAAAGAATGTATAGGAATACATATCTCGTCACCCTGATTCCAAAATATATATATATATATATATATATATATATATATATATATATATATATATATATATATATATATATATATAACTCATATACTTCTCATATTTTATATCTACAATATTTTCTCAAATGTAAAAGGCCATAAAAAATTATTAATTAAATTAAATAATAATTCTGTTTATTTTCTTATTCTTTAAATTTCAATTACTGGAATTCTTCAAACTTCGTTCATGTTTAGTATCTAAAGTTTAATAAGCACTGATGCATTAACTATATTATGACATTTTAGATCTACTTAAGATGCATCTTGTAAGGGTCTGGGTGTCCTTAAAGTGTAACTATATTTGCATATATACACCTGCTGAACATTTATGAATGCGGCTACGTATATTTAATGCCAAGGCAACTACAATATACACATAAACACGGTAAAGTACAATGTTGGCTGTATTGTTGCTGCCAACATAATAAACGGTGATATTTGAGGCCACACAGTAGTGTAACTACTCTGAAAGTGCAATAGGAATAATATTCAATGCAATAAAAACGCAATATTTTTTTTGAAATTTAAAAAATAAATATTCTGCCAAACGCCGATTACATAACTTTCATTTACGAATGTATCTAATCATAAATAATTTCAAATTCGAGATTTTAACGATTATGTTTAGTGTTACTATAATATGCATATTATATGTGCAGAAAATTTGGTTGATTCCTTCATAACTCTAATTGTTTCCTATTTATAACATATGAACACTGTGATTTCGGCATGTATATTCGAAAACATCGTGTATGTAATAATATTATATTTAGCATGTTCACGATTATCATTGTAATTAATTCTAAAGTATTATTCACTAATTAGTCCATCCGTGACTGCTGGTTCCTTAGTCAGAGCAGTTAAATAACATAAATGGGATTTTAATTTACTGTTTCAATATTATGATGATATATTTCTGAATTTTTCATTATTTAACCCTGTTATACAAATCTCATTGTTTAAACAGTTACAGCATTTACACTTTTCAAAATACGTTCATTCCAGAAATGAGATAATACGTGTGTCATCCATTATAATTATTAAAATTAATGACGCACCTGTTATTAAATTGCATGTAATGCTAGGCTGCCTATTTCAGAGAAATAATATGCTAATTAAGAATTATTGTTAGTAAAATAAATTATTTTATTACATAATTATTTTAAATATTTAAGTTTATTTGCACTGATTTAATTACAAAAATTATTAAAATTTTATAGTATGAGAAAAACATATATTTTTCACGTTTTTTAATCGATTACATGATTCTAACCTTGTAAAACTACTACTATTTTCTTTGCGATATAATTCACATTTTAAAATATCAGTTCTGCAATAGCTTTATAGTAATGTATAAAATATGAAATATTAGGTTAAAACTCGAATATAACACACAACCTCTTGAGAGGAATATTTTAAGATATATAAGATTAATTTATGTTTCTTCAGATAAAAATTATATCTGAATTTGTTTATTTATTTTAATATTATGAGAATTAATATAATTTAGATAATTTTTTTTTGCACGAATTTTAAAAGGAATTATTATGATCATGACTAATTCAAGTTCCTGGTTTTAGCAGAAATACACGTTTTGAGCTTTATAAAGACTATTTTCGAGATGTGTGTGTGGATGTATATGTATGTGGGCGTGTGTGTGTCGGTGAGTGTTCTACAGCAAAAATAATTAAAGATAAAATTGAACTTTTTCCACTCACTATGATTAATTAATAGTAGTGATTAATATATTTGGTAACATTTCTGAAAATAAATATATTACGAAAATACATCTGTCTCAGTATAGAGTACGGTAGCATACGACCACTGTTATTCTTTTCTCTCTCTCTCAGTTCGCACCTGTTTTATCTAGAATCGCTTTAGTACAAAAACCGTAATTTAATCCCACTAAAAGCAGTACTGCACGATTGGAGTCGAATGAGATTAATTAACTAAATTAGGGGGACTGTGGTTTGATGCTACGTTGATTTCTATTCTAGATCTCGGACACTTCATAAAGTTATATCTGATTTGCTGGTTTGATATTTAAAAATAAACTGCGTGTATACATATTATTGTTCCATTAAAAGTTAGAATTGCCTTGTTTTGAGGATAAATAAAAAATAGGGATTTGTAGGCGTTTACATCAATATAAATAAGATGATTAATAAGCTCACAATGGTCAGTGCTAAATAATTGAAAATAGAATCGGATAAAAAAACATGAAAATGCCGGGTGTGACGTTCCAAAAGAATAATAATTTCTTTGTGTTTCGTGACATGTGTCACTATTCTGAATAACATAATCTAAAGTATACTTTAAATTATTTATTTGAAATAGTTCTCTACTGTCTTAAGAAAACAGCTGAAGGAACAGTAATTTATACAGTTTTTGTAGTCTCTCTTTGAATTTTATGCTCAGTTTGCAAGCAATATATTTTGGCAAGATGACAATCATCATCAAGCCAATGGTGTTTAGGTTCGTAAAGTTGATGGAAAGTTAAGCACTAACGATGAATTAAGGCCCAAACATTAGTGCCTAAAAAGAAATTCAATAGCCTCATTCATTTCTCGGATATCAACATTTCAAAAGGGCCCACCAATTTCCCGCTTGATGGAAAGCACTAACGATGAATTAGGGCTCAAACGTTAGTAAAGAAAATCAGCTAACCCAACTATTTCCCGGAAATCAATGAGAGCACTAATCAGCAACCATTTAATAAATAACTAATAAAAATTCAGATTTCAAGTTTGGATGTATTTTCTCGTACCATTCTGCCTCTCAGCCTTTTGCCTACTAACCGCTCAGATAATTATACATACGACGTCTGTAAACTTTGTTATTAATTTTACAGATTATAGGTTGGCAGCATTGCATTGCACATAACCTCCACATAGCCACATGTTCTTGGATTGTTGATATCTCGTTTAGTTTTCTTTGAGTGCAACGTGTTTAAATGTTGAGGAAATCCAAATTAATTGGTGCACATAGCTGCCATTACCAAATTTCCCAGTTATTTCACAGTGCAGAGAAAGTGTGTATGAATAAATAAGTTAGTAGAACGACGACATCTTTTCACTTTTGCAAACCAAAACATGTGTTTACGCGCTAGTTGGTAAACGAACTTGAGAGAAGCATTCGCTATTCACATTAGTGTTGCGTCATGATACATAACAGAACTTGGAACAGAACAAGGCAGTGTCAGTTCATTCATCTGTTGGTTTCGCATAGTTACCGCGAAAGGAAAAGTGATTTGTCGTGTTCTGCTCGAATCATCGTCTATTACGCTGACCTGTGCAGGACTTATATTCTTGTTGTTGGGTCGCAGGTTTATTAAGGTCGATTTTATAAGTACAAGTACAAGAACAGTCCCCTATCTGGATTAAAAATAAGGGTGCAGTTATAATAGAATTTTTCCACTAAACTTGGTGGGAGTAGGACAGGCTGTCCATGTTGGTGCGTTAAATAAAGATAGCTAATTTTTACACGGAAACTTGACGTGAAACAAGGCAATCATAAACAGTCCATAATTTGGTTTTTACCAATATGAAAACTTTACTATCAACTTCAACGGTTAAATAATAATCTAAGTTTTGAATTGTGCTTGAAATATCATTATTTATTTATTTATTATTAAAGAATATTGTTCGGTATATCAACTCATGTGAATTTAATATTTACATATAAAATAAGAAACAATTTTTGGGATTTTACCACACTTTATTATAAAAACAGTAAAATGTTAACCCGTTTGCTAAATATGTCCACTGTAGTGGACGCAACTTGTAACCTATTTATTGTAAACCAATCAATTAATTCTTATATTTTCTTTTACGTAGAATTGTTAATTTGATATCTTAGAAAAATATGGTCAGTTTTTTTCTACGGTAATTTTAAACAATCAGCGGTTTTTGTATAGCAAATCGATAGAACGACTGATATATCTAAGAAATGCGTATATTTCTGGTGAAATAAAATTTTTATTTAACAAATTAAAAAGATAGAGTATGGATAAGTATCGTCCGCATTGTTATATTTAGATTTAAATCCCAAATTTATGGCAGCATTAGATATTTGAGTGCTCTAATCTGATCACGTGGTACATTAGAGTACTAGAGTACTATATAAATTTTAATTTATTCTATATGGCATATAGAATATATTGCAATGAAATTTTTTCCAAACTTTGAATTTTAAAAGGAATACGATATTAATTATAATATTTTTCCGTCGCTCGAACCATTTAGTACAGTTTTGAAATAATGTACTATACGCCAAAACATTAAGAACACTTTCAAAAATGCTGTACCACTGCAAAATTCGAACTCTAGCCCCACCACTGGTTATTTATTTAATAAAAGGACAAAAACGAATGAAATGGCACAATAAAATGTCAAAGTAAATAATATTATTGCGAAAAATCTATTCAAATATTAATTTTCTGTTACTTAAAATGTACTCATACATTTGTTTTCTCGTTCGTAAGACCGACATCTGTGGTAAGACAACATTTTGTTGATGAATGTCTCAAATGAAAGCTTAATTCATATTTATTTTAGAATTTTATTTTACAAAAAAGAAATATATATTTTTATAGTATTACAGAGATAAAAATTTGATGTTTACTACATTGGACATCCCTGTGTGTTCATTCCTTTTTTTGTATCCCAAATTTTTGTTCTGATGTTGGGATACTTTAGCTGTTATAGACCGGTTTCCAGCTGTCCGCTCTAAACGAATCGAGAATGATTTCAGTCCCCAAAAAAATATTAAAGTCAAGTCAGCAGCATCAGGTAAGTCAGGTATGTGCGCGCGCGTTTCAATGTCAAATAATTGAAGGTGTTTCGGTCCATTTCGGCCATATTCGGATGTGCTCGCGCATCAAACGCTTAGCCACCATGGTCGCGTCTCGCCGCGCGCGCGCCAGTACGCATCAGCAGTGCCTTACCAATAAACCGTGTTTAAGAGTGTGGTTAGTTTTGTTACAGTGTTTTTTGTTTGTGTGTGTGTTCTGTATAAATTTCCAGCCCGATTCGTGCATACATTGTACCATCATTTACACGCGTGTTTACGTTTAACAGTGTTTTTATTATCCTTGAGTGACTCGATTAATATTTTAACCTGAAAGTATTCGTGTGGAGTGTTGTGAGTTCGGGATTGCATATCGACTACCTGTTGTTCGTTAGCTGGACATCACGTCACTATTATTACATGCTTAAAGGGTGAGTTATGCTCCGTTTCATATATCTTTTGGCTGATGTTTGTTTCAAACGTGCTTATCGCACGGTCGTCATGGTTACACCATTCGAAAGTGTTAAACACTACGCATCACATGCTGATTCGCCATTTTGCATCCCTACCCTCGTACCTCATGCAGGTTATATGCGAAATGTACCTTAACCACTATGTATCTGTTATGAGTCTCTCTACTTTTAGCTCGTCTTTTGTAGTCTAGGGACAACTTTATATACAATGTCGACAATATTATAAAGTAGATTTACATTTATACATTGCATGCCCAATATATCATTCGAAATTAAAGCTGTTTGATTCATTGATTCGAATTGAATATTCACTTTAGCATTAATTCGCCTTTTCAATTATTTCAAATATGTAATGGGGTTCGAGTATTTTAATTCCTCTTTGCACGCAAATATTGTCGTTGTAACACGCTATCTAGAGATTTTTTTTAAATTGAATTGTTTTTATGATTGATGGATTACAAGCGCCCCTGTGCTAGTATGTGCAACAGAGCTATAGTATTCGGATGTATATGTATCACATTCAAAGAATTATAACTTTGTGCATGCATTTTTTACTTTCTTTTACAGAGTAATAAGTAAGTAGTGTAATCATGAAAAATGTCGAACTCGCGATTTCAACGGATATACACGTTTTGACCTTTTCTGAATCGAATGTGACTATTTTCGGAATGACGTCTGTCTGTCTCTCTGTCTGTCTGTGTGTCTGTTTGTGTGTGTGTGTGTCTGTGAACGCTCTAGAGCCAAAACTGTCGAACGAAAAATTATGAAACTTCAAACTTAAGCTTTGTATATGCCCTAGATGTGCACCTCCTATTTTTGAAAAGAATATTGAACACTTACGACAAATATAGTTATATTCATAATGAAAGATATTAATATTTTGCACAACTTTTGTTTGACTCATTTCTTCAAAAAATGTACCAGTTGCGAGAAAAATGCTACGAAACATTATAAATATGTTGTTTACGTTGCCATGGATTCGCATGTACAAAATCGGATCATCTGCTATTTTGACAGGAAAACAAAAGACTATTAGATAAATGACATTTCAGAATATTTCAGTAGAGTATTGGTTAGTTTGACTGCAGGTTTTGGATATATATATATATATATATATATATATATATATATATATATATATATATATATTTATATTTATATTTAGTGAAAACTGCGTAAAAGAAAGTTGAGTGCAGACCACTCAAATAGTACACATATACTTGGATGTATCTTTGCTTATAATGTTGGGGGTCTTCTGAAGGTACTGCACCGATTTTAACTATAGATACAGCCAAACTTCCTCGGATATGCGAACAAAATACTTCTAAAGATAACATAAGGATGTTCAAGATATTGAAGTTTGAGTGTATGTGATTACTTAATTAATTTCGTTTTTGGAGTTTACGAGTTTCCGATGGATTTCGCACAGATAATTAAATAATATGCAAGTCATGTAATTTTTGTTATACGTTATCCTCTTTAATTCTTACTTTCTGCTTTAATATTTTTGAAATATTCGTGCGTTCGCACTCATGAAAAATATTACAATTAATAAATATGAAGTGACTTGGTGTCAGGTGGATACTACGCTAGATTTGTATGGTTTTCTTTTTGGTCGAGTGAGTGTACATGCAATCAATAAAACCTAATGAGTTGAGTTTGCGCATATGCCGTAGTGATATAGTGTCATCCAACTTTTCATAAAAATAAAAATATGTTTCGGTAATGAATGATTGTAATTATGATCATGAATAACACCTATAATTTTGATAAAACGCGTTTAAAAGCCTTCATTCAACATTTTTAATCTGGAACGCAGAATTACAGAAAACATATTCTCTTAAAAAGAAGGAAAAAGAAAATTGAGATTCTTGGGAATTGCAGTCGTTTTTTAATAATTAATTTTATTTAACCCTACGTTTCTATATATATATATATATATATATATATATATATATATATATATATATATATATATATATATATATATATATATATATATAAGTTATATATATATATATATATATATATATATATATATATATAAGTTATATATATATATTTGGATTCAGGACGACGAGACAAACACTTTTTGTTAATGACATTTTTGAATACGAGAATGCTACAGACACACGACCGAATGCTTTAGCGTCTTCGGTACTTTGTACGGCGAGCTAAAAACTGCATTCCTAAGAAATTGTTTCTTCTTTCTATTATAAAAGTAGAGTGTTTCTGATATAAAAATATATAAATAGACGAATTCTTCTGTGTTTTATATGCATATTATATAATTTGGAGGAACATTCTGTTTTCAACTTTGATTTTAACATCATCTAAGCTTTACAAATAAAGAAAAGGTATGCCCCTGCGAAGAACGGTTTATACTGCTAGCAATATTATATAGTGGTCGATCTACTAAATAGGGATCCCTCTTAAAACAGTTAGAGAAGGTCTACGGCTCTATAAATCAAACCAGTAAGCTATGAATTTATGTGGTGAAAATTTGTATGGAACTGTACCCAGTTAGCGCTGCCCTTGTGCAGAGGGTTATTATTTTTCTTTCGTTTTTTTTTTTGCTCTTCACGTTTCGAGGGCAAACGGCGGCCTAGTTCTTGTCATAGAAGACAGAAGAGCAAAGAGCGCGTATGAGTGAACGCTGTTCTCTTTGGCATTTGCGATTCATAATTCGGAAGATTGTGCGCGCCTGTTGTCCGTTGCTTAGCAACGACACCATAAGGGTTGCCCTCGAATGCCTGAAATTATCACTCCATATGATGGCGTCAACAGGCATAGAGCATGGTATTGCAGCCGGCGTCTACTTCGTGGCCATAGTGTTTGCAAACATATAATCAATACATTTGTATTTAGAAAGATTTTGCAGCCTCTTTTTATTACTCTTCAAATATTATTATAAACACTTATTACATTAATGCAGATTTGCATTTATAATTCTTCTTTATTTATTTGTTTCGGAGTCAAATTTCAAAATATATAACTACGAGTAAAGGATTGTTCACAGCGAACCGAATAGTAATTATGATTAGAAAATTACAAATAATAATCTAGTTTGTATTATGCTAACATTCTAAGCAACAGAATTAGCACAATGTATGATAAATTTTGTTGCTGTGAACGTTAACTTTGTATGTCATACAACAAACTGGAATTATTACGTATAATTTCTAAGCTCAATTACTGATTGTTTCGCTGTGAACAAACCTTTATGCTCACCAATCACATATTGGAATTATCATTTCAAAAATCAGTGTTTGTAAAACTGTTTTATACATAATCATAATACGAACCATGTAGTCTTCTCTACGTTTTAAACAATAATGTCTTTAATATTTATTTCTTAAAGATCTAAACTTAAACGGCAATTATTATCTGCTTTTTTCAATTTCTTTAAACATTATTATTGCTTGATAATCACCGTATGGTGGGCTGAAGGCATTGGTGCATGTATCTATGATTGTTACATATATATATATATATATATTTGTATGCGGCTGAATTTTCGTGACCTTGAATCTAAAAATATCAGTAATACAATATAGACCAAAGACCATATGCTATGAATTACTAGCGATCATAAGAAATGGTTTCATTCATACATCTTACGGCAGAGAATAGTATTTTTATAGCTCATATAATAATAAAATTTATTATAATATTTATTATATATTTAATATATTAAATGGACCGTCAAGGGAAGTTAACTCCAGCTTCATATTTTTGTTATAATTCTTTAGTATATAATTCTACGTACAAGAAAGTAAGAAGAATATTGCGTTATTATGTTTTGCCGTGAAACCATATCAATATGTGTGAAAACTAGAATAATGTGAATGTAACATGCCCGTTTACAAAGGTGATTTTTCAGCAAATGATCCATTTTTTGAAAAAGCTTCTTAAATACAATTTGCTATAAATTTTAATATCTTCAACTTTCATAAGAATCACTTTTTCTCTAACTCATACAATTTGCGAGATATTGAAAAAATAGCCTGAATAAACTGTTTTTCTGGTTAAGTTTATAGTTTCTTAATTTTACCTTCAACAGTTTTGGCTCTCATAAAGGCGTAATTCCAAAATATCAGATTCGATTCCGAGATGGTCAAAACGTGTACCTCGCATAAGATTTGTGGGTGTGTTCGATACCTTTGTGTGTATTTATGATTTATCTGAGAACCCACCTTTGTATATAAAATTATAACTGACGTAGCGCCAGTTATTTCTATTTAGTTGTAAGTAAATTACTAATGTATCCCAGTAACCTTAATTGCAAAACTGGTACTCAGTGACTAGTGAAAGGAGTAACATGTTAAATGCATTTGTATTCCATTCAAGCAATACTGCCAGACAAAACTCCAGACAGTATACATTTCCTGGAACTCCATTTACAAACGAGTGAGGAGTGATACCCCCACCTCTTATATCCGATCATTTTCCACACATATATCCCTTCCGACCCTCTGTTAATGAACACCCCTGTTTATTCCGGCTGATAACGCAAATGGAACAATGCTCATTGTTGTCTCACGCTATATAAGAAGGGCTACCCCTCACCTCTCATACAAATTCACCAGATAGCTTTCAGTATATTCTATTTTATAAAACCTGGAGTGGTCTTCACTCGACATTCTTCCACCTTCGATTATTAAAAAAACAAAATCAATATGTATTTACGTCTAGGAAGATTGGGAAACATTCTTAATATAGGTGTAATTTTAAATTGAAACGTATTTTTCCAATTCCTGTGAAGTAAAACGGCATTTTAATTGATCTAATCGCGAATGCCAATGCTTATTTATCAATATCCGATTGTATTTACATATATCGCGGGTTGAAATGAGTGGAACTGGCTTTATTATGAACGACCGACAGGAAGTCATGAAAGGAATTTCTGTGCAAAAATATTACAATTCCAAGAATTAGCTAATACTATATGTCTTTTGTACTTACTGCACGAGCTAATAAGCTTGGATCACACGCGGAGTAAGTTTAAAAACATATGTTTCAGATAAATGAATAGTCACACAAATATAATCGTATACAAACCTCAAAGGAATATCAATTATTACGCATTTAACCTTTGTTTATTCCTAAAAGTAGTTTGTTATTCAAAACAGTGACAGAAGCTGTCAATTCTAATTATAAATTAACTTTTCACTTTTTAACACGTTTTCTATTAACTTCCTCGTTCTACTCTACTGAAAATGACATTTTTGTGATGTCAAAACATTGAGGATGAATGTGTTTTCCGTCGTACAGTATGTATACAAACAGAACTTTGTTTTACGTCTTCATATCTGTCAAAATATAACTCATAATCTTGGAAAATGAAAATCGCAAATTAATTAATATATGTATACATTTATCGACCCACAAAACATAAGGAAATAAACAACAAAACACAAAATGATCTCTAGTTTATATTATTAGTAACTTCCATAATTTTTGAACAAATATTTTGGGAAGAGGGTAGGAGCAAAACAAAATTGAAAATAGATCAATGGAGCACTAAATTATGTTATAACTTTTAATGCGATTGTGCCTATGTTATTCTATCTTGATAGATGCCAAAAGTCTGTAATGTTTGCAACACTAATCATCAACTTTTAATACTGGTCCTGTATTCATGGGACGGCTGATTCATCATTAAATGGTGATGTACCGATGACGTAATTTTGACACCGAAGCCAACAAGTTGTCGCTCACATAAAGCGCGTCGATTTCCATCTCGCTCTTACCTACTTTCGATAAGTTTTAAGTGGTCTCTGTCTAGCTTACATACGTGTATGTATATATATATATATATTAGTGACGCGTGATTCGGTCACGTTCAACCCAGTTTTATGCGCATCGCTGCCTTCTGTCTAACGCGAGCATATGATTGTGTTGGTGGTCGGAACAGTTCCCCTTTTATATGTATGTTAGGGAGGTTCATGATGTGATTAGTATACAGAAAATTTGCGTGGGATATCATTAAATGATGTTTAGGCATTATTATTCCTGTTTCTAACTTTTCCGCTGTAGTGCTTCAAAAAAACAAACTTTGGAACGCGTAAAACGCACCAATGCGTAGAGCCTTTAGGTAAGATAAGCGTTGCGAGCAGTGGTTTTTTATTATTATGGCCTTTTAGTTAACAATTTGAAAAAATATATAGATAAAAAGTTTTACAATTTTTTGTAGATAATATTGATAAAAAAAATATTTTAAAATTCATAATTATAATATTTAATAATTTTTTTCGGCCTTTGGGTTAACAATATGAAAAAATATTGTAGATATAAAATATCTTAGAATTTTCAGTAGAATTTTTGAGTGTTTTAATTATTTGTATAAGGGGAGGCTCCAAATTTTAGGGCCCTATAACTCACAAAGTATACCGGCAATTAGATTTAAAGTGCGAGCGGATTCAAATGGGATGCCAAATAATATGTGTACCAAATTTGGTGTGAATCCCTCAGGTACCTTCAGAGGCGTAGAGGGCACAAATTTGGTCTTACGAGCGAGTGACGACTAACATCCAAGTATATAAGTTATATATATTTTTGGATTCAGCGCGACGAGGCAAACACTTTTTGTTTTATGAAATATTTTGATCCGAGAATGCTACAGGCACACAGCTTCATCTGTTTTATCCTTTGCTATTTTCAATTCATTGTGTTTTGAATGAAAAATTTCCTTGTATTTAGGGAATTTAAATTTGTTGTCAAAAATCAATTTGCGCAATTTCACCGTATTATTATTTTCTTTTTGGGGAAATATGGTTACATTTCAGTATTTACTGTACACGCCCTTCACATTTTTAATGAACAAACGTCATAAAATAGAATCATGTTAAGTATATCCGGCAAAACGGAAAACGTGTATTATGATTATCTCTTTTGACATTGAAAAATTAATGTCACTAGTTCATTGCTCTATTAATACCTGCCTGATTATAAATAATGCATATACATACAAAGTAATGGAGATTTGTATCTGCCTTTGAGTATTCACAGTATAACAACCTATGTATGTATATATATTTATAAAACATGTAGAAATGTCATACTACAAAAACTGTTCAATTATATTTACATTAAAATATCATTACAATAGTCGTGTCCATACACGGAATAAAATATTATATTTATACTAATATAAAATATGCAATGTACTTATGCTTTCTTTTTCATAAAATACGTAAATATTTTAGTTTTCGTTTTGTATTATATATCACACTAATCACCTTGAAATGTTAATTTAGTCGTAATAATAAGGTACACATACTGATAATAGTTCATGTGAATGACTCATATACACTGCACGTCAATAGCTAGGTTCTCTCTACTTACAAAACATAAACTAAGGCAATTCTTATTAACATGCATGAAATTAATATAAAAATATGTCAAAAAAGGAACAACTGTTTTAAGTTACAAAATTTTGAAAGATAGAAACAAGAATTTTCAAGTCTTGTCAAGAAATACACTAGCAAGATATTGACAAGAAGAGAAGCTCTCTTGTTTCTTGTCATGCAAATCTAGACAATACAAGAAGTTTGTGTCAAAACAACAAATCCTGTTTGTGCAACACTAACCTGGTATTACATTGATGGCTTAAACACCAGTTTTTGGTTTGCGCTCAGGTATTCATTTTAGAGCCCTTTGAAAAAAAATCGTAACCATAAAGTGTAAGAATAAACCTTAAACCACTAATGAAAATTGTAGTATATTTTAAGCCTGTTTAAATAATATTATATGTAATAATATAATATAAACATTTTTTGGTTGCTTTTAGATTCCCAAATTATATTATACATTGATTTCTATACCTTTGTTAATCCTAAACTAATAAGTTTCAAAAAAGGTTTACTCATGAATGCAACGGATTGAATAAAAATTCGATTTGACTCTCGTTTTGAATGCAAGGCAGTTGACAGAAATCAGTTCTCTCAGCTCTTTTTTTAACTCGCTGTCCGGTTGAAATATTCTGCTGTCCGATGTCGTTCATTACCGTTTCTGTCATTTTTGCGATTTATTGATTTCTAATCTGCTATTGTTACGTCCCCTTTGTCCGAGCTTGGACAATTCTTTTTATTCAACGACCGTAAAAAAATCTTGGCTTTTTCGCTATAGACAGAGATGGAGTTCAGCGAAAATTGAGATAAATGGTTGTCCGCTGATATTTAATATTCAATCGTGCAAAAAATCTTCAACTCTACGTGTGATTTTTATTCTAGCTTTTTTTATTTTTGTTTCTATGTAATTCAAATAACCATTTTCGGTTTGTCATTTTGATTTTATTATTATTCACTGTCTATTGTTCTAGTTTGTCTGTGAATCGCTATTCATTTTTTACATATTTCATACTTCATTGTTATTTTTCTCACGTTGGAATATGTCAAATTCAAATCTTTCTGAATATTTATTTCAATTCGTACATTACGTATACGTTACTAGTCATTTTAAAGAATTAAAACCACGTACAAAATTTTATATATCGAAAACAGTTAGTTTTAATTATATATAGTCGATTCCGGTTAAACGGGCCACCGATTAATGGAGACACCCACTTATTTAACCCGAATCTTAAAGAACAAAAACCAAATAAGAGAAATAACATCGCTTACCCATTCCGTTTAATCGGGGCAAATTACTGAACAGCCAGAAAAATTAGTTCAAAACTTATCCTTTTGTATACAGTTTGTCCCTGCTTACTTCGCATATTTGAGTTCTCAATGTGTGACGGAATAAAGTATTTACTTATTTACTCTTGCAATTTTTTTTTTTTCATTTAATATTCGCGATCGAGATTAAATTTAGCTATTTAGCGAAATAAAATTCTAAGACAGTCTGCCCCGTTTGCCATGTTTGTTTGATGACAATTCTTGTAAATCAACGTGATATAATTTAAATCTGTCCTTTTCACCACGGTTAAAAATATTTCAAAATGTTTTGTGCGTCAATTTGCACGTTCATAATAACATAATAAACAGGTGCGTCAAATACAATATTAGTTGTCAGCGCCTCAGATAGTATATACATATTCCATGTATGAGAATGTCCAGTGTAGGGCACTGCGGATTTTTTATCGCGTAGGCGTGCAATGTTGATAGGGTTAAAAAACAAGCTTATCATTGACACTGGATACGAAATTCCAACATAAACGTGTGATATAAAAATGCGAGTTCACCTTTTTAGCTGAATTCAGTATAAAACGATTTATTTTTCTATATCATTCAAGCAATAAAACCTATTTGCCGAATTTATATACAAGATTATTTTTAAATACGCCCGTATTTTTTGTTTTTTTTTTAATTCAATGTTTATCAATATGCTGGGTGTCAGGGTCGGACTAAACTATATTTATTTCATAGTATTAATCGAGGCATTACTGATACTGTTATATATATATGCCAACATCGACGCGTTATATGTGCTGGTTCCCACTGTCCTCTATCTATTGATTACACATTTAGGTTTAATTAATTTATAAGAGCTATTAAATCTAATGTACCCACCCGCATTTTCAAATCATTGTATATGCGCTCCAATGTGTAGTATTAGCTAGAACTAGCACTTACTTATTGTAAACTGAAATTAATTAATCATTTACCAAACAATTCTACCCTAACGACATAACTTATAAGAAATGTGGGTTTTAGTACCTTGTAATTTCAGATCCCCTAATGGAAATGTAAATATATTTACAACATCCATGCCTTATTCGTCGATCTTGGGACTTCAATTATAGCCACTAGATAGCTTGAACTTTATAGCCTAGTCAACGAAGACCCGATTTTAACAAAAAATGTTTAGAGAAAAACGAATTCTTATAAATGTTGAAAATATTGAAATATTTACTGAAAATTCACTTTTGATAATATTATATATACAACTACTCAGATGTATGTTTGTTTATATGTTTGTTTTTATGGGTTGAACGCTTTATTTGGTAAAAATACCTTATTTATATAGTGTAACCATTATAAGAAAATTCGCCACCCGTGAAATTATTCAATTAAACAGTTGGATCGGTGAGAAGTATTCTGTATATGATATGGGCCAGTTTTTTTTTAAATATCTCGAGAACGTGGATAATAAATAAAATGATAATAACTTCAATATATTAAATTAAAGAAAGTGCACTGGAAATTTATAAATGAACCTTATTATTTATGTAATTTTGAACTGTTCTGTGGCCTCACCAGGCTGTCATTTACTATTTATTTTTGTGTTGGAGTGGTTTTCGTGGTGTTGTGTGTCGGCCTGTCATTGTGTCTGCCGCAATGACAACCTGACACAACGCTACGAAAACTACTACATAAAAATAAATAATAAACTACAACCAACAGTATATATATAACTATGTTCCTTTGCAATATTTATTTCCAATAAGAACTATTAAAATCGCGATAAAATCATTTTAAAATATGTAAATAATAGAAAAACCATAAAATTAGTTTTCATTCCGGTGAACATAAACAGCAATTATTGCTTATCGCATATAGACGTAATAAACATGTTTACACGTTTTATTGCATTGATGTTGAACTCGTACAGAAGAGCTAAAGTATTCGGTCCTGTTTCTGTAACATTCTCTTTACTAAATATGTCTTTAACAAAAATGTTTTTGTCTTGTTGTCCTGAATAATATATATATATATATATATATATATATATATATATATATATATATATATATATATATATATATATATATCACTCTCTACTCCTCTGAAGGTACCGGCGCAATTTGAACCAAATTTGCAACACCTATGCTCTGGTATTCCACTTATATACACTCGCAGTTCAAATTCAATCACCCGTATACTTCTGGAGTTATAGAATCTCACAATTTGGAGGCTTCATTAATAGTGCGCTTAGAATATTTTTAATAATACCAAAATGATACCAATGCCTTCAGTTTCCCAAAGGACAATGCAAATATGATTTATCTTAGAAAGGAAAGGATGAAGGGGCAAATTTAAGAAGACAGACAACCATTTGTTTGAATCTATGTCTATTCAAATAACATTTATTCTCTAAATATTTAAATACCTTAAAAAATTTAGCGGAAAAGATGCTTTAGCATCAAGGGGCAAAACGTAGTTGTTGTTAAATAATATTTTCGATCTTATCTTGGTCATTATTTGGAAATAATTTTTATATCTAATTTATAATATAATTTATGGCGGCTAGCTTAACCTCTCTCTTATTTTGCTAGAACAGGTGCCGTTTTCGAGATAGTAATAAATTTGCATTTGCTTTCACTGCCGATTTATATTTTGTTAAAAAAAAATAGGTGCCTCATTAACTCTAAATTTAGTGTCGTATAATTATCTTCAACAGTTTTCCTGTTGAACGCTCACAGACGTAATTTTGAAAATAACCAATATGAATTAATGGAAGCCCAAAACGTATATTGCCATTCAATTTTTTTTATAAATACAATACTTACTTTAACAGTTCTTTTAAGAATGCAAAAACAGGAGAGAATAAAATTAGTGTTATAATATTGTGAAACAAATGTTTGATAAATCTAGTCATCTGTTTATGTAATCATGCAAACACATACATACAGTAGACAAAAGTTAGTATGTCAAGATTTTCTTCATGAATAGAAAGAGTATTGAACGTGCATCATCGTTTAAAAAAATATAAAAACAAGCAGCATTTCGATTTATATGTAGTATAATACTGTGCAACGTGACTGCATCACGCATTGTCTATTCTTGTTTGCACATACATTTATGTATGTCCTTATTTCTTTGTATTTTATATGTATATCGTGTAAGATTTTGTCCTTGCATTTAATTAATTAGACTTATATATCGTTTCAAATGAAACAAAAATATTTCAAATCTTCATTGTAATTTTGGTAGAAATAGTTGAACGTAAATTTATTTATTGACACGTAAATTAATTTTCCAAGTCTTAAACACCAATAATTTTTTAAACGCAATATCTATTTTTCTAATTCCACAGATTGGTAATACTCAAAGGTGCTATCGAAACTCAACTTGAATTTATTTTATGAAAATACTTGTTTAAGTAGCAATGAAGACGTTTTTTTTTAGCGAAACTGTCCTTTAGTTCCAAAACAATGAGATATTTTACTTTATTTGTCCTCTTACTGGTCTCGAAGTTTGATCAAATTTAGTGATTCTATTATTAAAAATAGACATTGGAGGCGCGACGCAGATCTTTATGTTGATCATAAATACGGAGAAAACATCGAGTGTCGACAATGTATTCTATCTTTGTTCTTAATCGTCATGGCTCTTGATGCGCGGGTTCATCAACAGAGAAACATATATAACTTTAGATTTAAATATATAACAATCGGATGCTAAATGTGAACTGGGCCTTACCCGATTTCTGGCTACACTTTAAAGATTAACACTACGATAAAAATAAACGATAATGAGCAAAATATGATGATTATCGAGGTGTAACTAATACACTACCAGTCATATACATGGTGATGATGCATATATATATATATATATATATATATATATATATATATATATATATATATATATATATATATATATTTATATATTTTGAGGGCCTACATACCAATTTAAAAATATATTCGAAAAGAATTTGGGTCATACCAACTATCCAATTTTGGAAAAGTTTCATATAATTCATTAATAATTAACAAGAATACTCAATTTGGTACCATGCGTATAATTTGAAAATTTAAATCATGATGTCACAGTTTGGCAATCAAGTATAATAAATTTGTATGTGAATAGTTTTTTATAATATGCTTAAGATTGACGTTGAATGCATGGCTGAATATCTCTTTGGTCAGGTCGTATATTTGAGTAAGAAAATTGCAAGCTTGCAATGTTCCCAGCCAAAACAATAATAAGAAGGCTATCCATCACTGAGGTCTTTGAGAGGAATAGTTTTGAATTAATATAATAATAAATAAAAATATTTACTTAGGGCCAGTATTATAAACAATTTAATATTTCAATTAATTTTTACTTAGTAATTAAAATAAAACATAAAATGATAGCAATATTATTTTTCCATTAACGTATTGGTTATTGCAGATATATATTGAATAACAGTACGTATTAAATATTATATTTGAATACCTTGATATGGTGAATATTGAAATCTATATTTTGGACTGGTGTATTTTCTTGACTGGATTTGTGATGAAGGACGAACAAATTGGAGTTTCTTGGGAGAAGCAGTCGTTTTTAATCATTAACTTCATTCAATCCTCCATTTCGGCATTTCTTTCGCTACCCGGATAAAGAGGTAAACAACCGAATTGTTAACGAACCGAATTTTATCTGGAAGAATCACGCTAGAACATGAAGATCGGTACCTACAATATACGTAGTAACAATCAAATGTAATAGACGTGAAGCACTAAGCATATATAGCGGTTAATTTGAACAAACAAATCCAAGCGTCTGGAGAGACAATTAATGAAGTCTTGTGGATCGACGAGTCGAAATTAGAACTTTTTGTTCCAAACAACGAGTGTTTGTTCCTCGAAAAATCAAAGGAGTGTTTTATAAACATTAAAATACGAGATATTGGCAATAGATCTAAGAATATCTTCTAATGAAAAGAGACCATAACCTCTGAAAGTAAATTGGCAAAAATTCACAAAAAATATACGACTTTTTATGTCTATAAAGATTTTACAGAGATTCCAAGGCCATTAATAATAATTAAAATAAAATAATTTGAAATAAAAATTTCCAATTAAACAATTTATTTCATTGTTTTATGCCCACCTATAAAATGTGTACCTATTTGGTTTATAGCTTCAAAATTCAGTGGTTATAAAAATGTTTTCTTAATTCCTTCTGTAAACCGATTAGTTGCGAGCTGAAGGCCTGCTTGCATCTATGCATGTTTGATATTTATCTGTAAATAATTACATTACAATTACAACGTGTGTGTTTATATTCCCAGTTATTGGAATAAATCACTCGAACCGTGTAATAATACAAATGTGTTATTTGTTTCTAAGTCAGCCAGGTGTTAATGCTTGGCAATGACCAATGACGTGTTTGATAGTAACGCCTGAAGTGATAATTAGCTTTACCTGTCATTGTTTACAGTTTCTAGAAGTTGTTGTTTTGGTTTCTGAAATAGATATGTGAGGGGCAGGTTTGTACTAATGGCGACTAAAGGCTGTATTCGTTAATCAGGTATTTTAGCGGCGTATTGGTACGGAAATGTTTTTATTTACCTAAAAACATTACCGATATGTAGATATCGGACTGGCATCTTTAGTCTCGCGTTTATTTGGTGGAAGGAGGTTACGCTTAAAATATCATACAGGTAAAAAAATACGTGATGTCATCGGACATCAATTTGTTAAATTTTATGGGTATTTTCACGTGTCTCATAGAACCGGAATTGTTGTAATATTTAATAGTTTAGTAAATGGCATTGATCCAAAACATGTGCTAGACTAATAATCAGAACGTGTGGAATGATATCACAGGAATTTTAATGGTTCCTGCATTCATTATTAAGAACAAAATGACGAAATTATAACACTGGGATCGAATCAGAAAGTGTGACAAATATCTCTTAGGGAATTCAGTCCTAAATATATATTTTTTATTATTATTTACCAGTATAATTATTTATAACTGAATTTTCGATAAATAAATAAGAAGACCCGGACACTGTACTTCCGTATACGATTATATTTAAAATTAATTTTAGAAGTCAGCCCCCTCACTACATGATTATTTGTAATTAATATAATTAATTAAAAAATCATGGGGGACTTTACCGTGGTCTGTAATTTTTAACATAAAACGAAAGATTTTAACGAAAATACACGATTTCAGCTTCCCTAAATTGATATTGACTCTATTTGTGTGTGTGTCTGGACTGGAAGTTAACTTCCTCTTTCTGAAAACAAAATTTATTCAGTTGATTAAAGTTTATTCCTGCTACTTTTATTGTCTTCGATTATGGCAAGATTTAGGGCCGATTTTTCCATCTTCGATACTCTATTTGAAGATGGAAAATCGGCCCTTAGAGAAATAGTGATAAAAATTAAAGTTAATAATATTAACATACGTTACTAGTTTTGTTAATTTATTTCCCCAAAACAACGTACCATATACTTGAAAATCGTTTTTGAAATTAATAAATATAAATAATATAAATTAATTACTAGGGTCTGAATATCTGTGTTCTTTTTTTTAATACAATAATATTAATATCATTGTTAAACACTAGCAAGACTGTTGGCAAAATTCAACTTGTAGAGGTTTTTTTTTTTTGTATATTTTTAACAAACAAAATGGAAACATGTAAGAGATTTAAAAGCACTTTAAACATGATACCCATTTTTATAAAGACAAATGTTTAAAATATAAAGAACTTTATACAGTAACTCGGTTCTAAATATTCTATTTATATGTCCAAACATCAAGGTTTTGATGTGGGTTTATTTTTTAATTTTGCGGTGGGCTTTTCTATGAAGAACTGGCCGCCCCTAAAAGTTTGTCGCCCGCATTCCGCAGCTTTATAGTATTATATCTAAATGTGGGCTTGCCGATTTAATGTTTAAATTAGCACTAGCCACATTTGAAATGGTTTACATTCAAAACAAACACAAAACATGCATTCATGCATATAAAATAGTCGGGTCCAGTATTGTGTTTTATGTCGGGGTCATTACGATCCAGACAAACTACCACATATCCGCGGTTTATTATGTACTAATCATAAAATCCCAAAGTATTATTCTCTTATATATCCCAAATATTTCTTCTTACTCATTTCTCTTTTGTTACAGGTACGTAACGTTCATTCCACTATATCCACCAAGGTCACATGTGTTAAATGTAAGTTTTAGTAAGAAAATTAAGGTTTGAATTAAATTCTGTACTCTCGAAAATTGTCGTTCTAAATAGAACATGTTTTACAACAAATTGTTGAAGCCGATATTTATATTTATGTCGTTGTACGATAGTACAAGGCAGTTCTACTCCATAAATCCAAAAATGTACTTCTAATGGCCCTTATACTTCTGCGTTTATAGAGCCCGAAAAACAGAGTCCCCTTAATACTGAAAATACATTATTGTAAAGTATCATATTCATATCAACGAGTCCAGGAAATGTTTCTTATATTTAGAATTTATTTTTAGACAAAAAGAATAATGTAATTCAAGCTTAACACATGTCTCTTTGTAAAATCCACTGTCTTGATTGAAACTTAAACCCAGGTCGTTACTATTCTAGGGTATATTGCCACCTGTGCTACCAAGAGCCAGTAACATTGTTTTTCAATTTAATTTTTTTTTAAGAGAGTTAGTAAACTTTTTTGTTTTTATCTTCACATTTCGTTTATACATTCTACAGTAGCATTGGATATTCATGTCCCTTGCGACATGGAACTTTGCCGATATGATTGAGAGAAGATTTAATTTCGTTAAAGCCGTAATTTCAAAGAGCTTAATTATTGAGAATTTTACGAAATTATTAAATTAAAAAAATAAATGTTTTTCACTGTCATGACTGAGACTTATTTGTTCGGCTTCATTACAACATTGTTAATTATTTTTTAATTCTTGGCTGTAGTACTAATGGGAGTATTTTAATTATGAAAAAACTCGAACTTAAGATGTAAAAAAATACGTGTTGAGTTCTCAAAATAGATTTTTTTAAATCTCGAAAACGGCATGACTTTAAAAAACATATATCTGCCTGCATGGCAGTAGAATCTTTTTGCTTGTTTCAACGTTTGTAGTTTCAACTTGACTATACAGTTTGGCGGTGTCGCACACGCGAGAATGACAGATTGGTGTTTGTTCAGCTTATTCCTAGAGTAAGGCGAAAGACATAACACGTCTGCGAACGCTTTATCGCATTTCACGCCCACAGTAGCTCACTCAGTAGACACCGTGAGAAGCAGGTCATTTTCTTTTTCACTTTCCTATATCGCTCTCATTTGTGAAGCAAATATATTTCATCTTTTGTCTTTTGGTTAAAAGCGGTTTTATTTTCATTCAAATCAAGGCTACCTTCTTTGTTTTGTTCAGAATGAATAAGTGCACTTTAGAAATGAAAAAGGTTTGTAATTATTCATGTACTTCATGTTAATTAGCTATACCACTAAATATGTTTTTTTTGCCGTTTCATAAAACTTTAATAATAGTGTTCTTCTTTTACATTACTTATTTCTTTAAACCGAAATTGTGAACGGTCATTAATTCCAAAGCTTCTCGCATTATGACAACGGCTTGTCTTTAATCATAATTTCGTTCATTTTGGTGATTTAATACTAGTAATTTTAGAAAAATAATATAAATGTTTAACTGTAATAATATATTTATTTTTTCTCTTCGTCGAAATAATTTATTTTATTTTAAACATACACTACCTAACAGCAAGAATCTCATTAACAGGGTAGGAAATAATATACAAATTTATACATAACTATAAAACGTTTACAAAAATTTGAAATAGTAACCGAAACACCACAATTATTGGATTTAATTTAATTTTCAATAATAGTTTTTCCTTTCATTTAGAGTTTTATATTTTAATCTTCCACTGTTTTTGCTGTATAGCGTGTACAGACACACAGCCAAACAAGCACACACACACACACACATACATCATTTCGAAAATAGTAAACAACAAGTCAAGGACGCTCAAAATGTGTATTTTCGTTAAAAAGTCTAGTTCAAAATGTTTTAACTTTGTCTAACAAAGATTTTACTGTGTCGTCGTCATATATTTTATCTTTTTGCACTTTATTCAGGTTTGCGCCGTATTCTGCTTCTTTGTAAAGTAACGTAGCATATCGTAATGTAGTATAGCCAGGTACTCCAGTAATTTTCGTTTGCGAGCGCCTCAATGATCGTGTTTAGTAGATATGGTCACGTATAAAATGAAATCGTTGCCAATTTACAATAAATGGAATCACAAACGTTCTCAGTGGAATTTTTATACAAAGTTAAATTTTTTATAAAAGCTATTTCACTTTATTTTTAACAAGTATCTTTAGTACTGTTTAAACACAATTATATCTAACTCTACTATGTATATATAGGCCGTTTTTTAATTTTTTTTGTGATAGGTACAAATATAATATAATATTGGACATTGTTAAACAAGTTTTATAAGTGAGATATGTATCCTAAATATACCTAAACGTATACATATAATTCTACACTCGTCAGAAAATCGAACTGTGTGGTTGTGTTTCTAGACAAACGAACCGAAGTGTCGATACACTATTTACCGAATTTATTACTAGTGGCAAAAACGATCTCCGAATCGGCAATCCACCTGTGTAATTTCAGATTAATTTATTGTACAATGTGTAGCATATACTAAATCACGGACGACAAACCAAAATTCAAAACGAGTGGTTCCGGATCACGCAACAAAATTTTCGAATTAAGATCAACGACATAGATAATGATAGTGAAATGATACGTTTAAAAGTCACCCAAGCATATGTATCAAATCAAAGGTTGTAAATCAACAGGAAGTTTTAGAAAAATACCCGGTTTTATCGTTCGTTCGTTTATCGTATATTAGCCTCTTAACTGGAAATGGAGGTGTATGTTCGTAAAATTTATCATAACAAAGAAATCGAAAGAGCAAAATTCGTACGTTGGGAATTATGCCTATTTATTACAACAATAAAATTGAAAAGTTTTTACCTCGCCACTAGAATCGTTCAATGATATATTGAACAGCTAACAGAAATACTTTTTTTAAACGAAACTCCTGACAATTGAAAACATGAATAGTGGCAATAAATTTGGAGGTTACATCAACAACTTTATAATGTTTCATTACAACAGTAAATATATTCGGATTGACCTGAATATATATCCAGAAATAAAAATATGTTGCCGTTATTTTCAGCGGAAAAATAATAATATTGATGTAATGCAAAGTTTTGAAAATAGGAACGGCTTTGTTTACACGTGAAATATAAAATAAACTTTCCACTACCCAAACGGCCGTCCGATCACAGGTTGACTGTGTTCATTTGAAATTCATTGTTTAATCTCTTTCATCTGTTTGTGTACACATGCATACATATAGTATAATAGTTTACCAATATTAATTCCAGTCATAATTTGTCTGTTGTGAAATCAATGTTTAGTCAAAGTTTTGGTAAACTTGTCGAAACTGTTATACAACCGGATTCCCACATAGTTATGAATAATTACACTTTGGACTATTTTGGACGACAGCAATCCTCTAAAGTTTCAACTATAAATTTTGACATATAATATATTAACTGTTCTATTATGAAGGATAACGGATCCCAGACTCAAGATATCGATGTTGGAGCTTCCAATCCTCTCTGCTAAACTATTTGCAATTTAACAGTCGAATCAATATTTTACAGCCGTATTCATAAAAATTTGAAAGTACCCATAGATTAAAAATTTTGTGCCAAATAACCGACTGATTTTGACGACCGCATGATTTACAATGTGACCGTGTGTCAATTTAACATAGAGCGTTCACAGACAAACAATTCACATAGACAGACGTCATCGTCTTTATATTTAATTCGTGTCTTTTCCAAGATATTGAAAAAGTAGCACTACCTGTTTAAATTTTGTTCTCAATAATAGATGAATTTCTTTCGGACTTATACATACTATAAAGAGAAAATCATTTTTATTTATATGCGAACGTATATAAACCAATAAAAAACGTTTTTAGTCTAGTGAATTTATTTTAAAATATCGAGGACTTACATTTAATTTTTAATCAACCCTCGAATAACCCGATTGATTTAAGAGTTGTCTAAACAAATAAAAAAATAATATTGTAATTTGTATTCGTTGGATGCTTTGAAGAATTTCCAATTAGTAATACAAGAAGACGATTTTAATTTTGTTTTACTAGAAATTAATTTCCCCGTATCAAATCGACTGGAATATTACGGCGTCTTATATATTCATAACGATCACTGTAAACCACATTCTTTGAGAAAGTAGAATATTATTTTGTGTACTTTAAATAAAATTGTGTTGGTATGCTAATTTTTGCTATTCATTATATTAAGCTAGACGTAATTATACTGTAACGTTTTATATTCTTGGAATTACATAATATATAGTCTGTAATATAGTGTGAACGTCCTGTATATTTGTTTACTAAAGAATTTAAGTAGGTTTGGTTATAATTACCAACATTCAAAAATTCTTTTGACATACTAAATATGATAATTGGAAATGTAATAAAATAATATTTTACCAACACCATAGTATTGATATAACAAATTATCATTGGATCATTGTCCGCATTTTTAGCTCATCGTACAGTAGTACAAGAGACCGTGTGTCTATTAAATTATCAATTCAAAATATGTAGTCACAGATGTTTCACACAAGTTTTCTATCCTTTCTGAAGGTATTAGATCAATTTTAACCAAATTGAGTATACATATGAGTGCCTGTGCAATAAATGCAATAGTCTTTATACTTCCAAAATTATCGGGTTGTAAGAAACAGGGCCTCCCTTAATTCGGGCCCATGATTTTTTTGGAATATATTAAATAAATTAAATTATACTCAAAGGCCGTAATACAAACATAGGTACAGGCACCAGCGTCCCCAGCTCGCCATATGGCGAGCATTTACGTTACTCATATGAAAGTAGAACAATCAATAAGTCACAAATGGATTAAGAAATAATTTTATGAATCAACAAACAATAGAGTAATGTAGAACAATAAAATTCGGAAAATGAATACAGTAAAATTGTATTTTTGTTTATTTTTATCCTTAACAATACCTACAAAAACATAATTTAGTTTCTGCTCTGACAATTTTTTAACAATAACAACCACGTAAAATAGGTTTGTTTTAATATATAACACACCGTAAAATATTCATTATAAAACGAGTTAACATGATTGAAAAGGATCAATGTTGCACAATGTTGCCATGGATTACATTGTTTATGTTACGCTTGGTAACCATTTACCGCGCATACCGGATATGAGACATTTGACTACAGGAACAATGCAGGTTTGTCACGTTTGCAGCAGAGCAGAAGTTCGCGTAAGTTGGTGTCAGCGGGAATATTCCGCGAACGTTTTGAAAAACGAGCAGAAAATCGCACAAGCACAAAAAATGAACATCAAGTTACCCCAGTTATCAGTTAGTGCGATCGCTAGACGTTTATTATGCAGTCGGTTCTGGCAACACGCCAACTTCGATAACACTTGTTGAATTTGTACCTGCTAACCAACGAGAAAATATTCTACAATCTCTACTTCTGACAAGTATTGTTTTAATAGTTTTATCGATATTGAAATTATCTTGTTATGTCGTGTTTGAAATGTATGCTGTTTTGTAAGATATACTGATAAGTATCTTGTAAATTCTGTCTCAACAAAACTTTACTGCTTTTCATGATTTCGTGTTTCTGCCGAGTCAAATCTTTGACAACATTACACGATTTGTTCTGTGTGTTTAGAATGCTCAAAAACATTCCGCGTTTTATTTTATTTATAAAAATATAATTGTATTTCCTCACGCATATGAGTAATTTATTTCATTAAAGTAACTGCGTGATTTCTTCACTTTATTGGACCATATCTAAAAGGATGTCTTGTAATTATGGAAAATTCCGAAGTCATACATTAAAACAAATGATATTATTATCAGCAACTTGGTATTCACACCCAATAAAAAACATTTGCTTTAAAATTCAAATAATTACGTACAGAATTTTGGTTTTTACTTCCTTGGACAACGTCTAAAGTTATTAAACATTAACCATCATAACTTTGTACAAGTGGCTCATGGGTGAGGAAAGTATATGTCCAAAAATGAAACATCGATATATGTCATAAGTATCACTACGGTATCAATATATTTCGAAAGAAGTTAAAACCATAATCTCAAATAAAATTTTAAACTATTGGTAATCGTACCACCAGATAGAATAACTCATGTGTCTACCGAGCAAGCGCTAAGCGTAATACCCGCAAATCGGGGAATCCCCTACTAGAAACTACATATTATAATATTGTGAGAGTTATAATTTGTACCTGAAAGTATATTTTAAATCATACATGGTTTTAAACACTTGGTTCTTGTTTAAAACAAAAGCATTTTAAACATAGTCGATGTTTATAATCATGTGTTATACCCAAAATGTTTTAATAATGCTAAGCCTGATAGTGCAGATTCCAAATGTGCTGTATTTGTACTTACATGCGTTGCATAAGTTAGTTATAAATTATAGCTTATAAAGGACGTTATGCGTAATTATGAGTATTAACGTAAATATTTATAAATTATTTCATCGTGTGATTGGAGTACGCGTGATTTGCTGCCGTATATCTATCATGGTCACAATAAATTAAGCATGGAGTCACCACTTTTGGCAACCTTGTGTTAAACAATTTATGTTCGTCACTCGAAATAACTCTACAATGTAAATACATACTTGCTAAATACAATTTTACTTGTCATTATTCAAGTTCTGGGGATTTAGAAATGCTTTGCTTTATTATGATGCTAAGCTTCACCTGTTTATTTCTCGGTTTCCGTCATGCAACGGTAAATATGTATTAATTTTTAACATAAGTTGTATTCACAGCAAAGCATTTAGTAATTTAGCTTAGAAATCCAGCGTGTTTTACGACAAACAATGTTTGCGATCACAGCAACAACATATAAAATTAATTTTGTTAATTTTTTGCTGTGATTGCTATTGCTCCTGTTGTTTTCGAGATTTGCAAAAAGGACATGAGTAAACTTCTGGTATTCACCTGGGCTATATACTAGATAGACCTGATGGTTTTTCTTAAGTATAAAGTTTCATCAGTTTTGCTAACAAGTAGAAATGGAAGGAATTTTAATGTTCATTTTATAATTATCTATCACATATGACTCATACGAATACTTCGGTATGCCGAGAGATTAGTTTAAGTAATTATGTATGCAGGTTGAAATCAAGGTTGCAGACGGTGAACTTGGATGTGAGACCGCGTGAATAGATAAAATATATTCTAATGTTAAACTGTTTAAATTTACTCTATTTGTATGTTTTTTTTTACATTCTGCAGTTGCGAAGTACATCATATATGTAGATACAATTGCAAATAAGTTAGACACAATAATTAATTTCACGGCTTTCACTCGGTTTATAAAAAAATCTATTCTAGTTCATATTGTTTGATAATTTCATCTATGCGGACGTCCATAAATAAGAACAAGAGTGTATAAAAGAAAGTATGTGATAACAAAAAAATTAACCGCGAAATTTTAATAAGCAATTCATTTGTAATGCGCTTGAATCCATTTTAATAATTTTCTCAATGACGTGTGTGTGTGTGCGTCTGTCTGTCTGTTCGTGTGTGTATGTGAACGCTCTTCAGCCAATATCGTTGAATATATAAATATGATGTTTTGAGTTAATTTAGTTCCACCGGAAGTGCTTGTTTACGCATGTAATTTATCGGAAACAATACGAGAAAATATGAATAATATAAAAGTTAAAGATATTAAAATTTCCATCAACTTGCGTACCATTTATTGGAAAATCGCCTATTACATAAAATAGCTGTATTACATTTCGTTTCCCTGGTTACCACACATATTGATATTGTTTCATGACAATTGTTAAATAAATTTAAATCACAATAAATATGTACATGTAGTGAAAAGTAAGTATCGAAAGTTGAGTGAAGGCCACTCCAAAATTTAATTACTGTTTTCAGTTTTTTGACCTAAATATTGTACGACCATTCAATGCTTTAGGTGAAGTTATTTAATATAGAAAAATATTTTTAATAACGTATCTAGTATATTATCTTCATCATTATATGATTTTAAATAAAATTGTATGTTGAATAATATAGGGTTTTTTTTGGAGAACTGGGATATTAACTGTGTTGATTTCTTGGCTAGTAAATCAAGTATGTTTTCAATGTTGAGTTGATTATCATGAGAGATTTATAACAGGTTGGCTCTGGGCCAATGTAGGACGGCTACAAGTAAAACATATTTAATTTTTGGTGTAGGTTTATTATACATTTTTTATGTGCTTTTAACATTTAAAATATGCCATTACACGATTTAAGTGATTCGATTTTGTTAAGTTCATGCTGTAATAAATCACTATTAACAAGCAGAACATAAAATATTTACATTCTGTGATATAAATTAGAAATTAAATTTACTGAATCATTTTTTTTAAATAAGCACGATTGTTAAAAACATATATTCAAATTGACAGTTTGTCTTCATTTTGTAGCAATAATTCTCTGAAGAAATTCAGAATATCACGTTGATGTCGTTAGTTTTTTTTTTGAGAAGCATATGGTACAGGGTCTAGTGTAGTACCAGAAGCTTGAAATTGTTAAAGAATATAATAACCCTGGGAACATATATGAATCTATATGAGGAAGTATTTTAATAACGAAAATAGACATTGTGAAAGAAAAGAAAAAAGTCATGCGAATACCACCAAATATAACAATTTATATTTTTCAATGGCACGAATTAATTTTAAATAGAACTTTGGGGATAGTCTTTATACGTCAATATTGATCCATGTCATCATATATAATTATTTTAAATACATTAAATGTATTAACTATAAATGCTATTTACATTATATCGCACATATAAACAAACTTCAACCCTATTTTCCTTATATAATTGCAGTTCGTTGTAAATGTTTACTCTGCCATTAGATTTAGTAATTTAAATTGTTGACGAGAGTCTACGGATATTTCAATGAAATATAATTGTAATTTTGATATTTGTGGTTACTGCGATTATCATAAAACAATTCAGTAAGTGTAGATACACTCATAGTATACATAAATTTACTAATTTAAAAATAAATTTTCCAGGTTTTTTGGGTTAACTTTTCAAACAAAACTTATACGAAAATGTAATTTTCTAAATAGTAATTATGTAGCAGGAGTAAAGTTTAAACCAACACAGTTGCTAACTTTACACTGTGTATGCTGAATTAACTATATTCGTAAACATCAGTATCAATTTTACATGCTATATAGATACTGCTTTATTTCTTTGTAATTCTTAGAAGTTCTTATCAATTTCTTTAGAAGTTAGTGGTTAGTTAAATTTTATTATCCCTATAAAGTTTCAGTTCCTAAGTATATCCTTATGTAGGTATTCGTTGCATAAATATTTATTCTATTAGATTAGCAGTTTCTCATAATATGTTGATAATCTTAAAATTAATACCGCGATACTTATATAGTAGAGAGTTCAGTTTATTTTTATTTGCTATATATTATGATTACAAATTTCAACTTTTACTGGCTAGAAAACCTGCTATTTTTCACAAAGATATTTCAACCTGAAGTAACGGTTAAGTTTAGTTACTTTTTCTAGAGAAAAAGTGAATCTTATCATAGTTGAAGATACTCAAATTTATTGAAAAATCGCCTTTAGCAATACCAGTTACATTTACCTATTATTATCTCATGGCAATGGTAACATGAATTTAAAACAAAATATAATAATATTATGTATACAGTGGAGGTATAATAAAGTCGAGGAAAGGACCCTCCAGATTTTATATATTATACGTATTCACTAAATGATTTAACTAAGCGCCAGCTGGCACATTTACACTTTAATTTGTCTTAGCCAATTTGTAAAACTATTTATTATGACACAGAAATTCGGTTATATACATTATATTTATAAGAACTATAGCCACAATTATAAATATCGTGTAAGATATTTTTTACTGACAAATTTCTCTATTGGCAAATTCATGCGAAGCATAGTTACCCATAATTAAACGCATATTTGGGTGAGTGAACCAGATTAATTTGTAAATTAAATACCCTTTATTATATCAGAAATTCCAAATTTGCAAAAATAATTGAAATCAGAGATTCGCACCCTAAATGTAACCTAAAACGTTACCGGCTGAACATAATCGTATATTTGAATTCTGAAACGAAAATAAACGTAAAAACTCGAATCATAAACCAAGCTGAACGTAATGAACCGGTTCAAAACATTAATAATTAAAGGGAATATTTAACAGTGCAAATATTAGATATATTAATTTTATTTTATTAAGTGAAGTTACTACAAAACTACTAAGCCGAATTGTTCCGAAATCGTGTAATTTTGCAATAATTATATTTAACTGTATTCTACATTGGAAGTCATGTAAATTTACTTATATAATTTTACAGTATAAGTTTACTACATTTAAAAAATCGATGGTTAAAAAATGTTTTCTACTTAAATTTTTGTAAATTTGATTCCACCAAATTGCCAATACGGCGAGCTGAAGGCAGTGCCTGTGCCATGTTTGTTTAAAAATATGCATAATGAGCATAATGTATAAAATATATTTCCAGGTCCGTACTTCCCTACTTTATCAAAAGGGCAGAAAGCGTGATGAAAATTATTTATTTCGCGAGACTTTATCATTTCCCCTACCATATTAGATTCCGTATGATAAATAATGAATGCAAGTTATTGATTACAGTATATTAAATAAATGATAAGATAGAAGCAACAGATCGATCCCCCGCCCCATTTTAATATCTTAAAACAAGAATTGGCGTTCGGCCAGAAACTCGTTGTTTCTGTATTTCAGTGAAATGATTGTAAACGGTCGCGCATATTCGTATATAAAGAACGTGGCATTATTTTACAATTGATATCCACACGGGAAGGTAGTGGACTTGTGCTTGTGCTTTAATTTATCTAAACACCAAGATCTGACACAAGTTCGGCGGTATGTTTGAATGTAAGTGTTATGGCGTGGTCACTGACCACACTTTGTCAACACTGAACATAATCTCATGCTCTTCGCTAAGCAGGTGTAATCACATTTGAGTAATTCGCGCCTGTAATTACGGCCAATGAAATATTTGTCATTGCTGATGGAATAATATTACTATTGTGGGCTTACTATTGTGTGATGTTATTGTTAAATGAACATGTGGTATGGGTTTACGTGTTGGCTTTGCGCGATATGTGCTGCTTTTCCTTCAATCTGTATGCAAGTATGTCTAATAGATTAGCACACACACACTTATATATATATATATATAGATATATATTCAAAAAATTCTAATGGTTGTATTATTAAAGGCATATTTTAGGGCCCTATTACTCCGGTGGTATCGACACTATCAATCAGATTGTTAATAAAAATTTCGATAAAATCGGTCCAGTATCTTTTAGGTTGGCGAAATCAGAACGACGTGAAAAGAATATTACCGAACACTGTAGCTCTTTTGTACTGCCACACAATGAGTTGAACGTAAAACGACCACCAACATTAATTATAAGTATCATTTTTTTAGGTGCCTTTCAAACGGTGTGTTCTTTTATTCTTTTCTGTATACTATACATAATTATATAAAGTTAATTAATTTTCTATCTAATGTTTACTCTCGCATTTACTTATACACTTACAATTGTATACATCACTGGAATAGAAAATATACAATTACATTAATTGCACGATGTATACGAGTATATATATATTTATATAATTATACAAAGAGTGATTACTGAATAAATGACTAACGGATGATATCAGATATATTGTAATTATTCTTTCTCGATAGTTCACACCTTAGGGTTCGGCGATTTATCAGAATTAGCATGTGGACCTATATTTAAACAATTCGCATTATTTTTCTTTCTAATTTTGCTCCTAGATGTGTGCAAACTTCTAGTCTTCTGTATGCTAGACTCGGCGGTTCAAGTTTTATAACGGTGCAGTTAAAATGCTAGGACTCTAAATCCGACTACTTTCTGCCATAGAACAATTTATTTCGAAAATATTTTTTAAACACTGATTCTAGAGGAGATATAATAATAATAATAATAAAAAGACAGCAATGATTATGAAAGCAATTTGATTACCAAATTTAGAAAACAGAATAGATTGTTGCAATCAACCCTATGCCTGTGTTTACACTATAATAAATTAAATTTTAAAATTATTATTTGTAATATTGTTATCTCATTTTTGGGTTAATCATCAAAAAAAGTGTTTTAGATATAAATTATGCTATAGTATTATAAGGCAGTAGTTTTAATCTGCGAACCGGTGAAAAAAGGTGAAATATTTCGCGGACTACTATAAGACAGAAATAAAAACCATTATTTAAAATAGTATTTTCTGTGTTAGTATTTATATTTATTACTATGCTACATGATTAATTTGGCATGCCATGTGTTACGCGGCCATTACTTTTTCGCAATTACCGGTCCGCAAACCGGCGGTTAAAATTCACTGGTATGCATAGCAGGGTTTTTAATCTTGCATTATTTTTCTTTGCGAAATCACGAAACGAACATTTTCAGTAATTAAAATATTTATTTAATATGTGAAATACAGGTAAAGGTACGTAGTATCTCAGAGTACCATACATATACTTATAATTAGTGTAATTATGGTGTAGCGATTGCCCGGTCACGCCTTGCAATAAGGCTTGTATATACAAGCAAAACTCTTGGACATGGGTATGGCTTATTAATACTCACGTATTGTAAAGCTTAATTGACACCAATTAAACTTACTGTCATCAACGAATCCTTCTCACGGTGCTATTCACCCGGCACTATTTTTAAACAAAAATAAAAAACCAAGAATGTGTAACGTTTCATTATAACATAACTCATTTGATTTAGTGCCAAGCGGTCTTATTTACCTTATTAATTTTTGTGCCGTCCAATTATTTACTCTAAGGCCCGGTGCACACACCCGATTTTTAAACGTAGGTGCCACTTCGTTGCAATACATACTATTCCGTGCAATGACACACGCACGCATTTGGCCGCCAACGATGAATATCTATTGGAGAAAACGTGTCTGCTCCAATGGCAATGTACGTTTAAAATCCGGATGTGTGCACCGGGCCTAAAAAGACGCTAGAAATGAATTTCGCTTGTATGTTTTCTTATTTCTACGTTAAGGAGTATCAAATTCACTCTTGTACAACGAAAACACATAGCTGGTCAGTGAGTCAAAAAACAAAAGTCGGAGAGAGACAGTTACAGAAAGTCAATCAATAATTGAATATGCCAGTTAAAATAAATATTTGTTAATATAAATATAATTTTAGTATTAGTGTTATAAATAAATAAAGAAGCGTTTAAGTAAAATTACGTGTTAAAATTCTACACCGAGTTGATAAAAACGTTACAGTATGTATGTACATGGAAAAATACAGCTGTATGCTTCTATGCTTCGCAAATGTGAGACTCCGGTCTCCGTAATTGTTATTGCATTTTGTGAATTGTGTAAAGTACCTTCCGCAGATTTAAAATCTTTGCTAATGTATTCTGTGCGTACAGATGTTTTACTTTAGTGCTGTATGTTTGTGTTTTATTTAACAAATAGTTTACGTAAATGTAGCGCTCATAAGAGTCAGTTTGCATTTTATGCAGTTTTGTTTACCGCTAGAAGGCGATAAGCATTTACTTGTCTAAAATGTTTTGTTGCATAACTCACAATTTTAATGTGTCCGTTAACTTCCTATGTTGATGTTGGCGCTACTCACTAACGAAATAAAATTTCTAATGCATATTTAAAACGCATATGGCATCGATTCGGTTAGATGGTGCCGACATCTTTATTATTAGAACTACATTGCATTTCGCTCATTTGGAAACGTATTTTTCAATCATTTTCTGTTCGTTGGCAAATATTTAATTGTTTTACATTTCCATTAAACCCTAATTAACTTAAGGATAAAATAAAATATGGTTTAGTAGTTTTAAACTCTCATTCATTATTCAAATTATAACAGTTTCTAAATAAGTTTAAATGTAGGTACTAATCCCTTCAGTTCGCCGTATGGAAATATAAAGGCTATTGAATATTTCAATAAGTTAGGAACTAGTTGGGTACGTATATTAAATATGTACTAATTTTGAGGTTAAGTCACATGCTAAACTTAAATTTTCCCAGCAGATAAGTGAGTAGTTCGATTTTCACCGTTTAATCTCTTGTAGTAATCTCATCTCGGCTCAACTTTAATATTGCATAATTTTAGCTCGTTGTACAGACTGTACAAAGAAGCTGAAGCGAACGGTCGTGTATGTTTAATATGTCATAAATTAATAGATATTATTGCTAGACATAGAATGAAAGATATATGGGTGTAGCCTCTTCGGCAAATTTTATTGTCAATTCATTTCATTATATCTCTAAATATGTCACTTGTCTGTGCATCATTAAATATACTATCACGAGTAACTGTACCTGAAACAAAGAACATAACTAGTATTGATTACTTTTGAAAAATATACCTTGGCTTGTTGCTTCTGGAAAATAAATTAATATTTAAAATCTAGATATTATATTGTAGACAGTAATGAAATATTAATATACATCATATAGCAATTGGTATATTTTAAAATTTATACCATTAAGTGCGACTATTAAGCTGGAAACATAGAATGGAAAATACACCACCACTTAATGGGAATCAATAAAAATGTAGATCGTTTATCTGTAGGTAAAGCTACATTATGGTTCGATTGTTAATGTCTATTGATAGTATTTTATGCTATATAATTTGTCATTCCAACTAATGGGTCATTCATATGTTATGCCCGTCTAAGTTAGACACGGTGATAAATCAGCCTTTTTAATAACACATAAAAATGATTACAGGCACTGGTTATTCTCTTCATTTCGGCATCTCAATTGCCCACATTGGGAAACGGTGTGGCAGAACTTCATAATTAAATTTAAAGTAATAGTACATACATTGCAATTATAGTAACAAATAAAGCTGGTTCGGTAATCATTCTAATTTTAGTTCGTCGTAAGGTAGTACAAAAATACTATCGTGTTCGGCTGTATGTCTGTCACAATGTCATATTTAAAAAAAAAATACACCGAAATTCGTTTCAGGTCTTTCTGATTCCGAAAATGTATATATGAGTGTAGCTCTATTTCCGCTGAAGATACTAGCCAAATTTTAACCAAATTTGTTATACATATAATATTAATACCTGTTTTTACCAAACGTATTAAAACATGTAATTGCATTTTTAGTTCCAGATTTATAGGGGTCTAAAAATAGAGTTTAATATTTTTATTAATTTTTTTCTATGTTGCATTACTTACTTAGTTTAATTTTCAAATATTTTTTAAATATTCGCTACGTAGCTTTGTAAATAAATCTTCTATTTTATTACAATTGTATTTACGTAAATCAGGCATGCGCAAACTATGGCCCGCAGGTCAACTTCATTCGGCTTTTATTCGCATATAAGCCGAAAAGGGGAGGTCGTGCATGCCTGACCCAAATTATTACGAATGAGCGCTATTTAATAAACGCCATCACATGTTTGTGATAAAATGAGATCGACAAGTATAACCTTAAATGAGAAACGCGTATCTTGCGTGAAGCGAGTAGGAATTCAAATTGTATATATATCTAAGCCTAACCATAAAATAATAATTGAAAATTTTATAGATATGTATCATGTTTACATAGTAGATTTCAACTCACCGCATGCGTGCGTGTGAATAAACAAACAAAAAGAATTCATTTACGACTGGCTTTCAGGGGCACAGGAATGAAAAATTATTTGAATTCTCTTATGTGAACACCGCAGACCGATATGAGAACAATACCACGCTTGACTTGACAGTTGACAATGGGCTTAAGAGGGAACATTACAGGCCAGAAGAAAGGCCCTGCGTATTTGTCAATACCACTAAATTCCATTCGTAGTATCACATTAAACTTAGCAATATATCGAAGATATGGTATGGCAGATAAGAGCTTAGGATCTATTTCTTTATGAATATAATCCTTCATTTAGTCTACTTTCAAATCTATGTGAAATATATTTAGAGACTCCACCAAATAGTCCGTAGTTTTAAATAGTCTGACGAGAAACAGTTTTGTTTTAAGTCTTTAAATTTAAACTATATTGACGAAATTAGATTTAGAGTTTCAACATTAAAACATATTGGTCGCCCGAATTAATAATGTTTATTTGTGCCATTTGAATGGTTCAGTTTTGCACAATTTTGTATCCCTTTTAATATTTACGTTATATATTTTATTCGTTGGTTGTTATTATTGTAAATATATCAGACATCCCCCAGATCAAAATTAACAAATGGATCTGCAATAGAAAAAATCCAAATATTTCAGTCAGTTTTATAAAAAAAAGCGCAAAAAAATGCATTCGGGAGGCTAACTTTTTAAAAATTCGTTGGACCTAGAATAAAAAACCTTGTTTGTATTTATAAAGTAATATTTCTACATATATTTCGCATTAGTAGATATTTCAATTTCTTTTTACTACGTTTGTTTTTGCAATATGAATGTAACTGCAAGGTAGGCTGTTTTGTACACCTATGTTTAAATCGATTTTGGTCACAACTGTATTGCTATCCCGCTCACACTTCCATTTGCCACCATTAATTTTGTCCTTTTCTATTGATGCTATCGTGCATTCCCATTTATTATGCATCAGGTTTCTGTCTCATTCTAGCACATTCAACTGGTATTGTTTCGCTTCCACCCGCATAGAATTCAATTAACGTAATGTAAGTTCGCTGTCTTTGTTCTTCTTGATGTATGAGTAAATCGTTTTGTCTCTGTTCCACCTTTTGGAATGTTCATTGTCTCTTTAAGGCACACGGAAAATAACAGTAAAAATAAATATTTGTTTGTAAATAAAAGTCCATTCCAAAAGATCCTACAATATTCTGTAAAGAAAACTTTAGAATTATGAAAATATAATTTCTATTTTAATACAAGTGCTAAATGTCATATCACGTAATTTCAACTATTTATTACTAAAATAATTAGATATGTAACTAAAACACAACATATACTATAAAACAAGCTTATGTACAGGTACCAATGCCTTCAGCTTATCGTATAATCTATTGATTTTTTTATATTCGTCCAAGAAAGTATAAATAATTGTAGGGGCAGCATTTATTTTAAATATAACTTAATCTACATTTCTGTATTGTCTACTACAACAAGTTAGGTATAATATTTAATATATTTTTAATTCATTGATCGTCAAAAATAAAGCAGTGCTGCTAAAATCACAAGTAAATATAAAATAATAGTACAAACATGTTACATGTAAAATTAAACTCGTTTTTAATTAACAAAACGAGATAAATCTAGGATATGCAGTTTTGAGTTATTTGCAAAAATGTTCTTTTGCAATTGTCAGTTTTTTTTTAAAATTCTGTTTTCAGTTTATGCTAAAGTAAATAATGACGTGTACATTGCGACAATATGTATAACAGTTTTCGTATTATTCCGACAACAAAAATGGATTCGTACAGTTTTGTTTGATTTTAAACAGATTTATCTCAGTTTGAATGACTATTATTTTTTCAAAACATTGTATATCAATGTTGTCAAACAACCGTACAAAAAATTAATATGCGTTATCGAAATTTTTATGTTTCTAAAATATATATATTGTTTAAAGCAATCTACCCTGACGGTATATGGATTTCGGTAGATTTATCACGTTTTGTTTAATTTGATCTATGTTTACTGCGTTTTACTATAATGCTATACATAATAGCTATAGTGTTCGGTTGTGTGTCTGTAAAATACTCTGATATTGGTTTCACGTCATCTTATTTCCAAAAATATATAATGCTTTGGGGCTATTTTCAAAGGATTATTTTGGATACATTTTTCGAAAAACTATTCCAACAAATATTACTAAAAATTATACGATTCACTTTTTCTCTAACTCGTGTCGTTTTTGAGATACTTAAAAATTGACATGAATAAACAAGCACATCCGATTTAATATTTTTTTTCAAAAATAAGAAATATTCTATCCCGGGATATACAAATCTTAAATTCAACAGATTAGGCTGTATAACGCTCACATACACACACACACACAGAGAGAGAGAGAGAGATAATACACGCAAATAGACAGACGCACACAAATGAATGCTTAAGTTACTTAAATAAAAATTTGCCACTATCGTATATACTCGTCTAATTCTTTATGGGCCCACATATTTTACTAATTAATTATCTTTTCAAAAATGGGTTAACCTCGTTTTGTTTGACTCTCTTCAATTTAGCGTTGTAGTAAATAAAATGTCTATTCAATTTTATCTTCATACATATGGAAGTGTCCGAATGAAAAATTAACTATTTGGAAAATTGAAATGCGTAATTCGATTTCGTACACCTAATTGAATGTCTAATGCAATTACGTGTTAAAAATAACGCATTCAATTCCTGGTTTCTACTAATACACACACACACATTGTAGCGACACAGATGCACACACTGGTTCTCGTGTATGTCAATTATCTGCTAGTGTAGTGTAATGGGGGCGACTTTTTGCGGGGTTAGCAGAGTACAGCGGGGCAAGTAGAGGGGCTAGGTCGACGGGTTGTCGCTATGTCCGCGTCCTGCCGGTCACTCCCCTTCAATATTTACAGCGCTGGGGGGGCCATAATTCAAGATTAACATGGTGTACGCCGAATCATCTAGCACCTGGACCTTTTATTATTACGAAAATAAATTTAAAACTGCGGTCCCTGCTGATTTTCTTCTTTTTTGTTGTGTGCCCATCGTAAAAAATGTTTTAGTACTTTTACGGTTTTCGTATTGAATTTTTGCGTGTTTGTGTTTACTGAAATCTATATACTATCGGATGCGTATAATCAGAAATATTTTCTATAAAACTTGATGCAATGTTCAATATATTTATAAAATTATATCTGTTTTGTTCAAACACAAGACTTACAAGAACCGATACAAATTCACGTGATATATTTGGAATATGTCAAAAATGCAAATATATATCTTAACATTCGTCAATTGCTTTTGTTTTACATTCCGAGTGACATTCTGGTTATAACGCCGGTGAATGAAATAACAAAATGACAATTTCTCAGTAAATGATACATTATTCTAAAAAACTTTTCATACAAAAGTTGCTAGGTATTTTAATATCATTATATTATTACGCATATCTTATCTATAGGTCTTGTTTTTTGTGATACAAAACTTTCTTTTATATTTTACTTATAAACTTGAACGAATGTGAATTGCTCGTTGGTAAAATTTGAGACCACAGCTTTGGAGGTACTGGATCGATTCTAATCAAATTTGGTATACATATAATATGAGTGAGTAATTCGCGCCGTTAGCATTTTAAATTCCATAGGGCATATACTGAGGGGGCTATAAAATAGAGCTCTTCTATTTAGCTTGTAGACATATATACATTAGAAAATATTCCTTTAGGGTAGTTATAAAAAATGTGTATTATGGAAATTCGCAAGATCCATAAAATATTGTCATTAATAACCCAATACTTTTAGAGATCAATGGTTGTTATTATTATTACTCAAGAAGAGTAGAGGACAGTACTCATTACAATACATATATACAAATTGCGAAGATACATCCATGTCTTATGCTAGCATTTGAACCCACAACCTTTAAAATAGCAAATTAGTATACACGAAATCTCCCGATAAATTAGCTCGCCTCTTGGTGAATTGGAGGCGTTGGTGTCTGCATCAATGCTTGTAATAGATAACGAGCGCTTCGATGAGGTCAAATAAGTCTCCAGTGGCAGGAGACTACACATTTGGATTCATTCGTATGGTTAATTTTGAAGGCATTGCATTATAGTTACATTGTTTGCACTTATCAATGTCTAACCCCGATTCTAGAAATACTAATTGTTGTATTATTAATTGTTGAAATACATACACTCGAAATCTATATACTAGTTCTATTAGTGACTATAAATTTCCTCGTAATAATATTATGCCGCACTTTTTAAAGATACTTTTCAAATAAGAGATATCCATTGTTTTATTATTTTTAAATTTGAATTAAGCATGTCTGTTTCACAACAGTTTTTAAGTAATATTTTAAGAAAGAAACGAAAAATGGTGTTTTGTATTTGTCGAATTCTATTTGTAGTATCACTTGAAATTTAGCGATTGAAGATTAGAATGTAATTTTCTTTTGAAAACATGTTTTCATGAATAAATATAGATTTATTATCGGGAATGAAAGGATTTTCAAAGTCTATTTAACTAGCGTTTTCTGTTATATATTTTTTATTTGAATTTAAATTTATGCGTAGTTTGAGTTTTACGACGCATAGTTTTGCGTGCAATTCTTGCATTTCTGCCAACATTATTGAAGAATGATTGAAGAAGTCATCATAAATAAAACGAGATTCACTGCCCAACCTATTAATATTCGTCGCAGATGAAAGACAATGCAAAAAATAAATAGCACATATGTCCCGGCTTGTATTATCGGCCATAATTATTTGGAATCTTATTGATATTTGTAAATCCTATACTTTCATCTTTCTTTATTTACACAATATGTTAAATATTTAAAATTCAAAGCTCAATTTACGAGGAAACTATGAGTATCGTATGTATTTCTAAACATTCAACTTCAGGCCTTCAGGCACTGCTTAAGCATTAGATTTCGGTAGACCGGCACTAATATTGTATCGGTTACAAAAGAGATGCCAACAATTGGTCAGGTTTTCATAGTCATTTATTACGTATGTCGATTAGTATTACACACTCGTTTTTTATTTTTCTAAACGATAGATTAGTAGAAAGAATTCTAGTATGTGGGATTTGTCTCCAGGGGATAGTTTTATTAGTGAGTAAGCTTATAACCAACGATTACGTAGGTATTGAATTTATAAATAAACCAAATGATTAGTATCAATTTTATTTGTAGTGACGTCAAGTGTAAATATATATTTATGTATAGTGCTTCGTTCACTTATTCTGTAAATATACCGAGCGTGCTAGCGTTGTATGGATCAATATTATTTTATAATGTCTTTTGAAACATAGTTTTTCTTCTGCCAAAACAAAAATTATTATTTGGAAATTATTCTAGCAGTCTACCTCGGAGCTCTCGAGGATACAGTCATCGATATATTAATAAAGAAAACTGTACCACAATCTCGAAAGATGCTCAAAATTGATTAAAATTTACATTGTGATTATTATAATTCGCAATTAAGTATTTATTTTTCAAATACAATTGATTATAATATTGTCACAAATGTTAAATCTATTATTAGATTTTTTGTCGTGATTGATAAGAAGCTTTAGCATTTCATCACTAAAATTCTGGTGTAATATAAATCATCAACTATTTGTCATCACATATAATAATTACAAGTTTCTAATTTTTTGTAAAATTGTCGTATATCCTGTTAGTTATGTTTTTTTTTTTTTTTTTGTTGTTCCAGGTACGTAAATATCTTTTGGCATACTCAAAGTTTATTTATTACCAGTGTTCATGTCATCTGTGGAGTGAATGTAAGTTTAATGGATTATTTAGCCTAATTTTTTGTACGGCTGTTTCAAATAGTTCTAATACTGAATTTGAATATGTTAAATATTATTGAATCACGAATGAATCTTACAATAGTATAAGAAAATCGAATGACGGGCCCTCTAGATTTTTTTTTAAATTTCATTAATTAGTGTTCATGTCATTCTCAGTGTTTTATTGTACCTTTCAAAGTATTCCGCGTAATTTTTTTTGACTGAATTAATATAAAAGAAACGACAATCCAGAAAAACCGTGTCAGATAAATGTGTTGCGCTTCAGTAATTGGCCGTTAAGGATCTGTATATACTTTTTGTTTCTATAAAAAAATTGTACATCTTCAAGATTGCTATTAAAAATAATATTGACAGTGGAAGAAATATTTTGCACTGACGAATTCTGCAGTAAATTCAGGCACAGCATTTTTCAACTATCGTCATATTTTAACATTATACGGTGTTTATTCCATAATGGATATTATTAATCCGGTTAAGATATTGTTGAGGATAATTAAATAAAATGACATCAATTATAAAAAATTAGATTTACTATATATACTACTATAGACTAGAAATATTTGTTGCGCATTTGCAGCAATGAGTGATCGCATATTTGCATGTTATAAATAGAAAATAATAAATGTTAACTGTTGAAATTTTAAGCATGGTTAAATGTAAAACGGAAGTATGACAAAGAACGCATACCAACATAACAAAACACACAACATTGTTACCTAATTACTGAACACTATGTTGTGACATTGTTATCTGTTGTTCCGGTACCCAGCCAACGAACAGCAATACCAATTGTGCTCACCTGGAAATCCGTTTGGTTCAGATTAGGCTTTTTCTTCTTCTCATTCGACATGCTTTTGCTTGTCGGTGTATACGAGTTTCTTTTTTTTTATTCGATTCTGCTCCTTACATTTTTTTTCTGACGTGTTCTATTGTTCCGAGTTTCGACAACGAGAAAAAATCGGAAATGATTGTCGCTTGTTCGTACAAGCTTTCACGCTAAATTACTCAGTTTCACGTTCAATTTGTTAATAACTGGATGGATGCATTGTTTATTACCCGAGATTTACCTGTACCAATTTAAGCAAGCTGGAGGGGCCTTCACTCGACTTTCTTATACTTCGTTTCCTACTATTATATGTACCAAATTAGGTGTAAATTGCTCGGGTACCTTCAGAGGAGTAGAGGGCACAAATTTGGTCTTACGAGCGAGCGACGACTAACATCCAAGTATATAAGTTATATATATTTTTGGATTCAGGACGACGAGACAAATTCATTTTGTTAATGAAATGTTTTGATCCGAGAATGCTACAGCTTCTTCGGTACTTCAAACGACGAGCTAAATATAGGCAATATGGACTCTGGAATTCTCAAAACGGATATTTTCATTAAAATTACGAGGTTTAATTCATATTACTATCTTTTACACATAAGAATAAGATAGTAAAAATAAATTTCGTTTAAGAATATTGTGGTAAAATTCTTGTACGTAAGATAGAAGAATGATCACAATAAAATTATTAAAAATTCATTATTCGCTAAACCAGAGTTGACTGTTGAGAAAATGCATATAAAATGAGCAATATAAATGCACTTGACTAAAATAGTTTATAAGTAATTTAACAATTAATGTTGGAGGAAGAGACGCAAACGTTTATAAGTATAATAATGTCAGTTTTGTCGGCTTGAACATGTATGCTGGGTTCTTTATGAATGTTGTGCTGTTAATTTTGCCAAAGTGAAACTTTCGCCGCGTAATTTTGAAGGTAGAATTAATTTCGATCACTATAGTTTTGTGATGATGTATTAAATGTTGAAACATGCGTCCTACTATTTACGAACATTACTAGAATTAACTGTAAACAAATGGTGCACATTTATATTAGTATATAAATAGAAATTCGTAACTTGTAAGTACATATATTCGGGAATTTTCACTACGCATATATACGAATTTTACAATGAATACCAATTAAACTAGAAATAAGCCTCCAGTTTCATTCAGACCTCACCCAACACAGTAATAAAATGACAATCTATATTTAATTTGCTTGAATAGAGGAACTAAAATTGGCATTTAACTATCTAAATATATATATAAAATAAATACGTTCCACTGGATATTTCGTGGAACATTGCAACCATGTTCTCGGTACACTAGTGTTCCGCGAAGTTGCAGTTGAATAACACGGATTGAATTAATTGCAATCTTACAATAATATTTTTAAATATTTACTAGATTGTGTTAACCATTGTTTTATGTATGTATGTATATGGTATTTAATGTGCAATTAATTGTTTTTAAATGTTCGGTTTCAAGCGAGTTCTTTCACAGCATGCACGGCACGGCGTATTACTAAGTTTGTATGGCAACTAAAGTCTAAGTGAAAGATTTATGTGGTTAAACATACTTCTAGGTAAAACGAGTGAAATATTTCTATTCCTGTAATGGAAGACCACGAGTTTCTGGAATCACTTGCGTTGTGCTGTGGCGTGCTTGGGTTTCTCTGGCTGCAAACAAGTGTGCTTGTATTAATGTGCAATGGTAATTACATGGTATATACGTCTTCTCCTGCAGGTTCTTTGCTCGTTTGTCGAGGGTTATGTCACGGTCGTTCATTCAAGTTCGTACTACACCTGAAACATTTTAAGCTTCTCATAAATTATTTTTCTTCTTAGATATTTTTTTTATTGTATTTTTATTTATTTCTTCTAACTAAAGCTAAAGAATATACCAGTAATATTTACTTCCTTAAACAAATATATACGAAGTATTGTAATCATGAATATTTTCAAACTCGAAATATTAACGGAAATGTACATTTGACCCATCCCTGAATAGAATCTGTGGGTACGTGTGTCTATGTGTGTATATATATATATATTCATATTTATAATTTTTAATAATTTTAAATGTCCTTTGAGTTCACAATATAAAGATAATTTCTTAATATTGTTAAAGGCAGTATTCAGGGGTCTCCACATTTTGGAGCCCTATAACTCCGGATGTATATGGACGATAAGATTCAAACTGCGAGCGAATTCAAATAGTATAGAATATGTGTAGCAAATTTGGTTTAAATCTAATCCGAGTAACTACCCAAATACTCGATGAGTCCGAGTCGAGTCTAATCGAGTACAGAAACCTTATAGTCCAGGAACACACGCTCGGTTTTTATAGATAGCAAATTTCCTGCTTTTAGCGATATTTTGGGGACCTATGTGTGTACATTTTGTCAGTTTTTTTTTTTATTATAACACGTAGGTGTTTTTAATTTATTTCATATTTTAGTTGTATCATTAAGACAAAAAGCTCGTTAAAAATACTATGATTATAAATTTGACGTGATTGTAGGAGCGGCTTTATTTGTCTAACGCAAACAATTTCCAACTGTTTGTCTTATTTTACATGACTAGTAACACCTGTTCTGGTAATATCGCTATTCAGCTAAATTAACTATGTAATGTGTGACACGTTCCCACCAACATTATTTTGCGTTTTAATTACGCTTTTATTTTAAAATTACGATGTTAAATTAAAATGAAACTGACATTATTTAAACCTTCGTAATACGTTCGGGGTGTATGTGACCCCATTTCATATCTAAATTATTAATGTATGCTATTTTACTACTTTTCAACTTTTTATGACTATACAAAAGATCGACCACGAAAACATTTCCAACGCATTTTATTCAGTGCCCTATAAAATGTTTAACCCTGGACAAAATATATTTAGCATTTAGTCGTGGTCTTTTTTTTTATTGCACAAATAAAGAATTCAATTCTGTTATAAAAAATCGATAATCGAAGTTTATCTCTCGCCTTAGACCGAATACTTTGGATATTTAGTAGTTTTCTTTATTGATACACAAAATTAGGACTTACAAGCAAGCGATGATACAGACACGACATCCGGTTGAAAATTAATGTTTGGAGTAAATATATTTGCTAACAGACGACAGTATAATATTTAACTAATTTAATTCGCATTGTTTGAAGTTGTTTTTCAAGAATTTGCTTAGTGTAATACGGACTTTGCGCTTATGTTGCGCGTATAGACTATAGACAGAGATACTCGTCGCTTTATGTGATGTGAGGTGCAGCCGGTCAACGCGTTTATTGTGGTAGGGTGAATGTCCCCACTATAGATTTGTCCATTCAAGCATACTATTACTACAAGTTGCTTTTCTCATATTTCATACACATTATACATACATATGTTCGTAATTTCGATACTTCCACAAGAAATAAAATTCATTTCTGTGAATTACTTATATATGTAGATTTTATTTGCTGTTACGCAGAAAGAAAATAACGAATAGTTATGGCCTGCGTTAGTTATTGTTAGATTAAATTTATTTCCCACGTAGCATGTACAACCAAAACAACAATTATATTATATGACATCATATCTTACTCTTTTTCTTTCGGAATGACTCAATTTATTACTTAAGTATACCTACTGTTAATTCAATACATAAAATGATGCTAGATAAGTCATAGTTCAAGGGCGTGTACTTAATTCACAAAATTATTACAATTATTTTTACTGTTCATGTTGTAATCGAGATTAATTGCTCGTTTTCTAGCGGAGATAATTTTAAAGATGTTTGTGTGAACACAATATATTTTAAATATGTCCTTTGCACCACGATTCATAATATTTCATATGGTTGTATGTCTGTAATAACACAATACACACTTAAGGCAAATATAATCAACAAACTTAAGCTGTTGGCGCCACAACGATATTCTCAATTGCTAATTACGAAGGGGCTGATTGCGTAGATGTGGTGCATTATTACCGATTAATAGTGACGTGAACAGCTTCAGTATATTAATTTTATTCTTGTTTTTTTTTTTTGAAAATTTTCAACAATACACGTACACGATCGAACACTATAGCTCTTTTGTACAACCGGCGAGCTAGTATAAATTGTCTAAGTAAAAAACAAGAAGTTGTAAAATAGCTCCTGTTGAGTAAAGTTGGACAACACAATGAGACTTAATAATAATAAAAGTAGCAGTTAAACAAATGATTCTCGAAAGAACAAGACGACTCTGTCAATACTACTTCGTGTTTTAATGTATTTAGTTTGTAATTCTTTCATACGGTTCTTCAGTTATTTTAGTTTTAGTTTCAACGTGAATAGCTCGAGAGGCTGATGCACGTTTAATTTTAAATTATTCTTTTCTTAACCCGTTAACTAGTAATTACCACAGACTACAAATGTTATATTAACAAAATGATATAATTATTGATGCGTTTTATACATGTTTAAATCCATAAACTAGACTTATTTTTTATTTACTGCAATTTTTATACTATAATTAATCCTATATATTAATAAATGCACTCAAATATCACGTCAGTTGATACGGGTTAATTATATAACATAGTTTATAATGAAAATAGTTTTTTCTACATTCATTGCTAAATATAATCTTTTTAACGGATGCATAGAGAATTTAAAAAGACATATTATGGAAAAGTGTGTTAAAAGTAATTTCTTTTAACACTAGTCCCATACATTTTTAATTGGCCTATTAAATCACATTCTTTATTGAAATTATATTTTACTGTCAATTGAAATATTCAACGTAACTTATTCATATAATTATTATAAAAATAATTATTAATTAATATAACTTTAACCATTTAATGTGTGATAAATTTACAGCAGCCGTAGAAAAAACAATGTAACTAATTATAAAAGTGATTTTATTTTCAAAATAAAATGACACTTTTAATACTAATTACATATATAATTATAACGTTTCAGTGTACTCTATTGTGAGACGGTGAAATATTCAGCAGTAAAAATAATTCTATTATTGTTCTTATGATAGATTTTTATTATTTAATATTTTAAAGTCGTAAAAATATTGTGTTTCGTCGAAACATAAATTAATTTTATAAGATAATATAGTATAAAAAAAATTATTTACTATCGTTTATGTGTCACTGATAATGATGGTAAACTATGTATAATTGAAATACCAAGTACAGCTGTTGATGACTTTTTTATGCCATCTGCTGACCTTGTCTTGTGCCAAGCGCCAGTGTAGTAGTATTTGTAATTTGATGAGGTTATTAGAACTGTGTTTGGTATTTCGAATGGTGTTCTCTTTTTGGATCATTGTAGCATTGCCATTTGATTATTAAAACGCAATATTTGAACGAAAAGCTAGAAGCGTGGCATTCGGTTGCTATTTTTCTATCAACTTTTAACTTCGTTAATTCATTGAAATTACATTTGACGCTTCAATCGATTTATATGTTTACTAAATCCTATGCCTTTTATACCTTTTGGTGTATTTTTATGTTGGGTAAGCATTGCAGTGGAAGAAAACTTCGATCGACTCTACAAATTAGCAAGAAGTGGAGACTTGGCACAATTGTTAAATTAGTCCTAATAATGTAAATATCAAAATTTATCAGATTTTCTTAAAAAATGTATACAAATTCACATTTAATATATTTTGAATGAAATATTACACAACCTTGGCAGATTTATATCAATATCACATCAATTTGAATAGTAGGTTGAATCAATAAAACTTCTATCAGAGGAAAATAACAATTATATTTTTTACATAACCTTTATTAAGTTATTATCGTATACAATCATCAATAATAATTGATCATTATATCATCAATTTAATATGATTGTTGATGTAATAAATAATAATATGACCACTAGATGGGTTTTCATATCATTTATATGCAACCAGCTTAGTCTGATGACAGAAAATGGCATCCGGGTTTTGATGCCATCCTTGGTAATATGTCTGCGTCATCGATTGAGTACCATGCACTACACACAATAGGTAATAGATATCTTCGCATGTTTGAACGGAACGTTTGTTGTACTAAATCGAACATAATCTAAGTAATGGCTCATTTATTTTATCTATTTTTCCCCTGTACGGAAAGAAATGTATACATTATTTTGTTTTCATTCAACGGAGTTCAATAATGGAATAAAAAGTTATTAAATTTATTTCCAGCTATTGTGTTCTCAAAGAAAGAAGTCTTGATATATTTCTCCGTTGTTTCTCTTATAATTGATTTATCTAATCATTCGTTCCAGGATTGCTTTTTTACTGTATTACTGCATAAATTATCAGTTCAATTGATCTACTTGAAATCACAATTTAAAGATATCTAATGTATTTAATATATTTGAACATCTAAAATTAGCATTAAGGAGGGCAATATTAGGACCTGATATTTCGATATTATAGTTATGAGTATTATAATATCTGAGTAGCAAATTTGGTTCAAATCGTTCCAGAATCTTAAAAGGAGAAACGAAAATTGTTCGATTCCGAGAATTGTCCGAATGCTATAGTTCTTTTGTATTACCGTACGACAAGCTAAAAAGACTGAAAAAACATCTAAGTTCTATAGGAAAAACCAGTATATATTCAAATTCAAAAGCAAGTTGTCGTTAGGTCGTAAAAAAAAGTTGCCAACAAGAGAACAATCGGCGATGTTGAAAAGTGAAAAACGAAATGTGTGTTTGTGTCTGGCTGGCTGGGTTCTGTGAGAACATTCAGTTGGCCTTGAACGTAATGCGTAGCAAATGCGAAACGTTACGTTATTGAGGCAGACGCGTGTTCAAGATGAAAACGAAAGTCAGTGTGAGATCTCTCCGTGTTTTCTTACGATAAGATGGTGTTTTTTTTTAGTATGCCATAGTGAACGCTTGTTGACCTACAAATTCATGCATGACCGACACAGTTACACAACACTACTTCACAGTTGTTGTGGCTTGATGATCGTGAAATGCAATCATTATTTACCTAAACAATTTGGCAATTTTAGCTCGCCGTACGAAGTACCGAAGAAGCTAAAGCATTCGGTCGAGTGTCTGTAGCATCCTCGGATCAAATAATTTCATTAACAAAAAGTGTTGGTCGCGTCGCGTCGCGTCGCCTTGAATACAAAAATATATATAACTTATATACTTGGATGTTAGTCGTCGCTCGCTCGTAAGACCAAATTTGTGCCCTCTACTCCTCTGAAGGTACCGGAGCGATTAACACCAAACTTGGTACACATATTATTTGGCATCACATTTGAATCCGCTCGCAGTTTAAATCCAATCGCCCGTATACTTCCCGAGTTATAGTGCCCCAAAATTTGGAGCCCCCCTTAATACTGCCCTTATAAAAATAATTAAAACACTTAAAACTTCTACTAATAATTCTAAGACATTTTATGTTTACAAAATTTTTTCATATTGTTAACCCAAAGCCCGAAAAAAATTATTAAATATTATAATTCTCAATTTTAAAATATGCACAAATTTATATTCGTTAATACTGCGATTATATTGTTTTTTTTTTATAAATATTGAGTAAACATATGAAGGGTTAAATGCATGGCTAGTTGATTTTCAAATTTGGATATATAAGCGATTGTAGAAAATTAATTAATCAAAATCAATATGAAAATAAAAAAATCGGTTTAAAACCATAACAATCGGTTAAAAATCGTAATTATTATTTGAAATCGATAAAAAATGATTTTGTGGCAGAAAACTTTAGCCGTCGGTCTGAGGATCACACACACGCACACATAGAAGTCATCTCGTAACTAGTTAATAATATTAGAATCATTGTAAATGTGTATTCTTGGCATAATACATATTTAATAAATCTTAAGGTTATAATTCAGTAAAAATTAGTGCCTTTACGAGTGAGGGTTGAATTAAAATATGTATGCTACATAAAAATCTCCTGATGATAGGCACTTTGCGTAACACTTAAGTACCATTGGTTGCGCAGTTGAAGCCTAAGGAGCTGATGTATACTAGAATTGGTAAAATATTGTACACACAGGTGGCGCAGTATATCTTTTACAACAACCGACGACCGGACGTATTCTGTTTCCGGCATACGCGTTTCCGTACACAATACGTGTGTGTTTACTTGTTGCGCATACTGTACATGTATATACCCGGTTCACCCACCCACTTTTCCACTGGCACGTCCAACGCTCTGGCCGCTGATATATGAACTTGTTGCGCGGCTACGCGCTCACTGGTCTTCGGTTGGTGCTGGAGCACTGCTTTTCCCTTGGTAAATTCACATCATTATTTTCGTTGCACAATAAACACTGTATATTAAAATACGTTCCATTATTTTAAAACACAATTGATATATTAATTATTCACTATATGCCCATTTGTATATCCACATTTTTATTATTTATTTATTAGTCTAGTAAAGTGCATTTCTATTGTGTACGGTAAAACAAATAAATGCATATTTTATTATTACCATTTTGTTTATAACTGCGTAATATTTTCATAATTATTTGTTATTGCTATATTTGTGGATTATTGATTGTGATTAATTATTTTGTTGTTCGTCAAATTACAATACGAATTAGTTTACGTTATTTTTATTTTTGTTTCAATATTTGAATTTTAATTCATTAATGAATAACAAGACCCATTGCTCAATTATAATTTAATTTGATTTGCGCTTATATTTAATTTGCTGTTGGTTATTTTAATATATGCACTGTTGTAGGAAATGTTTCCTCTTCGGCGTTTTGTTTTATGTCAGTGTTCGTAGACATTCCAGAATTTTATTAGAGTTTGGCCCTTTAGGAAAGAAGGAGGAGCAATACTAAAATGTGTCTTTCGCGCATGCACATTTCTATTTGGCACGGGCTCTAGTAATAATATAAATATACCACAAAATATCTACACATATGGTAAACTGGTAAAATATTCCAATATCTACGCCTATGCAATATACTCCATGTATGGATCATGTCAAGAAGCACTTCTTTCCCTATAATTTAATCTGACATAGGTCGGTTCTGTATGACATGAAAATATTTGAATGTTGGTTGTGATATAAACGATGTCTGTGCGTTTTCAATTCGCGAACCAACTTCTTTTCTTAACCCCTCTTACTATTCACTTGACTGTACGTTCCCATATTCAGGCATACATCGTTTTCCTAATAATACCATCCATGCCTCTACAAGATTTCGTACACAATTGCTTTGGAATTTAACGTATTAGCTTTATGAAATTGGAATCAGTATGTATATAACAACATTATATTTCGTTTTTACTGGTAAATAAGATTAGAGTATCATTTATCATAATATATAGTAACGAGTGAGTCATGTGATCCTGTATAAGCGTGTTCCATCCCGCTACGCATAGTTGTTAAGCCCCCTCTTACCTAGCAACGCGGTACTCGTTAAAATTTAACACGACACCGCAAATTTGGTACGAAATGGCTGTATTCTGTCGCCATATTGAACTAAATAAATTGTAACAAAAAATAAAATTGAAATTAAGTTTGTACTCACGCAGAATTGATTGATTCCGTCCGGGTTGACCTCTCACGAACAATTTTATTAGTACGGTCATTGGGGACTTACGTTAGACGTTCACGTGCACCGCATTGGTGAACTAAGGTCTCTGGGTTATGGAGCTTCGCACCCGCTTCAATACATACTGAACTGTTACTCAAAAACTCGCTCCAGCGTACTCGTACTCGATCATCTAGTACCTGTACAACTGGTACTCGCACAACTCGGTTCTAAACAACTGGTATTTAATTACCTAAGCCGAATAACTGACTTAATTAGAGAACCGGCTTAACTATAGTATATCTGGCTTAAAGTAGATGCATTTGGTCCAAATTTTGTTTTAAACAAAGTAAGAGAATGTATCGTAAACAATAAAAGTAGACAAACTCAGTGTCATTACAACTTTTAAATATATAAACATAAGTAATGTGTGGAAGCGGTAGAAAGTAACAAGTATAAAAAGTTTAATGCATATAAAGGACGGTAACCAAGTTCAAGTTACCGCGTTCCATTAAAAAGTATAATAAATTAATTTCATCTTGCATAACTATGTTTACCTATTCGTAAAACAACACCGTTGGTGCTTTTTAGCTCGCCGTACGAAGTACCGAAACAGCTATAGCATTCTGTCGTGTGTCTGTAGCATTCTCGGATCAAAATATTTCCTTAACAAATAGTGTTTGTCTCGTCGCCCTGAATCCAAAAATGTATATAACTTATATACTTGGATGTTAGTCGTCGCTCGCTCGTAAGACCAAATTTGTTCCCTCTACTCCTCTGAAGGTACCGGAGCGATTCACACCAAGTTTGTACACATATTATTTGGCATCCCATTTGAATCCGCTCGCAGTTTAAATCCAATCGCCCGTATATTTCCCGAATTATAGACCCCCAAAATTTGGAGCCTCCCTTAATACTGCCTTTATAAAAATAATTTAAACATTTAAAAATTCTACTAAAAATTCTAAGATATTTTATGTCTACAAGATTTTTTCATATTGTTAACCCAAAGTCCGAAAAAAAATTACAAAGTTAAATTTTGAAATAAGCACTAAAAACTTTTTTTATTAATATAATCTACAAATAATTGTAAGACTTCACATCTATAATATTTTCAAATTGTTAACTAAAAGACCATAGTTATTAAAAGCCACTTTTCGCATCGTATTTCTTACCTATAGGCGAGCTGGACGCATTGGTGCGTAGTACGTACCAAAATAAAATAATACAAAATTATATATATAATACCGATGTAACACATTAAATTTTTAAATTAATTATCGCAACTCAAATATAATGTTTAAAATCGATAATAAAGTATCGCATTATTTGTAAATGGAAAATTTGGAGTTTCCAAACATTTCATTAGTACTTATAATTAATGAGTTACTTTTTCAACTGTGAACGCTAACATTGTTTATCATAAAACAAAATGGATTAATAATTGTTATTTCAAAACGTAATTACTACAATATCTTAACCAGTAATATCATATCGAAAATTGTTTGTGTTAGAGAAAGAGTGACTCTTATAAAGGTTGAAAATATTAAAATTTCTAGTAAGTTTTGTCTCATTTTTTTTAAATGTGTACCATTTTCTTATAAATCGCCTTTGAAAATAACCTTGCTGAGTTTACGTTTCCACATATTAATTTTGTTTCACTGCAATTTAGCATGAATTAAAAGCTAAATATAGCAATATTATTTGAGCAGTAAAGGTATTATTATTATCTGGAAATTAGTTGTATTTTGTGTATGTAAGGACAGTGTTTATATGTAGTAATAATTATAGGAGTCATTTGTAATTAATCTTCTAATAAACAGAGCATATTATAAGATGACACATGAGAAACGTTTGATATACGTGCAATGCAGTCGACCAATTAGTATGTTAACTAATGGATGAAGATTAGTTAGAATGTGATGTGCTGGAGCAGAGTAGAGTGGTGTAGTGTCCTGTCGTACACGATAGGTTGCCTTGCCTGTTGGCGAAAGGGAGATGAAGCGACAACACTATTTAGAAATAGTATTTAATCATTGTCTAATTATAAACATGAGCCACAAATTGACAGACAGCTGCTGTTGCAGCGAAAACATATGGCAATGTGCATTTCATGTTTTATCCGTAATTCGTGCGATTCCTCTCTTCTCATTTGCATCATAATCAGAACAACCTGTGCAGACATTAGCAACACGGAACTATACATTTGAAATATTATCATTAGTATAGTCTATAATAAGGCATGTTTGTTCGAACTCTAATACACAAGTAACATAATCATGATTTTTATGATTACAACAAATTGAAATTTATTATTAAGTTAGAAGTTTTATTTTATAACAAGTTTCGATTTTTTTTGGGATTACTTTGATTATTTAAATCATAGTTGTAGAATATATTACAAGAAAAATATTTTCCATTTTGAGTTCCCTTGGCACGAAGTTTTGTTTTATTCTTTAAAACAAAAAAAGGTATGTTCATGAATCAAAATATGTTAGGAATCTCTGATGTAGGTCGCCATACCTTTACCAGATACTAAATAATGCCTTATGCTACCTACAGTAATGTATTTGTTTGTATTTACCTCTTATCGCTTCCTGTAAAATTAATGTTTCGACCAGATGACTTCGGTGTGGAATGTACATAAATAATCGATAACTACTATAGTTGTGTTCATTTCATAAATTACCTTCATGTTTAAAAGTAGCCACACCTTCAAATATATTCTTTAAATCAATAAATGCATTATGACTACTTTGTGGTACATTACGAAATGAATCATAAAAACGTTTTTCAATATCAGAAAAAGAATTATCATTATTTTCATCTAATGGCAGGGCATTATATTATAGATTTAGTTTATATCAGATATAACGAATAATGAGCAACATTTAGATCCATAATCTCAGTTTTATTCCGTATGACAATTTAGGGTAAATGTTAGCTATCTTTGCGCAGATCATTAGCTCATACCTGGATAACCATCATTGCTTTAAAATGGCGCTTTAGAACCATAAAACATGGTCTAGCGTAATAATTTTTTAATAAATTCCTACATTTTCATTGGAGATATATAATTTGTATTTAATTAAAAAGCATTGAGTTTTATTCCGACTTCATTCCAAAGTTACTCATAAAATAGGAAACTCGCAAGATTTAAACATCATACACCGTAGGAGTTCTTTTATAAATCCACAATGTTATTGACTTTGACATTTCATGTAAGACTGGCCAACCGTCTACCATATATCACAAGTTATTACATTTTTTAATCAATAATGTTTTATCGGTCGAATGTTTTGTTCAAGATTTAATACAATTAGCTTTTATACAACACAAAGACGGTGTATAACAAGTTTCTATTTCACTTGTTGCTCTCTCTTCAGTCAGGGTCAAGGTTTTACACCTGAACCTTGCTGACACAGAGTCACGTGACCTGTCCGGTATTTAACAGATTCTATTCGACGGGATCTGGCACGGGTGAGCGGTAAGGTGACCGGAACTTGTTTCTATGACCTTCTATCTTCAGTTAGTAATGTGCGCTATTCTAACAAACATTACAACAGAAATTTTGTAAATAGATACATATTTTTATTAAATATTTAACCAATTATTTAATATCTAAGAATATCTAAAACTATGTATACATTTTCTTTCATAAGAAATAATTTAACTCTCTGTACTTTTGCTATAATTGAATTGAGGAACCAATTTTCACACATATTTAGAATTTCTTGCTAGTTTTCTTTATATTGGTGATGGGAAGAATCGAGTACTTTTAAGAATCGAATACATATACACGATAAAGATATAGAGATAAAATTCTGTGTTTCCGAAGATCAGGCAAAGAAAGAAAGTAATTTCCTGACCAATCCATCATTTTGGTATTGCGATTGTGTTTGCTCAAGCTCAAGGTAGAAATCACGTTCTAATAAAATCAAGAGCATATTGATCCAGTGAAAAGTGTGCCGAGCCATGATGAAATACTTCGTATCAGCTAAACCAATGTTGCATTTATAAAAATCAAGCATTGTTGATGCCTGCAGCTCATACAGCGATCTTATAATCATATATATTCAAACATTTTTGTAGAACATGCACTGTATTTTTTACTTTCTTAAAAATGACCTCGACATTTTTATATAAATAACTGTTTTAAGGGTCTCTGATTTTTTTTTTGACTATTTTCTCAATGCCGTCTGCCAATACCGTTAAACATATAAATATGATGTTTTGAATTTTAAATTTGTATATTCTTGGAAAGAAAAAAGGCTATTTCAATCGGGAATACATGACTGTGTATCTTATATGTAATGAAATAATATACTACAAAATATATTTACGTATTGACATTGCAGATTTTTTCTTGTGCAAATTTCAATATTTTACAGTATTCATAACCATTTCATTTGGCTCTAATGACATGTGATAATTTCGAACAGTAATCCCCATTGGATGTAATTGAATTGATTTAAAAAAGCTTTGTGGCAGTTCTTTGATAAGAAGAAATCTAATTAAAATTTATTGTGAAACGTATATACAAAGGACCCCGATATTATTCTTTCAAGCACTTTTCTAAGAATAATCATTATGTTGTTCTGTTAGCTCTGGGAACATTAAAAATATCGTTTTTACATTTTTGTTCAGTAATTAGTTTAAAATCACCAATGTTTCTACAATCAGACAATTAATATATTTACATTTTATATATTTTCTATTTATTTTTTGCTCGCCGTACAAAGTACCGAATAAGCTAAAGCATTCGGTCGTGTGTCTGTAGCATTCTCGGATCAAAAAATGTTTGTCTCGTCGCCCTGAATCCAAAAATATATAATACTTATATACTCGGATATTAGTTGTCGCTCGCTCGTACGACTAAATCCGTTCGTAGTTTAAATCCAATCGGCCGTATACTTCTCGAGTTATAGTGCCCCAAAATTTGGAGCCCCCCTTAATGCTGGTCTTAGAAAAATAATCAAAACACCCAAACAATTCTAAGATATATTATATCTACAAAATTTCTTCATATTGGTACTCAATAAATAAATAATAATTCCGGTTGGAATACCTTTTTCAAAAACGGCATTTTCTATACAAATTCAAAACATCATATTTTTGTATTCGCTGTAGAACGATCACACACACACAGACGTCAAGCTGGATTCAGGGACCCTCAAAACAATTATTTTCATTAAATTTACGAGGTCAATTTTTTATAATCACAATACTTCCTGTTATACATTACGTAAAAAAAATTGTTCAAGTAGACATAACCTTGATCCAAAATTTGTTAAATGAATGATTTTTGTTTTGTTAAAATGAACTGAAATTGAAATGCTATTGCATCATGTTTTTTTATTGTTCAAATTGCAATATGAAATATATTGCTAGTTTGGGTGATTGTGTGAACTATAAAATGCTCGTATTTTGATCTCGCAGCAATATTTCCGAATAAGAAGCAGTCCAGGTCCAAAAGCAGTGCATGTTGGGCGAACTAGGACGAGTTTCGTGCTGATACGCGTGTTTTGACTATGTCGGTTATAGCCGCCCGCCGTCGCGTTAAATAGATGATGGCGTGCGCGTTCAGCACCATCAGTTAATTAACTTAGTGTCATAAACACTAACGGTCGGTCCGGGGTATCGTGCGCCTCCACCTCCTGAACTGGCTGAACAAAACACACGATAATGCTAGTGTTGGCTTGTTGTATAACCGGCAAAAGACCACCACTTTACCCGGCCCAATCCCGGTCTATTCCCTTCCCCACTCTACCACTGAACACGGTGTTTGTTAATTTCGTAAACAAGTTAATTAATTTGCTGTTATTAACAAAGCTATTTCTGCAGAATATACAACTATTGATGCAACTATACTATACAGGAAAGAAGGGTTTCCAAATAATCGCTTTTTACTTTCTTCTACGAATGCATATTAGAAAGTATTGTAAACTTGGAAATTCTGAAAAAATTGGAAATTTAATCTGATTTACACTTTTTCAACATCCTTGACTATTTTCGGAATGGCGTCTGTATGTGGGTACACTTACTGTGTATCTGTTAACACTCTCGAATAGTTAATTTGGTTTCTATTCTATAAAATTAAAATTAATATACGTCATATTATATATTAACAAATTTAGTACCTTCAAATATATAGATACACGCATATAATAAATAATTCTGTACTCTGGCAATTGTATTTTCATTGTTTTAATTTAAGTTGGTAACGAATACCACATAACCGGACTTTAAGACACAAATATCAAATATATAGGTGATGTAAATAGAGGACGAATACGGGTTCATCTCGAAATAAAAGGATGGATATGATTAATAATGAATAGAACGAAAGTCGTGAGCAAGTCGAATATATGAATGGTTTATTGAATATAAATGTAGTGCGTGAGGTATTTAAGGGTAAAAAGGACTAGCCTGGAAAAGTTGTAAAATTGTGAATGTTTTATGTTTGTAATAAAAATGGTTCTCAGCAGAATTCTGATGTGTAAGTAACCATGACAAATACGCCAAGAACGAAGTTAGGTAATAGTACATTTCCGTGTGACTCTACCATACACACATGACAAAACACTCACTTCATACAGGGCCTCTCAGCATTGACCGTGAACGGCGTATCCTGGAGTACAAACACACTCTTATTAACTCTTCAAGGTCTCATAGAGCCACTGACCTAATGTCTACGCAATTGAAATATCATTATTTATAAATGCGATACTATTTCTTAATTATCACGACACATTTATCATTCGTATTTATACGAATGTATATAAGAAACAATTTTAATAGTGGAAAATTTCAAATTTATAATTTTATCGAAAATACACGTTTTGACCATCGAGCATGACGTATGTCTATGAAACACTCGAGAGCCAAAACTGTTGAAGGTAAAATGAAACTTTAATCTTAATGCCTGACGTTAAAAAATTTTGTCAGACATCAACCGTCAACTGTATAAAAGTTTGTCTAGGATCAAAATTCACATTACAGTTCTTGACGAACTTTTAGACAGTTGACGGCTCGTTATATTATGGCGAACTTTGCTGCAATTAGGTATTAGACTTGTATGTAGACCGGAAGTGCACCTCTTATATTTGTAAACAATATTTTAACCGGTATCAGATTGCTCCTGCTAATTTTTCAATATGAGAAAAATAGCGCGAGGGAGACCCGTATATAAGTTAAATAAATTGAAAATACAAACTATTAAAAAGAAACTGTTTTCGTAAATATACAATTTACTGCAAAATTAAAAATATTGAAACAAATTAATAATATAAAAATATGTCTAGTCTCAATATTTAGATAATATTAAATGTACTACTTGCTTTTTGTTGAGCTTTTTACTAATTTAGGGAACTGTGAAACCCAGGGACGTATAATATATTCAATTACCCAACTGAAAGAGCTTTAAGCTTTTAATCTCCATCTTTCCCCCCACAAATAACATTAACTGCCTCGGTATTATTATTTTATTCTTTATTTTTCTGTTTCAGGTATGTACAGCACAGTAGTTCAGTTACACAGCTTGAAGTGAACCTAAGATATAGGTAATATGTAAGTCAATTAGTTTTTATTTAATTTATTCGGATATGCACACCGTAACATGATCACTGTACCGCTGACAGTTGAAGTAACTTGGTTTTATTAAACATGTGTGTATTGTGTACATTCAATCACAACATATTCCGGCATACATTAGTAAATCTTTTGAATCGTAGTGAAAAGAACATATTTAGAATGTATTACGTTGATTGATTAGAGCTGTCATCACAAACATGGCTTCAGTTCGGAGTGAATTGAATTTTTCTTCGCTAAATAATATCTGTTAGTTACTTTGGGAGATCTATTTCTTATTATGTAATGATAGTTTAAAATAATTATAAAAGAATCGGTAATATAAGTGCTCCTGATTTCTGTAATAAGTGGTGAGATATCCGCAAAGTTCGTCTAAGTCGAATGAGTGATATACGTCCAAATATAAGAGTAATATTAATTTCCAAATTTAGGAAGGACGAAATACGGCGTATTACTATATAAATACTTTTTGTTTTCGAGGATGTTACATACCCATGACCGAACGCTATAGCTCTTTTGTACTACCGCACGACGAGCTAAAAATACATGCAAATTATTAGGCTAAATATATATAGAGCATTAAACTAGTATGTAACTATGTGAAATTTCGAAGTTTCCCTAATAATTTGGCAATCCACACAGTTTCTCACGTACTGATATACCCCTTTATCTTATCATACGAACTACATAAAGTAAATATAACGCTGCCATAAAATAATACTGTAGGATATTGGATTACGTAAATACTACTGAAATGTCTTCTTGAATTTCTACGCTAATATTAATTACAGGTGTAGTTCTTCGATTTAAAATATTAAAGAACAACAAAATACAATAATACTTCGTTTTACAGTAGGGATGCGTGCCTCAAACCAAGTTACGGTAGAACCGCTGTAGAACTGTAGAACCGACAAATCCTTTTAGTCTTCGTCCAAGAAAGCAACAATTATTTTTGTCTGTTATAGTATCGATCTATGCGGCCATAAAATTGTTGATTTTGTTACACCTTACACTCACAATGTATGGGCAATTCATTGTACATGTCCAATAAAATTAGTTACATGAGAACTATTTACCCATAGGTGTAAGCGTATTGGACAGTAATAAAAAGTGTAAAAACTAAAAGTACATGTAATTTATTTCCCAAGTGTTTATGAGCAGCACTTACTAATCCAACTATATCAAACTAAACTAACCACGGAGAAAGTTCTGGAATAAATAAGCAAGTTCCACCCTCTTTAATTCTAATCCCTTCTAACCGTTAAAAACAAAAAGTTATTTTTATCTCGTCGTACTGTAATACAAAAGCGAAGCATTCGGTCGTGTATTTGTAACAATATATATTTCTATATTGTTACAAATACACGTCCGAATGCTTCTCTTTTGTATTACAGTACGACGAGATAAAAATAACTCGGTACAAGTGCGTATTCTTTCAGTTACACTGAGTACATATTGGATTATTATTGTAGCCGTGTCTGCTGTGAAAACTTCCTGGTGAACAAAACTAGGATGATAAAAAAAAATTAGCCATCATATTCTGGTTGATGTAGGTTGACCGTACAAGTAACTGGTGTTACGTAAGGCCCTTTGATGTCGCGTTATATCAATACATCACTTACAGTCGACCTCCAACGACAACTCTACTCATCAGCTTGACTTTACATCAACACCCCGCGTAAAAAATAATAGCAAAAGAGTATTTGCTTTAATGAACAGAAACAGGTGATAACTAAAATGGATCGTTCGTTTGTTCATATTATTTTGTCCTTTGTCAGTTGGCGGACACATGTGTGTTTTTCATTCGTACGGTTGTCTTTCTATAACACTTGCATCGTTTGAAATATAAATAACAAATGTGATAAAACTCTTTTAACTAATTTCACGGTCTCCGACTTAATTTAAAATACGTGAATTTTAATCAGTTTATATGAGGATGGGTTTTAACGTATGTTTACTTTTTTAAACGAATATATCGTAATCATGAAAATGTTCTAACTCGAAATGGATATACATGTTTCACCATTTGAAATGTATGTGACTATGAACGCTCTAGAGCCAAAACTGTTTAAGTTAAAAATATGAAACTTCTGATCTTTCTTCTTCATTTTTGCTTGAAATATAACAGCAACCCTGCTCGTCAGATAAGTCTAAAAATCGCTCGTATTGTCCGGGTCGATGTTTAGATATGCGACCGAGTCCGAGCTCCTTGTACTAATTAAACCGTACGATCTAAAAACGAAGCAATTTTGCATCGTTTTAAGCATTCACTTGCTTAAGTGTGCACTTTCCATCTTATGTATACATAATATGTGATTTACATGTTGTCATAGTGCAGTATTTAAGTCAAAGCACGGCAAATATCGGTGGCAGTAGAATCATTTCGTTTGTGTTGTAGCATCAGCGAACGGACAGACGGATCAGAGAACGGCAAGAGGAGAACCAGAGCAAAGTTAAGTGCAGGCAAGGCCAAAGGAAACGGCCGGGTCTTTGACTCAAGTTTGTAGTAACGGGCACAACCGTATAGTACTTGTGTCTGCTTCTTAAGCAAATGTACACTGTCCAATTAATCTCCCTGTAATGAGATCCGTAACCTTCCTACTATATGGAATGTGGTTTCTACTACCCCATGTACTACAACTTTTTATTCGAAAGTGACACGAGTTAGGAGAAAAAATTATTTACTTCGAAAATGTGTGAAAGAACCTTCCGATCTTGCGTCGGTCGTTATAACGATTTGAACCTCACAGGCGGTTATAATACTGGCAAATGGCATCCATTTTTCACTGTTTTTTAAACTAATGTAATTATCAAATTATATTCACCCGTACTAAGAAATTGACAGAATATTAATACTATTGCGTTTTATAATATCATTCTTTTTAATGGGAAAAGCTTCTTTTCTTTTAAAATAATTAATCGTAATATGCTTAAATACGTTTTGTTTCTTTATTTAGTAGACAGATTTAGTTTCCACGTAAATGTAGTCAAAAACAACTTTTTCTACTAAGTACCTTTTAAAATTTTACCTTTCAACGGCAATATAAATTAACCGGATGTCTTTGCTCTTACTCATTGTTTGTCAAAACTGAATTATTTCTTAAATTTATTGATTATATACGCAGAAAATACACTTTCCAACCAGAAATGAGTAGTTTTTAACATGCGGACATTGAACAAAGTAATCCCAAATCTATTTAAGAAGTAATTTAGTTTTGTAAAAGTGAGGTATTGTAGAAACCAATATTGGGGTGACTTTTTATTATATACCAACAAACTTTTTGAGAAAATGAACCAAGTCTTACATGTTGCAATAGCACGCCAGCCACAGTGTTTTGTTTGGTGTGAACAAAGTTACCCAAATCCAGAGGTTGACACGCCACACTTCATTTTATATTAAATGGACTATTGAGTATATTTCGATTGGATATTTTCAGTCATCTACCAAAATTGAAATGAGATCCGTGTTCCATCGCGTATTTTATTACCCTTTCAGATAATATTATTATAACATTTTCAAAATTCCTTAACTAATTATAATTAGATATGAATTTAAGCTTGACCAAATAACATACCAACAAATAACAATAAATTGAATCAGTGGTTATAAGCGTAGACACAAACAGAAGGTATGTATAAATAATTCAAATTGAAAATAATTATAGTCTGAATAAACATTATTAAAAACAATTTATTTTTATACCAAAATAAAATTGAATGACATTTTTGTATAATTATTTTACAAATGGAATGTTTAATTGCTTTCAAAATTTAATAGAATTAGTTGAATGCAAACAATATAAACAAAAGCATAATTATTTTTACAAGGATCTGTGTTTTGTAAATTAATGAACTCCTTGCATCATTTGATTATGGAGTCACAAAAGGAAAAAGCACTGAATACGCGAGCTGAAAGAGAATTTAATAAAAGACAAGCGAAATTAGAAGAAATAAGATTCCAGATTTGCCTGGCAAATTTTCTCACAATATTAAAGCAAATGTTCGCAGTAATACTATATTTATCCAAGAGCACGCCGACTTTCAATTGTTCAAAGATGATGTTTTAATTAGTAGTTCGCAAAGAATATAGGTCTGGTATTACTATTTAGAATATATCTTCAATTTTATTTCGTTAAACTTGAGCTTTTGTTAATATATTATAATAGGACGCTAAAAAGTAATGACATTTATATAAAGATGTCAAAATTAATCATTAATGCAATCTTGCACCTATGTTTGTATATCAGTGACAGTTAATGTTATATACATTTTTAATGTTTGCGGGAGAGTTCCTTATTTTGCTAGATCATTTTACAAAACACTCGGATATAATTGAAAAATTGAAAAACATATTTTGCCTTCGAGAAAAATTTACACATTGAAACAATAGTCTCATCATAGTGACAGTTCGTTCAGAATTGTTATCGTCCTGCTATTATAGCATAAACAAAAGAAAAGGAAAAACAACTAATAAGAAAGACTTGTGTGAAATTTACGATGAATATTAAAATAGTCGACCATATTTCATTTTGCCTTGGTTCTACAGCGCTTCAGATTTTCTTTATAGCATGCTGAAGATACCGTCGAGTAAGAACAACATCGAAATACATGGTCATAATGGAGACTTTATAAAATTAAATGAATGTCAACTAAGTTATGTATACGACTATATTCTCCTCGGTAGAAAAAATACCAAAGACATTTTAATTACCATAAAGCTAAAACTCTTGGTTAATTACTTAAGTTAATTGTCAAAATGGGGTTGTAAAATGTTACTTCAGGATTATATTTTTATTATAAAACATAGTCGTCTCTCGCTTGATATCACTTGGCCAGATAAAAATTAAATGTTGTAGATATTCAGAAAATACTGCAGCGATTTACTATTCTATTTTGCAAGATTAAGTTAGCTGAAATTATTTAAGGATGGTCATAACATGTTTTATCGTTGAAATCTCAAGTTATATACTATTTTTTATTAGAAATAAAAAATTGGTTTTTGATTTTATATTTACTATTTTCAAGATGACGTGTGTGTGTGTGTGAACACAAAAACTTGAAGATAAAAACAAGAAACTTAAAGTTATTATGCATTCTTTTTTTGATAAAAAGTAAATAAAAAGCATTGTTAGCCATAAAAAAATAAACATATTAAACAAAATGTAAATTCAAAGTGATATAGTAATAATTGTTCAATTTTATAAAAATATCGGGTTGCATGCAGTAGGACCAGGACCTACATCTTAAAGTAGGATTTATTTTCGTTTCTAAGAAGACGGTGTCGTGTGATTTTTCCGGATTTACTTCGCTAATCCTCGAAAAGTCCGGTGGTCATGTTATAGTTGGGGCCGGTCCAGCTTTCTTTGCTTAACACCGACTAAAAGGTTTACGTCTGTGTACTTTTCGAATCCTTACGAATAAAGTAAGATTTCAACAAATGCGATTTAACATTAGCTCAAATAAACTATTTTCATTAAATCAAAATTAAATAAAGAAACACCGTATGATACAAGCATACATACAGGAATCAATGCTTCCAGCTTGTACATAATCCGGGTGTGTACATTCTATTTTTGAAAACATTATTTTAACCGGAAGTAGCAGTGTACTATTGCTACAATATATTGGAATATGATTTAGGGAAATAGTTGAAGATATGAAATTGTCTAGCATCTTTTGCTTTAATATTGGTTCGAATTTACAGATAAATCGTCTTTAAAAATTGTTATTATATTTTTAGTTATAATTCATATTGATTTTGTTTCATAACAATCGGTTAATTTAACACAAATTATAAATAAAGATAGCGAAAGAACAAGAAAGTCGAGTGAAGGTTATTCCAGCTTTTCTTTTTTTACTGAGCATTATATGCTTTTGAAAGAGGAACTGTCGCCGAAAAATTACATTGTAAAAATACAAAGACATATTTTTATGCAAGAAATATAAATGGTTAGGCAGGGCCAGCAGCGCACCATTGCATAAAACACTTTGTATTTTGTTTCGTTTTAAATAAATTAAAAACAAATAGACCGTTGCTACACAGAACTTGGTGCATATATCCCTAGCAGGCATTTGAGAAAAAGATATATTAAATTGTGAGATAATTAAAATTAAAATTTTCTCTGTACACTTGTGAGTCTAACTTTCTTTTGCTACATTTTTACATTTTATTTTCAGCAATGTTCTAGAATAACAATTGTTAATTAAATTTTACATTATATGAGTTGTAATGAAAAGTTTCATATTTTAATAACATAATTACTAATTGGTTAAAATGAAGAACCCCTAAAAATGGAACATCTTTATTTTTTTTAGTATTGACTAGATAACTATTGAAAATATATTACAGACACACGGCTAATCACTGTAGCTCTTTTGTACTATAATTCTACATTAAGTTTTTTCAAATTGAAAGATTGTTTTGTCACCACGAATCAATTAGTAACATTACAATAATTGAATATTATAAATCAGCGGCTATTAAAATATTTTGTTTATTAATAAGTAGGTATTATTTAATTGATTTATTTTCCACCGAAATTAAGTATAAGCTCATCCAGCCAGAGGCATTGGCTTCTATAAATATTCTATATATATATAAAAGAATACCTAACATTTTCCCAATTATTTTTGATCAAACATAACTTAAATAATGGCCGCGTCATTGTTTCACCTGCAAACAAAGCATGCACTATAACAAAGTAAATACATTTTTCATTGCAAGCAATAACAAGCTGATTATCGAATATTTTCTAAAAATGTTGCCTGCTATTATATGCTGCGTGCTCGCGCCACAAACGACGCTACTGTGCTGTGTGTGGTATGGTAACTGTGCTGTACTGCGCTGCGTAGCCTCAGGACGTGTTATAATCAAAGCCAACTTTACACAGACTCATGTCATATTTGGCGGCCGCGGGCCGTAGAGGTAAAATTAACCTATTATATAATACAGAAACACATCGGGATCCCTCAGGTTTTTCTCTTATTCAGCAGCAGCATCAACCACTCTGGTAAATGTAATTAGAATATCAGCGTAAATCCCTGATTAAATTAAATACTATTGTATTAGTCCGCTTATCCACGTGTATTTTATCCTCATCCCTGTTTTGTACTTATAGAATTATTGTATTCCAAACATATATTGTTGTGTCTGCTGCAATATTTAAGATCATTGTTATTCATTTGTAGAAAATACAGGGTTTTAATTTCACCTATAAATCAACACTATTGGCGGTCGTAGTTACGATTACAAAATTTATTACAATTATTTATAATTGTATTCAGTTGTACAATGGATTATTGTGTAAAATTGTATTGTCTTTTTGATCGCGTTACGAAGTACAAAATAGGGTAGAACGAAGTGTAAATATATATATATATATATATATATAAATAAAATAAAAGGTAAAATGGCTATCATGCAAAAGTTGCCATTAGGGCTGAAAACAATGTGTTCAATAACATTTTGAAATTAAGAAATATCTAGAGGTTCCATAGTGTGTTTCAAATTTGGTAATAGGTAATCTTTATAAAATTAATTTTTTGGCTAAAAACAATTTGTGTAAAAATATTTTAAAATCTGAAAATACCAAAATGTTGCATAACGAAAAAAAAAAAAAAAACGAGAATTGACTGTACTGTTATAGTAGATATTTAATTAAAACATATATATTAATTAATTAATTTAAAATACTTATATAATTAAGTTTATTGTCAATAAAAATTTTAGGTCTTATTGGCAAATTTTTAATTTATAAAGTTATAAATAAACAATCGGCATATGATTAAAAGGTTATTAATAGAGGTGCAACGTTAATTTGGTTGATGGATAATATTTGTAGTAGTTTAGTGAAAAAGGAAATTCCTGCAAGTTTCTGAGCACGGGGAACTTCATTCTTTCGCAGGAAATTATGTTGGCGCTCAAATATTTGGTGTAAATGCATTATCAGCGAAACCACAAGTTATGAGAGACGACGATGGTTTGGGAGTTTACTTCCTAACAACGTACGGTTTTACGTGTTCTATACGCATGCAAAATAACAACATATTATAAACAGCATATCACGGATGATATAGAGCTCCTCTAGTATTTGCTATTACACTTATTTTTTAACTTTTACTAGCGGAATACTTTACACAAAAAATTGAATAAATATTATCGTGATTCAATCTACGAGAACCAATTTAAGGCAGCAAATATAAACGTAATAAAAACAATGCCGAGGCTCCGTTTATTAGTTTACAAAAGTATAATAAAATATTTTCAATTTGTGTTTGAGAACCATTGGCTATAAACGCACTCAATAGTAATCTTTTTGTTCATCAGGATCTTTTATTTTTAAGGTTTGCACGGACAGTGGTAAACATAATTACTCTGTATTAAAAACCTTTTACGGTAATTGTACCTACGCGGGGTCAGACATCCCTGAATACAAAGAGTTTATATTAATTGAATACCTATCAACTTCGACATATATCTATTTACCAACAACAAACTATTGCATATCCACGTTCCGCATACCTAACTCCATGCACAGATACTTAGTACATTATTTATAATTTTCATTAGTGACGCTTCGTGAATTATTAAAATAACCTGTTTGATAACGGCGTCGTGTAATTGTTGGCGTCATATCATATAATATTAACTATACAACAGTGGAAATTACATAACAATTGTCGTGGCCGAAAGGATTAAAGTGCCATCTATTTCCATGGTTACACTCATACCCGTTGCTCCATACTCACTACACCCAAACAATAAAAAATATGTAACAAACATAAATATTCTTGATCGTAGTTCCAAAAATGCTCACATTTTAATATCGATCGTATTTATTTGATACTTTTTGATTCAATATAGAAGAGTTTCTAAACTAAGTTGGAGTGATGCCTAGTAAACATGAAGTTTGTGAAAAACAAGCATTAAACTAGTAACATTGAGTCCCAGTCTAGCTTTGAAGGGCCCTTGGCCGCCAAGCGCAGCAAGTGCTTAAAAAATATATATATATATAACTAAATATCGAAGTGCTGCAATTGCAATATGCTTATATTACGATTTGACGAGAGTATTGTTTTCGGTGAATCTTCGACTTGTCTATTTTATGTATCCATCCAAACTAAATATGAATATCCATTTTCTTTGATATTCTTTGTTTACTACTAATGAGTTTTAATGAGATAATGCGAGAGTCTTATTTCGAGAATTAATCTCGTAAAGATAATGAGCCTGAGAATTAAAAAAAAAGCAAGCTCTTGATAAATATTGATAATATCCAGGTATCGCTTTCCTTACGACTACATAAGTATAAGGAAAATTAGATACATTCCAATATCTCGATATTTTCGGATACATTCCGATACCTGTATTACAATCGATGCTTGATACCGAAATTTAAGTATCGCCCTGCTTACTGGTCTGTTTTTCGAAAGGTTGCCCGAAAATTTTTACAAATGCAATTGTAACCAAAATATATAAAATTATTGTGCATTGGTAGTTGAACCATTCCAAAGAATTTTTAATTACAGTTGCATAAACCACAAAATATGCTAAAAATGTGCAGAATGCACGTAATAAAATAAATATGGTTATTGATTGATACGATGTTGAATCATAAATATTAAATTAATAAAGCCCACTGCAAATAAATAAAACGCAGTCGTTGCGCAAACAGTATAATCAATTAAACTCTCAATATATTTTCCTGCAGGCTTTGTCTATGTCAAAAAATATATCACAGAGAAAAAAATAATTAAAATGGCAAATCAAATTTTGCCTGCCTATAATATTAAAACAAATATAAAATCAAACAATGGGTTTGAAAGTTTATATATGATTTTAAACAAATAACTAAAACTCAGACTAATAAACAAAATTGGCAAAACTATATATTTTGTTTATATATGCCTGTGGGCATTTTAACAAAACAGATTTTGTTTAAAATAGATATATCGATAGCTATAGCTTTTCGTTACAGGGCAAATGTAGAATCGTATCAATATTTGATTAGACACGATGGCAGACTTGGATCTGCGTATGCGAGTACATTTTCTGCCATTCTTTGCAAACATAAAGGATTAATTTAGGTACACTGTAGACGACAATATCAGTTAGCAACATACATTCTGAAGCTTAATATCAATAATTTCGTGAAACTATTGGTTGCAATATTCAATGGAAACCGATGCAGGCAACATGTTTTTCATTTTTATATTTGTTGCAGCAACAAATCTACTTATTTTTACTTTCTAATAATAAAAAAACTAAAATGTTCTTCACTCGGCATTCCTATACGTAGTTTTCATTATAAATAATGTATATTTTAAATTTCTTGTATCTACTTACATACACATCATTTTGTTTGGAATTTGCTGCAGCGTTTGCGGAGAATAAAATTATTTATATGTGTACTAACCAGGGAAACGGATATGTCCAAACGATTTCTTTAGAAAATAGTACATTTTTCAAAAAGACAATTTAAACCAAAATTGTTAGAAATTTTAATATCATTAACTTTTAGAAGATTCGCCTTTTCTGTAACTCGTGTCATTTTCAAGATGTGCTAAAAATTAGACAACTAAACAATCACATTCAGTTGAAATATACTTTTCAAAAAATAAAAGGTTTTCTTTACCGGAATATATAAATCTTTAATTCAAACCATCATATTTTTATGTTCCACGGTATTAGCTGTGGATGTGCTTAAAGTCAAAATGGATTTAGGAATTTTGAGGTAGATTTTTTTGTGATCATCATCACCATGTATGTATGAAAAAGTAAAAATATTTGCTACTACTCTTTAAATTCGACGGCTAAATGCAATAATAATCACTTTTTGCATATGCTCTATTTACAAATATAAAACAAGTGTTTTTCAACAATAGACAGAAACAATGCGCAAATAAAAACGCCATTGTTTGGGTAACGTCACGCGGGCGCTTAAGATCTAATATATCTGTCACAAGTTTAGCAATCAGAAAGAGATTAGCCGGTCAGGTGGGTAGCGGGAACATGCCGTCGACAGCGTAACTATGTTTCACGTTCGTTTGCCCGCACGGTAACGTAACGTGATGTCGGTGATTCGTCTTCCTTTTAAGCGTTTCGACCACGACACCGTTGACGCCACATGTGAACTAAGAATTGTAGAAATTGCTTTACTCGTCACACAAACATATATGTATTCACGCACCCATACATTCCGATTTATCGTCGCACACTATAATGCCAGCTTGGTGGAATGTAAATTTATTATATGTATATCGTATTGACAGTGATAAATGTACTTTTTTTAATATGCAACTTTTCATTATTTTCAATGGAATTTATTTCGTTTTGCAATTTGGTTTATGCTACTTTTGTGGGATTCAAAAGTACATTTTGACAGTTAAATAGATAAGTATTACATAATATACAGATTTCAAATTGTCATTTTTTTCCCTCACTGCTAATATTGAAAATATCGCCAAAATTCAAATCTAAGCGTGTCTTTTGACGTGTTAAATTATGGTTCAATTGTTATAAGATCCCATTGTAGTAAATAAAACTAGAGTATTCTACACACGACATTCTTATTTTTCCATTATCTATTTAATATAATTTTCCTTTATTTATATATATATGTATATGTAGGAAAGGTAAATTTAATATGGCATTTTTTAAAGATAGTTTTTCAGTAAATGGTACATTTAAATTTGTTTTTTATTTTATATATATACTAATTTTAGTAGTAGAGGTATATCGATGATCCGGGCTCTAATTTTTCTCTAATTCATGCCGTTTTAGAGATATGTGTTTTGAAAATTAGAGGTACAGACCCGGACCATATAGCAATCTTAAGTTAAAAGTTTCATAAATTTACCTTCAACAGTTTTCGCTCTAGAGCGTTCACATACACATAAATATACACACACAAACGTACATCAATCCAAAAATTATTAGATTCGATTCAGGCATTGTCAAAACATGTATTTCCGCTAAAATACCGACTTTGCAAATGTTCGTGTTTACAATACTTCGGTATATAAATTCATATAACGTATTAAAATGTACGCAATTGAAAAGTCAAATACCATAATTGCAGCAAGTAGCTGAAAATACAATAGTGTATATTTTTACTACAATATTGTATGTATAATAACGTAAACCAAAGCAAAATCTTTGATTATCATTCTAACATTTAAATTTGACCACAAATGTAATTCTACAGATAATATCTACGCTGTACCTAGGCGTTTTATTAGTTCACTTGGATAGTAAAAACAACCATTTGACCAACCATATAGCTAGTTAAATTATTTTAGCACCAAAACTTGAGTAAATATACTACTATAAATTTAGTGAAGCTAAATATAATTTCGTAGCAGCAGTTATGGAACTGTCGCAGTAACCGTAAACTGAACAATATATTACTTGTATATGTTACGTTTACGTTATGTTATATATATATAACATTGTAATTTCAGATTCCAATTCTGGCAACGTTTGAATCAGGTAACACTTCATAACATTCTGCCGTTTTCATAAGTTGATTCATTTGTCACGAATAGGTAGGGGAGATCCTTGTACGTTGGAGTCCATATATTACTTTATTTGATTATGTTTGTATGTTAAGGTCTTACTTTCTTATACGTTATACATAATAGAAAGTAATAAAATCAACATCGAAATTTAAATAGAAATATTTGATTTGATGATCCCTGATTCCATTTTGACTATTTTCTAAATGACGTCGGTGTGTGAACGGTTTACAGGAAATATTATTGAACATAAAAATATGTAATATTGAACGTAAGATTGGTATATTCCGGGAAAGATAACCTCTTATTTTTAAAAAAGGTATTTCAACCGCAAGAGTTTGTTTACATTTTTTATGTTTTAGTAGATGTTTTAAAGAATGAATTAGTTATTTGATCTTTAATTTAAAAATGTGTATCTAACTAAATTAATTAATTAACTACTTGATTACCAATATCTGGTGAAGATACTAATATTTCCAGTACTTTTGGAGAGTTTGGAAAGTATTTTCGAAAATGTACCATTTACCGAAAACCTGCCTAGTTACCACATATATTGATATTGTTTCATGGCAATGGTAGAATGAATTTAAGACCCAATAGAGCTATTTACATATAACTTAAAAATGTAGTCGAGTGAAGGCATTTGAGCTTTTTATTATTAATGATGCCATTGAAAACTTAAATATACACATCTCGTTTAGTAAATAAATCTTTAAGAAAGTTTCGATATTTGAACAATAGCAATCTAAAATAATAATTGGTTTTTACATTCACATCTGTGTACTTCTTGTAACCTAATCGAATGGTCCCAGGTTGGCATACTGTTAGCAACCAGTTAATCGAGGCTTGTATCATTGTACATTCACATTGTGGGAAATCAGGTTCGACCCAGGACCCCAGTGCCAGTACTTTTAATCTCCTCCAAAAGTGCAAGCCCTGATGTATTGTAGTTTGAAACAGGTTTCTACTTTGGGATGCAGTTATTACACATTAGTCCAACAGATTAATATTAAAATTAAATTCTACGTAGCCCTGCAGTTTTCCTAATTTTGCACTGACTTCCTGTTTCATTCTCTTATTCATCTCCCAACACGAATATTCGAATTATAAAAAACTGTCCCAAAATTCTAGGATCTCCCCTATACATTTGGTGTGTTTATTCGAACTCTGATTCACAATCTACCTAATCAATGTAATCATGATTATGAGAATCACGTTTCGTCATTCGTTATTAGTTATCCCTACTCTTCCATTTTGTGATCAGAAACTGACAGTCCCCTTCCCTTTGCGAATCATACTTTTTCTATGATTAATTGGATTGAATCACAAAACTGGCGAAGAAACACGCCTATTGTAATATTTGTGCGGTCTTCTTGCCGGATGTTGATGGATAACAGTGTTGAAGTGCATATGTGTGTGTGAGGTAAGCCCGAACCAGGCACTGTATGTACTGGAAACAGGCGCTATACATGGGTGTATTTTGGGTCACCTAACTATATGGATTTTCCATTCCATGTGTCCCAGACTTATTAATTGGTCGGGCATTTGTCTTCGTTAATATGTGAGCAGCTGTTCACATATTCACTCGTAAATGATTAGAAATGGTATTCATATTGTCTGTTTCCTCATGATGTGTGGTGTTACATTAATAATATCGGCAGACAACGTCTACTCCTCTGAAGGTACCTGAGCGATTCACACCAAATTTGGTACACATATTATTTGGCATTCCATTTGAAACCGCTCGCAGTTTAAATCCAATCCCCCGTATATTTCTCGAGTTATAGGGCACTAAAAATTGGAGCCCCCCTTAATACTGCCCTTATATAAATAATTAAAACACTCAAAAATTTTACTAAAAATTCTAAGATATTTTATATCTACAAGATTTTTTCATATTGTTAACCCAAAGCCCGAAAAAAATGTATTAAATATTATAATTTTAAATTTTATAATATTCACGCAACATGTTTTTTATCAGTCTGTCAGGCCTATTCTGTAATTTTTAGCGTAGCCGCTAATTTCAAGGTCAACGTTAAAATATTAACGAATATTTTTAACGTGTTTTTGTATTCGCTAACGCATAAACCGCTAAAATTTTAACAAATTTTCTCAACTGTCACGTTAATATTGTATATTTTAACGGCAACTTCAAGGGTAGTGTTAAAATATTAACGTTATATTTTCATAGTTATTTAGATTTTTTGTTATCGTTGAAAGATCCTCATTAAATGTCAGTGTTATTTTATAAGTGAATATTTGTAAAACTAAACATATCTGCATTCATAAATAGTTTAGAAGATGATGTTAAATCACGATATTTATTGAAAATTGCAATTATTATCGGCATGATCAAATCTTACAATACATATTTAGTGATGTGATACTCGAGTACAAAGAATCGGTATGTACTCGATTCTTGAAAGTACTCGCTGTACTCGAGTACACGTTTCTGAGTATTCGAATACATTTTGTACTCGATGCCAGCTGAATCGGGTGAACACGGCGAAATGCGTACTCACCCGATCTGTTCGAATCCACCGTATGCATGTACTCGTACTCGTTGAATATTCGAATACATTTTGTACTCTGTTAAAATTCGATACCAGCTGTATCATATTCTACATTGAGTACGCGTCTCGCCGTGTTTACTCAATCTAACCGATTCCGCCATACTACAATTTGTGCCCTGTACTCCTCTGATGGTACCGAAACGATTCACACCAAATTTTGTACACATATTATTTGGCATCTCATTTGAATTCGCTTGCAATTTAAATCATATCGCCCGTATACTTCCCGAGTTATAGGGCCACAAAATTTAGAGCCCCCCTTAATACTGCCCTTATAAAAATAATTAAAGCATTCAAAAATTCTACTACAAATTCTAAGATATTTTACGTATACAAGATTTTTTCATGTTGTTAACCCAAAGCCCGAAATAAATTATTAAATATTATAATTTTGAATTTTAAACTACGCACAAAAAATTATTTTTATCAATATAATATACAAAAAATTGAAAAACTTTTTATGTCTATAATTATTTTTCAAATTATTAACCAAAAGGCCCCAATAATTAAGAACCACTGCTCGCAACGCATTTCTTACATAAAGGCGAGCTCTACGCATTGGTGCGTTTTACACGTACCAAATCTTGTTTTTATTGCAGTATTCTTTATCTCTATTATTTACATGCTTAATTTTGGTTGCGAATAGTAGGAAACTGCGAATTATGAAACAAATTTATTTGTTAATTGCTAATTAATTTTTTTAATTTGACCGAGTGAGGGTGGCTGAGTCTCATCAATAATAATATTGTCCACTATTTATCTACAAACATCTAAAATACTAAGATATAAGTAACAATTCACTTAAACGTCAAATGTAATGTCAATCCGAAAATTATAACCAAACTTTATGTTTACACATATATAATTCACAAATCAGCAGCACAAATTTTTTGAAATATTCTTTAACAACACTGGAATATAATGAGGAATGTTTCAACGATAATAAAAAAATCTAAATGATGTATATATATAAACAATCCTAACCCTCAAATAACAAGAAAGATATGTATGATGTAAGATACGACGTGTGTTTTCATGGCATTTTTTGACATTTGTCACTCATTTCACTTCAGATATTAACGGCACCGTTAAATTTTAAGTTTTAGCGTATACGTTAATAATGGACCATAGTGAATACCAAAGAAACGCTAATTTTTGACGGCCCGCTAATTCTTATTTTTTAACAAGTATTTTTAACGTGTTAACGTTTAACGGATTCCATACAGAATAGACCTGTGTGGCTGATAACTTGAATAATAATAAAAACCCCTTAACCATATAATAAATACGTATTTAGCTCAATTAAAATATTTTGTGGTTAAGGGGTTTTTATTATTACTTTTTATATCTATAACATTTTTTCAAATTGTTAACTAAAAGGCCTTAATAATAAAAAAATTAAACACTTCTACTCGCAACGCATATCTTATCTAAAGGCGAGCTCTACGCATTGGTGCGTTTTACGCCTACCAAATCTTGTTTTTACGATACTGTTCTATTTCTTGACAGGCCGATTTGTAAATTATATTTGCGAAGTCTCATATGAACACGATTTAAAATTATAATGAATTTGCGTTAACGCTAAAATGCATATATTTCGTTAATTATCGTTATAATGTGTTTATTTATTTTTGCAATATATCAGTGATTATAACGATGCGGTTAAAATGTGACGTCACCACAATTTTGCCTGTTCAACGCAAGCAATCAATAATATCTTGCGGTATATTTCCTTATGAATATTTTAATGATTCAATTATCAGTGTTGACACCACGAACCCTTATCGTCGGTTCGTCAATTCATGTAATTAATATTCTCAAACTGAAATTTATTAATAATGCCGCATTAATTTATTGTGCAGGTATTATGGCGTGGTGAAATGATCACGCACGTCTACTTCAACAATGTGCTCTAGGACCCAGTTTTTATATGCCAATCTATGCTAAAAAATAGTATACACCCGTATTTTAACCTGTCGTCTCTGTACAAAAGCGGTATTGTTGATTGTAAGTTCTTAATATTTGCGGAATAAATACGTTTATGCATTTCATATATTTTTTTTTTTTGTCGATCATAACACCTAAGGTTGTGGTTCTTTGAACCAAAGCATTTAAATTAAATTTGTATTTACCATATGTGTATATATATATATATATATATATATATATATATATATATATATATATATATATATATATATATATATATTAATCTTGCAAATTCCACCTTCGCGTTGGGCCCATTGCTTGTATAGCTCAATCTTTCATGATACGGATCACTTGCGAGCAATATGCGCGCGTAGGAACCAACATAATCACTCGGCTGTCGTCGAGATCTTCTGTACACGTCTCGTCTGTTGGCTGATAGATTTCGAATAACCAATATTTAGGAGTGTTCACCTGCGCTATATAAGAATGGGATGTTATCGTGATGCTCGGTGCATCGCCAGGTTATTGTTAGCGAATCTCAAAGAAATTTCTTTCAAAAGAGATTTTTCTATCTATATTTTATTTTATATAACGCACTATTTTATATAAAATCATTTTATTCTTCTACTTCCAATAACTTACGACGTATATTATTAATTCAAAATAATATGTTGAAGAAATATTTCAAACATGTCTTTATTATTATTTTTATTACTTTAAGTAATTGTGAAAATTGTATAAGCCATTGTAACATTTTGTAGTATTATGCTATATATTTTACTATGCGCCAAATCACCAAGTATGACAGGCAGTCGACCTCGGAGCCAACGAGGATATAGTCATTGATACATGTATACTATTTTAACAGAATTAGTCTAGTTTTAATTAATATTGCAATATAACAAGACAATATTAATCAAGCTAACACATTTCTCAGAAATGACTCAAGAAGTATAATTAATAATATCTAAATAGGATATTTACCCTCTAATGCATGAAATTTGACAGATTTTTAAATTGCACGAATAAATTTGCATAAATCAGTCATATCTAAATATAAACAAAATCAACTATTAAAGTTTTAAATAAAATATTTTTAAATAAGTCTTATGATATATCACAACCTCTTTATCCAATTAATGTGTTTTATATTTTGAAATATTGTTTATTTCTATTTGATATTTATTTTTTCTTTCATTTCAGGTAAGCAATTCTTGACTCAATATCATATTGTTCGGGTTATGCAAGGAGATATACAAAGGTATTGTGATTCATGAAAATATTACTAGCGTTAATAAGAGGTTGTACATTTTTTTATTTTTTTTTTTAAATTCTGAAGTGGTGTCAATTAAGTATAGCTCAAAACGTGTATTTTTATAGTAACAAGTACTAAAATTTTCATAATTACCATACATACTTCGTCTAAGAAAGTAATAATTGAATTATTAATTTTGCATATATATTATATATTTACCACCTTTTCAAATTAAAATCCACAATAGGATTAACGACTTTTATCAGAAATATTTGTTATTATTTTTATTGCAGGTTAAATAATCGAACCATCCGATTAAATTTTAATTTATTGCCGTCGAAACAATTTTTTTTTTCATTTCGTCGTTTTGTATTTGGATGCAGTTAGTGATTATTGAAATAGTTAACCGATTTGCACTGGTTATACTATTGTTAATAAACTACTTCAATTTGCAATATGAAATGATTTTTTTAAAACGCCAAAGAAGCGGAATACATGATATAAACCTTGATAATCATGTTTTAGTACCACTGTTAACATTAATCTTTATCCCGAGTAGAGCAAAACGCGAATCTGAAATCCCTCTAGCATTCGAAGCGCGAATGTATGTATTCACATACTGAGCAATTCCTAACTGATCACAGACTTCGGGGCGAGAAGAGAGTTACCATAACCTCTCAGATTCTGGTATGGTACGTAATATGCACCTGTGTATATACGAAGCTTCATTTCTATCTCCTCCTCATGCCGATGGTTAATTAATTTCGATCTTGCTTTGCCATATTGTTTTGATTTAATTAAGATATCTCCTGCACACTATTAATGACTGCCAAGCTCTTGCAATACTTGTACCTGGTTCATACTTCTCACCCGTCGCACTCCAAATATAATAGCGCTATCATTCTCTCTCTCGTTTTCTATAGGATGCTTTTGATGCTTTTACAGCATGAGTAAAAATGGGCTAACGATTGTCGGCCGCAGCAACGCAGAATGTAAGCGCGAGGTTTTGTTAATTTAATTAGTATTTGGTGTATAATGTCTGTTTGTCTGTACGCACGAAATTCTTCTGAGGTTTGTATAACAGCGGCTTGTAAGCGGTTAATTCACGGGGGGGCGATACTTGTCTGCAGCCGATAAACTCTCAGACATACGTTATACAACATATATTGTATGCTCCAGAATAAATTAGATTGTGTAAGTCACGTCGGTTATGAGAAAAATTCCTGCTCGTAAATACGATATAAAACCATAGTTATGAACGATAATGCTAGGCTTAATTATTAAACAACACTGCTCCGGGAAAATTCTCGTTAAAATTTTACTTATGTAAACCTAACAATGCCTTAACATAAGTATTTATTTTATTTACTATAATTAACCTACATTAGATTTGAGCACGGGCCCATTGGGATCCTAATCATATTTTTTAAGTACGATTAAGTTATGTGTATTAGCTTCAGAACGAATTCGTTAACCACTGTTTATCCTTGTTTTTACACTATCAGTTTTTGACAATTATGACTTCCTTAAGTAACATACTCATGGACTAATAAAAGAAGGGTACTTGCCACCGCCATGTACATTACCTTATATATGTATATGACCAAGTATATAAAAAGTACAGAAAAATACTACCGCATAATTAAATAATAATATATTAATGTATCCATTAGAACTGCAGATTATATCTGTAATGTTCATATTTAAACAGAAATATTATTATATTTATGTATAGACGCATTAAAACAAAATTATGTAGGTTTACTTCATATAATGAAGCTTTGTACATTTGGATTAAGTATAAAACATGGGGTAAATGCTGCGCATACAAATAAATACACGCAAATCGACCATAAATAGGCTTCCGTTGGGTTTGTATTCTGTGGTCATAACTCCCACATGCAGTTTGAATTTTCATTTCACAAAACTGAAAAACAAACGTACTGACAATAAATGCTTGTTTTACAACGCCACTGAAATTGCACCACTTTACCATTTTTAAATGATGCTTAGGGAATATAATTCCATTATGGTTGTACTGCATTCATTTATTCGCCATTAATATTGCGTAGGTTAAAGTTTAGTGCGACACTCAGGGATAATATTTTGCTACAGTATTGGTTTGAAATTATTAAATCATGTTGTGGAAACATAATGTTGAATCGAAGAACTTCTATAGATATTAATTTTGTGGTATTTTAACTTTCTCATATCCACGGAAGTATTGGTTTATTTTGGTAATTTTTCATTTCAATAAGGACACGAATTCGTCGTTTGAAAATACCACTTTGAAACTAGCTATTTTACATTTATGTCCCATATGGATAACAAACGTTGCATACATTTATAATATAATAAAATAATGCAATAGACAACTTTGTATAAGAAAATATTGTGCTGCAGACAAGAGATTTTTTATTACAAAAAAAGAGTAACAAACAAATGCTCAAATCACAACAGTATACATAAATTTCGGCTAAGGCCAACCGAATGAGCATGTAAGTGAGGGCTTAGATTCTCAGTTGATCGATACAGCCACCAATGCCTGCGACAAAATATATGTTTCCATACTTACAATCTAACTTGAACTGGTTCTGGCAAGTTTGTTGTTATATGTCTCAATATAAACCGTAACAACACCAAAGGCAAGGCTCAAAATTGCAAGCTGGACATTTTGTTCCTCGGCTTATAAGCGAAGAACAAGCGTTTGCGGCCCGCGGTTCTGGATTAAGCTTATGTCACAGCTCTGCATCTATTTTTACATCTTTATTCGAATGTATATAAGGAAGTATTGCAATCATGAAAAATTTCGAACTCGGGATGTCAAATTTAAAATAAATATAAATCAATTTTACGAGAATCTTATGGAAATCCGCCCGATTTCTATTTGTAATTAAATAATATGGCACAACATATCCAGTGATTTGTTTTAAATGATTAAAAATGTAAATCAATAATTACGTCGAACTTAGATTCTCGGTTTTTAATATTTTACTTTTCAATTAAAGTGATTATTTATGACCAACATAACAAGAAACAACAAATGCTATTAGTGGCAACTCGACGATACAAATCACTCTGCAAATAGGAATAAATCATAACTGCACTCAATTTGAATATGCTGTTTGTATTAACATTGCCATTAAATTAATTTCGCAATTACTAGGTGCATTCTGTCAACCCTCGGATGAATAATATGGAGACTAGCCATGTGTAATGCTAGCGATACTAAAGACTTGGCTGCAATATCAATTTGTTTCCGACCTTACTGATTCAGTTGGGAAAAGACAGTTGGCCAGTACTGATATGTTCATTATTCCTCTCTGGCTTCACAATTTGAACTAATGTTATATATAACGTTATTTCAGACTATACATGCATAAAATTGAAATATAACGATTTAAAATTAGAATTTGAACTTCTTTAGCTCTAACTGTTTTAAATTAAAATCTTATGGATTTTTAAATTAAATGTATTATTCAAAAGTCACATTTTCATTTTACGTGCAATGTTATTGAAATTTAAGAATCTCTTTTGATTATTATGTGTTTAAAATGTGAATTAAAAGCATGTTTTCTTGATATTATAACATTTATTTCTTTGAGTGTAGTTATAAAAAGTTACAGATTTTTTAATTTTTTAATTTTATATTAACAAAATTATATAATATTATATTATTATTTTGTTAAAGCCGTTAGGCTCACAATTTAATTGATATGGGATATCTCAAAAATGTTGTAAAAAAAAATGTATAAATCAATTTATTTGTTCACTAATTTTATAATAAAAGTGCGACAACCTAGGCTAAATTACATGTTATGTTTCATGTCAGAGCTTGACAGCAACCGCTGTTACACATTTGTATATATTTACGTAACAGTGTATGTAATGTTGCCATTGTATGTTGAAAGTCGACATTAATTACACGTGCTTTTACGAATATTTTATAATATCGTTTGATCTAACGACGATATTTTAATGAAATTTTTCACACAAAAGCTGGACACATTAAGGTATCAAATACTATATTTTCATTCATTTATAAATTACCGGGTTCGAATAACGTGTTGAATATATTGCATATCGTGCGCTACCATAAGATACTGTATATTTGATGATTTTGATAATTATTACCTCAGCAATTAACGACAAAATCAATTGAAATTTCAGGGATGTATAAATTATAGAATGACCAATAAAATATTCATAAAATTTTAGATTGTTTGATGTGGTAGGTGATCAGCCTTAAACGCCTGTGGATATTTTACTGATTACGCCAGTTTGTACGCATTGGAAATACACACCACTTTAATCCTCCGTGCCACAGTAACCTATCAAAATTCAGTTTATTGGAATTTTCTAATGACTATCGCGATGCGAATAACGAACGACCCTGGATGCGTGAGTAGTATCTCCTTGTATTATTAATCCGAACAAAAGCCTCACGAGCAGAAAATACCCTGAACCTGCCTTGCGCTGTTTCTAAACTTGTAATAACTGTAATGAGCTTATAAGTTTTACACTGTAATGTGATATACAAGTTGTTCTTCAATCTTCGAAAGACTTACGGAAGAAAGTATTGAATTGTCAGACAATATTGTTTTCCAATTATGTTATAATGATTACTCACTAGCATCGATACTTTTATCGTTAAGAATTATGGATCATGAACGGCTTCTTGATCATACCTCCAAATATTGTAATTCTCTATAACAGCTATTATATACAGTATATACAAATTCAGACGACCGTTCCTAATTTTTGGGTTAATATGTTTAATTGTTAAAGTAAATCTTCTAGCTCGCTTAAACAATGTAACCGTTTGGAGACAATTGTTATTATCGTCGAACAAGAAATATAGAAGGATAATTGATTTTTTAGCGTACTTATGATATATTTATTTAAGCAAATATTTTTGATGTACCTATATACAGTTTTTATTAGTAAGATTTCTGACATTTCTAATGTGTTTTACTTGTAATCCGATATTACACATACAGAGGAGCTATATAAAACTGTAGAATACGAAATGAACATTTATAGGAAGTCTAGACGACGCGTATTATTATTATTAATAAAAGAGTAATCTTCAGACTGTTAATAGTACGTGCGCCGTAATGAATCTTGGGTATATAAGTTTATTAAATACATATTTGCACTGAAACCTTACTATGGTCTACAACTTGTATTTTATGTAGAAAATAATATAAAAAACGAATTATAAAATCTTAACACAGTTAACTTCCTTCAGTTAATCTCAGCCAGAATTATGTATTTAATATAAAACTTAATAATAGTAATCGTTGCACATTACAGACACACTACAGTATATTAAAAAATAATCGTTTTATAATTACAACTAGCTAAAATACAACAATTCGAGTAGAAAAACTTATTAGCGTTTAGCGATAAATTTGTCAATCTGAGCTCATCTCTGTATAGTTCATATAAATACCCCGGAAAAAATTGGGTACTTAAATTATATGTAAATAGGAGAAAAAAGGAGATATTTAACGTAATGTTGTGTAAAAAAAAACTCTATGTAGTTCTTATATATATGCTGTAATATAAAATATCTTCAATTAGGCACCCCTAGATCAAATTAAATGACATTGTATGTAGACGGCCGTGTTTGAATATCATTCGATACGCATTTACAATTTTTGCATGCTTGATTGAAACCGAGTTCAATTCTATGATTGGAGAACATATGTAAACTTACAGGCAGTTGCCGTTTCTAGAGAAATGGAATGAAGAACGATATGAAGATATGAAATATGCATAATATCACCATTCTTGACTTTGGAATTATAAATAGTTGGTTATTGTTTCTTCCCGAGTGGAATTTTGACTCTCCGTGGCATTAATCAATGCCCTTAGCTCGCCGTATTATCTATTTGGTGGATGTTTTAATTTCTTTTTTTATAATAGATAACATTTTTTAACCATTATGAAGAAGAGAATATTTGTATTATAATTGATTTTTGAAGAGAAAATGTATTTGATAATATTAGTATTGTTATAGATTGATTGCAACAATAGCCAGTCTTTTAATGCTATCGCTACAATGTCTTATATTTCAAAATGTGAGCGAGATACATACATTCAAGTTATATATATTTTTGGGTTCAGGGCGACGACACAAGAACTTTGTAAAAAAGTTGGTGTAAGTGTAGGACACAATGGCAACTAAACTGATTGTGTATAACTTTGTTACTAAAGTGTCTGTGGTTTCATATTTGTTATTCTAGAGTCAAACGCTATTCGGTGTATTAATGTAATTTTTAAGACCTCAACACCTGACGATTTAAAAAAATCTATTACCGGTCGTAAATGTTTAAGCGCACAGCACACATATGTTGTTCCACACAACAATATTTCGTGTTTTATTTTGCGCCCCCGTATTCTACCGTATAAATATATTTTTATAGCTGTTTTGATGTGGTGGGGGCCCTATTCATACTGCTGTAAAACATATTAAACTGGTTTTTACCAGTGGTCCTTTTTTTCGTTCTCTATATCATCGTCGTTTTGATGCCCATAAAACGATCCATCATTGATGTTTTTCCAGGATGCGAAGAATTGGATTTGACGTATAACCTTACAGGTGCTGAGAAAACAGCGGCGGTTTAATTTCTAAGATGGTTTTTGATGAGTAAACATTTTGCACTTGGACGCCTGTGAGTTTATTTGTGTTAGAAGACAGCAGCAGTAATCTGTATTCCCAATGGGAAAATTCTCTTTATTAAGAATGTGCTGTATCTTTGCTGCAAATTCATCTCAATGCCGATTTAAGGCTACGTACAATGTTATCTTTACGGGAAACAGCACATTCTTCTCATTAAAGTTAAAGTTATTGAAATTTTTAGCAAGTTTTATTAGAAAAGTCCTTTTAAAGAATGTACCATAAACCTTTGTAATAATAATTTACGTACTCCTAGTTAAAATACATTTTGTTTTAAAGCAAATTTTGGTTGAATTTACAATATAAATTTAAATTATAAATACATATATAGTAAGGACAAGAAAGTCGAGTGAAGGCCACTACAGCATTTTATGTAATCAAATTATTTGATAATATTTTATGATATATATGTTTATAATGTTTATACTCCAAACTTTTTAACGCTATACATTTTCAAATTTATCTCTCCAATCCGAAAGTGTTGGTTTAATCTTGCTATTTTTCTACAATTTTGAAACGGCATGCATTATAAAAATACTGACTTTCAAAAAATATATAAAGCATAATAACAATTTTTGTTATTTGTATTGAAATGGCGCACACAAATGTGTCTAAATTTCCTTATTTTACACAAATGTATCTATTACAAAATATTTATTTACAATTAACGCAGCTATGCATCCAGCTCGCCTTATAGTAATGTATGCGATGCGTGCAGCGAATTTTTTAAATAAATAAATAAGTAGAGGGCATAAATTTGCTCTTACGAGCGATGACTAACATTCAAGTTATATATATTTTTGGATTCAGGGCGACGAGACAAACATTTTTTGTTAAGGAAATTTTTTGATCCGAGAATGCAACAGACACACGACCGAATGCCTTAGCTCCTTCGGTACTTGATGGTTATTTATTAATTTGTATGTCCGACGCATCGCCGCATCGGTTGATTCTGTGGCGACTCGTGCGCCACTCAACATGAGGTGCGATTTACTGCCGCTAGATCGCAGCACCTAGTTGGCGTTTTTTTTTTAATTTAATGTGTTTCCTTTCATATTTAAATAATGTACTATTTTGTAAAATATTGTTTTTTTAATTGGGGGAATAGCCCATTAGGGATCTTATGAACCTCAAATATATATCTAAGTAGTTCACTAAACATCGAACCTTTATTTTAGATATTTAATTTTAATGAAGTACTAGTTACTTTATAATTTCACACGAATTCTTGAAATTACGGTTAACAAATCGTGTATATTCGTATTTTTTATTATTACAATACTTTCTTATTACTGCGTATAAGAAAATAAACAATATACTTCTTATCGCGGTCTCCCTAATCTCATATCAGTTGCTCATTAAAAATTGTAATCAAATTGAATTAAGTTAAATTTATTCTGAATACTGAGCTTTTTTTTTTAATTTACAAAGTGTGTAAATTCACACTATTGTCTTGATTTATAGTGTGCCCCTGAAATGCATATAATCTAAATGAGTTTAACCTGTTCCATCGGACGCCGTTTCTACGTCTACTGCAGACAATAGAAAATTCAATGAGAGCTTGATCACGCCTAGGGAATTCGGTTCATGCAAATCAGCAATTTTATATTCGGCTAGGAACACGATATTGATCACGTGTTGACTATATACCGACCAACAAAATAATATCGCTCCATCAATATTTATTTTCATTTTAATAGTCACACATGCATATGTTTTTGGTTTGTTTTATTTATATTTTGTTTTTCTTTTGATTTTATAAATCAAAATATTCTAGCTTTGTTTACAAACCCTTAATTCTGGATTTTAAACTATTTTTAATGAATCCATGTAAATATCATCGCCATGGCAGATTATTTTGGTTTTATTTCATTCAGTCTTAATTTTGAAGTTTTTAAAAGTTGACCAAGGGCAGTATTTAGGAGGACTCTAAATATAAAAATTGCATTTGTATCGCAGAATCACAACACATTGTCTGGTAATCTTTTGTTTTTTAAAAACGTCAAAACAGATAATCTTAATAGTGGCATATAGTATTATTTAAATGTATAATAGTGAAATATCTTCTTTTATGAATAAGGTATGTGGTTTTTAGACGGAGGGAAATTCAAGCCAAGGAACATTATATGTAACATTTGCCTGATATCTTTATGCCAAAAAAATATATATCTATAAGAAAATTGCGTAGCTACTCAAGCGAATAATGATTTAATTTCAAGATTCCTTAGACAAAGACTTTTGTGGTATACACAGTCATACCTTATTATACCAGCCGTAATAGTATTTGTATATTTTCATTTTGTTTAAGCTAAAAGGTATTAAAGGTAAATTGTTACCCCGATGGCCAAATCATGATGTGAAATGTCACAAACACAAAATAATCTTCCTTCCTATACATCTTTGTCTTGTCTTTTCTTTCCCTCTTATTCTTTGTGTGTTATGACGGCAACTGTCGTTCGCTGGTTTATACTTGTGATCAGTTAACTTGAAAGCCGCGAGCCCTCTGGCAACATTTTTACGAAATGCCAAACGGGAAATATCTGACCTTGCTACAAGTTATTTCATCCTTGCGGTCTTAGCATATTCCTCAACTTTTGTTTCATTCTTGATAACTTTTTTATTTACGACTTTTTTGTTATGTTTTTTCTTCTCTTTTAAACACATGTGTGTGTTTAAGACATATCAACTACAAAGACAGAAGAGCTTATTCTTTATTTTCCATTATATGATTTTTTATATTTTTCGAAGAATAATATATTCCAAATCATTATTTATAACGAGTTTTATAGTTAATTGTATTGTGATATTTAAATCCCTTTACAACATACAGCCAATTTTTAATTTACTTTCTGGGATCTAGTCCTAAAATAATTATTTAAGATTCCAGTTCTCTACGGAAATAAATGTTTTAGTATATCCTAATTTTATATTGCAGTATTTATAAAATGACGCAATAAATAGTAGTAGATAAAATTACGAAACACTAAATATAAGTTTGTAGAAATCTTACTGATAATTGTTATTTTATATTTACGTTTCTCTAGTTACAATACGTATTAATTTTGCTTCATAGTAATCGTAGGGTGAATTTAAAATAAAATATAAATACAGATAGTAGAAGAACGAGAAAATCGAGTAAAGGTTTTTATTATTTTGTTAAATGTTAACTGTTGATTAATAAATATTGTCAACTGCCAAAAGCGTCTACAGTGTTGCCCAGATCATATTCCAAGTATTACGTCTGAGCAATTGAGGCTCGGTCACCTGCAATATCAATGCTAAATTAAATAATTTTTATTCATTTATGACGGCATTGTTTTACGATATATACATATATTTCTATATATATATAAGAAAAAATAAAAATTATACGCAGTCTGTGCGAAGTTGTTGACAGTTCCGTAAGCGTTATATACACTGCATAAAATGTAGATTTTTTTGTATAAAAATATATAAATACGCGCTCTAATTTTGGTGTTAACAAGAACGTAAAATTAACTAGAATTTTTAAATTAAGTGCATTTTGTGATATCGGATTTGGCATACCCGCATTCCGTCTCTTGGATTATACGAACAAAAAATCAAGTGTAAGGCACTGCAGATTTTTAAATATTTATTTTTGAATACAGTTTATTTAACTATAATATGCTTTGCTACATAAGTATAATATTTTTATTACTTTATTTTATGTCGAAATATAAATTACTAAGAAATAGAAAATTGCAATAAATCGCGCCACGATTAACTGCTGGTCAAGCAGCTAAATCCAGCTAAGGATCACAATGAAGTGTAACAGCTGGTAACGCATGATATATTTATTTATTTATTTATATATCTTACTTTCATATACGTAATGCATGTCAGAGTCTGTATGTCTGTGCTTCTGGAAGCTGGTGGTCCGATTTTTATTTGTTATTGAGTCCCTGGTCAAGTTCTAATCAAGGTTAAGTAGTTTTCAAGATGTAATAATATTATTACATCACAGCGTGCAGACCAGAGCCGCAGGATAAATCTATTTATATTTATTATTTTATATCTATTATATTTATATAGTGACAAATAAGTATAAATCAGTCGAGTGAAGGTCCTTTCTGATGTTTTTATTTAAATTACCATTATCCTCATTTAAAAATTATTCTCAGAGGCTCATTGTATTTCGTTTATAAATAAATTTTAAACATTTTGCCAAATTTGCGTAACATATTTTTCCATAAAAAATTTAAATATTGCGTCATGATTTACTGGTTGATACAATCAAACAATCGCTTGTCAAAAAAAGAAACAAAACAATACCCATATATACAAACGTCAAATATTGTGTTTATTTTTGTAACAAAAACAAAAAAAAATCTGAAAAGTTTCAGTTTTATTCGGGCAACAATGGTTGGTTTACTGTTAAATCAAGTATTGCTATGAATTTTCATTTTGAACGTATTTGTAATATTATTTATTTATTTTCCAGGCTGACAGTATGATGTCGTGTCCCCTTCCTGTTCTTCCCTTACTGCATCATCCCTCGCCGTCGTCACTGGCGCACCCGGAGTTTCCGCTTCACATCGGAATTAAGGTAATCATTTTATTTATTTGTTGCATTTGGTGTTTGAAAAATAATCAGACTGCGTTCTATTGTCGGGAAAATTTTGCTATCCAGGTTGATATATGTAGGTACAAATTAAGTAAAATTCAGACATTTTCGCAAAGCGTGCGGAATACTTACGAAATTAACAACAAAATGTTAACTAGATTGTAAACGGAATATCTATTTTAATTTTATTATTTGGCATTAATTTATTGAAATTATAATGAAAAAAAAAAAAATTCTGGTTATCCATTCACTCTCTATTTATAATAAATAATATATCTGCTATACCAGAAAATATTACTAAAAGTATATATTTTGATTATGCGTAAACAAACATCCAGTGTAGGACACCGCAGATTCTTTATTTTTTCGGATTATTTAGCTAAGTATACCTTTTTCTCGATCTTCTTTCTCTGACGAACCGCCACTGATATATATCTCTATCTTTCTCACACTCGTTACGGTTATATGATGCCATGGATAGATGATAATATCCGTTGTCTTTGTTCCGTACGTTTAGCGTACGATTCTTGTTGTTTTGTGAATTTGTGGCCGTATTTGTGTTTCTGTATGTGTATATGTATATATTCACGTTTCTCCTTTGATGTTTTTGCGTATCGCACACGTAGATTAACGGTAATGGGATGAAATACCGCTCATCTCACGGTATATAAGACGGAAAGTACGTAAGAGGAATAGAAATGCTTATTTATACAAATGGAACATATCCATCTATTCAATCATCTTGTCCATCAAGAAATAACACTATTTGTATATAATAATTCAATTCATGACGCAAAATTAAATGTATATTAGTATTAGTCGATAATATTTACCGCGTTAGATGATACATGTGATGCGATGAATCAAATCATTTACGATATTATTCTAGAGATGGTTTAAAATGCGTCTATATTCAGGCTTAACATTATTTTTACTGTATACTATAACTTGAACCTTTCTTTCAATTTGCACTTGTTTATTAGCCGTAAAAACCTCTTATTTAATCATATATTTATTATATATTTTTTTAAATTGATAGATCAAGTCTCTTTTTGGTACTTTTTTGCTATTTTGAAAGCAGCACGAATTAAAAAACAATTGATTCTTATAAATGTTGAAAATTTTGAGCTCGTCTTTCGAAGGTTAGAAGAGCTTTAGATTTTCGGATCAAAGCTCGTATAGGTACATTTATGTACGCTGAGCTTTTTATTTAAAAAGAAAACTGAGGTGGTCTTCACTCGACTTTCTTATATTTAAATTTCACAGTATTTATATTATGTTTTTAAAAAACATGCCACAATTGCCATGAAATAATATCAATATATTAGTAATGTAAAATGGCTATTTTCAATGATAATATTTCAGTAAATGGTACATTTTACAAAAAAGAAAGTTGCTAGATATGTTAATATCTCTAATTTTTATAAGATTAACTATTTCTCTAACTCGTATCGTTTACGAGATATACAAAAATTACACTAGTAAACAAGTACTTCCGGTTAAATATTTCTCTTTTCAAAAATATGAGAAATACACATTTTAAATACAAAAATTCAAATTTTTATGTTCAAAGGCCGTAGAGCACACATACACACACGCACGCACGCACACATGCATTCACACACACACACAAGGAAGTCTTTGAGAAAATAGTTTAAATAGATTCAGGAACTCTCAAATCGGGTATTTCCATTCATATTTCAAGGTCGATCTTTTGTGATCATAATACGATCTTTTATACATAACGTATAAAACAGTAAACATATTTATAAATATACTATTAAATAATATAAATAGATTGTGCAGTAGCTCATGAGTATTATTGCACTTGTGTTTATAGATATTGATTTAAGAATAGTTTTTTTTTTTTTGCTTGAATACTGTTATTTTTAATGAGTTAGCGGTTAAGTGCACTATGCTATGAAGTGCCTAGTGCATCTGTGCTCCAAGTAAGTATTACCTTTCATATCGTAACTTTGATGAAAATGTAAACTTTAGCTATGGGCTTTTAAAACTTTCAACACAATATATTGTTAGGTGTTGGGTGTGTTAAGACTTAGGATTAAGTTGCGCTTTCCTAAAACGCACTTTATTCTGTTTCGTCATGCTCACTATATATACTACATGTCTATCAAGTTTTCAGAGCAGGTTTTCAATGTGAAACGTAAACAGGATAAGCAGTCTTACTTTTTACAACAATGTTTCATTTTTACAATATCACTGGAGATATTATAACAACAATTCTAGTATGAAAATTTACTTTTGTTCTTATCTGCAGAGTTTTCTCATTTGTCTTCCATTATTACTATGAATTGTCGATAAGCAGAATCAATTAATTACTATCTTGGACATAGTTTTAATTAGTGATTGCAATACCAGAGCTATATCGGTATAATATTTCGTGTAATACTGAAATACAAATATTTTAGAAACCATTTGGTAAATTCGTATAGGATACAACATTTAAATGAATCAATTTCAAATCAAGTTTGGAAAAACTAATCAACCATTATTCGTACAGAAAAGAAGCAGAAATAAACGTTAACCACCGGTTTATTTTATTTATTTTCAAAAATAGGAGGTTTTCATCCATATATGTATAAACTTGAAATTCAATGCCTCACATATTTCCTTTTCCCAGTTTGTGTTGTAGAGCGTTCACAGAGGTCATATCAATTCAGTAAAGCTTACAAATTGCATTTCCGTTAAAATCTCGACTTGGAATTCTTTATTGATTATAATACTCCTTTTAGACTTCGTCCCAAGTAGGCAAAACAAACTATAAAGAATGAGACAAGTGATACACAAATAGAAGAGAAAGAAAAGAAAATACAAAACTTTAGATAAGACAAACACGAACTAAATATAAAAAAAAAGAAATAGGTACCTACTTTCTAACAAGTTTGTTAAAATTAAATATTATACCGGCAGTTGGAAGCAATAATTAGTTAGCACAGCGCCAACTAAGATATTAAACACTTTGGAAAACTTTATTTCTACACCGATGACCTGCTGCGCGACAGAAAGACACACTTGTTGAACGCCGAGTATTTGCTGAGAGAAAAAGTAAAAAATATGTCTTGAGTCCTGACTAGAACACCCAGCCAAGTCCACATATACATACATATATCTCTCCAACGGCGTTACATTCTTTCGAATATATGCTACAATATATGGATTTGCCTCCTGTATCCCTAAAGTAAATGAAACGTAAGATATAGCGAATCGGATTTATGACGGATAACACTACACGGATTGTGTTTGTTCGGATACACTAGTCAAATAAAAATATATATTATATTTATATTGAGATATGGTAACAAAATTTGAACTCTACTTACTTATTTCTTCGTAAAATAAAATAAAAATTAATATTATAATATTTAATATTTTGATACTCGCAAGTTCGTTTAGGATAATATTTTTACCATTCCTATACCCATACATATATCGCTACAAAATTAATGTTTCTTTTTGAAAGCTCAGTATATTTCTATCTATTTCAAAATATCTACTTTTCTTCTTTATCTCCATCGTAAATGCAATTTACTGCACTTCTAGTAACAACCTGAAAAGAAAAATGAATATTGCAAATTATATTTATGCGGTTCCACTGCGTTTATTGTATTGTGGTAGAGTATATAAAGAAAACTATGTTTTGAACAAATTCATAGAGCAGAATATCTAATCGTACTATTATGCTTATTTAATTTCAAGTTTATTTACTAACAAGAATTAAGACGAAAGCAAAAGAATGTAACAGTACATTAACAATAGAATTTAAAAATAAGAAAAACCGAGACCTTCTTTCTCTTTAATGAGAACGCAGGAAATGCGAACAAAACATGGCGTGCAATTAGCGTACTAGTATGACAAAGGATAAAGAACAAAATCACAGTTGGCCCAATGCACAGCGAAACCAAGATGGGACATTGTACTTCAATTATTCATTATATAATACCAAGTTTCTGCCCACAATTAATAAACAAGAACGGAAAATACTGAAGAAATCCGAAGAATATATAACTTCAAGCAATTTTTGTTACCAGATGTAGAATTGTATTACAAGAAATAATTTCCTAGATGTCGATTTCCCAGTAGCCAGGTTACTAGAAATATTTTGAATGAGCCGTGCAGTATGTATTGCATAGCCATGATATTCGGTTGTGTGTCTGTAAAGCTCGACTTACGAAATGAGCTTTCACATAAATATTTTAAGAAAATTTATATTGTTGTGCAAAAAGTTTAAAATTTGCGCAAATTAAATGAATCTAGAAATCTTACTTAAATTTCTCCAAAAACCAAGAATAATAGCTTCATTTTACTATATCTTTACTTAATCCATATTATCTTTATTTTTTACCTTCTTATACGCAGGAATAAGTAAGTCTTGTAACTATGAAATATGTTGAACTCGTGATTTCATCGGATATACACGTTTCACCCCTCCTTGAATCGACTGTGATTAGTTTTTGAAGGACGTTTGTGTTTGTGAACGTAAAATTGTATAACTTCAAACTAAAGACGTATATGGTCTAGATGTACACTTCTTATTTTTGAAAAGAATATTCAAACCGGAAGTGCATAGTATTACTGCGAGCTTTACGCATTTGTGCGTTTTACGCGTACCAAATCTAGTTTTTTCCAATTAACCTGATATACACATTTATTATAACGTAATTTTAAGTAATTAACAGAATTTTGCATTAAAATATGCTGATGTCGAGTACGAATATTACTGGCATCAGCTTTTAATACAATGCAATGGAAATTAAGATTGTGTCAGTAAAAGCATAGAATGATGCTGTTCAAATATAGTTTCTGCCAGATATTTGTAATGCTTCTAGAAAGATAGAAAGAGATGTGTGCCGACGTAATAAGATTACAGAGAATTAGACATTCGTGGATTGGGTTGATGAATTCATTTGATATGAGAGAATGTCTTGAAAAAGGATAGGTATATTTTGGCTGTTAGAATGTGGTACGATGCTCGAACGAACAAACGAATGCACGGAAATTTGTTTAGTGGCAATGCTGCTTTCATCTATATACGACAGCAGCAGGGCAGCCATTGAAATGATTAAATTAAAGTTGGGCTTTGTGTGTAAGCGGGGTACCAGCAGATTATAATCTTTTGTAGTTTCCAAAGGAAAATTTTCTAATAACTTAGATAAAATTTCCGCAGCAAAGAGAATATCAAACCTTATAACTTCCTAAATACTGGAATTAAACAGAAAATATAGTATTTATACATGGTTATTTAATTTGGTCAATAATGTTAGATTATTTTTTTACTTTGCTTATTTATTTTAGGTTGCATATTTACAAAAATAGCGTTCTATACATAAATATAAACAAACATATAAACACATGCATCTGATTGTTTATATATATATATATATATATATATATATATATATATATATATATATATATATATATATATTAATGTATGTGTGTGTGCTCTAGAGCCGAAACTGTCGAATCTAAAATTGTGAAACTTCAAACTTAAGACTTGTATATGCCCACATCTATCAGACGATCTATTTCTTATGGTAACACTTAAACACTTTAAAGTAGTCATTTATTAATAAAGTCTTAATGATAAATGAACAAAGTTACTTAAGAATTTATTTATCTTCGGAAACGAAACCTCTACAACAGCAAAATAGTATTACAGAAATAGAAGCTATTTGTTTCGCCAACACTATGTCATGTTCTGGATCATCCAATATAAATGGAATATATTGTCGAGTTGACTGAGTGACAGTATTTGCTAAAACTCTTCTGTCAAATGATTAATTGTATACGTGTATGTTCTATATTTAATGCGCATCTCCTTTTTGCTTCATTCTAACCATTCTCGTCTTCCACACACATGCGCACAATTCTAACATTTTAATCTGAGGATTTTATTTCCTGTCCTGTGCATATTTTTATGTAGTTTTAATGGTCCTGTTACCGCATGCCATATATGTCCATACATGTTTTGGCAGCTGTAAATTTTTGCATAGATTGAAAGTGTTCTCAATGTAATCTTCATACAGTGTGTATACAAAATATTAAATTTTAATTGTTTTCTTCGGTGTTCTCAAATGTGCTACCGTGAAAATATTTCAAGTATATTAGTAGGTACTCTCAATAACAAACAAAGTTCTACAGATAACGGCGTATTTACAGTGATACAATTAGTAATTAATTAAGCAACCGCGTCAAATTAAAAATAATAATAATTGAATGTCTGATTAGCAAATTTTGCTTTATATTTATAATCCTGATTTTTGAAGAGTTAAAATGATAATTTTAATGATTCATTGATATTTATAAACAATACAGAATTGAATATAATAATACAATTCATGGAAACTGTCATAATGAACGCGTACGAAATATTTTTAATCTTGTTTATATTATTTAGTTTTATAAAAATGTACATTATTATTATATCGATACAAAATGAACTGTATATGATATGGGCATATAGTGCTCATGGGTTTATCTGGTTATATATAATGTTACAATGTAAAAGTTTATTCCAAGAATTCATTGGTTCATTATTCTTTTAGCACTCCCTAGAAACTAAATTTGTAACTGTATCAAATCATTAAATATCAAGATCAATTTGTTGTACAAAATTAAATCATGTACTTCATAACCTTTAGAACTTTCGAGTGAATAGACAGTTGATTCAATAGGTTACCTATCAAAAACATAAACCAAGGAATTTCTCAGCTTCTTCGCGGCTAAGTACAATATATTTCAAAGCAGACTTGTATTTCCTTTGTCTTTTCATTATACCTCTTCGTATAGTTACGCTAGCGAGAGGAATAACCCAAAAACGAATGTAAGAAAGAAAAGAAGAATGACGGGGCTCGAGGAGGCAGGCAGGGAAAATCATCCGTCGTTCTGGTCGTTTCTTCTCGCATGCAAACGTGTTTGAATGCGATGCGCCAAGAACCGTTACCAGTAAGTGATGGATCGGCCTCCTGTGTACCGAGTGAGCTCCTGTGTACGGGAGGGATTCTACCACCTCCACTACCACTGCCCCTCACTTTCCCCGCCGCATATGCTCTCTTCACAAGCCCTGTAACACACGGCCCCATCGGGATTTCAAATTACCGACAATTTACTGCCTCCCTTCTTATTTGCCCGTCGAGGACGATAGCTCAGCTGTTATTGTAACCCTTCGACCGAACGATTGAGATCTCGAAGCCCGCGGAATTGGAACAGTTCTCTCATTCAATGCGATGCCGGTTTGCGGGCCGGGTAAATCGCAGCCCTATATATATGTAGGTTTCTTTCTCTACCCCCTTTGCACTTTGAGATCACTGAAGCGAGATACATAAAAAATGTGGTTTATGTGGTTGAAATTGATTCGAATGTTAGTCCAATAGGTTTGCTTACTTGTATTTGATTAAGTTTAATTATTTATCGAATCTACGATTTTATTCACTTTTCTAAATTAAGTTGCCCGAACGATTATTGACTATTCCTGCGTGATGTCAAATAATCTAATAAATTTTCCTCGTGTTTTTTATCAGTTAATAAAAAAAATCATACTCTGCAAATATTTATACATAATGAGACGTAGAAAAGAGTAGTATTGATTACTATAGGATGAGAAATGTATATCTATATTATACAACATATTTTGAAACATGACAAACTTCAACATGGTATCTGACGTTTAGGTATTAAATTGGTAGGTGTTTTCGTGCCGTATTTTAATTTGAAGTTAATATAAATCAGAATCAAAGTCCTGGTGATCAATTTTAAAATATGTGTCAAACAGACGTTATAGCATTTTGTGCTCGTGTTGTAATCTCAAAATCAATTCTGCTGTCGCTAGAAAACATATAATCTAAATAAACAACTAGGTTAAACCATTACCTATAATTGATATGTAAATTGGGTCCTAATACTATATTGGGTATATCATGCTCATTCATGTATTATGTGTCAGCGTATAACCTTCGTTCAGCGTCGCGTAGAAAAAAGTTTTTAGACTGAACATTTTCGTTTATGATGCAAATCTGTCTGTTTTGAATATTTTGCTGTCTGTGCACTTTCCGAGCCTCAAATCATTTGCGTCAGGTATATGACAAATTTTTAATGAGCTATTCGGTATTTCGGGAGCATTACGAAAAGGGATTTAATTCTGCTCCTATAGTGGAGCTTTTGTTTTATTAGTTTATCTCATAATTATCGGTGGATATCCAGTGATATTGCTGATGTTATTCTTTTATAATTGGGTCTCGTATTCAATATTTTACAGGATATATATATATATATATATATATATATATATATATATATATATATATATATATATATATATATATATATATATATATATATATATATATATCCTGTTAAATATTGAATCAATTACTTGTTGGTTTATAACACGTTTCAGATTTAACGAGTGGCATGTTTTAATAGTATCATTGGAGATGGATAAATTAATTAAAAAGAAAAATGATACTTTATATATGTTTGAAGTGTATATTTTTGGATATTGAACATTGTATACCTGCGATGTTTCAAGAGTAATTTTGACTCCCTTTTTTTAAAATTATTATTTACGTATGTACTACTGTAGACGAGAGACAAAATATTCGAATAATATTTGCAGAACAATAGCGATATGGAGATATATTTATATTTTCTGACAAATTTATAAAATTAGTTTGGATATTCCGATAAAATTCTAATAATATGGTTTCACTTTTGTTTTAAATGTTAACATTTTTTGATATTGCGGTTATCATAAAACGACTATTTAGTAAATAAATATACACCTTTCAAAAACAATTTTCTAATAAATGGTTTGTTTTTTTTTGCGAAAACTTTTCAAACCAATGTTATAAGAAATTTTTAAATATGTAATATTATGTGTACCACTTTCTTTCTAACTTGTACTATTTTTGACATATTTAAACAGTAGTCGGAGTAAACTTATAGCAGTTGTTTAAATATTAATTAAAAATTAAGGTTTTTTCCAAGCTGCATACAATCGTTAAATTCAAAGTGTAATTTTTAATTTTGAACTGTTTATTCTGTAGAGCAATCTCAGACACGCACACTAACACACAGACGTCATACCGAAAATAGTCATATTCGATTCAGAGAAGCTCAAAACGTGTATTTCTTTTAGACTTCGCCCATGAAAGTAAATATGTATTTACAAATTGTAAGAAACCCTAATTTGAAATTCATAGAAGTTTCTATAGCAAATGTATTTTAGCAGTTTTTATAAGATAGTCGTTTTCTGGTCGCACCAGGTTTTTTCTTTATCTCAAGTCGTTTTCGAAATAAATATTTACTTTTTCGAACTAATTAAAAGATTCTTATTTTTAACAGTTTTTGTCGTAGTTAATTTCAAGTCAGGGCATCTGAAAACGTGTATTTTTGTTAAAATGTAGAGTTTGATATTTTTCTTGATTACAATACGTACTTAGGTTTATTTAGACTTCATGCAAAAAGGTAATGAAGGTGGTTGTCTAACAATAAATACAAAATATGTTGGAAAATATGAACTCAGGTATATATAGCAAGGGTTGGTTGCGATCATGTCACTGTGTATCACCCTTTAAGCACGAAATAGCGGGCGGACAGTCGCTGCTCACGACGCGACGCACGTCGTACATACCCTCCACACTCTGCCGCCTTGCAATCATCCCACATCATCACGAAGTTGAACGGAACGCCGAGCGCGCGGGGTTAGGATATTCCTTCCTCGAAAACTAATCGAATATCCGGTTAGCACTTTGGGTTACAAAGTTCGGTAGTACGCGCAGCAGAAACACCGATAAACTTTGTTAAATTGCTTGATTTTCCATGTCTGTCTTCTGCCGCACCATGTTCTCAACACACATACACAAAAACAACATGAAATTTTAGCCAAGATACAAACCACACACTTATAACAACACCAGGCGACTATATCTTGAACTACCTATATTTCCTATCGACATATTTTGTGGGAGATCAAACGCAGAAAATGTGCGATTACAAAGGCCATCAACAACCTTTGATTCTAATTTTAGAATGTTAATTACGCTCTTGTACTTGTTTGACCCGTGTTTCATTTCTTATTCGCTAGTCCTACGATAATACAGTGTTTGGTTGTTTGTCTGTAACATGCTCGGATTAAAAAAATTCCTTAACGAAAAGTTCATGGCTCTTCGACGTTAAATCGGTAATTGAGTTAAATACGTGACTTCTTTGTGATTTTTGGTTCATTTTAAAAAATCGTACAGAATTAGAGCTCAGTGGTACTGCGTATTAAAAATTAGTAACAATCTGTAAAATTATAATTGTTTCAAATTTCAAAATCAATATTATAATATTTTCTGTTTACGCATTAAAGTAGAATATGTCAGATTTGATTACGTTACCGTCGCTGAGGGGACTAATGAAAGAAAAGCCTCGTTATGATTGGCTTTGATGAAAGCATAAAACGCAAATAAATGTTAAGATTAAGTAAGAAGTAGAAGTACCGGAACGGCGACATTTCATGAAGATTTATCTAGCAGTAATTAATTAGGACACCTTTGGGTTCGTTCAAAAATTTAAAGGGTAGATTTTTCAACATTTCCTTTAACGTTCGGGCCCACCTTAGAGGCTGTACCGTTGTATACAAGAGTAACAAAAGAAAACGAAGACAGTAACGAGAAAACAACGCAAATAAAAAATAAAACAAAAGAAAAACGCTACGCCATCAATTCTGATTACACAGAAACCATTTGTCTTTTCCCAAAAAGAAAAATCCTAGCGTAAAAAAAATAAAATTGAATCTCAAGTTAAAAGAAAAAAAAATAGTGGATGGCAAGAAACAGTAATAAGATTTCTAGCATAGTTGACTGCAAAATATCAATTTATAGCAAAAATATCGTAGAAAAAATTGGGTATCCATTAGAAATTTATGGGTTTTTACGAGAATATGCGGCAGTAGTGTATCTAAAATAGGATATTGATTGCTTTATGATGATAATTCTAATTTTTGTTATTGCGAAATTATCTAAAAGCTAATTTACATCGTACTGACCACAACAGATTTTTTTCTGGTACCTACATACTATTCGAGTTCACTATTATATGAATTTCAAAAATGATTAGTTTTATAGAAAGAAAATATGTTTGTCTACTCTTAAATTCGAAGCCAAAGTAGCTGCCTGAGTGTACCAAGTATATAGGAGAAATTTAATCAAGCATAGCAGTCTTTTCAAAATATCATTGTATGTGGTCTTTATATTACGTAGGACGCAGTGTGCAATATAGGATAATATCTCACTAGTTGGCGACTCCACCGAATGACGCACGTATACGCGAAGGTAAAGGAAACATAAATGAACACAACTTTCATCTATTGAAACCCTAAGAAGAGGGCTGACTACTTTGGTACTCTAATTATAAAACGGTATACATATTGAAAAGCATTTTGTGAGGATGTATAAAAGAAATTAACGTCACTTCACTTTTATTTATATTCTGGTATTAATTAAAAATTATATGATCATATAAAGTATATAGTATTTTATAAAATATCATACTTTATTACAGATACTTGTTTAATTCACATGAAAAGTTAATGTTTTAGAACTTTCAAAGTATTCACTGCGAAGAACTTAAGTACAGTACACTTATGAAATTTTTATATTTTCAACTTTCATTATATTTACTTTTGTTTTAAATCATGCCGTTTTGAAGATATTGAAGAAGTAGCAAGTCTAAACCACTACTGTTAAGTTATTGTTTTCAAATGTATTTATAATTTTTTCCTCAACGGTTTTTACTGTAGAGTAGAGCGATCGAGATACATGCTCAGACATCAGTTCGAAACTAATCAGAAACGATTTAGATACGTGTATTTCCGTTAAAATCTCGAGTGATTACAATACATTCGTTTATGAATGTAAAATATATATTATAATATCAATAATAGAAACTGTAAAAAATTAAGAATATACTATATATTAATTAGCCATGTTTCTAAATTTGCTAGATAATTTTTTTTATTTTACCAGAAATATAAAAAATACCCATATATCGATTTTTTTGCTGTACAAAAACCGCTGGTTGTTTTGAATTACCATAAAAAAACAAACTGACCATATTTTTCTAAGATATCAAATTAACAATTCTACGAAAAAATATATATATGATTTAATTGATTTATTTACAATAAATAGGTTACAAGTTGCGTCCACTGCAGTGGATAAATTTACTCAACGGATTAAATGTATATTATTTTATGGTTTGTTTTATTTTAATGTAACAATGAAATCGTTATTTTATTTCAATTAATATTATTATACCTTAAAGTGACAGCGAAAATAAAGAATCCGTTGACTGTTTTTTTTTTTAAATAAGATACAATAAAAAGTTTTTGTCGTTTATTCATTGTATAAATTGTAAATGTAAGTCATGATATCTCTTATAATATCGATCGATCTCTTATTTGATAATTTTTAATTTTCAATTTAATATTTATATTTTATATTAAAAATAAAATCATAACCTCAAATATGTTCCTTTGGCATTTATTCAAATATGATTAAAATTTGCTGGGAATTTACTATATATCTGTTTAATTTTTTCACTGCATTTATCCGTATACGCGTTTAGCAATTAGTGCGTCAAAGACATTATACATTTTTTTTTTTCTATTTGAAAATTAATGACGTAAAATGCACCATAAGTGAGATGTACTGTACTTTGTTTTAGTGTGTTTCTAGAACATTCAAAGTATTCACTTGCAAGGTACTTAAGTATTCGCATTAGATGATTTATCTTAATAGTACTGCAACATATCCGGATCAACAGTTATTTAGAGTCGTTACGAATTATAGAATCCCACTTCAAAACCTTCTATTATTCTACTAGGGGCAAATAATTTTAAATATGTTATTAATTATAAATATTTAATTATTATCAATATACGTAACATTTTGGTTAAAGTAATTAAATATAATTAAAGTCGAAGAAAACTTGTAATTATGATTTCACAGAAGAGCGTGTGTTTCTAGATACTTTGAAATAAATCTGTTAATAGTTCATATTTAATATTGTATTAATCATGACCGGGCACCAGTGTGTTGGGCATACGTAAACGCTAGGGGTCCTAGGGTGCCTCCGGCATCGAGTTAACTAGATGCTGTGTAAATTGATTCAACTATCACCTTCGTAAGCTAGCTCTGAAATTGACCTATGTAACAATGAATAGTGTGAAATTTGTAACAATATTCAATAAAACGCAAAGTTTAATTTAAAAGTAACAGATGGTTATATATTTAAAGTTCGGTTCAGTAAATCAGTGGAATTTTTCAGTGCTGGCGGCGCATTCAAAGATTTCTAAACGTAGTAAATCTTCGTAGTTAGGGACCGACTCGACTTCATTGGAACTATTACTCACATACTCTTTTAATTGCGGTGATAAATTTTACCTGGTGCAATAACACTTGTTCGTTGGTCACGTTAAATTTTATCGACTTATTTCAACTTAGTACCTAGGTATACCTTTACGCTAACATACCTACACAATTTACACTAGCCACATGAATCGTCAATTGTTTTACTACGGAATTAAATCTTATTTAATTAGAATTTTTATAGTGCACTATTTTTTATTTGCCTTCCATATGCGACTTATATTATTCTACAATGTGAGGCGTATAATGAAAATTTTTACAGTGTTCTACATTGGACTCTCTTATACTTTCATTACCTATAACATATATCATATTGCTCTATTTTGTTTTTAATCGACGTAAACCACGTAACATCTGTCATTTTTCTGCAAAATATAATATAAATATATTGAATATTTTAAATTATAATTTATTTATTTGAAATAACCACGTATTAAATCTTATAGCATATATAGACTGGATTCG